>JARYZH020000036.1:2186728-3386728 GCA_030021035.2 Notholithocarpus densiflorus | reverse complement strand
ATGTAGGACACAATTTACTATTTAATTATTGTAATTTATTAATTTTGGTATTTAATTTGTAATTTTCGTTATTTTAAGTTTAGGGTTATTATTTCCTTGTTTTTAGATACTTTTAATGCTTTTTAGGTCAAATTTGGTTCCCATTATAGTTAGGTATTAATTAGGAGTTATTTTAGAATATATTTTCTTGTCTGTCAAGTTTTACGGAGCCCATTAAATAGGCCCCTAGTCTGTACACGTTTTTTGAACAATTATTCAATCAATAAAATTCAAGCTTCTGTCTTTCTATTTTTTGGTGGATTCCAGACCCTTTCTCCTTGTGGATTCAAGGAACCCTCGTGGATTCGAGGTTATTTTTAGAAGCAAGCATGTTTTGTTTCTTGTTTTTCTAGAAGTAGACGTGTTCTGCTTCTTAACGCTTCCGCATCCCGTATCAATTGGTATCAGAGCCTTGACTTATCCTGGTCTGGTGGCCGAGGTACGAGACGGTAGCAATTTCAGTGACAAAAAACTTATCAAGTAGTACGTGACGTACAGCTAGCACTCACAAATATCTTTGCTAGGATGCTGTCGTTGGAGCATGGAAACAATAGGATTTATTTGACTTTGAGAATATTTATTATGAGAGAAAAGTTAGGCATGCTTTGTATAAACTTAGTAAGTATGCCTTACGTTGGTGGGAACGAGTACAATCTGATAGAATCCAACAAAGTAAAGACAAAATTTGTTCATGGCCAAGGATGAAAAAGATGCTTGCTATCAAATTTTATCCTTTGGATTGTGAAGAAATCTTGTCATATACAATACAAGATTATTATTGGCCAAGAAGTTCATACTTGATTATTTTGAAGACCCAAATATTCCACCATTAAAGGAAGAATTGCATGTTGAAGAAAATATTGTTCTTGAAGAATATGTAGAAGTCAAAGAAGAAAATATAGAGATTTCTGAGAAAATTAATGAAGGCCTTGTTATAGAAGAAGAACCTGAAATCAAGATTGTAGAGGAGATTAATGAAGACCTTATTATAGAGAAAGATCTTGAAGTCGAGATAGTAGAGACCATTAAAGAAGAAATTATAGAGGAAGTTGTCAACGATCTCGATAAAGCCAAGTTAGATGATTGCAACATTCAAGCTCCTATTATCTTGGTGGGAGACACCGAAACAAAGTTTATTGATTTTATCGAGGTTGATAGATTTGATTCAATTGTCAGTTCTTATTTGGTAAATCTCTACAATTACATGAAGACTACGGAAAAAGAAATTCAAGTTGATTTGTTTATTCCATTGATGAGTTGCAAGTATGGAAAGAAGATCAAGGGGCTCAAGCATTCGAAGTATTTGTTTATTTGGAGCGGAAGATTTCATATTTCAAAAATGAACTCGAGGACAAGTTTGTTTCAAGTGGAGAGGTCTGACGTAGGACACAATTTACTATTTTATTATTGTAATTTATTAATTTTGGTATTTAATTTGTAATTTTCGTTATTTTATGTTTATGGTTATTATTTCCTTGTTTTTAGGTGCTTTTAATGTTTTGTAGGTCAAATTTGGTTCTCGTTATAGTTAGGTATTAATTAGGAGTTATTTTAGAATATATTTTCTTATCTGTCAAGTTTTACGGAGCCCTTAATTAGGCCCCTAAATCTGTACACATTTTTTGAACAATTATTCAATCAATAAAATTCAGGCTTTTGCCTTTCTATTTTCTGGTGGATTCCAGACCCTTTCTCCTTGTGGATTCAAGGAACCCTTGTGAATTCGAGGTTATTTTCAGAAGCAAACGTGTTTTGTTTCTTGTTTTTTTAGAAGTAGACGTGTTCTGCTTCTTGACACTTTCGTGTCTCGCATCAGAAGCTCCCTCTTGGAGACTTGAACCACAGCCCTTGCCTCCCACACTGCACAGGCCACAAGTATTTATACTTATAGAGTGATCATCGCACCAGTGGTGTGCGGTGGTGAGCTATGGCAATTTTAACTTTACTAGAGTATAGACTCATAAGCTTGAAAGTTTCTAAAACTGAGGACAATAAATTTATTACTCCCATTAAAAGGCTTCTATTTCTATAGTTTGTCATAACAAAAAACAATAACCCAAAAAATATACAATTAGACCTTGTATTATTTTTTTCTTAAATAATAATTTTGACAGCAGAACTCTTTTCAAGAATTACCAAAATATTTACTTGTATGAATGTTTTCACCACCTTATTAATACCTTTGCTCTAGAGAAAAAAGAAATTGGCATGCATATAAGGAACACAATTATGGATAAGTGTTCCTCAATGATTCAGCACGATTGTTGATGGTTGAGTTGCTAGAAATTGGTGTTAAGGATCTTAGGGGGTGTTTGGTTCATCAATTTCCATAACTCAATTCTCAGTTTCCATAACTCATAACTCAAAAATGGTGGGACCCATAGCAAAAAGGTTGTTTGGCTGTACAATAACTCTGTTTCCATAACTCTGTTTCCATCACTCAATTCTCTGATTTTTGAGTTATGAGTTATGGAAACTGAAAACATATTTTGGCTGTTTTCAGTTTCCATAACTCATAACTCAATGGCAATATTGTAACTAAACACACATAAGGGACCCACAAACATTACTCAGCCACACCTTTTGACCACTTTGACTTTTTTTTTTCTTTCTTCTTTTGGGTTGGCTGTTCGGTTCTTTTTTTTTTTTTTTTTTTTTTCACTGGTTCGGTCTGTTCTGGTTTTTTTTTTTTTTTTAACTAGGTTCGGTGAGTTTGGGTACTGAAAAAAAAAAATGCATCGGGTGACAGATATGGGACCCACAAATAATGTGAAAAATATTGAGTGATGGGAAGTGAGTGATGGTGCCAAACAAATATGGTATTTTAGAGTGATGAGTGATAAGTGATAAGTGAGTAGTGATAAGTGATGAGTGATGAGTGACGAAAATTGAGTGACCAAAAAAAAGCATCCAAACATGGGCTTATCTCAGTTTTCATCACTCAAAACTCAGAAAATGTGGGGTCCATTGAGTTATAGTGTGTTTGGACAAATTCTTGAGTTCAATTCTCATAACTCAAAACTCAAAAATATGAGTTATGAGTTATGAGTTATGAATTATGAAAACTGAAAACATATTTTATGCGATTTCAAGTAATGAGAATTGAGTTTCCAATGGCAAAGTTGTAATTATCCAGCAACTGTGGGACCCGTGGTAGTGAGTGGTCACGTCAGACCCATTGAGACCGTTGGCTTTTTACTCTACTGGCTTTGTTTCATTTGGTTTTCCTTTCGGACACAACACTCTTCACGCTCAAAGCATCACACACCCACATTTCGCTTTACTCTTCCAACTTCTATCTTCCTCCTCTCACTTTTCTTCCCTTGAAAAATTCGGTGCATCCGAAGTGGTGAAGCTGTCCAGCCGAAGACACGAGCTGACCATCGTAGAAGGACACGATCTGTCACCGGTGGTCTGTTCTGCCAATTTTGCCATTTTGGGTTTGTTCTTCACTTTCTCCCTCTCTCTTTTCCATGTCCATTGTTGTATTTGTTGAGATGTTGCTCTGTGATTTTTTTTTTTCTATTAAAATCTATTTTTCAAGACTTTGTTGAGTATCGAAATGTATGATCGTGCTGGGTTTGTAGTTTGTGTGCTCTATCTAAATCTTATTTCCTGCTATCTACTTCACAATACTGGGAAAGATTTGAAAATGTAAGTTTTTTTTTTTAGTACAGCTGCTAGCAAAAGAATTAACATGGTGCTTGAGCTGGACGAAGCAAAACCAATATCTGCAAGACTGCAGAGAGCAGATAGGATGGGATTGCAAGTTTTCATTGAGGGAGATTCCATAAGCATGATCCATTACGGGCCATCTTATAGAAGATGCCGAAGTGGATATGTCAATTTAACAATAAGAATGATTGCGTTAATTTAAAGAATTTAACAAGAACCAATTTCTTATGGAAGTTCAAGACTGGCGTGAAATGAAAAAAAAAATGGAAGAGAAGGAAAAGACCAAACAAATTTTAATTCCTATGGACCGATCTAAGTTCTGACGCAGTACAGTAAATGGGTCCCATTATTTTGTGCAAAATTCTGAGTTATAAGAACCAACATACAAACCAAACAAGTTTTATTTTGTTAGGGGAAAAAAAAAAGTTAGAGAAATGAGTTATGAGATTTAAGTGATGAGTAATGAGTTATGGATGATGCTTAATCCAAACACTCTCGTCTTTGTGTCAACCCTTTGTCGTAAACAAGAACTCTAGTCACATCCATGCATGAGTACACTGGCGGCTCCACATGCAAGCAGAGTGGTCACAAGACCACCCTAACTTGCACCTGATTTACAAAAAAAATGTATATATATACTTGCTAAAAAAATATTATATGCTAAACTAACATATTGTAACTACTATAATAAAAATGTTGAACACCCTGACTTGAGAATTACAAAAATTTGGATTCAATAAAAATAAGAGTAATGTTACATTCACAACATTTTTAGAATAATTTCACAACAAATTCAATGTAGTAAATTGTTAGTAATTCTAATTTGACCCAAATAACGATATTATTTTTTTATCTACTAATAACAATTTTTTGTATAAAATTTATTGTAAAAATGTTGTGAACGTAACATTACTCTAAAATTAATTCTACCCCTCAAATATAATCCTTAATCCCTTTTATAAATTTTTAAAAAAAAAATCTTAAATAACAACAATAAATATTAGCCCAAATAACAACAAACATAAACCAAACAAAAACAAGACAAGACCAAACAACAACAAGTGAACATTTTGTTCAACAAAAAGTCTATTATAAAATAAAAAGATAAAAATCGCTAATCATTTAAATTTGTAGATCGTTCAACATATTTAATAAAATAATCTATAATTTCATTTTTCCTTAAAAAATTGTACTAAGAAAAATATTGTGGTTGTGAGTTCTTTTTTATGGTGACGATAGTTATACTCTTTTTGGCTTTGTAATCGCAACAATTTTTCTCTCCTTAGTGACTTAATTCACAATTGTAGCAAATATTCAAGTTATCGTTTTATTAGATTTTGTATAATTTAAATTTCTTAATAACCACCCTAAAAACAATTCCTAAAGCCGCCACTGCATGAGTATGAAAAAACATTATTAAAAAAGTACAAAATTCAAGGGGAAAAAAGGAATAATCAAAGATGTCATACCAAGGTTTATCAAAAAAAAAAGATGTCATACCAAGTCAATTTTTCAAATTTTTTTCCTAAAGTATTTTATCTCATGCAAAAGCACAATGAATGAAATAACAAGGGACATTAGAAAAGTTAAATCCCAATAAAGATACCAAAATGTCATATAGCAATCTTATAATTTTTGGAGGAAATTTTTTTTATTTTGGCACAATATGAGATTGAAAAGGGGTTTCTGTGGCCTAAAAAAGGGTTTTTGAGCAATTTTTTGAATTTTGGGGTCATTTTGTAATTTCTGAAAGTTAGGGCTATAATATAATTTTAGGAATTTTAGGATGGGACAATTGTATTTTGGAAAAGTTTTGGGTCAAAAATATAATTTTTTGAAATTTTGAGGTCATAAATGTAATTTAAAAAGGTTTGTGGTTGACTTGTAATTTTGAGAGGTTGTTCATGATTTTGTATGGATTTGGTGGCTGATGGGTCCAAGTAGATGTTGGGTATCGGACTTGGCTGATGTTATCATGGGTTAGCCTTAATTTGTTTCACAGTTTGGGCTAGAAGAGTTTAAGTGAATGGGCTGGAGCTTGTTGGGTTCAACTTGGGGTTGAGTGTATTTTATTTTCCGATTGGGCCTGGATGGCGAAAGATGGATTAAAAGTTTGAGCTTGGGATTTTAAATGAAGTGGGCTGATTTTTTGTTTTTTTGAGATAAAAGATAGAAGTGGGCTGATGTTTGAGTTTAAATGAGGTTTGTTTTGAGATTAGGAATAAGTTTTGAGCTTGAGAAAGTTTCAGTTGGGTTGTATCAGGTATGGGCCAAAGGTTGGGTTTGGACTTACGATTATTTTAGGGAGGCTGATGGTTGTTTTTATTTGTGGGCTTATGATTTTGGGTTAGGCTTATTTTCGGGTTGGGCTTCAGTGGTTTTTATTTTTGGGTTGGATTGAAGGGAATTGGGGGATGTGGATTTGGGCTTAAATGACCTTGGCTCAAGAGGTGTGGGGGGTTTTAAAATTTAGTGCAATCACATCGATGATGCTAAAAAATTTAAAGCTTTCAAGCTTTAGCAACTCAAAAAGTTACTTTATTATTTCTTACATTTCACTTTATAATACACTCTTCATCTCATCTCCTATTTTTAACATACAATTTATTAAAATAATATAAATAACCTAATAAAAATCTTTGAACCAATGCAAAAAATACATGCCCACTATGTCCACCACCTGCCCAGACCCGAAGAACCGCCTGAACCCAAAGCTCTTCACTCAATAACCGGCCAATCCAAGCGGTGGTTCGGTCGGTCGTGGGTCGTTGGCGCTAGGACTCAAAACTATCGATTCGAGTGGCGGTTTGGCTGTCTGAGAAACCGACAAACCTGACCCGCCCGATGACTTGTTCTCTCCTTGTCTAAAATTGCGACTTTCGACAAAAATCTGATAAGCTCGAACTCTAACTCCATCGATATAAGGAGATCTCGGCTAGATCTTGACAAATCCAAAGAGATCTCGTCCAAATCTCAATAGATCCGGAGGAATATTGGCTATATCTTGTTAGATTTGGCCAGATCTAACGAGATCTAGCAAGATTTCAGCCAAAATCCGGCAAGATTTGCAAATCGAAACTGATAAGACCCGATTCGGCTGATTCGAAACTCCATTTGGGTTAGTTGCGAGTTAAGATTTTCCCCACCCGATGTTGTCGAGTCGAGTCCAAGTTGGGCACAAACCCGACCCAAACCGACCCGTGGGCAGCCTTAACAGCCACAATAACCACCGCCACAACCACTGGAAAAATTTGACAAACCCAAATATCAAAACTAATCCCATCAAACACCCAACAACCATCATAAAAACTAATCCCAAATCAATCTCACCAACCCCTAATCACAATAGAGCCAAAAACACCAATCAGTGCCGATCTCACAAGCCACAACAAAAAACAAACGTTGATCTTTACTACAACAACAAACAATCTCACAACAACCTCTATAATTGCCATAACCACACCAATTCAAACCCAAAAGTAACCCAAAATCCACCATAATGACCCACAACCACCATAACCACCACTGCAAAACCACGACTGATGATGGTGACACCCCAAAGAGATGAAGCTGTTGACAATCTTCCATTGATGTTTGGAGGAGCTCAAGGTTAGGGTTGATGAGTTTGAGGCTTTCAGAGGGGGAAGAGAAAAAGGTCTGAGAGAGAGAGAGAGAGAGAGAGAGAGTTGGGAGTAATTAAAAAAAATTAAGATTTGAAAATTTTAGATACAATAGCATTGATGTAGGATTTTTTTTTTTTTTTTTTTTGGGTGCTAAAATAGTTTTTTTTAGCTATTTTATCATTACCAATGTGAATGCTCTTAAGTGTATACTGAAAGGGTTGGGTCCACGGGTTGGACTAGGCTTAACCCGGTCCACCTCACCTTAATGAAATTTCCCTTCAACCAATCAGGACTTAGGAAAAATCTAGAGGACCAATAAGACTTAGACACCTGACACCCTTATCTCATCTTTTATTTATTTTAAATCTCTTTTGCTTTTCTTTTTCTTTAAATTAAATTAAAATCCCTAAAACCATCTCTTTACTCTCAAACTCTCCTTCCTAATCCTTGTCCACTGTTTGTTAAAAATTCCTAAAACTCTTTCTTTTCCCATTGTTTGTGGGTTTGAGGACTGGATTTTTTGGTTTGAGAGTTCAAAAATTTGAATTTGATTTGGGTTTGGGTATGATTGTTTAGCAGTGGGTTTGGATCTATATGTATGGGTTTGATTTAGGATTTTGGTTGTTTTTGTATGTATGTTATTGATTTGGGGATTTTTGGGGGTTTTAGGTTTATGTTATTGTGTGTGCGTTGGTATGCTTCTGTGATAGCCAAAAAAGAAGAAGAAAATGTGTACATTTATATGTATAGAAAAATATGTATTAATGTAAACAAGCATGTATTAGCAAGCAACATATGAGGGAAACATATATTACCCTGTTTTGACTATTTTGGTTGTTCTGATTCTTTCTTCTTTTTGCTCTACTTTTAATCTACATCATTTTTTCTTTACTCTGCTTCAGTGCTTACATGTCTTGTGTGGCTTAAAAAAGATAAATAAATAAATAACACATAGAGCACAAGTGAATTCCAGATTAAAAAGGGAAAGGAAAAAACAAATAAAAGACGAGGGAAAAGAGTAAGGTTTATTCAAAAATCTCTATGTATTTTTTTGTGGTTGTAGCTTGTTGGTTCTTGAGATTCCACTTTTGTAGTCTTCTTATCGTGCTTGTCATGGTTACTACTGGTCTTGATGTGATTTGCCGCTCTACTTCTTTTGGTTATAGTTGCTATAGATAGGGGTCTCAGGTAGATGAGGAAAGAAGGGATTTTTCTATAGTTTTGGGTTTGTAGAAGAAAGGACGTTGCTTTTTGTATTTTTGAGCTTTGTTTGAGGGTTTACATTGGGTTTTCATAGAAATTTTTCGGTTGGTTTCTATGAGGTTTTGTGTTGGTGAGAATGGGAAAAATGAAGAATTTTTATGTGTTTTTTGGGGTTATGCAAGGAAGGGTTTTTCTTTTTTGTTGTTAGTATTTTTGGAAGAGTTGATTTGGAGGTTGAGGTGGTCATATTTTTGGGTTGTAGGATTGTTAGGATTTTTGGGTAGATGAGGAAAGGATGGATAATGTTGAAGAATGTAGCCCAAAAAAAGAAGAAAGATTAATGTCTAGTTGTTAGAATGAAATGCGTTTTGATTTTCCTTAGGCCTCTTAAATGGGGCTGATGACTGCCGTTGATGATTGGGAGAAAATGATGTATTTATATAGGACTCCTAGCCCTTAGGAAGGGTTGTCACACCGTCTTAATGCAAGGATCAATGACATCACATGCATTGAAATATTCTAGCATTTGGGACAATCCTTAATTCACCTGCGCAATGGATTAGAACCTGGACTACAGTGCATTTAAGGAACTGTGTGAACTTTATATCAACAATTAATAATTCATAATAATACTTGGCATGCCCATTAATTGAAAGAAATTAACATGATTTCTAGAAAAAAAAAATCACATGCATGACTTGATAAAAATAAAGGGACCAAACATGACAAAGTAAATGGACCTAAAGAAAAAAAGGACACATAACTTACAAAAATCAGTTAAATTCCTTAATTAATTTGATTCTTAAACCTTAATGTCATGCTCAACAAAAGAGATCCAAATGGTATATTTAATACCAATTTTTCATTAAAATTACACTAGAATTTTGGCATGCATTCCATAGAGAATTACGTACTTTTTACACAGTTAAAATGCAAAATGGGTAATTTAATTCATTACGTGATATCTCATTTGATTCAAACTCATTTTTTGCCCATGACCAGTCAAATTAAAGGAAATTTCATGATCTTATAGTTCCAAAATTAATCTAAACACATGGTTAGATTTCGAATAAAGCTCAATTAAATTTCGTCAACCGCATAGAGATTGATGAAAATCAACAAAAAAAGTGGGGTCTAACTATTAAAATCATGAAATCCTTCATTTTTAGGGCTAAAACTTCTATCAAAATTTAGAGCCAAACAAAGTATAGTATCAACACTACACATTATCCATCAATTAAACTTAAACACATAACCATATTAAATTTAATGTATTGAAAAACAAGGCTATTTTGAAGGAACTATAAGATATATAATTTTAACTTTAACACAATTCCATAGTTTTGTCAATTGTCATCCAAAAACATCTTGATCAATCAAAAATATATTCAATAAGACTTCCTACTTATGTTAACATTTTGAAATAATTTTTCTATTTGTTTGCTGTCGTACTTGGATTTTGGCCACATTTGACATTGTCCCCCCCACCATTGAGGGTTTTTCACTTGACCTCGTGAATTTAGTGTAAACTGCAAAAATGTGTGACATATGTACAACATTAGGGTGAGGTGTGTGCAATTGAACTTCCTTAATTTTATTCATTTTTAGGAGTCGCCACTAACAATTGGAATTCTAAGGTGAATTGGTCACCTAAATCCAATAGATTTTACTTCCTTAATGAACCAAGATAATCTTAATGACTCCTAAGCTAAAATAAAAAATAAAAGAATGTCTTGAAATAGAAGACATAGATTTGGAAGCTTGGTTACATATGGGGAATGTACTAGGCACCCTACAACACCTATTCAAAATGAGGATACCTTGTTTCGAATTTAATATAACTTAATCTCACCATTTTAAATAATAACTAAATATTTGGCATTTGGTTTTAAAAATGAAGGATATTATGTATGTACATGTGCAATAAAAGAAAACCAATCTATTCTACATGTAAATGTATATTATGTATAATCTACCATAGGTAACATGTGAATGCATGACATGTGAAATCTAGACTAGGATGACATGTAAACAATGAATGACGTGCATAAACTATCATAGGATGAGAATGACGTGTAATCTATCTTATGATGACATGTAAATAAATAATGTGTAATATATTTTAAGATGACATGTAATTAAGGAGTATGCATGGGTCAAGTTGGGTCGGGTTGATGGATTTTTTCAATCCAACCTACCATAGTTGGGTTGAAAAAACCCACCTGGATTGGGTTGGACCCATGGGTTGAACATTCTTTTTAATTGAGCATTAGTATCATACCAACACAAATAAGAACAAATTTATACCTAATAAACATAAGCATAGCACCAAACTAACACAAACTATTTTTATTAGTGCTTCAAAGTTTAAACCAATAAAAATAACAACAAATTTATATTGGTAGTGCATCAAACCAACACAAATAATCAAACCAAATAACATCTCATTTAATTATTAAGATATGAAATAGTTCAATCTCAATTCAGTTAAGAAATAAAATTGTAAGGACACAAAAATCAGGCGAGTCCAAACCCACTTAGAACAGTGAAGTTTGTGCAGCCCAACTAGGCTCAAATCAATAAATATTTGTAAGAGAGTGGCTTAAAAACAAAGGAGAGGGGCTTAGCCCGAGGACAATAATACGGCAAAAACGACTGAAGATCAAAGTTTATGTATATATGCAGGTTATTACAAGCTTGCTCGAGGAGGCAGTTCTCACACAAAACAGTACACTGTTCCCTTTCTTTCTCTCAATGTTCTTGTTCTCCTTTCTCCTTAGAGTATTTTTTCCTTTCCCTCTTTATCTGGAAGTTCCCTTTCTCTTATATACTCCCCAGCTTGTTGCATCCTGACCCTTCATTTACCATCTTCCCGATTCTCCTTTGGACACTTATCCTCTTAAACTTCAGGTGAAGGTAGTAGAAGGAGCTACTTAGTTGTGAATTCCATTGTTCAGGTCATTTCCTAATTAATGCAGCCGATAAAGCTGTTGCCAGTCATTCAATGTGGAGGAATTAGGTGAACTTTCACTGGAAGCTTCCTTCAACCACTCTGATCCTCAATCTAAACACTATTCCTTCCATTCGGACTTCCAGGAAGTATTTTGTCTCTTCTCCTCCCATCCTCAGGCAGACCCTCTCCTCGGACTTTGAGTGCTCCTTTAGTGATAGCTACGCCTTATTGCATCCTTCCTTGGTCCTTGGGCGCCCACAAAAATAAACATGAACTAGTTTATTATTTTATAGTTTCAATCTCAATTCAGTTGAGAAATAAAATAAACATGAACTAGTTTATTATTCTATAGTTAGTAGGATATTATATAGTTCTCTCCCAACTTAATTGATAAACAAAAAAAGTAAATAATATATTTTTAAAACATATATTAAATATAGGTGGGTCGTGTTAAGTTAAGCAAATTTGTGAATTTGTTGACCCACACCCAACCCGGCCCACCGTAAAAAAGATTTTGACAATCCAACCCAACCGAGCGAGTTGTGTTAGATTAGGTTAGTTTTGGGAGATATGAGGGTTAGTTGCACACTGTTGATGATCATTTTTGGAAACCCAATAGAAAAAAGAAGCCCAGCAACATGGACAGAAAAGAGTTAGTAAGTGGATAGAAAAACCATTAGGCCCAAATGGCAGGAATAATGGATTGCAGGCTCATGAAATAAACAAATGGGCCTTGAAGAAGTAGGCGGGCCTAAAGGAGCCCGGAAAGAGAGAAGAAGCAAACCTATGGGCAGTATGTGATGTAGAAAAGTGAGAATGGGCCACAGCAGGTCCGAAGTAATGAAAGAAAAGAAAGTAAGGGGTTGATGGCAGGCTCATAAGCCCCAAGGATGAGGAATAAGGTAATTGGGCCGGAGAAGCCCAAAGAAGTTAGTAAAAGCACATGGGAATGCAGAGTTGGGAAAAAGGGTCAAGGAAGCCCAGGGAAAGCAAATGGGCCAAGGATGCCCAACGTAACCAAAAAAGGCTCAAATGACTATACTGAGTCATTGAAGGAAGAATAAGCAACAAGCCCAAAGAGGCCTAGTAGGCTTGGGTCAAATAACGCCACGGCAAGAATGGCAGAGCAGTACGGCAGGACACACAAACACTGCAGAAAAGAACAAGAGAGTGGGCCGAAGGAGGAAAAGCCCATGGCCAAGCAAAAGCCCAGCCCCGAAAGGAGCAGGCTTTAAAGAACAAGAAGCCAGAAAATGGTTCACGCCATAAAAAGCCAAGGATGGGCGGCAGGATGTGTAGACAAGTCTCTAGACCACGGTGGACGTGTGAGCAGCAGGCAGATTTTGGATATACATGGAAGTGAAGCACGCGCAAGGTCTAGACATTACCAGCCTGTACCCAGCCAATACAAGAGGTGGTGAGGTCATGGGTCAGAGGTTAAAGGGCATGGTCTGGTGGTGGGGAGAGGGCAAAACCTATTCTAGGGTTCCTACTTGGGCTCTTTTGGGGGATACGTCCTATTGGGATGACATACCACTCAAAGGAAGCAAGGATGAGCTGGGACCACTAGGTGCATGCCATGAGAGATAGGAAGAGAGAGAGAGTACTCACACTGTAGCATGGCAGGTAAACAAACAAAATAGCTTTCTTTGTCTGGTGTCACGGCCAGCACAGGTAAGTGGTGGTGGCTGAGTGACTGGCAAACCAGTAAGTGGTCGGCAAGGACACCCAAACCAGACAAAGGTTGTTAAAAGCTAAAATAGTAAAATCCGATTACAGCAGGCACTATAAAGAGGGGCCTTGTCGTGCACAGCAACAAGGAGGAGAGTTAGGATTATAATCACAAACACCGTAATAACAACCTATAAGAGAGAATCACAACAAAAGTAAGAAAACACTAAGAAAGAAAAGGAAGAAAAGAAAGAAAGAAAGAAAAAAACTAGGAAGGATAGAGAATAGAGAGGATAGAATGGCAGGCATGCACCAATAGGTTGATCCCCTCTCTCCCTCTTAAGCCCTGCTCTCTATCAAGAAAGACAGAGGATCCCCATTAAGTATAAACCATTCAGGCCTATTCCCTTAAAGCAATTAATTTCTTTCCCCTCGGAGATTAGTCGCATTGAGGAAGTGGTTTACCTCCTTGGTTTCAGCTCCGCAGCATCACTTGGCATGGCAGACTGATTTTCCCCTCTTTAATTCAATAACCCCATTATTATTATTCCTCATTTATTTCTCTACTTTCGGCCTACGGGGTGCCTCTTGTCACTCCTTTTTATTCATTTTGTCCACTATTTCTTGTATTGTCTTTATCATATCTGCTTGCCATAACTTACTCGCAGCAGTTCTGCCTGCCATGAGCCTGTGATCAAAACCTGGCAAATAGGGCATAGTTTGTGCACAAGTCAGACCAAAGTGAGTTGCAGTTGGACCTGTCCTAACTCTCTTACTCAGAATATTTGGGCCCAAAACCGCAAGGGGCAGCCCAGCCCAACATTGTAAAAAAGGGCCACTACACATACATTACATATAAATGATTTATTTTAGAAAGCAATGTCAAAAGGGCATAGGTAAACATATGATCGCATAGCATTTTCTAAGAAAGTAAATTGCATAGGGAATTAAGTAAAACTTAATTCACTCCATTGCATGGCATAACATACCTAGTGCAGTTTTGCAATTCTATTTCCCAAAGTGTTTTATCACATAGAAAAGGACACAAAGAAATAACATGAAACACAAATATTAAATTCCTAGAAAATATGAAAACATCGCTATTTTAAATTTTATTATTTTTAAAGGAAAATTTTTTCATTGTATATAGGTGTCTACTTCTGCACTTTTATATATACTTCTTTTATAGTGTATCATCATTGTTGTTGTTATTATTATAATTTTTATGTGAAAAATTGAACAAGGATATAACTAATTGCCGATTGAAAAAAGACATGTTAGTCAAATTATGATATGAAAACTTAATTAGTATTTTTGTATCTTAAAAAAGTAAGAAATATAAATTTACATTAAAAAATGATATTAAAAGTAAAATGAAATTTTTAATTAATATATGGGTATATATAATAAGGCTCCATTTAAAAATTTTGCCTAAAACACCCTAGATGATTTTGAGTTGGCCCCACCAACAAAATTGACATGATTCTATAATAACATAAAATGTAGTATATAAATATGACAATATTAATTGTATTCAACAGTAAGGAATATTTAACTCAAAAATTGTATAATATTTATGTCTTGTCCAGAGAGTTAGCATTATATGTTCTAAAAAAATTATATTTTAATATACCAAAAGTTATTTTATCTGTTTTAGCATAACATTTAACATTACATCATACATTTAATTTTTTATTTTAATACATCACCCATTAAAATAAACTAAAATAGCACTCATCGTCTATTAAAAAAAAAAAAAAAATATATATATATATATATATATAGAGAGAGAGAGAGAGAGAGAGAGAGAGTAAAGAGGAGAGAGAAATTATTAAAAAAATTTAGTACATAGTTAAAATACACTTTTACTAGTAGACTATAGTACGTGTAAAAATAATTTGGCATACGACATATATGTTGAAAGTGTATTTTTAGTGTTTAGTGTGCTAAATGCTAAAAATTAACATATAGCACGTCTAATGCTAGTGCTCTAAGAGCATTAGCATCAGCTGTTTCATAAAAATGTTATTTAACACGTTAAAAAATTACTTTATCTATTTTAATACACCACTTTGCAATACATCATACATTACATCTTCTATTCTTTTACCACTTTATTTAAATATTCTTTATTTATTAATTCCTTATTAATAGAAGAGAGAGAAAGTAATAAAATAATGCCTAAATTTTGAGCACATTAGTCTTGCCCTTCTAAAAGTGGAACATCACTACCACCGCACACCCTCGGCGCAATGGTCACTCCACAAGTATGAGTGTCTGTGGGGTGTCAGTGGAAAGGGCTGTAAATGAAGAACCATCCTGTTCATAAATAGCTCAAACTTGGCTAGATAAAGTGTTCATTTATATTTGTTTGTTTATAAATAAGTCAAGTTTGAGTCTTAATTTTAAGCTTGTTTAATAAACAAGTTGAGCCTAAACGGAAAAAAAAAAAAATTCATAAACAAGCTCATGAACAATATATATGGCTTAAGAAAAAACAAGTCAAGCTTAGATTGATTATGGGCTTAAAAAAAATAAACTCATACACTATGTCTTTAATTAATTAGGAGTTGGGACCACATATATATTCCAAATGATAATATGCTTAATATGAGTTTGATAATGTACTTGTATTGGATCTTGAGCTCAATAACTTGATATTTAGCTTGAGCTTAAACTTGATATTGAGCTTGAGTTTGACTTGACTAATGAATCAAGTAAAGCCAAGTAGAGCTCTGTTGATGCCCATTTTTTGACAAATGGCCCAATAGTAGAAGAAGCCCAACAATAGAGAATGTGAGAAGGAGAAAACGGTAAAGGAATAAAGAAATAAGCCTAACAGGTTGAAATGGCAGTATTGATGGCTAGCAAGCCCACAAGAATAAGAAAAGAGGTAAAGAAAAAGTAAATGGGCCAGGGAAGCCTAAAGGATGAAGTAGTAAGCCCATGGGAAAAAAAAGAGAGGTAAAGAAGAAGTAAGTGGGCTGGGGAAGCCCTGGTAATGAATTAGTAAACTTAATAGGTTGGCTTAAAGGCCAATAAGCCCGAAAAGTAATGAGAGGTAAAGATGTGATAATTGGGCAGAGGAAGTCCAAAGAATCTAGCAAAAAGCCTATGAAAGTAAAAGAGGTTAAGATGAAGTAAACGAGTTGAGGAATCCCGAGGAATGAAGTAGTGAAATGAGCTGGCATAGCAGGAATGTTGGCTAACAAAGCCCAAAAGAGCTAAAGATGTGAAAAATGGGACAAGGAAGCCCTGAGTAAAAGATTGACGAAGAAGTGGGCTGGCATGGCAAAAGCATTAGCCTACAAGCCTATGAGGTAACAAGAAATGAAAGGAGATGCAAAGTCATAGCAGGCACGATGAAGTAATATGGCAAGATCAATAGCCAAAAGACCCATAGACACAGAAAAGGAAAGCATGGGCTCGACAGGAAGATGAGGGCTTTTACCCAAGCAACTCCCAGTCCAAGAAAGGGTGAAAGATAGAGAATATGAGCACAAAAACTCACGCATCTTTCATGTCACAAAAGATAAACATTAACTAACACGTATAGCAGAATCAAACAAACACGGAGGTAGCAAAAATGGTGTGAAGGCCAAAAAGAAACAAATTAAGATGAAGTGAAGTATGCATAAAGGGCCAGGGCACCACCTACTTGTACCCAGCCAATACATGGGAGGTGGGCCACGGGTCAAGGCTTTCAGAGGATGTGGTTTGGCGGTGGGGAGAAAAAGGAGGTCTATTTTGGGGTTTTCGCTGAAGCTCTTTTGAGGAGAGATGTCTTGCTAGGATGACATCTCACCCAAAAGAGGTAAGTATGAGCTGGGACCGCTTGATGCATGCCATAGAGGTAGGTAATGAAGAGGCTTAATCCTTATCCAGATGAGGGAAGTGAAAAATAGAGAGAGGTAAGAAAAAAAAACAAGCAATTTTGTCTGGGAATGGAGAGTGATGCAACCAACACATTTAAAGTAATGGTAGTAGCTGAGCAACCGGCAGACTAATGGGCAATCTTGGAAGGACACCCATTAGGAGTTGAAAGCAGTTGAGGGGTAAAAATGGTAAATCCTACCATGGCAAATAGTATAAAAAGGGGTAGTTGTGTACAGTGAAGAGAGAGGAACGAAAGGAATGAGAGGTAAAAAGAAAGAAAAAGAAAGAATAGAGAAAAAGAAAGAACACACAGAAAACCAGAGAGATATAAGTGGTAGGAATAGAGGCATGCATCAATAGACTACCTTTTTCTCTCCGTCTTGACAAACCCACTCTCTAAGGGATTGAAAATTGAAACCTAAAACCATTTAGGCCATTTTTCCAAAGTACGTAACTTCTATGGCAGAAGCCCTCATTAAGGTTGCTCATGTTGGAGATTGGTTCCTTTCTTAGACTCGCTTCTGTTGAAAAGTTAAGCCTACTTCTCTAGTAGACAAGCTTTCTCTTTTCTTTTTCTTTTTTAAAGCTTATTGGGTGATTAGTTTACCGTTTAGTTATTAAATTGTCTGCCATAGTGTTATTTTCATTTGTTGTATTATTCTGCCGTAACTTTATTAGCTACTTTCCTTACCGTTGTTAGTCTTATTCATTTCGTTTAGTATTTTAGTTATTCTGCCATATCGTGCTCCTGCTATAACATCTGTAACAGCTATTCCAGCCACACCTATAACATACGCTCAACCCACGATGCCCCTGCTAGAATGCGTCCATGTTGGTATGGCTCGACTTGCACATAAGCTGGCCTAAAGTGTAGTCCCATTTAGGCCAACCTTAGCTCTCTAACCTTAGATCTACGAGCCGTAGTGTAGTAGGAGAGGTCAAAACCCAACAACGCAAAAAGGCCCACCACAAGCTCAAACTTTAAAACTATCTAACAAGCTCAAACATAATTTGTAAGCTTGATTCAAGTTTAAGCCAATCTTAAACATTTTATATTTGTTGTTGAGTCGAGCTTGAATATTCAATACTCGATAAAATAGGATGATTGAATTATATCGTATAAAAAAAATAACATGTGCTTCCTCATTTGGAACAACTCATAGCATATATCATTAGCAACATTTAGCACTTCCATAGAAATGCATGTCCAGTCAAATTTGAGTATTTACAAATTTTATAGGCATATGATGAAGTAATGCAATCTTCATGCAAAAAAAAAAAAGGTTAAATAATTACATTCATTGTTGTACATGCCTCATCTCTTTATTACAACAATTGTATAATTAAATTTATTTGTCACTATATACTAGAAAGCATGAACCTACTTTGACATTAGGATAACACATGAGTGAAGATTATCAAATATTAAATTTACGTACATATTAGTGTCATATAAGGAGTTTTTAGTCTATGTAAGCAAAAGGGGGCATCATTATCATCATAAATAAAAAAATAAAAACCCATGAGTAGTTTCAAGTATAGCTCTTTGCAATGTTTTATATAAGTTGATATCAAAGGTGCTAGCAAATAGATTAAAAAAAATTCTCCCTCATATTATGTCTAATTCCTAAAATGCTTTCCAATCGGATAAAGAAATATCAGATAATATCCTGGTAGCCTTTGAAACCCTTCACCATATGAAAACTAAGAAATCTGGAAAGAAGGGTTTTTATCCATGAAGTTAGATATGAGCATAGCATATGACAGGTTGAGTGGGTTTATGTCTTAAAACTTATGGAAAAGATGGGTTTTGATAGCAAATGGATCCAACTTATCTCTAAATGTATTAGCATTGTTTCATATTCAATTTTGGTGAATGGAGAACCCTGTGTTATTAAACCTTCTAGGAGTGTCAGACAGGGGGACCCTCTCTCTCCCTATTTGTTTCTTTTATGCTATGAAGGTCTAACTCAACTTATTAAGCAAGCTATCCAAGTTGATAAAATCAGAGGTTACTTTCTTTGTAGGAATGAACCTAAGATTTCTTAGTTGTTTTTTGCAAATGACAATTTGCTGTTCTGTAGAGCTCAATTAGGGGACATTCAAACCATCCAAGTGGTGCTTGATATATATGAGTGTTGATGCCCATTTTTGACAAAGGGCCTAATAGCAGAAGAAACCCAATAATATGAAGAAAGTGAGAAGAGAAAATAGTAAAGCAAGCCCAGCAGACTGGAATGGTAGGAATGTGGCCAGTAAGCCCACTAGAATAATAAGAGGTAAAGAGGAAGTAAATAGGCCAAGGAAGCCCAACGAATGAAGTAGTAAGCCCATGAGAACAATAAGAGGTAAAAAGAAAGTAAATGGGCCGGGGAAGTTCAGGAAATGAATTAGTAAATTCATTGGGTTGGCTTAAAGGCCAATAAGTCGGAAAAGCAATAAGAGGTAAAGATGTGGTAATTGGGCCGAGGAAGCCTAAAGGATTTAGCAAAAAGCCCATAGGAGTAAAAGGGATAAAGAGGAAGTAAATGGGCTGAAGAAGCCCAAAGAAATGAGATGGGCTGGCATAACAGGAATGTTGGCTAGTAAAGCCTAAAAGAGGTAAAAATATGGAAAGTGGATTGGCATGGCAAGAGCATTAGCCTATAAGCCCACGGGTAATGAGAAATAAAATAGAGGTAATGATATAGCAGGAACAATGAAGTGGCATGATAGGATCCCCAGCCAAGAGGCCCACGGACACAGGAAAGAATGGAACATGGGCTAAGCAAGCAGGAGAGGGCCTTCACCTAAGCAATGCCTAGCCCAGGGAAGGAGTAAAAAGCAAGGAACATGAGCCCAAAAACCCATATGTCCTTCATGCTACAAGAGTTAAACATCCACCAGAACGTACAACATAATCAGACAAACACAGAAGCAGCATGAATGGCGTGAAGGACAGAAAGGAACGGATTCAGACGAAAGTGGAGCATACACAAAGGGCCTAGGCACCACCTACTTTAGGGGTGGAAGGAGAAGATTCTATCCCAAGCAGGTAAAGAAATCTTGCTTAAAGCTGTGGTCCAAGCAATCTCGACTTTTGCTATGAGTTGCATTAAATTACTTGTAGGCCTTTGCAAAAACATTGAGTTGATGATCCAGAAATTTTGGTGGGGTCAACATAGAGACCGTAGGAAGGTGCATTGGAAGAATTGGGACACTTTGTGTAAAAAAAAAAGAAGATGAAGGGGGTTTAAGGTTGAAAGATTTAAGCAAGTTCAATGATGCTATGCTAGCTAAACAGGTTTGGCGACTAATCCATGATGAGGAATCTCTCTTCTTTAAAGTGTTTAAAGCCAAGTATTCTCTTACTTCTTCTATCTTTGAAGCAAAATCAAGCTCTGGTTCTTTTGCTTGGAAGAGCATTCTAAAAGCTAGGAAAGTCATTAAGATGGGAGCGAAGTGGAGAGTTGGGGATGGGCAGAAGATTCGGGTATATGGTGAGCAATGGTTACTAGGTGATAGTGATAGTGATAGTAAGGTGATGTCTCCAATTTCTTTTCTACCCTCCGATGCTATTGTTGTCGACCTCATTGACCCACAGACAGGTTGGTGGAACTCATAGATTATTGATCAAAATTTTCTGCCTTTTGAAGTTAGAAAAATAAAAGTCATCCCCATCAGCACAGTAGCCCAGGAAGATATTCTCATTTGGCAGAAGAGCAAGGATGGGTCATTGGGTCTTATGTTGTCAAGTTGGGGTATAACATATTATGTGAAGAATAAGCCAAAGATAATCTTTCAAGTTCAACCCTAGGTGTTGCCAGAGGCTTTTGGTCTAGTGTGTGGAAACTACGAATCCCAGGTAAAATTAAGCATTTCCTATGGTGGGCTTGTACAAATTCTCTCCCAACAAATCACAACTTGTGGAAACGGAGAATAGTCTTTAATGAGATTTATGAAATCTGTCAATCTCACACTGAAGATGTTTTGCATTCTCTGTGGAACTGTGATGCTAGCAGAGCTGTCTAGGACCGAGATTTTGGTTGGGTTGATAGAAGAAAAGCTGCTAGAGGTTGTTTTGTCGATTTGTGGAACGTGGTTCGCGCCAGACCTCAGATAATGGAGCTGTTCATTGTTATCGCTTGGATCGTTTGGAATAGGAGAAACAAAACTCGCCTAAAACAGTTTGTTCAACCGCTAGCTTAAGTTCTAGATGAAGTTAACCACTATCTTTTCAAATACAGAAAATTCAATGATCTCCCAATGAAGACTAAGCCGCTTAGAATGGTGAAATGGAAGCCCCCGGACTGTAATTGTTACAAGACAAACTTTGATGGCGTTATCTTTAAGGACTCAAGGGAAGCCGAAATTGGGGTGGTCATTAGGAACTCAAGGGGTAAAGTGGTGGCCTCCCTCTCTGAAAAAATCCAAAATCCCTACTTTGTACCAGTTTTGGAACTGATGGCAGCAATGCATGCTGCTTCTTTCGTAAAGGAGGTTGGCTTGAATAATTCCATCCTTGAAAGAGACTCTAAAATCGTCATCAATGCTCTAAAAAATGGCAACATGTTCAATCCAGCTCTTGGTCATCTTCTCATAGACAATCTGTCCCATTTAAACTCTTTGAAGAGTTGGTCACTCTCTCATACACTTAGGCTAGGTAGTGCTGTAGTAGATGCTTTAGCTAAGAGAGCTCGTTTTTCTTTTCTGCTTTCTATTTGGTTGGAGACTATTCTCCCAGATATAGTTAACTTTGTTAATGTTGATTTACTAGCATCTTGAATAATACACACAAGATGGTTTCTTTCTCCAAAAAAGAAAAAAAAAAAAAAGGAGAAGTATATCACATACTAATTCAAATAGATCAAACTTTGGCTCCTAGAATATTACACATGGTTCACAACAAGAAGGGCATCATCATTAGGAATGGGATGGTGTATGAGGTTTGTTGATGCTCATTTTGAGGCCCAAAAGCAGGAAGAAGCCCAACAATATGGGCAGAGAAGAGTTTGTGGATGGTTAGAAGAACCATTAAGCCTGAATGATAAGAACAATGGATTATAGACCCATAAAATAAGTAAATGGGCCTTGAGAGAAGTAAATGTGCCTAAAAGGAGCCTAAAGGAAGAAATAGTAAACCCATGGGCATTATGTGATGTAGAAAAGTGAGAATGGGCCACAGCAGGCTCGGAGTAATGAAGTGAAAAAGTAAGGGGTTGATGGAAAACCTATGACCTATGAGCCTCAAAGATAAAGGATATGGTAATTGGACCAAGGAAGTCCAAGAAAGTTAGTAAAAACCCATAGGAATGTAGAATTAGAAAATGGGCCGAAGATGCCCGAGGAGGAGGAAATGGGACAAAGGAGCCCACAAACAGTGTAATGGGACAAGAAAGCCCAAAGTAACATGAGTATAAATCCAATGAAAAAGGTCCAGCAAGCACGGGTTAAATAATATCACAACAAGAATGGTAAAGTGGTACGGCAGGAATGATAGCAAGACTACGGAATGAGCAAAAGAGTAGGGTGAAGGAAGAAAAGCCCACAATCAAGCAAAGCTCGGCCCCTAAAGGGAGCAGACCATAAAGAATGAGAAATCAGAAAATAGTTCACGCCATAAGAGGTCAAGGATGAGCAGCAGAATGAAGAGATGAGCTTCCAGACCATAGCAAACGCATGAGTAACGGATAAGCTTTGGACGTACACAGAAGTGGAGCACGCGCAAAGCCCAGACACTACTAGCCTGTACCCAGCCAATACAGGAGTGGTGGGTCATGGGTTAGAGGTAAGAGAGGGTATGGTTTGGTGGTGGGGAGAAGGGAAAGCCTATTCTGGGGTTCTTGCTCAGATTCTTTTGGGGGTAATGTCTTGCTGGGATGACTTACCACCCAAAAGAAGTAAGGATGAGTTGGAACCACTAGGTGCATGCCATGAGGGGTAGAGAGAGAACACCCACGTTAGTGGATAAGAATGCCACGGTGAGTAAGCAAACAAAATAATCTTCTTTGTCTGGTGATGGGGAGTGGCACAGCCAGCACAGGTAAGTGGTGGTGGCTGGACAACTGATAAACCAGTGGTGGTCGGCAAGGACACCCAGACCAGACAAAGGTAGTTAAAAGCTAAAATGGTAAAAGCCAGTCACGGCAGGTAGTATATAAAAGACCCTTGCCGTGCATAGTAGGATCATCATCACAGTAATAGTAACCACTAAGAGAGAATCACAACATTACTAGATGAAAGCACTGAGAAAAGAAAAGAGGAGATAAAGAATCATAAATAACAAGAAAACAAAGAAGAAAGAGAGAATCAGGAAGAAAAAACAGAGAGTGTATGCACCAATAGGCTAATCCCTTCTCTCCCTCTAAAAGCTTACCATTGTTAGGGAAAAAGGACTTATTTGGGCGCAAGCCATTCAGGCCCATTCCCTCAGAGTGGGTAATTTCCATGGCAGGATCAGGCCTTAGACCCGTAACACAATCAAACGTGGCAAACTGATCTTTCATTCTTTGATTTTCTCACTTATTGTTATTACTTCTCGTCTCGTCTTTGTAACCTCACCCAGAATGTGTTTTCTTTTCCTGTTTTGACTAAGGATTTCTCGCTTGTCTTGCCTTAACAGTAACTTATTTCTTTCATCATTGTTTTATCACATTTGTCTGCTGTAACTCTTCTATAACAATTGCATCTGCCGTGGGCACGTGATTAAAGTTTCGGCAAACGGGGTATAGTTTGCGCACAAGCCGGTTCAAGGTGGGTTACAATTGGACCGGTTCCAACTCTCCTATCTAGAATATTTGGGCCATAATACAGCAGGAGATAGTCCAGCCCAAAATCACAAAAAGGCCCACCACAAGGTTATTAACCATTTCTTCAACAAAGTTTTTTCCTTTTTTGGGTATGCATTTCCCTAGTTTAAAATCTGGTTCTGTCCTTACAAATAAGTTAATAAACTATTTTTATCTTGTTTTTCTAAAAAGGAAAAAATAAAATTAAAAAAGTAAAATACAATTTTTTTTAGAAAGAGTAAAATACAGTTAACACTCCTGAATTTTGGGCTAATACTAGTTACGTTTAAGACTTTTCAAAATTGAACAACTTGGTTCCTAAACCGTTACTCATTTTTCTCCCCTCTCACGAAGATTAGGAATCAAATTAGTCAATTTTGAAAAGTTTTGGACCTAACCTGACATTAGCCCAAACCTTAAGAATGTTAACTATATTTAACCTTGTTAGAAACAATAAAATAATTAGTGATTTCACAAATTTAATGTGTGAATTGATATTATAACCCCGCATAAAAAAGAAAAGAAAAAAAAATTAGAGTTTTTACTGCTATTGTGTCTTTATTTATTTTGAGATAATGCACTTCCCCTATATTTTTTCATTGTAATATTGTTTGTTTTTGGTATTTCTTTTGCTTTTTTCTCGGTTAGCTTAGCACCAAATGTTATTTTCCATATTGACCAAAAGAATACTATTTTTAAAGAGGACAAGCATATAATCGGTCATCTTTAAAAAATTGAAAGTCACACATTTTTGCTTTGGTGTGATCTAGATGTGAAAATTGAGAGAATCATTCAAACTATAAAATATACTAAATCTAAAAAAAAAAAAAAAATCAATAAACATGCCAGCAGGTAAACACAAAACCCATCCACAGTAAATTAAAAAGAAAAAAAAAGGAATAAAGAAATGGCAGTAGTAGATAAATTAGATATTATTTGAAAGGTTTGGTGTGGCTTCCTTCTCATAAAACTTCTAACAACATGTACCTTTTAACCCAAAAATAGAGACATTGCCTATGCTTTGCTTTCCCCCCTCTCTCTCCCAACATTATTTTTCACCACCACCAAACCAGCATAGAAAATAAAAAGAGAGAACAAAGAAAAGAAACAACCCATCAAATAAAAAATAAAAATAAAAAAAGAGAAAGAAAAGGAATACAATTCAAAAACTCAAAAACACACAAAAGAAAAAAAAAAGAATAAAGAAGAAGAAGAAGAAGGGAAGAAGGCCTTGGAGCTAACAACTCCAATCCTCTCTATCTCTCTATATCTCTTCACCGCATGCTTGGACCTTGTCAATATCAAAATCAAATCCAGATCTCTTTATTTCTCTCCTATCCCTCAGATCTGAAAATTTTCGTTTCCTTTTTCCGATTTTGCCCTCCGAAATTCCGGCCGAAATGAACGACTTCGAGGGCCTATTAGCCTCCGATTTCGGCTTCAAACCCCAAGGCAAATCGGCTCCGATGGCCGGTTCCAAATCCACCTCCACCATCGGAGGATCATCAACGCGTCCTCGCTCCTCCTCCAATTCCTTCGAAGATCGCGATTCTCTCTTCACCGCCAACCTACAGCAGAAATCCCAAGATTTCGGTTCCGGATTCGGCGATCTCTTCGGCTCCGCTCGATTCGCCCCCAAATCGGACGCCACGACGACGACTTCTTCCTCCTTCAATTTCGATATGTTTCGCGATTCCGGTGCTCCGGCGAAGTCTTCGTCTTCATCGTCGGCGCCTCCTCCACCTGTCTACGACAAGCCGGTTTACGATGATGACATTTTTGATGGAGTCCCCGGGCTCAAGAGCTCGTCGGCAAACGCGAAGTACGAAGACGTTTTCACATCGGTTGCAGCTTCATCGCCGCCGAAACGGAGCAGTAGCGGGATTGGGAGCGATGCGTTTGACGATCTTCTTGGGGGGTTCGGGAAGGTGGAGCGTGAGTCAAAGGGTTCGGGCGTAAATGCAAAGCGATCGCAGAGGGAGGAGAAGAAGAGTGTGCCGGATTTCGATGATTTGCTACCCGGCTTCGGTGGTTCTAGGGTTCCTAATGAAAGGTAATTGCTCTAACTAAGATTACTGATCTTCAATTTGAAACAATTAAGTTTTTTCATTTTTCTTTGGCTTTAGTTTGATTCATATCTGTTTTGATGTGGAATTTGATTGGCATTTTGCTGATTAGCTAAGTTTATTTTGCATAGTTGAATTTGTTGGGTTTGAATTTTGAACTATATAGCTGTTATATTGGTTTTGATGTGTGATTAGATTGACATTTTTGTGGTAATAGTTAATTGGGTTTAGAGCTAACTACTGGTGGAGTGGAATTGGATTATGGGTAGCATCTGATTTGGATTTTGATTTGTGGGTTGAGGTTGGATTTGACAAAGGAAATTCTGGAAAACATATTGTATTTGATTCATTCAAGTTAAAGTAAATAAATAGAAAACAAATGGGTTGGAGAATAGTGAAAATTACTAATGAACTAAGAGAAGTAATTTGAGAGGGCACTTGAAATAATAAGGAAAATCGCCAGCCGATTTGGTTTAAATATATGGGTAAACTGGAGAAGGATAGTGTGTTTGCTTGGGTAAAGTTTGGGTTCTGTTCAATATTACATCGATTCCTCCTCCCAAGACGTGCAGTTCAAGAATTCCCTCCCCCTCAAAGAAAAAAAAGAAAAGAAAAACTGAAAAATAGAAGAGAGTTGGGTATCAAGTTGTGTAATCCAATTACTAACACACTCTAATTACTCAAGTTTGCTTGTATTGTGGGATTTATTTTATTTTTTTAATCAAGGAGAAGAAAAGAAATTTCTGTATATTCTGTATCCATTATAAACTTTGGTTTGTAAATATATTTCTGTGATTGTGGAAGGTGCATGTTTGGAACTTGTGATTTTTGGAGGAAATTTTATGTCTCCTGCAATCATTGGAGATGGCATTCAGTGTCAATAACCATGTTGGAACCTTTTGAAGATGATTAATCATAAAATTTTTGTGATTTGTGGGCGTTGCGTTTGATTGGGATGGTAGAACTATAAAAATGGACAAATGCACTTACATGCACAAAACAGGATTATACAGTCAGTACCTGCATGGTATGTTGTTGTTGTTGTTGGTTGTTTTTTTATGCCTCCATGTTAACAATGAATTTATTAAAATGTCTTTTGGTATAAAGTCAATTCCTGTATCATGGCATCCAACATGAACAAACATCTTTCTTTGGGATAGAAGAGTCTTTAGTGTCCTTTATGTCATTATGTGTCACATCATTTACTTATCAAAAGAAAAAAGTGTCACCCAATGGAAATTATGTTTGAGATACTTTTGACATTCACCATCCTTTTCTTTGGCATTAACATGCTAGTCAGTCTTTGATGCGTCCAATCTCTGTAATCATGTGAATATAATGACTGAGATTATGTAGAAATGGGACAGACACAGTAACATTCACCAATATTTTCTAGTTAACACTAGTATTTACATTTTTTTTTGATAAGTACTGGTATGTACTTATTGAAACACAAGAAAGAAAAATTAGTAACAGTGTTATGTAATACCTTTTACTCCGTTGGTTTCATTTTATACTGTAACATCTCGTTTAAGTATGTGCCAATATTTATCTACATATTTGCTGTAATGTAGCAGTATTAGTTGATTTATGCACTAGCACCATGTTGCTTTTTTCACAGGCCAACTTCAGAGACCAGTTGGTCCTCAGAACCAACTGTCAATGCAGCTAGATCTCCCTCCAGCGACATGGAAGACCCCTTTAAAATATTAGAATCAACTTCACATCCTGTTGTTTCATCTCCTGAGCGCTTTGTTGATCCATTAGAAGAAATTAGTAAGCTCAATAATTCACGAAGCACAAAAAGTGAGGATTTTTCTGCTGCTAATGGAGGAGTAAATGATGATGCTGACCCCTTTGAAGGCCTTGGGAAATCTGTACCAGCATTTTCAGCAGAGAGGAGTAACAGGGGGAAGGACAAGAGTCCTTCAAGGACAGATATGAACGCGAGTTGGAACAGAACTTCCACTAGTAAAGAATCAATTCAAAGAACGTCTGTGAGAAGTCCTGAAAGTCACTCACAGAGGAAAACACCCGTTCAAAGTGATCAGGAGTCTCATCAGACCCCATTTGACATGCCAACATTTTCATCTGATTCTCATAAATCTTTTGGTCAAACAGCTTCCCCCCCTTCCTATGTAAATGCTAGTTCTAACGAGGCAAATGTTCATGTAGATATGTCTCCTAGATCTGAAGAAAATTTGGAATCATCGGAAGATGTATGGCTGACTGTATCAGAGATTCCTCTTTTCACACAACCCACAAGTGCTCCACCACCTTCAAGGCCCCCTCCCCCCAGGCCAGTACAGGTTTCAAATTCAAGGGGAAGATCAGGTTCCCCTGCTTACACAAATTCAAGAAAGATGAATGAGTACAATTCTTTCCCGAATTCTGCTCGATTCTCTCAGGGTCCCAAGTCAGCTTCTGCTGCAGCGAGTGACTCAGTTGCATCTCCCTTTGATGACCTTGAAGACTTTGCCATGGGTAGGAGTCAAAATAATGTTGATGAGGGTGCAAATGGTGTTCCTAGTGAAGAATTGGAGATGAACTCAGTTGCCGCTGCCATGAAGGAGGCTATGGATAAAGCTGAGGCTAAATTCAGACATGCGAGGGAAGTAAGGGAGAGAGAGAGTACAAAAGCTGCTAGAAGTAGAGATACTGTGCAGTTAGAAAAAGATGAGAGAACTACGCAAGATGAGAGAACTACGCAAGATGAGAGAGTAGTAAGAGAGAAACAAGAAAGGATAGACCGTGAACGGTTGCAGAGAGAAAGGGCAGAGGAAGAGAGGGAACAAAAAAGACTTCAGAAGGAGAGGGAGAGAGCTAGGGAAATTGAGAGGGAAAGGGAGGAGAAGGAGAGAGAACAGAGGAGGCTTGAGAAGGAAAGGGAGAGAGCGAGGCAAGCTGTGGAAAGGGCTACTAGGGAGGCACGTGAAAGAGCTGCTATTGATGCTCGCCTAAGAGCTGAAAAAGCTGCCGTTGAGAAGGCAAATTCTGAAGCTCGAGAGCGTGCTGAAAGGGCTGCTGTCCAGAGAGCACAAGCTGAAGCCCGTGAAAGGGCAGCCGCAGATGCGAAGGAAAGGGCTGAAAGGGCTGCAACAGAAGCAAAGGAGAGAGCTGCAGTAGCAAGGGCTGAAGCCGAAGCACGAGTAAGGGCAGAACGAGCTGCTGTAGAAAGGGCTGCAGCAGAGGCTCGAGAAAGGGCTGCAGCTGCTGCGAGGATGAACCAACAAAAGAATGAAAACGATCTTGAATCCTTCTTTAGCATGGGTCGAGCCAGCAGTGCGCCAAGGCCTAGGAATAACCCTTCGGTGAGTACCTGAGGTTGAAACCTATATTTACTTTAGCATGCAATTTTGGGTTGCTGAATTCCTGATTGTATATCTCAGGAACCATTTGATTCCCAATTTCAGAACAGGCAAGAGCCTGAAGTGGCGAGAAAATCTGCAACAGTTTCCACAAACATTAGGAAAGCAAATTCGGCAACAAATATTGTTGACGATCTTTCGTCAATTTTTGGAGGTAGTTTGAACGCAGCTTTAGTAATAACGAAGTGATATTACTTCTTTTGTGGTCTCCTATCTTATGTTGCTGCTGGATGTTTTATTATTTTTATTTCTGGGTGAAAGCTGCTCCATCATCTGGGGAGTTCCAGGATGTTGAAGGAGAAAATGAAGACAGACGAAGAGCCAGGTTGGAACGCCACCAGAGGACCCAGGAGCGTGCGGTATGTGTCTGTCACTAGACTAATTTATTCTCTGTCCCCTTGTATACAGGATGGGTTTAAAGTACATATTCCACTTGGACTAAATGGTGGCTATGGTTCATTCAATGTGTTTATTATCAGTGCAGTTTCACTGAAGTTGTTATTGTTGTCTGCATTTTAGGCTAAAGCACTTGCTGAGAAGAATGAGAGGGACCTTCAAACTCAGAGGGATCAAGCCGAGAGACATGTAAGTACCTGTTGTTTCCTATCAAATGTTCTAATTTTCTCATTTGATTTGTTTTTGTTTTGTGCCCCACAACAGTTCCCACCCCCCCCCTTTCTTTTTCCAAAAAAGAAATTAATGGTGATGACTACGCACACTCGCCATCCCATCATTTTATGAATGGGTAGGCCTGATTTGTGTGAAATATATAGTTAGATTTAAATGATTTTCATTTTATAAACCTAAAACTGAACCAATAGGGCTGACTAGGCTGTTTTGTGCCTTTTTTTTTTTAATAACATTGTTGCACTGATCAACGTTGCATCTTTATTCTAGTTCAGTGAAAAATGCCATTGATCAACGCTGCATCTTTATGATTATTAATTATAAAATTGTTTTTTTTTTGTAATTTTTATTTTTATTTTTGGTGCCTCTCAAGTACACCATATGTGTACTTGGTGGTGCTCTCTAGTCTTTTAATAATTTTTTACTTATTTAAAAAAAAACTATAATAGTTGTATGGATTGCTGTATTTTATTTTCTTCGTTCAGTGCATTTCATATTCTGTACCCACACATGTACACATATGTTGTTTCATTGCTTTTGTGTGTCTTAGACGCTAGGCTGTACTGAAACTCATGTGAAGTTACTGTAGTCCTTATTAATTGTGCAATCCTGGCATGCATGGTTTCAGAGGATTGCGGAAACACTGGATGCTGAGATCAAGCGTTGGGCTTCAGGGAAAGAGGGGAATTTGCGTGCTTTGCTCTCAACTATGCAATATGTATGTTTTTGTGATCTATATTCCATTTATCTGACATCAATTAATGCTTAGTAGTATCTTGGATTGCGTTCTCTTTGTACATTATATGCGTGTGTGTGTTTGTGCGCACACTTTTTTCTTGGCTTTGCAATATGTATGATTTTTATATTATATATATATATTTGTTTGTTTGTTGATAATATATGTTTTCATTATCTATATTCCTTCATGCTCTTTTATGCCTCTCATATGACATCAATTGATTGCCTAGAAGTATTTTGGCCTGCTTCCTCTTAATACAGTAATTGTTTATGTAACACATAGGTGCAGCACTGTTTTGTTTCTTCAAAACTCCTTGGCCAAGTTGCGTGCTTGTTCAAATAGCAAATTCTATCACCCTCAGCTTGCTGCTGTTTGAATTGATTAACAAAGTGCTTACTAGCTGCATGTCATTCACCTTCTTATTGTTTTAGTGTTTGATGCAAACGAAAATTTGTGATCTATGTATAAAATGAATTCATCATGTTGAATTTAGGGATTTGATTTGTTGAATGTTCTATGTCCCTGTAGTTACCAAAGATGAGTTTAAGACAATAAAACAATTCTCTTTCAAAGCTTATATGCCTTACCTATGGTGATCTGCCCATGTTAGTTAGTTGATAGTGATATGATCAGTGAGAATGATATTGAAATGGATATGGAATTTTGCATGTATGCACGCAGGGAGATTTAGTCCTGGTGAATGTCCATGCTGTTGGTTTCTTTGGAAGTTATAGAGTCTTTTATAGCGAATTTTCCCCCATTCTTACTCTCTCTCTCTCCCCCTCTCTCTATTTCTTTTGTGTGGTGTAGGCCCTGAATATTATGATAGCAAGGATTAGCTGAAGACCTTTGATACACCTAAGATTATTATTTCTAATATTCTATTTGTGGACAATACCATTAATTTTAGTGGTGTCACAAGTCACATCTAGAGCAACTTAGATAACTTGAGTATTTCCTTCATTTCTTTGAGGTTCTTTTGGCCTAAAAATCTGTTCAGTAAAGGGTTATGGTATTGATTGGGGTGGTTGGTGTTGGGGAGATTGCTGATACATTTTTTTTTGTAAGTGCTGATACATTATGTTGTAAGGTCAGCTCTCTTCAAATGACTTTTTCGGGATTACCATTAGGCTCTATTTATGAAGCTATTATGATCTAGACTTTTTGAGGTTAAGATGAGAGAGAAGAGATTGGCAGGCTAAAAGGAAATCTACTGTCAAAAGTGTATGTTACTTTTGTTACTATGCCTTGGTCTGTCACTGGTGGAGTTGATATACCAAAGAGAACTTTCTTTGTGTGGGCCTTGGGGCATGATTTCAAATATCACTTGGTTCGAATGTGTATGTTACTTTGTCTACATAAACCAACTTGCATACTTGTTTGTGTCTTTTGTTACTATGCCTTGGTCTGTCACTGGTGGAGTTTATATACCAAAGAGGACTTTCTTTGTGGGGCCTTGTTTGTTCTCTTCTCAAGTTGGGGGTTTAGGAGTTAGGAAGGTTAGTATTCTCTATCTAACAAATTTTGGGGAAATGAGAATGGATGTATGAGATAAAAAGTTGTTACTTTGTAGGCGTTTGGTGAGATTAAAATTAAGGGGTTGGTGTACAATCATTGATTTTTAGTGAATTCAGCTGACCTTTGTTTAGGTGTGTTAAGACTACTTCCAAATGTTGTAGATTGGTGGTTTATGTGCAAATCCAATAGGGAGTGTGGATTATCTTCTCCTTGATTGTCCTATTGCTAGGGAGTTGATGAGTTGTGGGACCTACTGTTATGTTTGTTTGGTAGTACTTGGGTAATGGCCAATTCAGTAACTGCTATGTTGGCTTCTTGGAGGAGGTTGGGCAAGCTCAATAGTGGGGAAATATGGATGACTGCTCCTTGTTTCGTGTGGTGTCTTTGGAAAGAGTGGAATATACATACTTTTGAGGGAAAGTAGATCCATGCCATATTTCAAATTTCTCTTTCTCAAGATGTTATATGAATTGACTTCCAATTCCTTCAATTTCTCCATGATTAGCTTCTTGGACTTTTTAGATGACTTATTTTTCAGATTTTTTTTCAGATGTTCTTTGGTCCTTTTTAGTTTTTCTTTGCTATTCTTTTGTATACACCCATGAACTAGGATTGCGCTTTATTTTGTTATTTTTAATGAAATTATGTTGCTTATATATATAGAGTGCTTCCGAATTTTGCTTTCTTTGTTTGGACAGCCACCTTGCGGATAATAGGCGAGAGGAGAATTGCAATAGTGTGATGAAAAATCACTTCTGTAGACTTTTTCTTTTCTTCTTTTTGGCCTTTTTTTGGGGTGGGGGGGGGGGGGGGGGTGGAGATTAGCTGAACTCTGCTCCACTTGTTAGCACTAGACAAGGCTTGGGCCAAATTATATTTTCTGTTCTCCATTGGGAGCGATGGTCTTTTGTCTTTATTATTGGATCTAGTTGGACATCCCAGTTTTGTAGGCTTAAGAGTTGTGGCTTTTTTGGTTAGATTGTCCCATTGTGCCTTTTGTATTTGAGAATTGGTTTTAAGGGTGTTGAGATAATGCTTTTGATAAGCAATGAAAATCCATTAAAAGAAAAAGTGCTAAAGGGGCACAACCCAATTACACGGGAGGTAAACAAAGGAAAAGCTCAAATGAAAATTTAAAAATAAAGTAAAGAAAACAACAAAGGTTAATTCAAACTCAAGGTATCCAAGAACTCTTGGAAATTTTTAGATGAGAATTGAAAGTTTGATCATACAAAGTCTTCAAGAATAAAAACTTCAACTTTGACGTGTGCATCTCTTACCCCTAAAAGCAAATGAGCATTTTATTTTATCTCCAAATGCACCACATTAAACACGGGAACAACAATGTTCCGTACCTTCCTATTGCTTCCCTTTCCAAAGTACCCCTTCCAACTGAATAATTCCAACATGAAAGAAGGCATTACACTGGCCACATCAAAGAAACAGAAATTTTGAGATCACAATTGCTGAGCCACTGCACAATGGAGATAGAGATGACCTACCCCATTCTCCTTGTCTTTTGCACATAAAGCACCAATCCATAATGATTAACCCTCGCTTCTTAAGGTTATTTGTAGTCAAGATCTTACCTAACGATACACACCATATGAAAAAAAATCCACCATTGGTGATACGTGAGCTTTCCAAATACATTGCCAAGGAAAAAGATTCCTACCTCCTCTCAACCTGTCAGGGAGCACCCTCGTGGTTGAAGGCTTGGGATGAGCTGTACACCCAGACATCCTGGGTTCAATTCCCACTAGGAGTTACCCTGGATTACTTGATACACCGTTCTGGCGGTAGGGTTGTGTATATGTGGTTTACTTCCTAGGGGTGGGTCCAAAGGGCCCTGCCTTGGTTGGGTTTCATGTCTAAAAAAAAAAGAGATTCATACTTCCTCTCAATTGCTTATAATAACTATTCACTTGGAAGCCTTCAGTCTTTGAAGGGAGCCATACCAATTTTCTAGTTTGTCTTTCCTCCTCGTGACATAACGTTGTAGTATATGTATCATCTAGTAATTGAATCATATATTCTATTTCACAGTCTTGCACCTCTCTAATGAATAATGGATTCCTATAAAAACGCCCATTCCTATTCTCCACGTAATCTGCCACTTTAGCATATTTGACCCTAGCAATAATGGAAAGGCTAGGTTATCTCTCCTAAAGAGTGGTCTCATCTTTCCACAAATCATGCTTAAATCATGCAAAATCATATTCTAGACCCCTCACCAAAAGAATATCTAATAAACAATGAGAAACTTTCCCTACTTCTAATATTCTTTCATAAGCCTTCACCAACATAAAGTCCCTAACCTTCTTAGAGCCTCTCAAGTAGTGCCATACTTTATACCTACCACCTTCCTCCATAATGCATTTTCTTCTTCCCCATAGTGCCACAATCATTTTCCCAACAAAGCTTGATTAAAAAGCATTAGCTTCTTAATCCCCAAACCTGCATCACCAAATGGGGTGATGTAGGACTAATAGGAAGGAAGCAAAAATCAGATTGGAGAGATGAGCTTTTTTATAAATTAGGGTTAGTGTTTGGTGGGAAAGGGCTAGAAAATAGAGTAATATAGGTTTTCTAATGGTGAAAAGGAATAGTAGGATTTGAGGAAAACCATGGTAGTCAAAGGCGAGCCAGGCGAGGTGAAGCGCCACCAAGGCACCTCTAAGGCTCTATGGCGAAGCGCCTTGAGAGCCTAGGCTGGCGCCTTATTGATACTTGTTTTTTTAAAGCAATTCAGAAGCTTTCTTTACATAAAAAATTTATGCTTTTGACTTTTAAGCTTCTTGTTTGGACTCATCTGCAAGCTTTTTAGGATTTGAACATCGTGTTTAGGTGTTCCTTTTTGGTTTTCTTGCTCAAATTTTATAGCAGGGTTGTTCTAGCTTTTTAGCTGGCTGTATGGAAATTCAATTTTTTGTTTAGGCTGTTCTAGCTTTGCAGATTCCTTCACTTTATGATTTGATCCTAAAACCCTTGCAATTGTTTCCCACATGTAGTTGTGTCATTAAATTCTTGGATCAATAATTCATTAAGATTGAGAGATTGAAGAGTATGTGAATCATAGGATAAGAGCAAGGTGGATAATTTAGAGAAGCACATCAAGAGTATTGTGTGATCCTAGAATACCTATTAAGTTGAAGGAGAAATTTTAAAAGACTACTATAAGACCAGCTATGCTCTATGGTACTGAATGTTGGGCTGTTAAGAAGCAACTTATTCATAAAATGATTGTAGCTATAATGAGAATCTTAAGATTGATAAGTGGAAATACACGGAAAGATAGAATTTGAAATGAGGAAATACGCTTAAAGATAGGGTGGTCCCTATTGATAAAAAGATGAGGGAGATTCGTTTGAGATTCAGAGGTGAGCGATTATTGCACCGGTAAGACAGTGAGTTTATTCAAGTCGAGGGAACGAAAAAAATGTAGAGGAAAACCAAAAATAGCATTAGTAAAAGAAGTAAAAAAGGACATGTCAATTATGGAAGTAACAAAGAGTATTATTTCAGATAGAATATAATGGTAGAAATAGTACATGTGGCGGATCCTCATTAATATGTCGAGGATCCATAGTTGACTCCCAAAATTTTGGGACTAAGGCTTTGTTGGTGTCTCTCATCAAATGACCAAGATTCAAAAAAAATCAATTAGCAATAACCAAGCCCATTATACCCTTCCATCATGGGGTTGACCATGTCATCAAATCACCATGAAAAAAAATTCAATTTGCAACTCATTTAATGAGTCACGTGGGCTGGTGGAGAGCAACAAGCAAGACAAAATATTCAATTCAAAAAAAGAAAAAAAGAAAAAGAAGACAAAATAGAGTGATTGGGCAAAGAAACCAGAGAGCCGTTTCCGGATTTGTTGGTTTTTCCAATGATATCTGGCGAGAATGCGGATTGGTTAGAGAGGCCTTTTGAAGAGGCAGAAATTTTTGATGTCATTCAAAGTTTTCATGGTGATAAATCCCCTGGTCCAGATGGCTTCCCAATGGCTTTTTTCCAAGCTTGCTGGGGGATTGTTAAGCCTAATCTCATGGCTGTATTTCATCATTTTTTTTGCCAATGGTCAGTTTTAGAAAAGTTTAAATGCAACTTTTATTACTCATTCCTAAAAAACATGCAGCTAATGAGATTAGGGATTTTCAGCCCATTAGTTTGGTGGGGGGGGGGGGGTTTATAAAATTATTGCTAAAGTCTTGGCTAATTGTCTCCGCACGGTGATGGGGGATATAATATCAGCATCTCAGAATGCTTTTGTGAGGGACAGACAGATCCTTGACCCTGTTCTTATTGCTAATGAATGTCTTGACAGTAGATTGAAGTCTAGGGTGCCGGGACTGATTTGTAAGCTGGATGTTGAGAAGGCTTTTGACCATGTAAACTGGAGTTTTCTGCTGTAGATGTTAGAAAGAAGTGGATTCTCTGCCAAATGGAGACAATGGATCCTCTTTTGTCTATCTACTGTCCGTTTCTCCATCTTGATTAATGGCTCTCCTTGTGGTTTCTTTGGTAGCACCAGAGGTTTGAGACAAGGTGATCCGTTGTCTCCATTGTTGTTTGTTTTGGTGATGGAAGCTCTTGGAAGAATGTTGGATAAAGCAGTTCATGAAGGACGCATGTCAGGATTTAGTGTGGGTAACTTGGAGGGAAGATCCATGGCGGTGTCTCATCTCCTTTTTGTGGACGACATGCTAATTTTTTGTGAGGCTGATTTAGAACAGATTTTGCTTCTTCGTATGATTCTTATCTGGTTTGAGGCGGTGTCGGGTCTAAAGATTAATCTGGGCAAGTCAGAATTGGTTCCGGTTGGGGTAGTCAATAATATTGACCTTTTCCTGGTTGTTCTTGGCTGCAAGCAGGGCTCTCTCCCAATGAAATATCTAGGTCTTCCTTTGGGTGCTAAATTCAAGGATAAGTCTATATGGAATCCAATTCAAGAGAAAATGGAGAGGAGATTGGCGGGTTGGAAACGCATATATTTATCCAAGGGAGGTAGAGTCACCCTAATCAAAAGCACCCTATCTAATTTACCCACTTATTTTCTATCTTTATTTCCTATTCCTGCTAGTGTGCTAACCGAATTGAGAGGCTCTAGTGGAATTTCTTATGGGGCAGTTTTGGAGATGATCCTAAAATTCATTTGGTTAAATGGGCTACTGTTTGTGCTCCTATTTCTTCGGGTGGCTTAGGGATAAGGAATATAAGACTTTTCAATGAAGCTTTACTTGGGAAGTGGCTTTGGAGATTTGGAATGGAGGAAGATGCCCTTTGGAGACAAGTGATAGAGATGAAATATGGATGTGTGTGGGGGGGCCTGGTGTACCAGATCTGTGATTGGCCCTTATGGTGTTGGTTTATGGAAAAATATCAGTCAGGGATGACCTTCTTTCTCTCACCATATTCTGTATGATATTGGTGATGGGTCTAGAGTGAAGTTTTGCCAAGACCGGTGGTGTGGAGAGACGTCTCTTGCTGTTAGATATTCAGACTTGTTCAGATTTTGCAGGAATAAGGATGCCAGTGTGGCTGAGCTTATGATGTCCACCAATGGTGTCCTCTTTTGGGATGTGAGATTCTTTAGGGGTGTGCATGCTTGGGATCTAGAGGCTATGTCAGGCTTCATGGAAACCATATATGGTTCTCCTATAAGGGGGCTAGGTGAGGATAAAATGTGTTGGATTCCTAGCAAAGATAAGGGTTTCTTGGTTAGTGATTATTATAGAATTTTAGTTGGCTCCACTTTCTATGGTTTTCCTTGGAAGAGTATTTGGAAGCAGAAGATTCCCTCTAGAGTAGCTTTCTTTGTTTGAACTGCTGTCTCAGGGAAATGCTTGACGATTGATAATTTACGAAAAAGGAAGGTGTGGATTTTGGATTGGTGCTACATGTGTAAGAGAAATGGTGAATCGGTTGACCATCTATTCCTTCATTGTCCTTTTGCTATGGATCTATGGTCTATGGTTTTGGGTCTTTTTGGAGTAACTTGGGTTATGCCGCATACTGTTTTGGGGTTGTTACGGTGTTGGCAAGGCAGCTTTGGTCGTCATCGAAATGGTTATATTTGGTCCATCATTCCTCATTGCTTATTGTGGTGTCTTTGGAGGGAGAAGAATAGTAGATGTTTTGAAGATATTGAGAGATCTATTCCGGACCTCAAGCTTCTCTTTTTTAGAACTTTAAGGGATTGGTTGTTTGCTTTGCAAAATCAATCATTCCCTTCTTTTATTGATTTCCTAGACTCTTGCAATTTTTGTATTTGATTTCTTTTCCCTTGTTCACTCCTGTGCACTAGGGTGTTCCTTTTTTATCAATATATCTTATTACTTATTAAAAAAAAAAAGCTTTACTGAAGAAAAGATGATTAAGGTGTTGAGATGAGTGTACAGAGGGGAAAAACCGAATGCAGTGAAACTTTGAAAAAGAAGGTGGAGTTGGAAGATATATCAATTTGTACAATTTCGGTCACACAATCGTATAATCACTGGAGACTAGATAGAGTAGTCTGGCGGTGCTTGTCCATCTGTAAGTTTTCAAAAGTAAAAAAAAAAACTTCCCTTTTTATATGTAAAAGTTACAGGGAGGATGTGAATCATTTATTTCTACGTTGTGTGCTGGCTCGGGAATTGTAGTCTATGATATTATGTTTATTTGATGTTTCTTGGGTGATGTTTTCAGTGGAGAGATGTTAGAGACTTGGCAGGAGTGGTATTGGGGGGATTTGGAAGGCAATTCCTTTGTCTCATGTGGTGTATTTGGATGAAAATGCATGATGCTATGAGGAACAAGAACTGTGTTGAAGTCAAAATATTTTTTTGATAAACATTATATAAGTGGATTATACGAAGCCGAAACAGCTTAAAAAGTTTTTTTTATCTAAACCAGTACATTTTAAGGAGGTAAGTGTACCAGATTAGTAGCCGGTACAAAAAATACCGGTTGTATTGGCTAGTCTGGTGCAACATTAATAACTTTGGTTATTTAGGGATATATGATGGATGAGTCATGCGTGGTTTAGGGTTCAAAAGGTTACAAACCAGGGTGTGTTTGCAAGGTTTTAACTTTTAAGTTGCTGCGAATTTTAAGAACAGAAAAGGAAAAACAATGAACTTCTAGCCATTAGACCTAGGATTTCCATGGCATCACACCTTAAAGAAGGTTGTATTACACAAATCTTAAACAAAGCTTCATAGCCTCTGAAGATTTAGGAAATCTATTATTTTTCTCTCAATAAAAAGTATTACATCCATATAAATAGATAACTAATACCTAAACTCAGATTCCTTGAAACCCTAATAAGAGTTGGACTTGGAATCCTTGGGATTTTATTACTAAGCCGAAACTAAATAACTAAACTCAAATAGAAACTAATAAAATAGTCAAAAACCAAAATAAGACCCAATGGACCTGTGTTCGTAAACCAGAAAATTACAGAATTGATCCTGTCACTTAAAAATAAAACTAAAGTAACATTTGCTTCGTGCTGCTTATGTCACATGGAGGAGTTAACATGGTTGTTTTTAAGTTCTTGCTGTACTGATTGATCTCTTTTAGAAGGTAAGTTATTAGTTTCACGTCTTAATTAGCAATTTTCTAAATTTGGGACGGATTTGATGAACTGGTTTTCGTTCACTGAGAATATGTGATTTCTAAATGTTGGAAGTTAGTATTTGCTTATACAAATGGTTTCAGTAATTGGTGTCTGTATTGTTTTTATTGACTGGATTCATTCTCTGGATGATCAGGTACTCTGGCCTGAATGTGGTTGGCAGCCAGTTTCTTTGACTGATATGATTACAGGGCCTGCAGTTAAAAAGGTATATAGGAAGGCAACGTTGTGCATCCACCCTGATAAGGTGCAACAAAAGGGTGCCACCCTTCAACAGAAATATGTTGCTGAGAAGGTGTTTGACCTCCTAAAGGTACTTAATGAATCTCCAATCCATCTAAATAGTTTTATTGCTCTGTAAAATTAGTTTTTCTGGTGTGTGAGAGGCCATGGTCTATTGACATTTGACACTGCAATTGATAGAGTTATCTCTAGTAACAATTCTGGCTTTTTGGTGTTAAATGTAAATATATATGGTAGCAAAATTTTCCAAGCATTGAGTTTGTACATTCATGCTGTAAAAGTGAATAAACAACCACAGATTATAAGAATTGCTGCATGTAGTAATGATGCATATGGCATTCTGTGGAGTGTGTTTCTGCCTTCACTCACCTTCATTCGTGGAACTTCCATCATATAATTACAAAAATCATCTGCCTATATCATTAAGTTCTACTCCAGAGAAATGTTTGATAAGTTGAAGCCCTTTCATTTTTGGTTCTATTTATTGTTGGATAAGTTAAATAGTACCTTGGTTACATTTCTCTGGATTGTTCTCATTAAAGGTTTGATAATATGATCACAGGAAGCTTGGAACAAGTTCAATTCTGAGGAGCTTTTTTAAATATTACGGTGGTTTTTCCACATCAAATTAAATTCATTGGGTAACTGCACCATTTGTTGGGAGGTGAAACAGACATCTGTTCTTGGACTTCTTTACAGCGATAGTGAATTTTGGTTGAAGTTTAAATGTATCTACTGCTAAAGGAGGGCTCCTTCTATAGCCACGGAGATGCCTGTGTTGTATCTTGTCTTCTATTACCATACTTGATGTTCCTTCAAGGGTTATCGGGGCTCCAAGATCTGAGTATGAAGTTCAGAATGGCCAGTTGATGTAGAGTAGTATTTTCTTGGCATCAAGCCCATGCCAATTTCATTATGTCACCTCACTTCAGTGAGATGGCCAGTCTGTTTTTTGTAAGTTCTTTTTGTACTTTTGTGATATAGAACAATTCATTTATTATATGTATACCGTCATGTGTATTGATATCAAAACATTGACTTGCCAGTGTGCGATTGAGTTGAGAATTTAATTATGATAAAGATTCGAGTGTATTGCTTTTCTGAGTGTGATGTTTGATTTGGTTGTATTTTTCATCGGTAGGGCACACTCCTTGAGCCTATCAAAGCTTGAACACTCGTATGCTTTTTGTACATAAATTTCTTCCATTCGTACCAAGAGAAATTATGTGGCTAATGGAAGAGCTAAGTGGAGTCATAATATGGGGTCATGTTAGGGCCTGCACTCAACTTAGTCCTTGTCCAACTAAGATGTTATTTTCTCATTTCTCAACCAAAATGAGAATTCTCTCATTCTCATACTCGCAAAATGGGAAAGTCTCTGGCTAATAAAGAGTAGAGTAGAGGCATAATATGGGCATGTTAGGTTGCAGCCCTGCACTGCAACTTAGTTTTTCTCCAACTACTGGCTTGGCTAAATGAGTCTAACTCCACCATGGTTAATCTAGTTCTTACTTATTAATTATAGGTATGGTTAAAACCTTTGGTACCTGATGCATATTTTCTTAAGTTGCTTGCCTTTCTTAATGTCGGAATGTATATATTTCAAATTCTTGGTATTTTTAGTAAGTCCCAAATTTTTCCCACTTGAACTTTTATTAATTATTTAAAACAAATTGAGGTAGGTAGAGCCATGGCTCTCATGCCACCAATTGGCCCTTTCTTAAGTCGACAAGTGACCAAATTTTGGCATGATATCTCCTTGAGGTAGGTACGGCTCACAATTTCGCTAGAAGCGACTATTTGCCTCCTTTCCTCCACCGAAAAGATATTTAGCCTGTTGCTTGCATGTGGGCAAACGACCACTTTTCTAACCACTCTTTTTGGAGTAATTCTTAGGTACTCTCAGAGTAAGGTGAATCGTGCTCCCTCCTATTACATTCATGGTGGAGTCTACTAACTAAATTCATAGTGGAGTCTACCATGAATGTGAGAGAGGAGAACATTATTTTACTATACTCCGGGAGTACTTAAGTATTTACCCACTTTTTGTGTGAAGTAGGTAGGATCCATGACCCACATGCTTTTAGGTTGTACTCTCATTTATCTAAATTTCCCACCTATCACATAAGTGAGTTCATTTGTAAAAATTGTAACAGAAAAATTTAGAGATAAAGGAAATAGAGAATGAATAAGAATTAAAAATGCTTTTATAGAAGTTTATTCTCATTCTTTGTAAGTGGAAGTGCGTCCAACACAGAGGTTAGGACTGTCCAATCCAATCGATGGCCCGACCCACTCAATAAATCCGACCGGACCCGGGCTGAACGCCGGTTGACCCAACTACTATGGCGGTCGACAGTAGGTCTTTTTTCTCTAGAATCTGAAACCATCGGTTTGGTCTCGAATCTTCTTCCCAAAACCGGAACTAACCGAGATACATAGCATTTCTAGGTGAGATTTTTCAGACCGGGTGAGATCTCAGCTAGATCCATGAAATCTCCACTAGATCCATGAAATCTCCACTAGATTTGGCGAGATCTCTTATGAGATTTCGTCAAATCTGGAGAAAGTATCACCGAAATGTCGCCTATTTTTGCCATTAACTCGTCGGATTTTGGCTAATTTTTAGATCTCCAACTCTGACTAAACCGACCACCATCCGTTGAAGGTTGGATTCGCTTGATCCAATCAACCACTTTGGTCGGCGGTGGGTTGAAATCTTAAACACCCGATTTGGTCGGGTTGGATGCAGGTTGGGCACAAACTCGTCCTGTGGACACCCCTAACAGAGGTAGACGTTATAGTTTGATCATAGGAGGTTTCAACTTGAGAACTGATTTGCATCGAGTTTTACTCTAGGTGGCATGAGTCAACCTTTAAGAAAAATGCATTCATGTGATTCAATAGCTCTGTGAGATTGTTTTTGAACTTATTTTTATTTTCTGTTCTTGTTGTTGAATTTTTAGATTAAACTTGTTTTATTGGCAAAAAGAATTTGTGCATTTAATAAAATATTTCCAATTGTTAGGGATGTGGATGGGTCAACTTGGGTTGAGTTTGATGTATTTTTCAACCCAATGGACCTCCTTAAGTCGAGAAAATTTGAATTCCAGCCCCATGGGTTGAGAAATCTTCAACCCAACCAAACCCATGATAACTCTAAAAATCAACTCTACCCAATTGGGCCGGTTCGAGTTAGATCGTCAAGTAGAAACCATTTTTGCGAAGCCTAATAAGAAAATTTGGTGTTCCTTCTATTATTTAAGCTCATTATTCAGTAAATGATAAAAATTTATTCAATTAATCATAATATTCCAAATACCAAAGCAAATTGAACTAACAGATGTAAATGAACTCTCAAATCTAAAATAAATCAAATTAAAAAAAACATTTATTTTTAAAACAATTAATAGTATGGGTGGGGGGTCAAGTTACTTGGGTTGAAAATTTTTCCAACCCAAACCTTACCTAACCCAAGAAAAAAAAAAAAATAAAAAATTATAGCACCACACAACCCGACCAATTCATCAACCAACAAAAAATCAACTAAGGTTGGGTTGGGTCGGATTTGTATGGTTGGTGGGTTGAATGCACACCCTTAGTTGTAATCAATCATTTTTTTTTGGGTAAACAGTAATACTTATTATAACATGCACAAAAATAGTAATAATAGTATTTTAAACCGGGTTTATAATACATTACATAACCAGAGTACAACTATAAAAAAGCCTAGTTGTAATCAATCATTGTGTTTTTGGTTTGCAATGTTCTTGGGTGGTGGTGATTTTGGGTCGCAATGGCTGTTAAGGTGTGGTGGTCGTAGTAGTTTTAAGTTGTGGTCTTTGATGGTGGTGATGATTTTGAGTTGCAAAGTAGTGATTATGCCATATTGGTTTTAAGCAGTAATGATTTTGGGTCGCGATGGTCGTTATAGGTTGTGTTGTTGCGGTGGTGTTGGGAGATTTTGGTATTCTTGGGTGGTGGTGGTAGCTTTGGATTGCAAAGTGGGTGACTTGAGATTTGATTGTGTTGATTAGTATTATGTACTTTCAATTTTTTTAAAGTAAATCTCATCGTATAAATGTTTTTAAGTCTCTTTCTTTTTTCCTCTATTTTGTCTTAGATATATATAGCTTACAATACCATTGTCATTGCCATAAAATTGTACTTTAAACTTTACCTAACTCAAAAGGGGTCTTTTTACATTTTATCAGATGCTTAGAGAGTTTATGGAAATGTTTGTTTGACCCTACTTTAATCGAAAAGTTTGTCTGACCCTACTTTAATTCATTCAAAAGTAATGATGATCATTTAGTCAGCGTTAATTTTACCTAATTAACAGTTTGAGGCCGAAGATGACCCTTTAAATGAGATATTCTTTTCATATTTAATTATCAAGCAAACAATATTTATTTAAAAATATTTATTATAATTTTTTTTATTAAAATTCATTCTTCATGCTTTTCTAGATGAAAAATTACTAATTAAATTTGTGTATTTAGGTTTTAATAATATCTCATTTTCAATTTTTTTTGGGAGAAGAATCTCATTTTCAATTGATAATATATGGTAATCCACTTAATCTTTTTGTGACATATTGTTCTTAAGTTTAATTTACTTATTTTTTATTTTGAAAAACTTCTTTATGCAAGATCAATTGCAATAAATATTGTAATTACAATTTTCTAAGCGATACATATATTTGGAAAAGAATATAGTCTTTTTTTAAAATAAAATTTTGTTATATTATATATTTTCAATATTATTGTGATTATTTTTATTGTTTTCTTTCTGCTATAATATTTCATTATCTTCTCACTCTTTTTGATAAATTTCTTGTTTATTTGTGAGATTTTTATCTATATTTTATATATGCTATACTTTTTATATTGCTTGTTACAAATTTATAAACTAAACCTATTTGAGATTCAATTGCTCTCTCTCTCTCTCTCTCTCATATCGATATTGTTAAAAAATATTTACATATAAAAGAAACAATATCTACAATATAAAATATAATATAGTTTGAATAAAATAAATTTTAAAGCAAAGCAACTATTGTAAATTTACTTAACAATAGAATCACCAAGCAAATATGAATTCAACACTTAACTTTTTTTTTTTTTTTGAGAAAAATTCAACACTTAACTTGATGAGTTAATACTAACCAAACCAAGATTTATTTCAAATAAAAAAATTAAATATAACGTTTTAGGCATAAAATTTAACAAAAATAGATGAAAATTATTATTACTTTTTTTTTTTAATAAAAAAAGAAGTTTACTTTACCTTGGGAATGGCAATGCATGGTTAAGGAAGATTGTGTGACTAATGTTGATAATGTATCATGTGTGAGACTAGCTTACAAAGTTTAAAGCTTCAATCGTTAGGGAAAATAAATCGTCAATGATTAATTAACACATCCACAAAATTTTTTTTTTTGAAATATCTTTTATCTTTTCAATTTGGTTGGATTTCTATTGACTCACAATTTTGGGGGCCTTCTTGGGGTGTAAAAGAGAGTGTACATACAATCCACCAATTTGGGAAAAATTTGGAACTCGATACTACTAATGTTGAGTTCTAATTGGAACTTGACATTAGTAAAATCGAGTTCTATACATATTTTTAAGTGGAAATTAACATTAGGACATTTCTAATGTTGAGTTTTGCGCACAATTTTCAGAAAAATTTAAATGGCAAAATAAAAATAGAACTCGACATTGCTAATATCGAGTTCCGGGCAAAACTCGACATCAACAATGTCAAATTCCAAAGTAAAGGTATTTTGCTACATAGGCTATTTAGCTACATAATTTAAAGTTTTCAGGTATTTACCCATTTTTGTCCCACCAATTCCTCCCCACCTCCTCCCAAAAAAAGAAAAGAAAAGCCATATATTACTTTTAAAGGGGCAAAATGATATGGTGTAATGCCACCCTCACATAGGGGTGATGCTACAAGCATGAGACATATATATTATATATATCCGTATGTGAAAGGGATGTTACATAGTGCGTTACAGCATATACCTGTCCTAACAAGAGCCTTTGACAATAGTCTAAGTAGTCAATGTCTGGATCCGATCTTGGCTCTTATAGTAAAATTCATACGAAGTTATTATTATTATTTTTGTTACCACCAAATGAATCAAGGAGTAATTCATACGAAGTTATGATGTCACTAGTAGTTATGAGTTATGAACTTTGTTACCTTATTTTTCTATCATATTGGTTAGTGGGTCTTCACTAGTCACTTACATCACTGTCAGAGTTTGTTGGGCTGAGCTTATCTTCTACGTACACTTTTTTTTAATGTCTCACTTTTTTCCCTGTATAAATGTATTTTTACTTAACTTATTTTTTAAATAAAATAAAATAGTTAAAATAAGCTCATTCCGAACTCTTAGAGTAATACAAATTTTCATTTGAGTTAAAAGCTCATTCCAAACTTGTTCAAGAAAAGGGATCAAGTATTGAACTGTAACCATCTTAATTAGATAGTTAAAAAGTTGCTGTCTTAGAGCATCTACAGCAGTGGAGCTAAAAATTTAGCAATTTAGCTCCACTAAAAGTTACTTTTATTTTACCTACACACATGCTGCAGCAGTTGATCTATTTTAACTTTCAACATAATAAAATAATATAAATATCACAATAAAATAATATATCTACTACAATAAAATAATCTATCTCACTACAATAAAAACACCACAAACCGATCCATCAACACGGCCAACCAAGAACAACCACCCACAACCACCCAACAACAACCACTGCAAACCAAAAACAACCGCCCACAACTACCCAACAACAACTAGCAAGCCAAGAACAACCACCCACAATTACTGCCAAAAATCCAAATTAGCCAAAAACTACCACACAAATCACCACCAACACAGCCACACTACCACTAACCCATGAAACTTAGCCACCATGAAACCCAGCCAAACCGCCATCACAAAACCCAGAGAAACCCACGAAATTCAGCCACAGCCACGAAATCCAACCACGAAATCCGCGGCGCTCTTGAGTTCAATGAAGGCAGTGCCGGTGGAGCTTAGATCGACGATGAAGCTTAGGTCGGCAATGGAGCTTGGATCGGCGGTGAGATGGAGGACTAGGCTTGTCGGCGTTGGGTGAGCGGTGAGATGGACGACTGGGCGAGATGGGTCGGCGGCGTGGGACGGCAACATGGGCGATGATGAAGATCCAGAATAGATCGGCGAAGCAGAGAGTAGATGAGGGAGAGAAAAAAAAATGAGAAGGAAAGAGGAAGAAAGAAGAGAAGCCGGAGAGAGAGAGAGAAAAAGAAAGAAAGAGAAAATATTTTTTTAATGGAAGAGGAGAGAGAAATTTAATAAAATAATATTTTTTTAGCTCTCATGAACAGTGCACATCTATCTATAGATATGCACTGTAGCAATGGAGCTAAAAAAAAAAAGATTTAGCTTCACTGCTGGGTGCTGATTTTGGGGTTTAAGGAGCTAAAATATAGCAATATAGTACCACTGCTGTGAGTACTCTTAGATAGCCTGTGACCACACTTGTTTTCATTGAGAACCAAACTTATTTTGAAGTTATTATCTCAATAATATTTCGCATCAATTAAAATTATATGGTTGTGCCCATATTCATCCTTTAAACTTGATTGGTGTAGGGCTTGGAACAGCCCTCGAATCCAACCAACCAATTCAATGACCAAAAGAAAGGGAGAGGAAACTAGTATGCAAAAATTTTCCCACCAAACATCCTATAAGATTCTCTCCATTTCCATTTCACAATTAAGATTATATATTTTTCAACAATGCTACAAAATTATAAATACAATAAATTTCATAACATATTGAAGTGACATATTTTAATTAATGTAACATTACTTTTATTGAAATTACCACTGTCATTATTTTTATTGTACATCAATTACAACTTATTATCTCAATAATGATTAAAAATGTTATGTCAACCACCGCACATGAGTACTCTTGGTTTGATGATTATTCCACAAGTACAAGTTCTTTCAGTTGGGGGGGGGGGGGGGGGAAGCAGGCAAGGGCCAGTTAAAGTTTTTAGGAATGAGCTTTACCCACATGTACACACTTAAATTAGATTAGATTAGAATTCTATCTTAGAGAAAAAAAAAAATGTTGTGTCAAATGTTATTTTTTGGATTTGACATACAACATAATGCCACATCATTTAAAGTTATATATTGTTAGGACAAATTAAGACATTGGTTGATTTTGCAGCAAAATTAATTAACTTATTAAATTAACCTATTATGAATTTAGATTGATATCCAGGTTAATTATCACATAGCAACATATACCATAAGAAAAACAATAAATAACCAAACAGAAAACACAAAATATAGTAATGTAGTAAAAACCAATGGAAATCCCACTACACTCTAGAGGCAAAACAGACCACTATATATATAATTAAAGCTTTATATATATATATTTCTTTTGCTACCTCCTCTAGAACTTACCTATGTTAGTCAACACAGCTTCAAATCCACGTGCTACCCTATATGTGATTGTTGCATGTGAACAACCTCCTCACGACTTCAATTACCCACTTGAAGATTTGGTTCCAACAATTTCATAATTCTAGATGTAGCATCATTGGGATCATCGAATCTTTAGTGCCTTAAATCTTGATCTATGAATGATTGCTTTCAAAGAGTGTGGCACACACAACCCTAGATGCAAAAGTATAGATCTCCAAAAGTCTTTAATCACATCCTTTAGGTTTTGATTTTATAGTCTTCTGTCTTTCTTTAGTGGCACAAAAACCATAATGACTTGTGTATTAGGTGTATATAGTAACTGTAAGACATTCATTGCCTGTGGTGCCCTCAGGTTGTGAGAGGTTTGCTCCATACACCTGAAACACAATATATTTTTTCACAAGAACATATAAAATTCAACTATTCGAATAGCCAATTTACATTTCTAGGGCTAAGAACTGAGATATTTCATAAGAAGATTCATACTTTGGAATTGACATGCGTAATTACACAGAAAGTAATTCATCTTCCTGATTCTTGAACTTAACAAGAACCTTTCAGAATCCAGACATAAAACTACAAATTAATAACCACACCAATACCAACCACTTAAGGTTGTTTCATTTACATGAAACTGAAATATGATCTTCTTACTTTTGTTCAACAGTTAATTGATCGAAAAGAAAAGACAGCCAGATAGTGTTCAAGCGGTGGCCTTGAATGGCTTGTAGGACTTAAGGGCGAGAGCAACACCGGCAACTGAACCAGCAGCGGCAGCAATTGATATTATGAGGCAAGAAATGCTGAGCATTTGGAGGCACATCCATCTAGTGCTCCACTTTGGTATTCTCCTCTGTTTAATGTACATCTCAACCGGAAAATACACAGTTAAGGGCCAAAAACCAAGTGCACCAAGAAGTCCCACAACATCATTGAAGAAGGGAAGCAACATTGATATAATGGTGGTTAACATCACGAACATGGTTCTCCAAACTAACCGGAAGAGGTTTAGTTTAAATGAGCCCAAGCCCGGGATTGGGATTGGGAATTCCTTGGTGATAAAACCACTTTCAGGCCATTTTTGTTTTGCCTTTTTCTCAACGAAGGCAAAGATAGGTTGGCAAAATACTTGGTATGCTCCAACCAGATGAATTACTATGGCAGCATTAGCTATATCAAGAAGCCAATATGGGTGGTAGAAACCAAAACCAGTGAGGAGATTGCCAGGTGCTAAGTCACCAAAAGCTGCATAACCCATACACCCACAAAGCATGTAAAATATAGTTGTTACAGAAACGCTAATAAAAGTGGCTTTCTTCATTGTCTTTGATTCTGATGGTGGAGATTTGACTGTGTCCTGCAAAAAAAGTTCATTATCTATTTGTTAGACTTTAAAAAATATTAAAAATTTTACTGCTTAAAAGTTAAAACATTACATGTGTCACCAATTACTTAAAAAAATTATATCTTTATATATTATGCGTTGAAGTGACATAATTATATTCATTGCCATGTCAACTTGTAAATATGTTGCAGTAAAATTGATAATAATTTTAGTATTTTTCTTTTCCTAATTTGAGTGGAAGAAGTATACCTGAATTTCAATAAGGATGACTGAAAATGAGTAAGCAAATGCTATGTTTCCTAGAGCCTGGAAACTCCTCCACAACTTTTGGGTTTGAGTTACATCTGCTCCAATGCTTATTCCTGTGAGACTACCCCTTAAAGTTCCTCTAGCTGCTCATCAATGAAGAACAAGCTTGAGTCAGTTAAAATAAATCATTGAAAATTAATAAAAGTATAGTTCAAAACAATACTGAAGCAATTTAATTCAACCTGCAACTTTGGCAATTCCAAGTGCAAGACCAATTGAAGAATAGGTGAAAGACATGACAGCAGCGACTATTGAAAGCCACCATATTTGATCGAAGTCTGGAATTTGAGAAAACACAATTTCGGTTATACCAAACAAGAGCATATATGGAGTGGTAGACATGTGACATGGGCTCTTGTCGCCACTCGCATGAAAACAATTAGACCTCTTGATAGCCCTGTACATATATATGTGTCAATTAAAATCATTAATTTTAGCATTAAGTGCATGCAAACTAACTAAGAAAGCAATAAATCACAAATCTTGTGACTCACGTCATGCTTATAGATGCTGCTATGGTGTATCCAACAGCTATTCCAAAAAGATTCAAGTACTGAATAAACCCACATGCCTTGAACTTAGCTCCACCTGAAAAAGATCAAAATGCATATCATATTAAAACACAGAAATGCATATCATATTAAAACACAGAAAGATCCTTTTCACATGTAACTATATCTGGAATTGGAACACTACTTAAGAGTTTGTTTGGGAACAACTCTTTTTAAATTTTTTTTTAATGATCCGTTTTATTTTTTTGGATAACTATACTTTAATCAACTTTCAGTACTGAAGTTTATACCAAGAATGGATCGGACTGCGTCCATGTAAGTATAGTTTCTCTTGCCGGAGACGGGGTCACCGGTACGGTAACAGTCAGCCAGCAGTGATGAAGCGTAGAAACAGACAAAGGAGAACAAGAACATGACAGTAGGTCCAGCAATCCAACCAAGCTGGGCAATGGCCCAGGCTAGGGACAGCACCCCAGATCCAATCACAGCAGTTATTATGTGAGCACTAGCAGTCCAAAAAGTACCTGATTCATGTTAAAAAAAGTAATAGTCTTCGAAAGTTGTTAAGGAAAAAACAAAAGTCTGCATGTAATATATTTATTTTACTTTCTTAAATTTAGCTCAAGTTTCCAACTTTTGAAGATTTAAATTTTGTTACAGGCTGCGTCAGTTTCTTTTAGGTATCATGTCAGCAGTCTTGTCTGTCATGTAACAAATTTCTTTAATACTGCATGTCATGCATCAAATTTCTTTAATAGCAAAGAAATTAAGAGAAAGATAAAATTGATATCTTTCATAATTTGCTAGTAAATAACTACAATATTTGTTCAAATTTGCATGAAGAGAACTGAATTTGAAAAAATTTACTGGACGAAAAAAGAAAAAAAAAAGGTTTTTAAAGAGGGAGTAACAAAATACTATGTTAACAAGGAAAAAAAAAGTAATGCTAAAACATAATACTTTCCACAATTTTCTTCACAATAATAATTGAGGTGATGAATTGTCATTGGTTTTTACATGAGACACAGTTTTATTGTCTAATACTAAGAATTTGCTATCCTTGTGAAATAATTATAAAAGAGGTTCTGCATGTAGATTTTACTCTTAAAAAAGAAAAGAAAAAGGTTTTGGAAGCAGCCAAACAGGGTACTGAGGATATTTACCAGATCGTTTGAGACGGCCATCATCATCGAAGCATTTGGAGCCATTCTGAGCAAGCACATCTATGGAGACGTCAAACACTTGGTGGTGCTGGTTGTTCTTTGTGGCAGCGTTCTCACCCATCTTTGAGTACTCAACAAAAAAAAAAACCAAACAAAGAAGATGTATATATGTTGGTGAAAAAGAACAAAAAACAAACAAAAGTTGGAAATGGGTTTTTGTTTTTAATGTCAAAGATTCAAATGGAGAGCCAAATATGAACGAGAAAAAGTAGCAAGTTGGTCAAGAATACGGTATGTCTCACTTGCATTCAAAAACTAACCCAAAGACATATATAGAGTGAGTGAGGATTTTCTTTGTATGCACTAGCTAAACTTAAAGCCCCAAGCAAGAGAGAAAGAGGAAGGAGAGTCTTTGTACGCACCACCTAAAAGCTTAACCCACAGAGAGAGAGAGAGAGAGAGAGAGAGAGAGAGAGGAGCGTTGGGAAGAGGAAATGCAGGAAATAGCAGAAAGCGTTGGGAATGGAGGGAAATGAATGAGGGGTTGGGGATATATATAACGGTGTTCTTGAAATTGAAAAATAATAATAATGATAATGAAAAATTAAAAAAAAAAAAAGGTTTAGAAAGTAAGGGTGCCACGTGATACTATGACCCAATATGACTGGGTAGTCAAGGACCGACCTAAATTGATCTTTTTCAACAACCCCATCGATCAATCTCGGGAAAGAACATATTGAGTCAACTCTCTCTCTCTCTCTAGATCTACTTTAGGACTTAACAGTTAACACTATTTTATCAGTGAATTATCCCCATATTCGAGAACATTAGACAGATGCAAATGTATCCAACTCAAAGGAACTACCAAAAAGAACTAAAATCAAGTGATCTTGGTGAGAGTGAGTGTGAGAGTGAGAGTGAGAATGAGAGTGATCTGCCAAAAAAAACCTGGCCTAACTTAAGAGTATCATTTATCAAGATCAAGAAAAGAAAAACAAGACAAAATGGGAGGAGGAGAATGGAAAACTCAAGAAAGTTAATTTATTGAAAATTTTTGGGTTGGTGGGATTAGAGATTTTGGTATTATTTAGCTTTAAAAAGTTATTAAAAAAATGATATCTTAATTATAAACCATACTTTCTAAATTTGACACTATTTCAATTTCATTCATAAACTTTTGATTGTTTCAATTTTGTCCATCAACTTCTGCTACATGTTTAATTTCATGTGGTCCTTCTGCTTACTCCCATCAATTAATGAATTGCCGTCAAACAAAAAAATGATGCAGTTTTGATTTTTTTTTATCATCCACATAATAAAGAAAAAAAAGGAAGAAAATCATTTCTACTAATTTCTAAAATATAAAAAAGTTTATTACTTTCTAGCTTTTTTGGAACCAAATTGTGGTCTGTGTGAATCGTTCAGAATCATTACCTAAAAGTTAAGAAAAGAAAAAGTTTATGGTTTCCCATGCAGCATCGGGTTGCAGAATAGGCCTACCTTCTAAATATCTTGCATATTCATATTTTTTTTATAAAAAAAAAAAAATTGACTTTCTTTTGTGGTTGTATGTGTGTGGAAGAGTGGGGTGGGGAGAAAGGGAGAGGAACTAATATGTGTGTGGCTTGGCCTGGTGAATGGTGTATCCATGCCTAACATGGCTTGAGCTAAGGTTGGTTTAAGTTAATGAGGCTTATTATTGGACCTAATGTAATTACAACCTTAATCGAATGTTTAAATTGGAATAGAATTCAAATCAATCTAGCTTGACTCAACATGACCTCAAGCTTGCATTTGCAACATGATCACCAGTCTTATGATTAAGAAATTTTACTGGTCCTTGTTACAACTAACATATAGCAAACAAAATACAACATACAATAAAGTGAGCCGTCGACAATTTGAAGAAAAAAAAATGTAACAAAAGACAAAATATAACAATTGATCGCACTATTGGCCACCAATGTTGCTTGATGCTTAAGTGATTACGAGTAATGTCACAAACCACTTAGCCACATATATGTTAAGCCAAAACCAAAAAATGTATATATAGCATATATGAAAGTGTCTCACCTGCATTATTCAAGTCCCCTATTGCTTCCTCAAAACAAGGAACTCAAAAATATGTACAAAAGAGGGTTTTATTAAAAGAAAAAAAGATCGAGATCGATGGGTTTATGAACCAATTGCTGCAGTTTCTTTTGGTTTAGTGTTTCAAGCTTATATATAGCTAGGCTGTAGGCAATGACGTACTAAATTTTATAATGCTGTCATGCTGAAGATTATTACTTTTGTATTGCTTTCTCACGTGTATTGCCTCACGTCCATCCCTATTGAAAGAGAAGAATTGATGCTCCTTCCTTCTCCTCCGTACCTTTGATGAATATGTATCTTTATGTGTTTGCTTGGATGCTAATGCAAGTGCAAGAATAAAAATTGTATCATCATGATTCATGGTCATGTTCATGTACTGAAGGGTGCGATTTTGGTCCCCCTTTGTTATTTATAGTAATTACAGACTTGTGGACACAAACACACACAAATAAGAAAGGTGAGGCCACTCAACCATTTCTATGATCAAATGTAATTATTTTGTCCCTATATTGAATGATATAGCTAAGCTAATGTTTGGATGGAGGGCCCTCTATTTTCCTTCGTCCCAAACATATATCCTAAGAAACTTCAACCCTCATGATCTTTAAAGTCTATAAATTTACTGTAAACTCAAGCGATAGATTGGTCCTTTTACAAGTTCTTGTCAATGCAATGTTATGAGGTTACGTTGGTTGACATTATGTTGCATTACTTCATCCAAACCCAAAGCTAAGTCCATGCACATTCATTGAAAATAATATGAAAATTAAATATATACTAGCAATATATATATGTTCCAAATTTGTTTGACATCCCATAAATTGCTTGCTAATTGTAGGTTTAAGGAGAAATTTTAATTGACCTCATATGGGATCTCTCACAGTCATTTCCTCTCATCTCCTTTCGTTCCAAACATACCATTAGGAAGATGGATTAGCTATAAACTAAGCAATAGATTAATACTTTTAGATGTTCCATTACTTGATCCAGACTTAATGCCAAAAATCCTATCTCATTGCTGAAAACAATAAGTAATAAAATAAAAATATACATTCAAAATTTGATTGACATATACCATAAAGTGGTTGCTTGTAGGTTTAAGGAGAATTTTTTACCTTAGCCTAGCTAGGATATCTCAAACCCACTTTATGATTAGAAAAAATCTGGAGCGCCTAAAGTACATGCGTACCAACATATAGTCTTTAATAAATAAGAAAGTAATGGTTTAAAACTTTCCCTTTAAAAAATCAACTTTCCCTTTAAAAAGGTACATACAGGTAGAATGCCACAAAAAAGTGCATACAACTTTCCCTTTAAAAAATCAAAATAAGTGATGACCGTTCAATCTTCCATATGATGAAAACAAAAAATTTATTTACTGTTGAACAGTATCTGATGCCTATAGCTAGCTTTGATGCCCAAAGACTGTGGAAAAAGAAAGGTAATATTGGAGAACCAAAATACTTCTATCATTACAAGATCGGTATGTTTGAACTTTGAAGGGTTGAATTCTATCTTTTTCAATTATCTATTCATTAATCTTGTTTAGTGGTGTTAAAAATTAAGTGGTCAGTCGATTATTAACAGCGTCAAGCAGTACAGAAGTGACACGTGGTTTAAATAACAGCTGAACTAGATGAAGAAATTATATAGGTTAGGAATTTAATTTTTTATATATTTGTTTATTGCTAAGAGCATTATGTGATCCAAGCATATTTTAATCTTCCACCATTTAGAAACCTATTGAGTACTTATAGTAATTTCTTATGTAGACCTCTAGGAACTTATGCAGCAAATTAAACCAATTAATTCAACAAGTTATATGATTTAATCTAACACATACCAAAAGTAATTAACTTAACTTTATAATCACCAAATCTAAGCAATAAACAATACAACATTTCTGCATGATTACCAGAGGCTGAATGAGCACGTGGTAGGACCTGGATAAGCACCTATATGTTTTTACTGTATTAGCTGGGTCACCGACTTGTTTTTCCGTCTTTTCTTGTATGATACCTGTAAGCCTAATGAGCTGAAGCTATAGGCTACTATTTTACTGTATACTTTTGTGGGGAAGTTATAACCCCAGTTTTTGTCTTTTCAATAAAAAATTCTATCTTCGCAGTCAAAAAAAAAAAAAACAATACATAAGGACAAAGATTCAGTAATGAAGTCAAAAACCAATATTTAAGAACCTCTTAAAGGGAAAAATTACTTAGGAGTCTAATTCGGTTAGAAAATTCACTATAAAGGAACGATTACAATGGACTAGGTATAAGAATTATTTTTTCTCTGTTTAGTCTCAAGGTAAAAAGTTTCAAGATCTACTTAGGAATCTATTTTTCTCTGTTTATTTTAATATGATCTTATATGGTAGGTTAGGTTAGACACAAATTAGCTTTTTAGTTTCGGATTGCAAACTTGATGATTTCACCCAAGAAAAATAGTTGCAAACTATTTGACTAATTTTTGTATTTTACTCAACAAGTACTCTTGGTTCTGCCCGAGCGAGATTCATTTGATCATTTGAGGGGGAGTTCAAGTTCACTTGAGCATAATTTTGTTCTTCAGCTTTTCAACTCTTGATGGACTTTTGATTTGACCAAACTTTACTATCATAAATTACAACTCTTAAATACTATGTCACATGGAATTAGCCAAAATCTAAACCTAATAGGGTCAAATTGGATATAGGTTAGAAAAAAGTCAGCAGACTAAAACTGGTTAAAAAGCTATGGCTCTTATTCGATCTTTGGCGAGTTGGGTCAACTCGGTATGATCCTTTTTTTTTTTTTTCATATAACAAAATAATAAAGAAACAAGCAAGAAACTTGAGCATATTCTTGTCGTCTTCCCTCCAATTCAAATAAGACAACAAAGAAATGAAAATACTTAAAACTTAAATGTTAATACATAAATTTGTGCACTAGTCTAATAATTTCATAAGAAAATAAACTAGAAAATGGAGAAGGTGGAGTATACTCCATAGTAAAATTTTCTTCATTAGTATCCAATATTTCCGAATTTATAGATCTTGTGTTGGCACTTGGAATTAAAAGTTTGATATATATATATATATATATAAATATAATTGGATTGTTACAACATTGGAGAAGGGAGGCTAGAATCATGGGTCTCCTCATAATTGGGAGAAATTATGTCATTGAGCTATGAAATTCTTGGCAAAAGTTTGATAATTGATAGCATACAAATACAATTCTATCAAAATTAAAGCATTTTAATAACTTGATAATAACAAGATTTTTAGATTTTATCCAAAATGACATAATCATTATAGGAGTGCACATATGATGTGTAGAAAAGTATTTGTTTAGCTCAATTAATTTTCTAGTAAAGGGAGGCCATCTTTAAGAAAGTGAGAATGAGAGGGAGAAAAATTGAGAGTGAAGATAAAAAATCGATAAAGTGAAAATTATAGAGAAAGAGGAGAGTTTGAAATTGTGAAACAAACTAAGTCATATGCACCATACAAGAAACAAATATTTTTCTTTCCTAAAAAAATAAATGGTTAGAATTTAGGTTGGAAAATTCAATGACTTTATAATATTTTTTTTGAATAAGTAACATGTGTCAAAGTACAAGCTTAAAAGGCCCAAGATGTAGCTTAAAAGAAGACATTTTTTCAAGAATAATATGTTGGTGTGGGTGTGTGTTCCAAACATTTTTATTAGTATTTATTTTCTAGCCGTTGAGAATTTATAAGTAAAATAGCCATTGGCAATTATGAGAAAAATAGCCGTTGGAAAATAATGGATAATATAGCCGTTGGAGTTTTATGGGTTATTAGTTACCAATAACTGTAGGTCATTATTGTTATGAATAGCCTATATAATACCCATCATCACACCCTTCCCTATAAGTATGTTTTTTACTACTATATATTTAGATATACACAATTCTATTATATGACTCTTTCACATATTTTTCTACAATTTATATAATTTGTTTTAAGGAAAGACAATAGAGGGTTGTTCTTGAACCTTCGTGAGTGGAAGTGCTTCCATCACGAAGATTGACGCTATAATCTAATCATGGGGGGTTGTTTGGCCAAGAGAACCAATCATACCGAGTTTTACTCTGGGTGGCACGAATCAACCTTTAAGGACAACGCTTTCGCAGCGTGATTCTATAGCATTGTGAGATTGTTCTAAATTCCTTTTTTATTTTATGTTCTTGCTAATTATTTGAGATATTATTTTTGTATCAAAACTTGTTTATTCACTAAAATATTTCCAACAATCTTAAAGGTTGATTTCATGCTTCAAAATGGATAAACAAGTTATTGATCATGAAATTTTATATTGTGATATGATATTATGTTTATAAAGAAAAAATGCTAGTAGTTATATTCTTAGATATAATTACTTATATCTTTTGTGGAGTTTATTTTGCTATCTGGTTTATCTAAACAATTTGGTGGACTAATATTTTAGAAGAAAAAATAAATGACGTCCATCCAAATGTGATTTTGATTCTCTAATCTAAATTAATATGTGAATAATATTATGTAACGTTGTCTTGATATGTGAATATCAACTTATTGCATTTGCAATTATGTGATACTATATGTGTATTATATTTTGTGAAATTGTTTTATGTCTATTGAAATCCGAGGAACATGGGATTGAAGAAAAACGTATGTGTTTTGAGAAATTGTTTTTGGCATTCAAAAGAAAAATGTTAACAGTAATTTTTATGAGAAATGAGGTAAAATTTTATTTTTTGGTAGAATTCTGAAGAAAAAAAAAATGGTGTAGACTTATGGTGAAGGCATTCCTATTGTTAAGTGGAATCAATAGTGCCGTATCAACTTGGTACTCCTTTTGTATAATGAAGATACAATGATACTATAATTTAATTTAATTTTATTTTCCTTGTTAAAGTATTCAAGTAATCATTTATGGTCATGTGAAAAATAAATTGTGGATGATTAAACGTTTGTATTATACAATTGTGGTATAATGATGTCAAATTTTACAAAATATTAAATGTCTTATTCTTGTAAAATTTTGGACGTTCCTAAGAGTGGTTTCTAGTGGCTAAAAGGCTATTGGCTCTATGTACAAAAACTATTATTTTTACATCTCTTAACACAAATATATAAAATGAGAAATTATGGAAAATAATTAAAATTTTCTTTATATATATTAAAAAAAAAATGATCCAACTAGTATTTTGGGCTAGTGGATAAGATTTAGTGGGAATAAATATTCCTTTTATCAACCAAGTGCAAGAGTGATATTAAAAAAAAAAATATATATATATATGTGGGGTCAATGAATCTGGCTACCCCGGCCCAATTTATACTAGGCCCAAGACCCACGCCAAGGAGGAAGAGACGTCCGAGGACGAACGGAGAAAGTTCTAAACGACCAAGAAGCATCGCCGAGGACAATCATGTCCTTGGCTAACCGAGATCATAGAAGGGAAGGGCAGCGCGCCATCAAGGGCGGTTTCGTAGAGCGTCTCAAGAAAGAGGACAAGTACCGTGAGTTAGCCATGGGAGCCTGGAGGAGCAATTCAGGGAGAAGCTGTCACCTCCATATTAAATGCCCACAACTAACGTTCTGGTCGCATTAATGAGGAAATAACCCCTGAACAGTGCCGCTTTGGTTGTTGCAATTCACAGAAGGTTTGGGACGGCGGCTGATGGGATAAGCACTCAAGTAGTGACTTGCACGATTAACAAATGGAGGGCCAAGATCAACCTAAAGAGGGAATAAAATGTAAAGAGGTCCTCTAAAGAAAGGATTGGAGATTGGAAGTAGAAAACACTATAGCAACTTGTATCATCTTTATAACCTCTGTATCCAAGCACTGAGGAAATAATAAGAATAAGAAAACTCCTCGGACCAACGTCCAGGACAGATTCTAACACTTAAGGCCCGTTTTCTTGCTATTCAGTTTACCCATAACCATGTTTATTCGTTACTATCCTCACTAAGGCCTAGCTCTTAAACTCATCCTCTACAAATTTATTGTTTAGGGCTAGTTGGGCCTAAATCCACTTTTCCAACAGTAGAAGTGCTCAGACCCAGTCCCTACAATATATATATGCATATACATATTTTTATTGGCTATATGTGTTGTTTTGAGATGGTGGATAGTTTTTTATGAATTTGAAACAAAAAGACCTTGCAAACCCATAACAAGAGGAACCAAACTCCTTAGTTTGGTACATAATAATTTGGATGATTTAAAACACACAATGACTAGAAATGGTAAAAGATTTTATGTAATCTTTGTTGATGACCATTCTATATTTATTTAACTTTGTGTATTAGGAATCGAAGATGAGGTATTGGAAATTTTTATAAAATATAAAAAATGAAGTTGAGAATGGCATAAGCCTAAGTTTGTATACCTCGAATTGTGGGGGTGGTTGGCTAAGATGTTACCCAAATCTAAAAGGAGAATACCTCAAAGTGTGGGAGTACTTGCCTAAGGTCATGCTACATGAACCTAAAAGGAGGAAACTTGATTCTTAAATATGTGATTGTATGTTTATTGGTTATGTTTGTTATAGTTCATGATATAGAATTATCTTCATCAATAGTGATGTATTTAGAATTTAATACTATTGTTAAATCTTAAAAATACTTTCTTTAAGTATGAGTTTCCTTTGAAAAATAAGGAAAATATGTTTCATGAACCTATTGATACTTCTAATGATCTTATTGTGATGTGTAAGAATTGAGAGGAAGTAAGTGAACTAGGGAGAAAAAGAGTTACGATAACAATTTTCTTACCTATATTGTTGAAGATGAACATGTAAGTTATTATGATGCAATTAAATTTGTTAATGCACCATTATTGTTGGAAGCTTTTAACAAATTATTAGATTATGTCTAATCACACTTGGAATGGGTTGAGCTTCCACCTAAGGTTAAGCCTATTGGTTGCAAGTGGGTGTTTAAAACAAAATTTGTATGGTTGCAAGTGGGTTTTTAGAAGAAACTTATAACTGAATGGGATCATAGATAAGTATAAGGCATGCTCGGTAGCTAAAGGCTATAAGCAAAAATATCTTGTTGATTATTTTATACTTATTCTTCGATTATTAGAATTGCATCTATAAGAATGTTGTTTGTCATTGTATCTATTTACAAACCTATTATACATCATATGGATGTTAAATTTTTTTTCTTTTCTAATAGGTGAATTAGAAAGGAAAAAAAAATTATATGGAGCAATCCAAGGGTTGTATTGTCCTTGGACAACGTAAAGTTTGTAAATTGGTTAAATCCTTAGTATGGATTTAAACAAGCACCTATACAATGACATGGAAATTTTGATATATGATGCTTACACATGGATTTGTGACTTATGGTCATATGATAAGTTAAATAATAATGAAGGTGTCATTATTTGTTTATATGTTGATGACTTACTTATATTTGGAACTAGCCATAATGTTGTGCATGATACTAAATGTTTTCTTGTCTCTAAATTTGATATGAAAATTTTGGTTGAGGAAAATGTTATTTTAGGCATCAAGATCCTTAGGGATAATGATTGCAGTATACTATCACAATCTCATTATGTGGAAAAAAAAATTTAAACACTTTGATATGTGACCTATGTCTATTATGTATGACTTAAATGTGCACTTGGTAAAAAATTGTGGTGATAATGTTTCACAAGATAAATAAACACAAATTATTAGTTGTTTAATATTTTTGATAAACTGTAGTCGCCCCTAATATTGCATATGATGTTGGTAGATTGAGTAGATACACTCATAGTCCTAGTGTTGAGTATTGAGATACAATATCTATATTATTGTTATATTCAAAAGAGACTTTTTATTTTTGTTTGTCATATTGTGGTTATCTTGTTGTTTTAAAAGGATATTGTGATGCTAAACTGGATCTCTAATATAGATTATGTAAAGCCCACTAATGGATATGTGTTCACACTAGCTAGAAGGGCTGTCTCTTGGAAGTCATCCAAGAAGACTTGCATAGTGAGATCTAATATGGAAACAAAGTTAGTGGCCTTAGAGAAGGCTAGGTCCAGAGCTGTATGGCTTAGGAGTATATTAATTGATATGCCTCATTTTACTAACTCTATTGTCTCTGTTTGCTTTCCTTGTGATTGCCAGATTGCCATAACACGTGTTAAGAGCAAAGTTTATAATGAGAAAAGTTTACATATCCAATTGAGGCTGAGGCAGCTTATTGATAATGATGTTATGTCATTGGACTTTGTGAAATGAGAAAAGTCAGCATATCCAATTGAGGCTGAGGTAGCTTATTGATAATGATATTATGTCATTGGACTTTGTGAGGTCCAAAAGGAACTTGGTCAATCCTTTGACCAAACCACTAGTAAGAAGGCTGGTGAGTGAGACATTTAGGGGGATTGGACTGATACCCAAGTTACGACACTGTGGCTAATGCCCAACCTCTATGATGGGTGATTCCACGCAAGAGGTTAAATGGGTAGAGGTCATTAGTGGTCCATGGGCACTGTCATTTGTTATGTGTTTTCCACTATCTCGGTAAGGAGAATAGTGATGATTCCATCCCTATGGTGTGAGACAGTGCTAAGTTGCAGAATTTGGTGAGGTTGAGCTTTAGGCTCTTAATGGCTCCATATCCCTACCTTTTGGGATGGGGTATATCTGCATGCACTCCTGATGGATGCCACCGACTAAGTTGCAAATTATTGGAGATTGAGTTTTAGGCTCTTAATGGATCCATATACCTACCTGTTGGGATGGGGTGTATCCGCACGCACTCCTGATGGATGCCACTAACTAAGTTGCAAATTATTAGAGGTTGAGCTTTAGGCTTTTAATGGATCCATACTCCCTACCTGTTAGGATGGGGTGTTCTGCACGCACTCCTGATGGATGCCACCTATGTGTGAGTGGAAGTTGTGTCGCTTCCTATAAGACTTTTTGGGTAGGTCTTCAGAGCTCTCATGAAACCCAGTGGCGCATGGCCTGGATAAGGCGCCAACCCGCTTAAGAACAACCTTGGTAAAGAAAGTTATGTGGATGGTAAGTTTGGATTACTAATAGCTTGGTTAAAAGAATTTTAACTCTACCATTGTCTTTTAGTTCCTACTTATTTTTACTATGTATGTTTAAAACCTTTTGGTGCCATATTGATGCATGCTTTCTTTAGTTGCTTGCCTTTCCTATTTTGTGTTTGTAACATGTGGGGGATTGTTGGTGTGGGCGTGTGTTCCAAACACTTTTATTAGTATTTATTTTCTAGCCGTTGGGAATTTATGAGTAAAATAGCCGTTGGCAATTATGAGAAAAATAGCCGTTGGGCAATAATGGATAATATAGCTGTTGGGGTTTTATGGGTTATTAGTTACCAATAACTATAGGTTATTATGTGGGTTCCAGTCAGCTCAACTGGTAAAGTTTCTGATGGTTGTATAAGAGATTTAGGGTTCAATCCCCGCGTACACCAAAAACTAATTGGTGTCTTGGTCTGATGATAAAGAGCTATCATCAGGAGCGGACGCCATAAGTTGAAACTCTCTCTCAAAATAACTATAGGATATTATTGTCATGAATAGCCTATATAATACCCATCATCACACCATTCCCTATAAGTAAGTTTTTTACTACTATATATTTAGATATACATAATCCTATTATTGTATCAAAACTTGTTTATTCACTAAAATATTTCCAACATAATATGCAATTTCGACAACTGTTTGATTGCTAATTAAATAGTTTCATCCACATGCTATTCATCCAATATTTTTCTAAAAAGATGTTGTTCAGCAAATTTTGCCTATTTTTGCAATACATGCAAACATTTAAAAGGCTTATCGTAGCACAACTTCAATATAGGTTTTAGAGAATATTTTCATGTGCCAGAAAGGGAGAGAAAACCTAAAAATTTAGTTTTGATCAACTCGTGATTCAGTAATTGAAATTCAAACAACAATTTTACCATTTTGGTGTTCAAAAGCTGAAACTACCTAGTCTGTGATCCCAGTATTATTGTTGTGGAAGTCAAATCTTCAAGATGGTCATTAGAGTTGTTCTGAGAGTCTGATCGTGATCACATATATATGCAATTCGCGAGGGAAGGAATTGATGTAAAAAAGTTTATAACGTCTAAAATTGGTGTAGGGTCACATAAGTAAGTTTATCTACCAAATAGAGTCTAGTGTCAAGGATATGAATTAGACTGAAAAACTTCTCTTCATATAGTGGATTTCTTTATTGGAATAGAAGTATCTTAGAGTTTATTTATTTTTTTTAGGAGTTTTCTTCATCTGTTTTGCACTTTATCACCAAATCTGGTGCTCGTATGATTGGTTGTTTTACTTTTTCTAATTTGTTTATATTGTGGCTATGGTTTATTGATTAAAAAAAAAAACCTAATCACTGATTTGATTTAATTAATAAAATTTTAATTAATCTGCATAATTAACAAAAGGGTCTAAATTAACTTTAAAAAAAAAAAAAAAAAAAAAAAGAGTTTAACCCGCCGAAATAGTGGGTTGGATTCAGGGTGACCCATTCTTCATGGGTCTAGAAAATAATTACCTATTCTAATTTTTATACTCTAGGTTTAGGTGGTTTATCAAGTTTGGGTCCAATTTCACCATGTTTAGATACTACCTTAGAACTTATAAGGAGTGATAATATCCCAGAATTTTCAAAAATAATTATAACTTTCTCAGTAAATTACATGGATACCTATAAGATTTATATATTAATTACCATGCACTTGGTTTTGCGTTTTGGAGAGTTTTTTTAGTTTTTGAAACTAATTTTTATGGGTCCTCTTTTCTTTTCATGTTGCTAGGTTGAAACTCCCTTTAAAAAAAAGAAAAAAAAAAGAGAGAGCTAGTTTTTGCCATTTTTAAACATATTTTTCATCAAAACTTAAAAAATAAGTCACCTTACAAATAAGAAAATACGCTAGTTTATTTTTCCTATATATATATATAAAGCTAGTTTACTTTTTTCAAACCATAACTTATTTCTGAACCACTTTCATGAGCAAATCAGTCAATCTAAATATGCACGCTTAATGGCAAAAATATCAGAGTCTCTTCAACAACTTAAGAATTAGTCAAAGATGTTGAGATTAATTCAGAGAAAATCAAAAGTGATAATTTAAATAATTATAAAATCAATTGAAAAGCAATGCACAAATGAACAAAAACATTGGTCATACTGTCAAATCAAACTCAAAGTGTTTCTCAAAAAAAAAAACAAAATCAAACTCAAAGTATTAAATTTCATTTATTTGAGAAGGAATTTTTTGTTCCCGCAGGTATATTTTCCAGAACTGATTCTAAATAGATTGGAACTAACAAGAAAGTAATAGTAAACTTTTAGATGTTAAATTATCTTCAATTTTTTTAAACTATAAATGCATTTCAAGGTTGGAATTTGGAACAAGTTCGTTTCCATGACAATTGTTTTTCCTTTTCTGAGGCAATCATAAAAAAAAAAAATAAAAAAAAAGAAGAGAGATTCTCCTCTTTGTTACAATAGATATATTCATTATGAGGGTGACAATGCACGTTGGGAAGACATTATATTCTAGGGAATTTAAGTTAGAAGAAGAACCATTGAAAGTGGGGTTTTAAGAGATTAACCACAGAACTGAGTGGCGGGTCCATTGCAGAATGTTTGGTTTAGTTTAGACTTCAGATCTCAATTGGCACTGTGATGATTGAGCTACAGTATGCTAAAGCCTACCAATCCTAAAGAATCAGGTGGACCAAGACCACTAAAACATTGTATGTTTATAAATCATTTTGTACCAACCAATTGTATCAATGTTTCATCACTGGGTGGAAGGGTAGCTTCAGTATAGGTGGATCAAGCTTCTATTAGGTGCCCCACTACTTTGAGTATCTTCTTAGTGGCTACAGTGATATGAAATTTTTATTAAATAGAAACAATAATATAACAAAAATATGAAACCACAATTTTTTTTTTTTTCTAAAACACAAATTTTTTTTTGGATAGGAATGTAGCCACAAATTTAATTTCAATTCAAGCTATAATTTATTTGTCATGCTTGGTATCAACCTACTTTTTTTTTAGAAAGCAGTATCAACTTTTTTTTTTTGAGAAAGAAAGCAGTATCAACTTAATCACTCTTGCATGATTTTTTTCATTGATGATAGCTTTGAATATAACTTTAATATGCATATAATAAAAAAAAAAAGGAAAACTTTTTTTTTTTTAAAGCTTTGGTTTTATCCTAGTCCACATAGTCTCAAGTTTTTTTTTTTTTTTCAAGTGCTTAACACAATAATGAAAATGTGGCGTTTGAAGTTGAAGTTGTATATTTAAAAGTATGTGGCTTAATTTTATTTTTTCACAAGGAATAAAATTATAGGGGTTTATATATATAAATATATATATATATATTAAAAATCGTGAAGAATTATATGTTATGCTTAAGATAATCATTTTTATGTTAAGTATAATCAAAATTTTTAACTGATATAATTTGATTAAGATCTGTACAATCATTATTATGCTTAAGTTTTTCTATTATTTGAGATAATTACAAGTACATATTTTTATTTAATTAAATGATATAAAAATAATTAATATATTAGCAATAAAAAAAAAAAATGAATGAGTAAAGTACACATTTTTGTCCATGAAATTCATGTAGATTCACTTTTGGTACCTCAAATTTAAAAAGTTCATATTTGGTTTCTGAAATTTCAAATAAGGAATAGTTTGGTCCTTTCATCCATTTTCATGTTTATGTGACTAATAGAATGCTGATGCATCATACTATTTTAGGGACCAAATCAACCAACCATGTATTTAAAGGACCAAAATCAAACTTAGTCCAAAATTTAGAGACTGAAATTATAATATATCCCAAAAACATCAACACAAAAGCAATTTGATTTCTTTTATATTATCAAAAAGAAATTTATATATGTAATTGGATTACATAAAACATAAATATCTATATTGTGAAAATAAATCAAGATAAAGTTATTAAAAATACGATAATATATGCTTTTAAAAATTCACAAGACTCTGTTTCTTTTTCTCTCTCTTTTTTTTTTTTAATCTTTTTAATTTCTTCTAAGAAACTATACACTGCCCAACATTTATTCCTTCAATCATAAAATTCTTTTCAATTATTCAAAAATTAAATTTGTAAGAAAACCTTAGAAAGAAGTTCTCAAGGACTGATTCTGGAAATAAAGATAAGACTGAAATATAAGTTGAGGTGGATTTGTCAGTGTTAAGGGTATCAAACCATTTTTTTTATATATATAAAATGAAAAAGAAAAAAAAAATGATTGTAGGCCCATATATTTTTCAAAATTTTTAATTGTAGGCCTTACAACGTAAAGAAAAGTGGGTGTCCCGTGCAGGTGGCTATCTATTGTCACTTTATTTATTTGATTATTGAGGGTTGGGGACGAAAGGCTTTGTGCTTAACTATTTCATTCACAGCTATAACTATATCTAGTACCTTCCTGAAGTTTATGAATGTGTTTTTTTTTTTTTTTTTTTAAGAACCTACATGACCCACTCATTAGGTTTTTGCTTTTATTTATTTATTTAATATATTTTTTAATGAGTGAAAAGATTTTTGTTGCACAAAACAAACGGGAAAACCTGTACAAAGTCTAGCAAAGGTTGATTTTACCAACCTTGAAAACAAATCATCTAAGAAATTAAACATTTCGATCAAACAAAAAAATTACATCAAATAGGTTACCATTCAAAGGTTACAGAAAGAATGGTCCAACAATTACATGGAGTAATTCTTATTGAAATATGCACATATTAGTTTCCTGCCAAAAAAAAAAAAAAATTCCTCATCTGTCTCCAAAGACTTCTATTTAATTTTAGTCTCCTTAGTCCTATATTCTTACGTAGAAGAGCACTCCTTTCTGTCCAAATGTGATAAAATGAGATATTCATTATTCATCCTAATTTTGATATCAACACAATCAAGGAATTTTGAAGCCAAAAAAAAAAAAAAAAAAAACACACACACAATCAAGGAGTTTTGCAAGTCACATCCCAAGTGATTTCGATCATTATACATTTCAAATGAAATAAAAAGAATTCATTTTACAATTAAGACATTATTTTTTGGATTTGACAGTGTACAAATAATTACATCATTTAAAATTTTAAATGATATGACACTGAACATAACTTTAAATTTATAATATTTAATATTAATATGAATTAGGAAATTGATTCATTTCAAATGTATGATCCAACGTCCCAATAATCAGAGCCGGCTCAATAGGTGATGCAATTGATGCAATCACCTAAGGCCCCTAAATAAAAGAAGCTAGGCCCCCACTTGTAATATATATATATATATATATATATATAATATTTATCTATATATTTTAATTAAAAAAATTTTAAGTACTTTTATTGGTCAATAAAATGCATTAAAAGGCCCCATTGTATCCTAAAATATAGAAGATTAAAAAGGAAAAAAAAAAAAAAAGAAGAAGTCAAAGTTCAGCTAACAAAATTAAATTTTAGGAGACAAACTTATTAACTCATTCTTGAAATATGCTAAAATCAAAATTAATATCAAACAAATTCATTAATAATACAATGTAATTGTCTTGAAATATGCTAAAATAGAGATTATAAATTTCAAAAACAAAAGAAAAATCTCTCATCTCTCTATCTCTCTGCCTCTCCATCTATATTCTTACATTTCTTTTCTTTATCTTGATTCTTGATTTTTTTCTATAAACTCTGTCTAGCTTGAAATCTTTCTTTGTTGATTCCCTTCAATTCACAGTAAATTCAAAATTGAAAATGGGCAACTTGGGCTGTGGGCATACCAGAGGTAATCTTCTCCCACTCTCTATCTTTCCGAAAATTAAGATGAGGAGTCTGCTATTTATTCAATTTAAATTATATATATTTTTTATTCTATTTCACTGCATGATTGATTGATAGGAGTCATAAGACAACACGTTTTTTGCACATAGCCATAGGACAAGCTGGACATCTGCACAGTTGCACACTGCACAGCAGCACAGGCTGCACAGTTGCGCACTGCATAGTTGCACATTGCACACTGCACAGGCTGCACAGCCCACAGTCATAGGACAGCATGTTTCTTACTTTATCAATTATTATAAATTATCATACCAATTAATAATTTGATGTGTATCATATCAATTCATTTGTATTATAGTGACATTAATTTATTGAACCATGTAATAAATTAATTTTTATTTGTGCAGGTTTAGACTTTTAAAGTGGTCACAGTTTTAGAAAAATTGCAATAACCAGGTTCTATTATTCTATATTTTAAATTTTTATTTTTAGTTAAATTATCATTTTTAATTATAAATTGTTCAAAAATTCAAAATTAAAATTAATAAAATTTTATTTAAGGTCTACTACGTCACAAGAAAGATTAAGTGGATTAGCTATATTATCAATTGAAAAAGAAATGTTAGAGGAACTTAAATACAAAAACTTAATTAGCAATTTTGCATCTCAAAAAGCAAGAAAAATAGATTTTAAATAAAAAATTCAATATATATTATTTGATTAATATTTAAATATAAAAAAGGCCCCACTTAAAATTTTCGCCTAAAACCCCCAAAGTTGTTGAGCCGGTCCTGCCAATAATTAATAGTTTTATTGATTAAAAAAAATTATTTGAAGCTCTTTTCCATATTCTTCTCAAGAAGGCCCATTCGTAAATTAAAAAAGATAATTTTTACTTTACATGGAATTTCCTCAAAAAAGCCACAGAGTATATCATCCCCCATTGCACCTGTTTAGATAATCTAATTTATATTAAAAACCAACTTAGGAATGAATATATTTGGCGATATGTTAGAATATCAAACTAGCTAGCTAGCTTTCACCATGCAACTTTTAAGTACCCCTGATCACTTCCCAAGAAGGAAAAGAATCATGAACATTGAACACTAGTATTTGAAGGTTCCCATGTGATTGAATTGATTAATAATGATATTTTTTTTGATAAACTGATTAATAATGATATCTATACATTTGTTTCGAACATTAATTAACTAGATCCTCAACTTTAGCATTTGTATTACGGGCATTTTAGAACCAATGATTCCTTTAAGTGCCAATTATCATGCCATAAAGTGAGTTGATGAATCATTTCCAATATTGTGAAGCCTTAAGATGGGCAATGACTACCATCGCATACCCTTGGTGCGATAATCACTCCATAAGTATAAGTGCTTGTGGGGTATGGGGGGTAAGGACCGGAGTTCAAGTCTCCAGGAGGGAGCTTTACACACATATACACTTAGATTATATTAGAGTAGAATTCTATTTTGTATTAAAAAAAAAAAAAAAAAAGGTGGACAATGACTTTAATGAATTTCCAATTCAAGCCCTTACTTTTTCCGTCTACGAATAGATACCCAACTAACTTAGGCTTCTTAAGGCTTAAAATAAATAAATAAAGCTTCAAAGGTTTTATTTGCTGAACCAGACCATGGAAAGCATTAAATTGGTTCTTATTTGAGGAAGTATGAACATGCTAGATTGCTACTTGCTAGTCCAATATAGAATAAACCCATTGCGCCATATAACAATGCCTGAGTAAATTGAACCTTTCCAGCAAAATGATATTTTTCTAGAACTCCAAGGTTGATATCTCTTCACAATTCTATCAAGCAAGGCTTACAGTCATTATAATACAGCTTTCCAGAAATCAAAGCTAGGAACACCAAGGCATACATGTAACCAGAACCATATGCCTTATTCAGAAAGAATAATACTCACGATTAATTAATTCTTGATTTCTTATGTTACAGCCAAAATCACTCTTTAATGAATTAACTTTTAGCATTCACAACAAATTATTTAAACTTATCCAGCACCTCCCTACCAATTGTCATTGAAGAGTGGATTACTGCAGAAGTGATAATCATGGTCATCACTAATCAAAGCATAAATGTGTTATCTTGTGGCAATTGGCATATATGAAAGCCAGATTACATGTCTATCATTCCAATAAAAAATGCAGGATATGCAGCCCATTACTAAGAATTTGAGTAGACGGCGACTAAACCCTAGTCATTATGTCCTATCAGGAACCTATTTTTCTCTTTACTAATTTAAAATTGAAAAAGAAATGCTTTAATGCTCTTTCACTGTCAAGTTCTTTTAAGCATCTCAACTGGTCAAACATGTACAAAACTCTCACACAAAAATGTGCTGAAAGAAATAAAATAAAGAAAAAAGGGCAAAATTAAAATTAAAGAAAGTAAAGGGTTGGCTATATTTTGAAGCTTTCTGCATGCAATATAATGCTATATACTATAACAATATAACATGTCCTATCCCATCAAAAAAAATATATATAGAAGCTGTTTTGTGATTCTTTAGTAATTAATGTGGCAGCCACATAATGGTTCTACTTGCTACTAAAGTTCATTTTTTATGCCACTTGATATTGCGAGATGCCAATTTATAAGATTACACTTTGGCCAACTTTATGACAAGTTTTTCTTCATCAAATCATTAAAGCTCTTGAAATATATTATCAGGATAACTACTTGCTTAGATTTTAAGATTAAGATGAAAGTATTTAATTAAGGAAAAAAATCTAACCAAAAGGTGTCCAAAAGATCTTCAAGATATAGTTCAAATGTTGAAATATACCTGGCATTACCAAATTGATCACATTCAGAAAGTTCCTAGGTGAAAAAGAGTGGCTACTTTTCAAGAAAAAAAATGATTACTCACTTTGCATACCTTATGCTTCTATTCTTGCTGTCTGTCACTTATGAGAACTCATGAAAACATTATCTTGAATTGGAACTTGATAGAGGTTCATTATTTTCTGCATATATCCTCTCATCTACCCAATCCTGCCATCCACTTTGCATCTAAATTCCAAGTTCCAACTCACACACCCAATTAGCACCTAAGTGTTAATGATTTCTAATAATATATATAATCTGAAATAGTGAATAATTGAGAATGACAATGTTCTGGTGCGTCGGAAATACCATCAGCCCACATGGGATTCAGCTAAGGTTTGGACCCAGGTTCCAATTAATAACTTCAAACTTTTGATCTTCTCGATCTTTGTTCGCACATCAAACATAATAATTATATCATTTGATTGATCAAAGTTGTCAATATACCTTCAATTTCATCGTATCCTGCGAATTTATAAATTGTGAGTTTAAGTAGTAACAAATCTTATTATTGTGCGGATGGTCTCATGTCATGCATGATAGAGTTAAGTAGACGGCAATGACCACCACTGCAAATCTCCCCTTTTCGAATTATCAAAAACAAAAGTTCAAGATCATAATTTTTTTTCTCTCTCTGTCTCTCTTTTATAATTATATTGAAGTTATATGGATTGCAAAATTTATTTTTCTCTCAGTGTTCAATCAAAACATTGTTAGGATTTTTTTGGCTAGAACATGTGTTTCACTTTGATACATCTGTGATTATATAGGATCTGGTTTTTGGGGTAGTCAAGTTAAGAGCTCATGCATCACATGTCGGCTCCTACTTATTATGTTACCCTTTTGACAATAAAATAACTTGATTATAGCAAGTGAAATAAGATATTATAGTAAGTGAAGTATGATATACGGTAGTGTACAACATTTTTCATAATAAATTTGAAGTGCCAAATTGTTACTTGTAAGCAAAAAAAAAAAAAATTAGTAGTGATTTTAAATTTGAACCAATAATAACTTATCACTTAGAATTTGTGTATAAATGTTATGCACATAGCATTACTCAAAATTTTTAAGAGTAGTGCTACATTTACAACATCTTTACAATATCTTCACAGCAAATCCTTAATTACAAGTTGTTAGAATTTGTGTATAAATGTTATGCATTTAGCATTACTCTAAATTTACTCTAAATTTTTAAGAGTAATGCTACATTCACAACATCTTTACAATATCTTCACAGTAAATCCTTAATGACAAGTTGTTATGGCGAATAAAATAATTATATTAGTCGTGGCTTGGTGAGCTAGTAAGAAGCAGTAAAAACATTATGGACATAGCATTACTCCTATAAAAGTTCTACTAAACATGCATTTACAACCTTAACCTAAAAATACTAAACTATAAAAGGAAATCTCACAATAAAAGAATGCAATAAGTGAAGAAGGAAATGCAGAGACTAGCCATCTAACGTTATGGTCATCCAATTATGTGAGACTCAATAAAACGTGTGAGAGTAACTAAGCATGTAAGCATCAATCAAGCATGTGAATATCTTTATTATAAAAAAAAAAAAGCATGTGAGAATCAATTGCAAATTCTTACTTTCAATGCTTCGCCTTGTTCAAATTAAAATTTTTAGTTTTTTTTTTAGTTAAATGAATATCTTCATTAACTCCTACATTTCTTGCCAAATTAGTTTTACAATTCAAAATCAAATATGCTCTTGACTTTTAGGGTGAATGGAAAATGTGTACGAGAAAAGCCGAGAGAAAATATTGTTTGTGGTTGTTTAGTTGAAGATGAAAAATGTGAGTGATTTTGGTGGGGTCTTAAGAGTTTTCTCTCTTAGCCTACCAAAATACAATCTCCCCAAATTTTTTTTTTTAGAGAACTTCAACCTATGAGATCTGTTCCTGGCGATAGCTTCTTAATCCACTGTGTAGTGTGTACACATTTGTCTTTGTCTTTTTATTTTTATTTTTGATAGAAACATTTGTCTTTGTTTTTTTTTTTTTACTGTGTACACGTTTGTTTTTATTTTTTTATATAATTTTTTTGATAGAACGTTTTTCTTTGTTGTTTTGGTTGGTTGGCTATCTATTTCTTTTTTCTTATTTGGCTACTTGGGCGTGCTTGTATTTTGTGTTTTTTTTTTTTTTTTTTCATCTTTATTTTTTTTGTCATTTGTTTTGGGTTCTTGTGCTCATCTTTTTATTTTTTATTTTTTATTATTTTTTTTAATGAAGTGTCTATCTATATACAAATTTTTAATAAAAATAAGATGTGAATTTTTTTTAATCTAATAGGGGGCATAAAAGTAAATTTATACAAACTCTATTTTCTATCCTCCCACTTTTCTCTTCAACCAAACAAAAATGTTTTCCATCCCTCCAACGAAACATAAATGAAGGAAAACTATAAATCTTTTTTAACTTCCCACTTTTTCATCATTTCACCATTTTCTTTACTCTCACTTTTCTATCTTTCTAACCAAACGAACCCTAAATAATCCTCAAGAAGAAATATCTTTGCCATTAATGTTTCACTTAAGTTTCTTTCCTAATCAAAAACATCAATTAAAGATTTGAATTTAAAGATCCAATCTTAAGAAAAAATTTCACCATTAATACTTTTGTCTTTTCCAATTTGGCTCTTGAGATTCAAATTTCACATTCAACCTTAATTGATTTTGTTTCGCAAAAAAAAAAAAAAAAAAAAAAAAACCTTAATTGATTTAAATCTTCTAAAAAAAACATATATTTTTTAATCAAATGATTCAATTTATATTCTTATTCAAGATGTCAACTATCCTTTTAAATTCAAACTTTTGTGTCTTTTAGGAAAAAAATTTTATTGATTTAGTCATTAAGATTTAAGACCTTATTTTTCCCTCCAAAATTCGAGATTTGAATTATATGATAGTTGACATGGGATCTAATTCTCATTAATTATTTTAGGGTTAAAATACAAATTACACCTTTTAAATTTGACTAAAATTTATTAGCGTAAATGCACTTTTAGTCCCTATATTTTGGATTTTTTCCATTTTAGTCCCTACATTTTAATTTTCCTACTTTTAGTCTCTAAACCAATTAACGCGTGTTATTTTCGTCCTTTCTGTCAGTCAACCGACGGAAATAACTGAGGTGGCAGCCGGAGCAATTAAAATATTATAAAAAATGCCACATCACCATGACACGTCAGCATATAAATTTAAAAAGTTAATTTATTAATTTTAATTAAATTAAAAACAATAAAATCAAACCCAAACCCAGAAAATCAAACCCAAGAACATGAAATTTATACCCATCAACAGCAACCCACAACCATTCAAACCCAAGCCTCAAAACCGATTAAACCCACGGCGGCAAACTCTGGCGATCAAAAGCCACAACCCACAACAAGTGAACCCCAGTGAGCAAAAGCCACAACCGACAACAACAAACCCAGGCGAGTAAAAGGTCGTCTTCAAACTCTGTCATCACCGTCATCGCCTTCAAGATCTACCATCGCCACCGTCGCATTCAAGCACTGCCATCGCCTTCAAGCTCTGCCACTGTCGCTGTCATCTTCAAGCTCTGCCGTTGCCTTCAAGCTTCACCATCGAGTGAGATAGCTCAACTCTCATCCTTAGAGACCGTGCCCCGAACCCACCAAAACGAAGAAGAATCCGACGCCGGCAATTTTCAAGCTCGGTCGAAAGAAGCGCTGGCTAGATCCGAAGCCGAGTATAAGAAACCCAGAAAATCAAACCCAAAAATCAAATACCCAAACCCAAAAAATGAAACCAGAAAAAAAAAAAAAAAAAAAAAAAAATCAATGAGCCGAGTTTGATTCAATGAGCTGAGTTTGGCTGGGTTTTTCTGGGTTTGTGTGTTTGTTTGATTTTGTTGATTTTGTTTGAGTTATGGCTTGTGGGTCTGAATAGGTTGATTTTGTTTGAGGCTTGGGTTTGAATGGGTTGTGGGTCTGAATAGGTTGTGGTTCTTAATACATGAATAGGTTGGGTTTGATTTTATTGTTTTTAATTTTTTAATTTAGTTAAAATTAATAAATTAATTTTTAAATTTATATGCTGACGTGTCATGGTAATGTGGCATTTTTTATAATATTTTAATTGCTCCAGCTGCCACTTCAGCTATTTCTGTCGGTTGACTGACGGAAAGGACGAAAATAACACGCGTTAATTAGTTTAGGGACTAAAAGTGGTAAAATTAAAATGTAGGGACTCAAATAGAAAAAAGCCAAAATATAGGGACTAAAAGTGCATTTACGCCAAATTCATTTTATACCTCTAACTTTACTTTCGTTTGATTGAGTGTTCTAAATTTAAATTTATTCAATTTAGGCATTCCTTCTAATTCTGTTAAAATTTTCTATTAATAAAATTAAGGAATTATGTTTTTTTTTTTTTTTTCAAAAATTATTTTTATTAATTATATATATATTTTCATGGAGAAATTTTATTTTATTTTTTCAAATAATGTTTTTTTAATTAGTTAATTGCATACTTAACTTCAATTTTTTAATGAAACTAGACGAAATTCCTAAATTTAATAAATTTGAAATTTAGAGGACTCAATTGAATGAAAGTAAAGTTAGGGCCCTGAAATAAATTTCAGTAAAACTTAGAGAATGTAATTTGCATTTTAGCCTAAATTTTATCTTCAATATTACATTTAAGACTGTTCCTACATTGACCATTCATATTTAAATTCTTTTTTATTTGGTTGTAAGATTATTTCCATTAGGTTAATGTGGCCCACATTTAAGTGATAGATGAAAAACTGTCTTTAGGAATATTTTGTTTGTGAAAGTTAGAAGTTATGGCAAATAACATTTTTAGATAACTCTCATATATTGAATAACACCTTGAAGTAACTCCTATGGTGAATACACTTTGATGTGTTTGTTTGGAGGTGAAATAGGGTAGATGGAAAACTTTGGAAAGAAAATGGGAAGAAAAACTTTTTGGAGTATGTTTGGTTGGATGGAGAGGAAGGAAAATAAATGGTGGGACGCAGGTGTTTTCTTTCCGGGCCCACCAAAAAGTTTTTTTTCCCAAAATAGAGAGAAAACTGAAGGGAAAAATTGGACATCATTTTTGGACAAAAATGCCCATATGCAATTGCACATGGGGTTGTCCATGTTGCTTTTCTTCTTTCTTTCTTTCTTTTCTTTTTTTTTTTTTTTTTTTTTTTTGTTTAGATGTGATTTTTATTTCTAGACATGAATTTTATTTTTTAATAAATTTAGGTGATTGATTTTTTATTGGTTGTTTATCTCTTTTTTTATTTTAATTGGGCATCATTTTTTAACAAAGGTATATGCATAAATTTATACAAACTCACTTTTTTCATCCTTCCAATTTTTCACTCCCAACCAAACAAAGATGAGGGAAATTAAAATCTTTTTTATCCTCCCACTTTTCCACTCCTCCAACCAAACGGACCTTGAAGTTACTCTTAATTGAACTCCTTGATGAAAGGAGTGTTAAAGAAAGAAAGAAAACATTAAGTTGAAGGGGTCCCTAGTCTATCCTATAAATAGCTTGTATTCTCCATAAAAAGGATATATGAAGTGTATGTAGGTTATAGATTTGAGGGGAATCTAGGCAAATGCCATTTTCGCGCAAATTATACAGCGTTCTGCCCTCTTTCCGAAACTAATTAGGGAAATGCCCCTTTTTTGTAACTCGATTTGTAAAAAATTGAGTATGGGGCAATCAAACTTAAAAAAAAAAAAAAAAAAAATGCATGGAACTCGAGTTCATGGAACTCGAGTTCCATAAAAAATGCCACTATAGGCCGCCATGAAATGCAACTATAGGTAAAACTTAAAAAAAACAAAACAAAAAAATTGCATGGAACTCGAGTTCATGGAGCTTGAGTTCCATAAAAAACGCCACTATAGGTATTTAAAATGCCACTATAGGACTCCCTAATGGAGCGATCAGACTTAAGAAAAAAACTTGCATGTTAAAACGCCACTATAGGACTTTAAAACGCCATAGGGCTCCCTATGGAGCGATCAGACTTAAGAAAAAACTTGCATGTTTTAAAACGCCACTATAGGGCTTTAAAAAATTGCATGGAACTTGAGTTCATGGAGCTCGAGTTCCAGCAATTTTTTTTTTTTTTTTTTTAATTTTCAGTTTGTTATAACTCGATTGTCCAAAAATCGAGTTTTAAGTTGAAACTCGATTTTTAGAAAATCAAGTTATAAAAGAAGGTCATTTCCCTAATTAGTTTGGGAAAAGGAGTAGAAGGCTGTATAATTTGCGCGAAAAGGGCATTTGCCCCTTTTGCCCTAGATTTGAAGAACTCCTTTCTATATTCATTATCTTGTAGTGAGTTTTTCTCTAACAATCACTTGAACAACTATGGCTGCTTCTATGTTTATTTTCTTCCGCTATTATATATTTCTTTTTCCCATTATGATTTTAAAGAATTAATTTTTGGTGATTTTTCTGACTTTATTTATTCTTAATTACTCCATTCTAAAGAAGGAAAGCTACACTATTTAAAATAAAACACCTTTTATTATAGTTTTTTTTATGACATTTAAATTAATTAAAATTCGAAAGATATTGAAAATTAAAAAGAAGAAACCATACAAACAAATACAAGAAATTAAAATGAACCTAAGGTTGTTGTCCAACGGCCACGGACGCTACGAGACTTCAAATAGTAACTTGGAGGCATGAAGAACACAAGCACATGCAAGAACAATATTGGGCGTACGTTGCTTTGGGCAAAGAATTCTAAGTTTGGTAAATCAAATGAAACTTGAAAAATCAATTGATGACGTGCAAATCGTCAGTCTTGTAGGTTCGTCCAGATGGAGCTGGGTCCTTGTCACTATCACTGTAAATGCGGGACAGTGGTTCCCTTAAAATGGTCATCGATGTGGTGCCTGCCACTACGTCTTTGATGCCAAAGTCAGTATATAGAAGATTTTAGAGAATAATAAGAGAGTACTGAATATCAGAATATCTATGAATACTTTTTGGGTGAGTCTGTGTACCTGGTTTGTCTTCGATTAGAGTGTATATATACAGTTTCATGGTTCCTAGCCGTTGGGGGCCTTAATTGTGGCTTTGGTGCCCTTTTTGTAACGCCTCAGGGCTTATGAATATGGGTTTTGATAAGGCTTCAATGGTATACAAACTGTTTGGTAACTGTCCAAGGTGTTGAATGCTCTTATTAATGGTTATCCTGTGTTTGTCAGTGTTCTGCCAAGGTGGACGAGTATTTAAGACGAGTTCATCCAAGGGAGGTGAGTTCGTCGGTCCCATCAACTGCCCCCCAGGTTCTGTGGTCGTCGTGGTGTGTCATGACGACCATCAAAAGATGAAAGGTTTTCTGATCAGACATGGCTCTTGGGATTTCGCTCCTCATTTAATGCGTGGCGGCGCCACACACATTGTGGCCACGTGGCTTGTTCTGACTAATGGAGTTAATGCTCCAATTGTGTGACTCTTGGATTTCCCGCTGAATTTCAGTTTCTGTGCCTTGGTTTTTAAACTTCCCTTCTTTCCACTTTCCCCTTCACTTTCTCCAACTTCCAATCATTGCACTAAGCTTCTTCTTCTTCGACCTTTTTCTGTGATTTTTCTTCAAGCCGTTGCATTCTGTGGCTGAGCTTCTACACTTGGTGGTTGCTTCCTTTTGAGGTACGTTTTTCCTTTCCCTTTTTCTTCGATTTTCTATGGTATGGATAAATGGTGCTTGATTTTTTGATTTTGTTTCCTTTTTTCTCGTTCTCTTTGCGCGCTTGGGGGGATCCTTAGGTGTTTTTCCGTACCTAGAAAATTTTGTATTTGAGGGTAGTAGTTTGAGCATTGCATTGGCTGATTTGCTACCCTTGCTTCGTCAATCAATTGCTTGGTTTGAGGGTTTAGCGAGGGAGCTAGAGGTAATGTCTGAAGTGAGATCAAGTGAGTTAGAGATCGGGTTGTCGTCTAACGATGGCCCTGTGGAGGGAGATACTACCGTCTCCGTCCCTCGTGAGGTTAGGGCTTTCCATGCCCTTGGGGAGGAGTGTGGCTTAGATGCTGAGATCCTCTCCAGATTTAGCCAAAGGTTTCAATTTCCTGATAGGGTTAGAGTTCGTCTTCCTCGACCAGAGGAACGAGCCTGCCATTTTTCGCTCGGGGAGGTGTGCTTCTATGAGGCTGCCTTCCTGAGTGGGCTCAGATTCCCCGTCCACCCTTTTATCATGGAGCTTCTAAACCATTTCGAAATTGCTCCTGGGCAACTTATGCCTAACTCCTGGAGGATAGTGGTCAGCTGTATGGAGATATAGCTGGCTGCTACCGACGGGGATATGATAAAGGTGAATGAGCTTACTTATTTGTATCGCTTGAAAGAATCTAAGGAGTACGGGTATTATGAGTTAGTTCCTTGGGTCAGGGAAGCTAGGATCGTCAGGAACTTGCCCTCGTCGTTCTGCTATTGGAAGTCCCGATTCTTTTTTGTCTCCGGGGATGAGTTTGAGACCCTTTTGGCGAAGTTTGGGGAGACGTCCCCAGGTTGCTCCTCTCTTCTTCCACTTTTTTTTTTTTTTTTTTTTTTCACAAGTGTTTTCCTCTTGCAGGGATGACGACAAAGTTCAATCAAGGATTGTATGCACGAATGAGGGCAAAGAAGAACGAGCCCCTTTTCAATCTTGGAGCTAAAACTGTACGGGTGATGGATAAGGGGGCCTCCGTTACTCCAACTATTCCAGCCACTCCTGGGACTGAGATGATGAGGACAGCCTCCCTGGCTACCTCGGTTGAAGAAATCATACCCCAATGGAAGAGGCAGCGTATTGGTGACAAGGGGAATGATAAAGCTGACTCCCGTTCGTCCAGTGTTTGGGACGATGTTGGGGTCACGCTGGCAAAGGCACAGGAGACTTTTACTGCCGAGGAGATGAAGGTGTTCTAGGGTGCGTCTCCCAATGAGGTGGTGGGTCGTCATCTCCATAGGCTCGTCCAGGTAATGTACTTGTGCAAATTCATTCCTTTTTTTTTTTTTTTTTTTTTTTTTTTTTTTTTTGCATTGTTCTAAGGTCTGGTTCCTTCTTTCAAGTGCTGGGGGAGAGTCTTCACATTCTGGGGGAGAGTCTTCACATTACCTCGGAGTATCTTACTCAAGAGGCCAAGGTTGTGTCTGCAGTGTCGAGGGTGGAGGCCTTGGAGGCGAAGAACTCGAAGTTGAAGAAAGACTTAATTGCCGCCATGGACGAGGCCAACACTTTGAAGGAGAAGATCAAGGTCATTGGGAACAACCTCAAGGATGAATGACTGTTGACGACAGGAAAGGACGAATAGCTCCAAGCGTCAAAGGAGAAACTCAAGACCATTGCTGCTAAGGCCGTTGAGGCTTTTCAGCAGATTGATGAGTACAATACTGTGCTCTTCAGTTGGTACTTCAAAGGATTTGAACTCCTGAGGCGATACTTCGTTAAGCACCTGACTGGAGTGGATCTAGAGAACCTCGATCTTAAAGAAGTAGACAAAGAAATGGCTGTTGACGAGGCCTCCCAGTCCACGACCCCTGTAGGTGATGCCCCCGAGAGTGCTCCTTTGCCCCCACCTGATGACGATCCAGCTATAGATGCCTGAACCTGTTAATTCTAATTCCAGAACACTGTTTGTGCCTTTTGAGTGCCCGGTGTGTTTTAGGCCTTTTTAACTCTAATTCCAGAACAATGTTTTTATTCTATTTTAAGAACAATGTTTTTGGCCCAGCGTTTATGGGCTTTTAACTTCAATGTCGAAACAATGGTGGCTGCCCGTGGTTTTTGGGCTTTTAATTATATTCATGATCATATACTTACTTGTTTGTATTCTTGTCTTTGCATGACTTTGCATGATTCTCTGCCTGCTTCATTCCCCTAATCACTTCTTTTGCGTTTGTCCTTAGTTAAATTTTCTGTTGTGGCTTGCATCTTTGTTGAAGGGGTAGTAACCTGTCAGTGACTTACACTCGTCTAGGGGAGTCCTATCACTTAGCCAATTTTTGATCCATTTAAGGGATTCGTCAGTAACTTACATCCATCTAGGTGGAATCTTGTTACTTAGCCAATTTTTGGCTTACACCCATTTAAGGGATTCATCAGTAACTTACATCCCTCTAGGCAAAATCTTGTTACTTAACCAATTTTTGGCTTACACTCATTTAAGGGATTCGTCTGTAACTTACATCCGTCTAGGCGGAATCTTGTTACTTAACCAATTTTTTGTGACTTTTAAGCTGCTGGGTTTGCTCGCATTAAGACATTGGCTGAATAGTTCTTTTATTGCTTTAAAAAATGAATACAATTGTTTGTTACATCTATTGGTGGTACTTCTTCAAGTGCTCAATGTTCCATGGTCGTGGTAATCTCTGCCCGTCTATGGTTTCCAGGTGGTAACTGCCTTGTTTGGAGTAATGGACGACCTGGTAAGGTCTTTCCCAGGTTGGGCCGAGTTTCCCTTGGGTAGGTTCTTTGGTTGCCGGGGTGACTTTGCGTAAGACGAGGTCCCTAATGTCAAGTCGTCTAAGCTTCACTCTCTTGTTGTAGTACTCGGCCATTTTCTGCTGGTACTTCGTCATCTTGTTAGAAGTTCCATCTCTGACCTCGTCCAAGCAGTCTAGGTTGACTTTCAGCTAATCGTCATTGCTCCCTTTGTGGAACATCTCTCGTCTGATGCTGGTTACTCCTACCTCGACCAGGATTACTACCTCGGTGCCATAAATGAGTTTGAAGGGGGTTTCTCCTGTCGGGGTTCTTGCTGTAGTCCTGTAGGCCCACAAGACATTTGGCAATTCTTCGGGCCAGGCTCCCTTTGCTTCGTCCAATCTGGCTTTGATGATCTTAAGTAGTGTTCGATTAGTCACCTCCGTCTGTCCGTTTGCTTGGGGATGTCCCAGGGATGAGAACTGGTTCTTGATCCTTAGACTTAAACAAAAATCCCTGAAGCCTTGACTGTCGAACTGCCGCCCATTATCTGATATGATCGTTCGTGGAATCCCGAACCTGCAAATTATGTTCTTCCATACGAAACTCTGGATTCTTACTTCGATGATGGTTGATAATGCCTCTGTTTCAACCCATTTTGTGAAGTAATCGATAGCGATTAGTAGAAACTTTACCTGTCCCTTACCTCGTGGCAGTGAACCGACAATGTCAATTCCCCATTGTGCAAATGGCCAAAGAGAGGCTATTGTCGTCAGTCTTTCGGCTGGAAGGCGTTGGACATTTCCAAACCTTTGGCACTTGTCGCACTTCTGGACGAGCTCCCTCGCGTCTACCTGCATAGTAGGCCAGAAGTAACCTGTTCGAATAACTTTGCTTACCAAGGATCTGGGGCCTGCATGGTCTCCGCAAACCCTTTCATGGATCTCTTCTAGAATATACTTGGCTTCCTCTTCGTCGACGCACTTCAAGTAGGGCATAGAAAAGCCTCTCTTATACATGGTATCATTCAGGATCGTGAATCTGACTGCTCTCTTCCTGACCTTCCTGGCTTCCTCGACGTCTTGTGAGAGGTGTCCGTCTTGGAGGAAAGATATGATCAGGGTCATCCAACTATTTGTACTCTGGATTGCAAATGTAGAGACTTCTTCAATGCTGGGGTGTTTCTGGACTTCCTTCTCTAAGTCCATGCTCGTTGATCTTTCTTCCGACGATGTTAGCTTCGCGATCTTGTCTGCTATCATGTTTTGGCTTCTTGGGATCTGCACGAATTCCACCCTGTCAAACTCTTGTGTTAAGTGCTTCGTCAGCCTGAGGTATTTTCGCATTCTCTCCTCCTTTGCTTCATATTCCTTCTTTATTTGCCCTATTACCAGTTTAGAATCACTCTGGAGGAGCAAGTTTTTTGCTCCTAGTGCTTTTTCGACCCTTAGCCCCGTTAATATTCCTTCGTACTCGGCTTAATTATTGGTGGCTGGGAATTTTAGCTGGACTCCATAATTAAGCATTTCTCCGTCTCGGGTGATGATAACGACCCCTACTCCTCCCCTCTTTTGGGCTGACGAACCATCGGTCTGTATCATCCATTGTTCTGTCTCGTCGGGGTGGTTATCCTCGTCTGGGAGGGTGAACTCGGCAATGAAGTCCGCCAAAGCCTGCACTTTAATTGCTGTCCTAGGGTGGTACCTAATGTCGAACTGGCTAAGCTCAATCGCCCATTGGACCATTCTCCCTGCTGCCTCAGGCTTGTTCATGGACTTCTTAATGGGTTGGTCGTCTAGGAGGGTGAACTCGGCAATGAAGTCCGCCAAAGCCTGCGCTTTAATTGTTGTCCTGGGGTGGTACTCAATATCGAACTGGCTAAGCTCAATCGCCCATTGGACCATTCTCCCTGCTGCCTCGGGCTTGTTCATGGACTTCTTAATGGGTTGGTCCGTTATAACCAAGATGGGGTTTGCCTGGAAATACGGTCGCAGCTTGCGCGAAGTTACTATCAATGCGAATGCAATCTTCTCAATCCTTGGGTACTTGGCTTTTGCCCCTTGGAAAGCTTGGCTGACGTAATAAACTGGGAGCTGTTTTCTATCCTCTTCTCGAATTAAGGTTGCACTTACAGCTGTAGCTGATACTGCCAGATACAAATACAGGTTTTTCCCTCCTTGGACGGACTTAGAAGGGGCGGATTGCTCAGGTAACACTTGAGTTCTTGAAATGCTGCCTCACATTCGTTAGTCTAGGCAAAGGCTTGCTTCAATGTCTTGAAGAAGGGTAAGCATTTGTCCGTCGCTTTAGAGACGAACCTGTTGAGTGCCGCTATCCTTCCTATGAACTTCTGGACTTCTTTGACGGTCTTTGGCGATGTCATGTCGAGTATGGCTTGCACCTTCTCTGGGTTTGCTTTTATCCCCCTTTGGGACACCATGAACCTCAAGAACTTCCCCGAGACTACTCCAAAGGCACACTTACTGGGGTTCAACTTCATCTGGTACTGTCTAAGTGTGGCAAATGTTTCCTTGAGGTTGTCCAGATAAGCAAGCTCTTCTTTACTCTTGACGAGCATGTCATCCACATATACCTCTATATTTCTCCCGATCTGCTTGCTGAACATTTTATTTATTAACCTCTGGTAGGTTGCTCCTGCATTTTTCAGTCCGAAGGGCATTACCTTATAGCAATAGAGTCCTTGGCTCATGATGAAAGCAATTTTCTCCTGGTCTTCCTCTACCATTTTTATCTGATTGTATCCCGAGAATGCATCCATGAACGTCAGTAGTTTATGCCCTGCTGTAGAATCTACTAGCTAGTCTATCCTTGGCAGAGGGAAATTGTTTTTTGGGCAAGCTTTGTTCAGGTCCGTGAAGTCCATACACATTCTCCATTTTCCATTTGCTTTCTTCACTAGGACGACATTGGCGAGCCAATCTTGGTAGTAAACTTCTCGAATAAAGCCTGCTGACAACAGCTTGTTAACCTTGTCCGTAATTGCTTGATTTCGTTCTGGAGTGAAGACCCGTCGTCTCTACTGGACGGGCTTCTTCTCGGGGTCCACATTTAACTTGTGTTTGATGACCTTTGGGGATATACCTGGCATGTCCTCGTGACTCCATGCGAAGACATCCAGGTTCTCTTTAAGGAACTGGACAAGTCTTGTCCTCATCTCGGGACTCAATGTCATCCCTATTCTAATCGTCTTTGCTATTTCTCCCTCGACCAGCTCCACTGTCTCCAGGGCTTCCACTTTATCTTCTTCCTTCTCCTCGATCATCCATGTATGGTTTTCTTTTGCAGCTAATACGGCCTGGTAGCACTCCCTGGCCAGTACTTGATCTCCTTTTACCTCGCCCACACCATTTTCTATTGGGAATTTTACCTTCAAGAAATAGGTGGATGTGGCTACTTTCCAACGGTTGAGTATGGGCCTCCCGATGATCACATTGTAAGACAAGGGATAGTCTACCACCAAGAAGTACAATTGACGAGTCAGCTACCTCGGGTGAGTCCCCACTGTGACTATCAGTGTCACTATGCCTTTGGAATACACCCTATCTCCACTGAAGCTGACAAGGGGGGAGTCAAATAGGCGCAACCTTCCTGGATCTAGCTTCAGCTGCTGAAAAGCGGAGAGGTAGATGATGTCCGCAGAGCTGCCATTGTCTACAAGGATTCTCCTGGTATTGAACCCTTCTATTGTGAGCATTATGACTAGGGGGTCGTCATGAGGTTGCTTCACTCCCTTAGCATCTTCTTCCGAGCAAAACATGTCTCGGTCCGTCCGTCTTTGCTTAAATGGGGGTATTCTGTGGACGCTGTTTACCTGCCTCTGACATGTTTTCCTGAGGGATCTGAATGACCCACTTGTAGACGGCCCACCTGTGATTGTTTTTATTTCTCCGATTACACTTGGCGAACGTTGGGACGTGTGATCCTCATCCTTGGGCGAGGATTCGTGCTGGTTTTTATTATCATCTCTGAACCTACAAGATTCCCCATTTTTCACAAACTTCTGCAGTTTACCTTTTCGTATAAGTTTCTCTATCTGGTCCTTTAGGTCTTTGCAATCCTCGGTGTAGTGGCCGTGATCCTTGTGGAACTGGCAGTACTTCTTTTTGTCGCGCACGTTGGGCGACGAATGTAATGGCCTTGGTCATTTGAGGTAGTGCTCATCCTTAATTTATGCCAAAATTTTGTCAACAGGCATAATTAAAGGAGTGAATTTTACCGTTCGACGTCCTTCCTTTTACTCTCGTCGCTAGTCTGACGATCTGGGCGATCCCTTTTTCGTCCTATACAATCGTCTTCCTTCCTTCCCTTATCGCCGGTCTTTTCCACATCCTTTATTATGACTAAAGCATTTTCAGCATTCATGTACTTCTGTGCCTTCAGGAGCATCTCTGCCATCGTCTTAGGAGGATTCTTCGCGAGTGAAACCACGAACTCTCTGGACTTCAATCTATCTTTAAAGGTCGTTAACTGCACCTTGTCGTCAACTTCGTCTACCTCTAGAGTTTTCCCGAGTAAAGCGTTTCATGTATGACCTTAGGATTTCCTTCTCCCCTTGTCTAATGGTGAGTAAGTGGTTTGCTGGCCTCTTCGGGCGTTGTCCCCCGACGAAGTGGCGTAGAAAGGCGTTGCCCAGCTGCTCAAAGCTATCGATGGACGATGTTGGCAACTTTGTGAACCACTCCCTTGCAGCTCCTTTGAGAGTGGTGGGGAAGGAACGACACAGTATTTCGTCAGGAGGCTGTTGAAGGCCTAGTGTCGTCTTGAAGGTGTCCAAGGGGTCCTTAAGTCCGTCAAACGGCTCAAGCTAAGGCAGGCGAAATTTCAACAACACTGGGCATTCCAAAACTACCGCAGTAAAAGGCGAATCTGTTGTCCTGACCATTCTATCCAGGCTTCGATCTGTTTTCCCTCTGATGGCGTTCCTCAGTTCGTCCATCTCCTTTCTCATCTCCTAGAGAAGATCTGAGTTTGGTTCTTTTAGAGTAGTTGGTCCTCAACGGTCGCTCCTTCTATGGCTATCTCCCTCATCCTCTTGATTGGCCCTGGACCGATTCTCCTCCTGTTGAAGTCATAGCCTCATCTCCTAATTCTGTCTAGTGAGCTCTTCGACGCTAGCCGCAAGGGCTTGGACTTGCAGGGCTAATGCTGCAGGATCCTAGTTGGACTCCATCTGAATGTAGGAATTGATTGGAAACTACGCTTTCGAACCTAAGTGCGAAAATGTCGTTCCCACAGACAGCGCCAAACTGATGACGTGCAAATCGTCAGTCTTGTAGGTTCGTCTAGATGGAGCTGGGTCCTTGTCATTATCTCTACAAATGTGGGACAGTAGTTTCCTTAAAATGGTCACCAGTGTGGTGCCTACCACCACGTCTTCGATACAAAAGTCAGTATATAGAAGATTTTAGAGAATAATAAGAGAGTACTAAATATCTGAATATCTATGAATACTTTTTGGGTGAGTCTATGTACCTAGTTTGTCTCCGATCAGAGTGTATATATACAGCTTCATGGTTCCTAGCCGTTGGGGGCCTTAATTGTGGCTTTAGTGCCCTTTTTATAATGCCTCAGGGCTTCTGAATATGGGTTTTGATGAGGCTCCAACTGTCTGCCAACTGTTTGGTAACTGTTTAAGTTATTGAATGCTCTTATTAATGGTTATCCTGTGTTCGTTTGTGTTTTGCCAAGGTGGACGAGTATGTAGGACGAGTTTGTCGGTCCCATCATCAATTATATACTGTACGTACATGTTATCACCAAAATACATAATCTAAAACATGTGAACGTAAGGAAAATGTAAATTTAAGTCGAAAAGTATGGATCATTGAAAAGATACATACCTCCTTCCATCTACACTTGAAGTGATCTTTTGACATGTCCGTCAATCTAATATCTATTGCAACCTTGTGTACATGTTTAATTGAATAGAAATGGTGAAAACCTAACAAGACTCCGAAGAAATATTCAGTAACTTCACGGGAGCTAAGAACGAGGGGAGATTGGAAAGGTGGAAATGGTGGTGATATTTGGGATTATGTGAGTGAGAGACGAGCTTTTGAACGAAAGACAATTTGACAACTAGTCCAATTTTTAAGAGATTATGTCCTATAACTTTGGTAAAGAGAGAAACTAGGCCTATAGTAAAACCAAGAGCTATGAAGCACGGACGCAGCTGGGAGGGTGCCGCACCGGAGTTCGACTCGGCCTGACGAGGGATGCGGCGTCTGACGCGGCTGCCCGCGCGTTGGTGCCGCATCTGAGCTTTTTTTTTTTCACAAATTCGCGCCGACTCGGCTTGATTCGCGTCGAACCGGGCAAATATCGGCTAGAATAGGGCCGTATCGACCGGTAACTTAAACGGCCGAAACAAGCTGAAATCGGCCTTGAATCATGCCGGAACAGCTGAAATCGGTTTTGAATGAGGCCCAAACATCCTAAATCTGTCCTTCCTCAATTTTATTTTGAATATTTGTTGCTTCTTTTGTGTTTTCTTTTTTGTTTTGTGTTTTGTTTTGTGTTTCTTGCCTTCTTCTTTCTTTGTTTTGTGAATCAAGGCATAATAATGTGTTTTTTAAGAATATTTTAATAGTAAAAATATATAGAAAATATAAATAAAAATATTTTTAATAATTTTTTAATCGCCGCACCCCGCTGCACCCGCACCCTCTTTTTCAAAAATTGCCAAGTCCCGCAACCGCACCCGAATCCAAAAACGCACCCGTGCTTCATAGACCAAGAGAGTTTTAGTATGGAGTGTGCAAATAGTGAATAGATGGTTTGGAATGGGGGTGAATGATCTTATTTCTAGGCTAAGAAGAGGAAAGGGGGGTTGGTGAATGTTTTGGTCAAGCTAGATAACTACAACCAACCACTGTATGGAATGAGTGATTTGAGGGTTCTTAACGCTATGTGGTGTACGCTACTTCCAATCCTCGTATGCTTGTTTGAAAGTAGCGTACTTTTCAAGAAGTTACTAAATGAGCTTTAAATGGGGTTTGACCCTTGAGGAATAACCGTTGGCTTAATGCACAATGTTAATCATTTTGATAAAAATTGAGGCTTATTATCATCAACACTTGGAACTTTAGATATAGATCAAAACAAAATAAAGTGTCTATAATTGACATGTAAGGTGATTTAGTAGTGTTGGAATTGTCCTTAGATCCCCTCATCCTTCAAGAAGTGTGAGTTTGTCACAACTTGAGGGAATGCTAGCCACATATGCACTCTTAAGTAATTATGGAGAGGAGTAGTTGAGGGTCTTGATGTTTGATGCGACAACATAGTGCATTGGATCTCACGAGTTCTATTTAATTACCAAATTGTCATTTAACTCATAACTCAAACATCTGGGAAAAAAAAAAAAAAAAAAAAAAGGATGTCATTTCTCATCGCTCATTCTCAATAAATTGAGTAATAAGTGATGAGAATCAAGCCAAAAAATACTTGCATTGGTGGGGTCCACAATTTTTAAGTGATGAGTGATAGAAATTGAAATTTGAGTGATGAGAACCATTAAACCAAACATGGCAAGTAACTTTAGGAGCTAGAGTATTCATTGAATTTTTAATTGTTTAGAGAATTCTAATTTAAATATAATTATGTGTTTTGATAAGTAATTCGTTTAAACTTTAAATTGTTATTGTTTGGCAAAACTTTTCTTTATGTGGAATAAATAATTTGTTTGGCAAATTGACTTCATCATTGTTTGAGTTTATATATCAACCAAAAAAATCTTTTAATTAGATTACAAAATACAATAAGTTGTCTTGCCTCTATTTATAAAGAGCTAAGTTGACTTTCAATGGAACATTTACTACCCACCTTCCTGAATGGTGTACTTAAAAGTGTAAGAAGAATAGGATCCACCTTCAATGGAATCATTAGTAGAAGTGGCAGTGTAGAAACAGAAGCCAGTGAAAGTGGAAGTACTACTCCCCATGCAATGCAACTTGGGAAGCAGTTCGCTGCGCCCCCTCGCCAGTCGCCCCTTTCCTTCATGGAACTGCAATCACTGTTAAACGCACATAGTGCTCACTGTCTCACTCACTGGCACTGCTCAATTTGTCTTTCAAAATTTTTCATGTCTTTTCCTACAAGCGTACTAATGTGGTACCCAGAATATTAAAATAGGCTAGAACAACAGCAACCACTAGTTTCTTGAAGACTTTGCAGAGTTTTCAGTGCCTCAAATTCTGTCTTTCAAAAGTCAAATCTTATTGCCGTTTTAGCTCAAGCAGAATTCATTAATGGCTAGCCCATTTCCGTTTCTCATTGTATTTTGCAAAACTTTGAATAAATTGCCAAAGAGAAGATGCGTTCATCTAAAAGCAAAAGATATCACGGGAAGTCACCATTTTTATTTTATTTTATTTTATTTTATCTGTTGTGTGTAAGAGTGTGTAGATAAATGTATGTAATAAACAGTACTCTAAATAGTGTGTAAGTTGCTCACAAGAATGCTCAGCTTACATGAAACAAGACGAGACTTTAAGTCATGATTTCAATTCATTTTTAGCGAAAATTCCAAGCGAATCCTCTACAAAAATATATATTAATTGTTGACTTGACTAATTATGATTGGAGTAAAATCTCTTTCCTCTCATATTTTCCCCTATTTACGCCATTTTTAACATGATATGAGTAATAAATAAATAAATAAAAAAAATGTCCAAAGACTTATTGGTAAAATCACTCGAGTCCAAGAGTTTTAAAGGGAAGAAAAAGTAACCGATTACCCACTTTTTCTGCTTTGCAAAATTGGAAATAGTCTCCCAGTCTCCAACAAACAATACAAAACCAAGCCCAAAAATAGTGCTCCATCAAATTAGTTTTTCTTGTTTGAAATCTATATGTACTAATTACTGCACTAACTCTCCAGACCAAGAGAGCCATTGTGGCTCTCTCTAATCACTGGTCACGATGGCCAGATGAATGTTGGTAGGCTGTCGGCGGAGCAAAATTTATTAGTGTAGTGAGTTCATGATGCAAAAGAAGATGGAGGAGAAAAAAGAAGTCTGATGGAAAGGGTTAAAATAAGAAAAGAGAGTTTATTTAAATAAAACAGAAAAAGGAAGGAGAGTTTGTTAGGATTGTATTTTGAAAAGTGATTAGGTAAACATATAAAAAGTGGTTTTTTTCTTAAAATTTGGGTGAGAATTTAGAGATCCTCTTGGAGAGGCTCTAACATGGCATCTTGTCTTTTACCATCTGATCCAACGAGGCTCTGTTCCTTTTTCCATTTCTTTTGATTTTTTCAAAATGCTCCCACAGAATAGCAACAATCAAAGAAGAGATAATGCCCTAAAACCTTCTGTTAATGTGTATCATGTAACTAACATTTCACCTTCAAACATAATTTTGAGTTTTAGAATTCTCCATGTTCACTCAAATAGTCAAAATGGTGGAAATAAATCTAACTTCACAGCTGACAACGATATCCTACTACTGGCAACAAAGGAGATTTTTCCTCCCGCGAGTAAGTCCTGAACTCAAAGGTTCTTACAAAATTTTTATGGTCCAGTCATCTGCAATCCGGACACCTGGCTTGCGGATAGTTACAACAGCTGAGCCACGTCCCCGTTGAAGCCAGAGTGGCCCCAGTTCAATCTCAACATTTAGATTTGTTGACTCAATATGAGCGCTCTTTGGTCTAGAAGCATTTCCTAGCAGGATAATCCTCTCAACAACAGATGATGTTGAAAATCGGGAATTACCTGGGGAAGTGGGTGTCAGGTTTACAGATGTCAGTTTGCCATCTGCAAACACAAAGCGACGATGAATGTAGGCCCCGTGCTTAAAATCAAAGCTTGTGCCATCGTCAACATAGAGTTCACCCTCAGCTGCTTGGGAACTATTAAGAGCTATCACCTAAAGTAGACATAAGAGAATTCAGCAATCAGTTGCTTATGGCTTATGCTATTAATAAAGTTAGCAGTTTATGACAAAACAAGTTAGTAATAACATTGTAGCTAGCAGAACTCATGCAGAAAAGAGAAGTGCTCTTCCAAGCCCCAACTTCAACATCATTATTCTGAATCAAGCTAAGTGTTGCTATTGCATGATAAATAATCGTTGCAATGCATTTTAAGAGAGGAACTAAAGAGCAATGCATATTTTATTCAATCTCTCTCCCAGATTTCTAAAGATGTTTCTATAGTAAGTAACATAATAATCAAACAAATGTGCAAAGAGATAGAAAGGAGTAGTTGTAGAATCTAATAGGTCTTCATTATGTTGATCCATAATATAAACCACAATTTTCAATTGTCACTATAACGACCCACAAAAAAGTGCTAGCCACATCTATGCTATATCCCAAAAAGACTAGTCTAATCACAATTGAGGCTTCTTATAGTTGTATATATAGCCCAGATAGACCATTTGTATGCCTGATGTGGGATTTAGCGCGCACACTATACAAAACACAATCAACTAATTTAAATCAAGATCCGATCAATATTGGGCATCAGTCAATATTCGAAGAAGTGAAATAACAATAACAAGTTTGTCTAAAAAACATTAATCATAAGACAGCCTCAAAATTTTCTTGGTTTTATGTTAAATATGACAGGTAAACTAGCATTCTGAATATTGTTTAGGACCTCTTTGGCAAATTATCACATTTATCCTCAAAACATTCAACACTGCTAGCCTTGTCAGTGAATTAAATTGGTAACCACGCTTTTCATATTTCATTTAAATGGCTGAAATGACAAGGCATAGGTGTTGTTACAATATGTCTCCCCCACTTTATGGCTACATCTCATTTTGCACACAATTTTTGCTAAATTGAACCCGTCAAATATCAAAGTAGGCACCTAATTAAAGGAACCACTTGATATAGACAAAACCTGATTTCTCCCATGTAACTATTGAACATCATTCCTTAAATTCATGGATTCAAGTAACAGCCTAGTGGTAATGACACCCTTTGTGGTGTTTGAGTGATTTGAACCTTAATTTCCCCCTCCCCCACTATCTATCTATATAAGTATATATATATGGGCAAGACTTAAGTACAGTCCTTAGATGCTATTCCTTAAGTTCCCCTCTTAAGATTTTGCCATGTGGATTTTTTCTCATGGGATGGAAGTATATTTTTTAATTAAGTAGCCACATGACTGAATCTTAAGAGAGGAACATAAGAAATAGTACCTAAGGTACTGTACCTAAGTTTTGTCCTATATATATATATATATATATATAATCATTCCTTAAAATCTCATTTTGTTTTGCAATTATATGTTTTGTAAAGTGGAAAGCAAAGACAACTACTTTCTTCTTCTTTAACTAAGTAAATAATGTACCCTACTATCACTAAACATGTATCCTAACTCTTAGCATGCGGCAAACAAACCAAAAGCTAAGACATACACCCACATTTGACATCTATGTACTTATTATTTCTTTTCTTTTCTTTTTTTATACTTTTTTTTTTTTGGATAAGTAATAAAAATTTTATTGCAATAAAAATAACAGACCCATGTACATAGGAAATATACTATGGGTGCAATACAATTAAGATCCCAAAAAACAATGATCAATCAAAATAGGAAGAGAAGAAAAACAAAAAGATTGTAAAGCTAAGTATGGACTATGGACATTTTAAGTGGGGAAATTAAAATATGGACCTTTTTCTTAGGTATTCAAAGTATGGACGTCTCCATTAGAAATACCAGGAAATGCCATTTGACTTGAAGGTCATTGGCATGGTGTCTATATACTTATTTCTTAGATATGAATGGAAAATATAAATCAGTCATATGCCAGATAACATAGTTATTTTCCAATTTTCAAATTAGCCTGCTGAATTTCAATTAGGTTTTGAATGAACAGTAAAGTTTCCTTAATTACCCAAAAGATACCTTAGGAACCAAAAAGATAATAATTTTTCAATCTAATGCCAACACTTGTAACTAAGTTGAAGGAGCTAAGCAGCAAGGTCAAAACATATGGAAATTGGTGACTTAGACATGTTCATGAGGGTATGATTGCTATATCATGAATCTATGGAGGTCAGATCAGCATTAAATACATACCAGAGTGTAAGGATCGTTCACCATCTGCGTGGAGCTTCGCCGAAACCGGTCTTTTCTTGGTATGATTGTTCCTGCCCTTTGGAAGGCAGGGATACTGTCTTCTGAGATATCCAGCTTGTAGGTCATGCTTCCCTTATAAGTAGTTCCAGTTCTCAGGTCATACCAAGATTGTTTCCCAGGTAAATACACTGATGCATGTTTAGCACGCTAAGAAGATACCAATAAATTAGTTTGTGATAAAACAAAAAGAGAAGAAAGGAGACGAGTAATTTGGCAGGAAATAGTATTCTTAATATAAAAATGCAAAATACCGGAATGCTAGAACAAAATGTAAGAATATGGTACTTTTTGAACTTGAATCTTCAAAATGCGAGTTCAAGTGAAATCACATTTTGAAAATGCCAGTTACTGCTTAGTGTCTGGTGCACATATGGTAGGTAAAGTCCGCATTTTGAAAATGGCAGTTAATGCTTAGTGTCTGGTGCACATTTGGTAGGCAAAGTCCACCTATAGCAACAAACTTGAACTTGCATTTTGAAAACGCCAGTTAATGCTTAGTTGTCTGGTGCACATTTGGTAGGTTTCCAGCTACAACAACAACAATGATGCCTTAGTCTCAAAACTTCAATTATGAATCCTCATAGACTAATTAGGGTTAGCATGTATTCTCCTCTACAGCTCTACCATTATATCCTCGCCAAAACCATACTCATAGCTACCACCTTAGTTAACGTGTTCTTTTTACAACCTTACTAGTTTTATTTTAAGTCTTCCTCTCTACCTCTTTTCGTTCCCTCGACTTGAATCATATCACTTTCTCACTGGTGCACTAATTGCTCTACTTTACACATGACCAAACCATCTCAAGCGACTCTCCATCATCCTTTCATCAACAAGAGTAATCCCTATCTTTAAACGAATTTCTGTACTTCATATTGTATCTTTCCTCATATTCTCATTTCAGTTGCGCTTATATTTCATTAACATGTTGCTTCTAATATCCCAACATTTGGTACCATATAGCTTAGCCAGTCTTATAGCAATCTTATAAAACTTACTATTTAACTTAATAGGAGCTAGTCTTATAGCAATTACTCAACCTAAAACCTTTAGATTCTAAAGCATCCCTCCAAATTTGAATTTGGCGTTAACTTCAAGTCTAGTTCATCCACTAAACTATATTTTTTGCAAAAAGCATACAAGATACAACAAGAGGCTTCATCTTAAATTGATCTAGTAAGTTCATCCATAACCAATGCTACGGGAGACGGACTTAAAGCCGATCCTTGATACAAACCTATTGGAATAGGAAATTCACTTGTGACGCCTCAGCATGAAATTGCATCTTGGAAATGAGATTTTACTACAACTTTCATTTTAAATATGCAAGTTTAAAATGTGTTATATTCTCAGGTTACATTTCAAATTATACTTTTATATTAAAATACTATTTCCTGCCAAATGACTAGTGATTCAAACCAGAGGATAATTTTCTAATATAAATAATATAATAGGCTCACAGCTGTACCTCGGTATAAATCCCTTGCACCAGAATACTGTTTCCAACCATGAAAGCCTCATCATTGTTGAAAGTAGCTTCCTCAGAAGGGAATTCCATCCACAATGGTCGCACAACAGGAACACCACTAGTGTTTGCCTCTCTGAATAATGTGTAGAAATATGGCAGCAACATGTAACGGACATGTATGGCATCTCTTATAAGTTCTGTATTTCGCTCTCTGCAGTTATGTAAAAGTCCATGGATTTAAATTATCAATAACAGATCACAACACTAGGCTAGCTGGTATTGAAACCAAAGCATTCAAGGTGAGAATATGACTGAAAGTTGTATCAAACAGATGCGCATATTGAGATATTTGTTGCATGTACAATCGCAAACATTTAAAATCAGGTTTTTGAATATCATTCAATGAGTTCTATTTGTGTCAAACACTTGCACAAAGGGTAGTAGAGACAGTAATAAAAAATGCCAAGTCTGCTCAGCTCAATTTTAGCCCATGTAATAGTCCCAAGAGTCCACGAAGATTATAATTTTGGTATCAAACATTTTAAGATAACAAATTAACTGAAAACCTTATCCCTGCAGTCTTCATATTTATATTTTTTAAATTTATGTTCTCCCAGATAATTAAAGCATGTTATCTCATTGAACTAAAGAGATTTTTATTAAGTCAGAAACTTCATGAAATGAAATATATAATACAAGACAACCGTCATGGCACATTACAAAAGGTGCCTACTGGGTGGCGTGGAGTCTTACTTCCGATTCTCACCATTTACCAACAAAATATATCTACTACTAATATTATTTTGATTGCAAATTTTAAGTTAGTTCAATAGTATGCTAGACAAGAGAGAGAGAGAGGGAGGGGGGGTAGTTTACTTCAAAAGAAGAGGGCGACCTACCCAAATAACCATGGTTCACGTCTTTTCGTGTCATGATGGGCATGGGCTCTAAAGAAAGGATAGAAAGCACCAACTTGATACCAGCGAACTAATAACTCAGGCTCTGGATTACCAAAAAACCCACCAACATCCGCACCTGCAGAAAAGAAAATCAACTATGACCGATTGTATGGTGAAAAAAGTTGGGTTCTTTTTTTTTTTCTTGGCAAGTAAAAAGACTCACACACAGTAAAGTCTTGTCCATGACCTCGACCTTTGTTCCCATAGGGTACGAGGTATCGGTTGAACTAGAGTTTATAAGTGAAAATAAGCAGGTTTTTTCTTTTTACACAAATCAACAACACTTACCAGAGAACGAAATTCCAGTAAGACCAAGTGACAAAATCATTGGGACTGAAACCCTGAGATGCTCCCATTCCGCTGTGTTATCTCCTGTCCAAATTGCTCCATACCTTTGACTTCCAGCAAATATAGCTCTTGACAAAACAAAAGGCCTATCCTTCTCATTTCCACGTTTTTGAAGCCCATCAGCTGTTGCCATGTGGAAGTAGTACCCATAGACATTATGTAATTCCCTGTGCTCCACACCTCCATAATGTAAAGCATCTCTTGGCATTGTCAACTGATCATAATAAATTGTTAACGCATTACCTTCAGAATTTTTTATTTCGGTGAGTAAGCTCTAGCAGAGTTATCTTAAGCCATTCTACTTTACAAACAGTGTCATTGACTAGTAATAACAATCGTGTGAGATATATTCTTAAAAATATTTCTTATCAGAATACAAGGTCATATAATCTTCTCCGAATCAATCACCATTTATCAAATGTCTCCTATTGACCTATGAATTTGTTTAGATTATTCAATGCTAACACCAGTAAAAGTTGAGAACTTCAATCTCTCACTCAGTCATACAGTCATTTCCTCCTAAATGTAAATTTGTGTTAATAAGGACAATGTAAAAAGACATAGAATAGGTCTGATATATTTAATGAGTGACAATCTCGAAAGATTCTGTATTCAACTCTTTTAAACAAGAGAATATCATAAACAAGATAAGGTTATGGTAATATTTTAATATACTATAGCAAATCTTAATTTTGTACTCTGCTAATACTTGTCCTTCAAGTTCCAAACAACTTTCTTGTCACTATACCTAAGAACCAATAATGAACATCCCATATTTTCTTTAATCTCTACTATAAAACAAACAAACTTATAAGAGAGAGAGAGAGAGAGAGGACCAAAACTAAAAAGCATTGATCTGAATTTGAGGGTTCTTCTTTCCATAGTCTTCAAATGGCCACAAATATCAATTGAGTAAATACTTTTCAGAACCAGAACATCACCTTGAAAAATTGCAAACGCACATGTACCAGTGATTCGTTACTTGCAAAATAGAAAACAATAAATCCTAAGTTGAAGCATGCAATTGTTCATTATAAGCATTTCCTTTAATCCTATAGAAGTGCTACATCTAATGGTCACACGTTACCAAGTTGCATGGTGAGGTCTATGGGACCCATCAAAGGGTGATGTTCTCACATATCACATGCCACGTACAACACATGAGGAGCTCATGGGTAAACAACTTAGTAGTATTTTATATCCTAAGGTTCTCAAACACACTTCCAACTTAGTTACTTATATCTCCTAACTTAGTTTTACTATTTAGACATAATCTATGTCTCTTGGTGTTTGTTCTTCATCATTTGTTTTTCAAACTAAAAAATAGTGTAATATTGTAAAAACCAATTAATTGACATATCCCGGCCTTCAAGACCTGATGTATTGTTGTATCTGCAATTATATCATGTTCATATCGGTGCTTCATAAGAAATAACAGGAGGAAACTATGAGATGTAGTAAGGAACCAAATTCCATCTACCAAAGCACAAAAAGATATCATAAAAGGATATAGTTACATAACTAATTTAAATTTTAAGCGTTCTAGCAAGCCCACGATCAGTCTGATCAGTTGCATACATTGTCATACGACAACCATCGTATATTCATTATTAAGCATTTCATTGATGGAGACTATGAATTCATTCAATCTCAAGCAACTCATTTCCATTATCGTATAACAGTAAGCATAAATTCATGATAAAAGTAAATAACCAATTAAAAATGTAAAACCTCAACAAAAGTAAAAGCATGTGAGTTGAGTGACAAACCTCAGGACCATTAAACACAGAAGGCTCATTCATGTCATTCCAAATATACAGCGAAGGCGTGGATCCAACATAATTTTCATAAGAGAATCTGTCAGCCCACCACGACCTAATCTCCGGGTTCAAAGTATCAGGGTAAGACGAGGAACCAGGCCAGCACCAACCATCGAAATCATTCCCATTCGCATCCTTCACATAGTACCCCTTCCGAGTTGCCTCCTTATGCAAAAAGTACCCGTCGTCTCTCTTAGTATGAGGATCCACAATGGTAACCATATGCCTTCCCTTCGCGGCCAGCTTGTTTTGCATCTCTTCCGGGTGTGGGAACAGCACTCTATCCCAAGTAAAATACCTCTTCCCATCCGTATGCTCGATATCAAGCCACAAAACATCATAAGGAATGTTGTTTTCATCGAATTTGGCGTCCACATTCTCCACATCCTCCTCATCCCTATAATTCCACCTACATTGATGATAAGCAGTGGCGAACAATTGAGGCATCGCCGGAGTTCCAGTCACACTAGTGTACTGTCTAACCACGTCTTTAGGCTTTGGACCGACGAAGAAGAAAGCGTCAACAATCCCGGCCTCGCTCATCCACAATGTGTCGATTCTAGACCTATCCGACGGCAATGAGATCCCGGAATCCGCGTCCCAACCGGCAGTCAACACATCGATCTGCATCTCCGCCGCATTCAACCAGAAGAATCCAGAGGTTCCGTGAGACTTGCCGTGCGAGATCATGAAGGGAATTGAGCCGTAGAGACCAAAAGGCGCCTCGTGAACGTATTCGAACACGTCGAGATTGAAGAGACGGTAGGGTTCGGAGTGGTCTTCGAGCCCGGGGCCTCGGGTCGGCTTGAGAGCGAAGCTGGTAGCGTGTTCGGGTATGCCGTAGACGAAATCGGCGCCGTAAAACGACACGTCGAAGCTGATCGACTGTGGACCGTACGGCCTCGAGTCGGTGTGACCTCGAAACCTCTCAGCCCAATCCTCATCTTCGTCTTTCTCTTCCTTGACTTGGTCTTGGTCTTGATCGTCGTCTTGGTATTGGTCATGATCGTGCTTTTCTTCTTCTTGATCGCTTTTCGGTTTTTTGTGCTTCAGCTGCTCGAAATCGAACAAGCCATGGGAGTTGAGGGAAATTACGCGTTTGCCACTGGATTTGTCGCGGACGTAAACCTCGAACGGTTCGAGGCCGAGTACGGCGTCGTATTCCTCATTCAAGTAAACAATCGAGGACGGAGATGAATCTCCGTCTAGAGTCTCGGTATCAAGGTTTTGGAGCCAGAGCTTCTTGCTTGTGAATTCGGGAACGACGACGTTCGGGACTTCGAAGCGCTTCTTCGGTGGGGGTGGGATCGAAGAAGGGTCTTCGTCGATTTTGAGCCGTAGGATCCCGTCTTGATAGGCGGAGAGGGAGAGAATCAACGGCTTGATTTGATCGTCGCGACGGTTAGTGATCTTGGCGACGAGTTCACCGTCGGAGATGGAGACGTCGGTGGCGATGAGGGAGGAGGGGGCGGGTTTGCGGGAGCGGGCGCGTTTGCAGAAAGGGGTTTGGTTGCAGTTGCGGAACTCGTCTTTTTTCCATGAGAGGACTGAGGTGAGGTGAAGAGAGAAGAGGAAAAGGAGGAGGAGGAGAAGGAGAGTGAGGTTTTTCATTTGGGATAGATTCATTGGAGAGTTGGCATGGGAAATGGAAATGGAAATGGAAATGGGGGATTTGAAATGGAGAAAGGAAAGAATAGGAGTGGTTGAATAGACTAGCTGAGCGATTTTGCAGTGGACTGGACTGAGCGTCCTTTTGAATCAACTTATTTTGCTAAAATTAAAATTTTTTTACTGGGAGTCTGGCAAACAGAGGTTAAAGTTAGTTGAAATAATATAATGAGACTTATAAATAGTACCAAAAAATACAATAAGATCCATAAAAAATAACAAAAATAAGTTTAATAGTAAAATAAATTGGTAAAAATAATCTTTGTCAAACAAACACGGATAGTTTGGACACTGAATCGAGTTGTGATTATACCCGATCCGGCCTGGCTAGTCACTTCTCAAAACTTTTTTTTTAATAATATATTTATTTAATTTTTATTTAGTAATATTGTTGAACTCACGATTCAATGACCCAGTTCCTAGATCAAGTTATCATCCGGTTTGGGTTTAATAAGTATTTTAAAGATCAAAATTCATAATTGAAACTTGTAAAACATAATACTATATGTGTTTTAATCATCAATATCAATATCTAGTTTTTTTTATATATACATGCATATATATATATATAAAGTAAAAGTTGAGAGAAAGTGAATTCTATATTTCTCCCGACAACCATCATATCTAACATGTTAAAAATCTTCCAAGTATGGTAATGGTACTATCCTGAACTAATGTAATTTGTTAGTCCCAAAGACACCCTCTAAAATGACCTCTATATCTTCCAACCAAAACAAAACAAACAAATAGATAAAATTAATACTCCTACTATAAAAGCAACTTCAATAAGTATTGTTGAGAGAGAGAGAGTGAGTGTGTGTGTAGTTAGCATCTATAAGGCACAGGGACAAATTTGAGGGCCATTACCACCATCAAACTGGCTTGCCCCAAAGACACCCTCTAAAACAACCTCTATATCTTCCAACCAAAACAAAACAAACAAATAGATAAAATTAATACTCCTACTATAAAAGCAACTTCAATAAGTATTGTTGAGAGAGAGAGAGAGAGAGAGAGAGAGAGAGAGAGAGAGAGAGAGAGAGAGAGAGAGAGTGTGTGTGTGTGTGTAGTTAGCATCTATAAGGCACAAGGACAAATTTGAGGGCCATTACCACCGTCAAAACTTGCAAGATTAAAAAGAAGATTGATTATGAATGAACAATGATTTCTCTATTAGGAGTGACATTGCTTAGAGTTACAAACATTTTCATGGTGTAGGTAGAATTAGAAAGATAGATCTACATAATTCTAATTTGAAAGTAAGTCCATAAAATAAATATATATTTTTGGCTTTTAAATAATACTATTTAAACACTTTTAATGAACAATGTTTTTGGAGTGATTATATTTATATATGATTATCTTCTCAAAAAAAAAAATTATATATGATTATAATCAATGTTTTTGGAGTGATTATATTTATATAAGATTATAATTATTTAATCGTTCTTTAGTCATTCAACAACATTAGTTATATTTTTAGACTAATATATGTTCATTGAGTTGATGTTACACCAACTTATGTCCTTAATCTTATTGGGGCATTTTGACTGAAAAATATAATATATACATACATGTAGCATGATTTTTGCTTTCAATCATATAATAATAATAATAAGAATTCATTTAGCTATTATTATTTTTAATAAAATTATACGTTTTATGAGTTTATGCTTAACTTTGTTTCAATCGTTTTATGGATTCTTTCTAAATATTAAATTTATATTTTTTTTCATGCTTATATATACACACACATGTAGCATGATTTTTACTTCCAATTATATAATAATAATTCATTTAGATTTTTTTTAAATAAAATAATATTTTTTTATGAGTTTATACCTAAAACCGTGCAACGCACGGGACTTAGATTTTTTTAAAAATAGATATTATTTTTTTTGTTTTTATATTTTTCTCCTATAATTTTTAATTTAATAAGTCTCAATTTGATTACAATCCAAATTCTTCATCTAATCTTTTTATTATTAAATAAATTATATTACAATCATAAGAAAAAAAAAAAAAAAAAAAAAAAACAGCAACGTTATTGGAAAAACAAAAGATAGAAATTTTTGTTCATACTGATTTACCAAAAATGTTTTTGGATAAAGTTTTTAAAAAAATTGTAAATAAGGTAATAAGTATTTGAGTTTAAACTAAACACCTTCTCTTTCTTCTAAAAAAACAAAAGTATCTATATATAATAAATGTTTGTTCTTCTAAAAAAAAACGTTTGTTGTTTTTTTTTTTTTTTTTTTGTTATAAAAAAAAGTTTCCTTTTTTCGATAAAAAAATGGTTTTCTTTTTTCTTTCTACTCATATGACATTTTTTTTATTCTACTTTTTATGGGATTTATGAGATATCAACAAACAAATTGATTAGAAATCTTAATTCCAATAGGATTTAAATTCTATATGAAATGAAACTCTACCTATATATTAATATATATATATATATTTATATATATTTATATCATTTTTGAAGTGAAGTTTATTCCAATATGTAAATGCCTAAATCCCATGACAGGTATGCATTCTTTCTTCATTATTATTTTTTCATTTTGTTTAAGCTATTTTTCTTTAACTTCAAAAAATTTAATAAAAACTTCTCACATACGTTTTAACCCAATTCATAATATTAAACTCTTGTACTCATTTATTCTCTTCTACAATAATTGGTTTAGGTTTTGGTTATATACTCACACTTTCATTTCTCAAAGTGATAGAGAAAACAAACAGGTTTATTCTTTGTTCTTTTTCTACATTTATATCTTAATTTATAATTAGTGTTAAATTTTTAATTTTAAATTATGAATAAGTTTGATTATATTCTTTATTTTGAATTTAATTTGTTGTTTATAGGTTTTTGGTTGTGTTATATTCTTCGAAAAAAAATGAAAACAAGAAAATAAAAGAGGTTATATAAATTTGGCAACAAAGCAAAATAGATAAGCCTAATAAATGTTTACTAATAATAGTTTTATCAGTAACTTTTTATTAATGTGATTTTAAAAAAAAAAATTTGAATAGAGAGTTAATTTATTAACGTGATTTAAACTTTACTAAAACTTTTTTAAGGGATTGGTTTAAAAAAAAAATTTAAGTAATTTTCTAATTATTAACTACTATGCGCTAACTTCTAACTACCAAAACCCACAATTTAAATACTAATCTGTATGAGATACCACTTCCAAAGATTAATATCTTAGATATTATATATTATACGCTGACTTTTTTTTTTCTTCAAAAGAAGCGTTTCTCTCTCTTCCCACAAAACAAAGAGATTATAATAAGAATTAGCTAGACAAGGGTAAGACTACACCACCGCTTTTCTATAATAAATGTTAATAAATTCAAATCATTTTTCATGCACATACACACACATGTAGCATGCAACGCACATGACTTAAACTTGGTAGGGTGAAACTCAAGTTTCAGTGTCTTCTTCCTTGCTTTCAAGGACAAAAATTAAATTCTCATGTGAGTCTCTCTCTACTTCAAATTTTTTCTACTTAAACATGATTTCAATTATTGTTTTGGATAGTTTTTAACTATTAAATTCAAGGGTTTCCATTTAAATATATTTGATTAATTGAGCCTTAAAGTTCAATGTATTATTGAAAATCATTTTATATATATATTTTTAGGTACCTCTACCATCTTCCATTCAATTATATATATATATATATTTATATGCATTTTATGATACCTTAGTCTCACACAACATGCATTCATTATGTAACTTAAAAGTAAAATATTCATTTATTTTAAATAAATTAATAAAAAAATTATTTACATATGAATTTTGATTAAGTCGTGTATCGCATAGGCATAATGCTAGTATTAGTAGAAAAGGAGGAAGAGTCCAAGGCTATACTTGTAAGTTGCAACAGCCCACCAAGGCCGTGAATAATTCACCACTACCAACCAAAGTTAATTTATTACAACGCCAACTTCAAGTGGAAGGAACGTGTAGGAGACACAGTTTTACTTCGATCCAGTGACTTATATTAGGCCTGTTAGGATAATAATACGTGATTTAAAGTGAACACGTGTTAAAAAATATATATATTTTGTATAAATAAATAAAAACAGACACATTCATCAAATTCAACACTCACATCATGTGCACTCCCTATGAAATATTTTTTTTAAAAAGTACTATTTTTATTATAAATATTGAATATATGATCAACGAATATTCATTGCCCATTTTCTTTTATGCTATTCATATGTTGAATAATGTCATTTAGTAATACCCACATTAATTTACATTATTTAGCTATATTGAATATATATTACAATTCATTACCAACTTTATAACAATTTACTATTGATAAACGGTAAACAAATTTTGAATGCAATTGAATTATGGAACAATAATTATGTGGTAGTCTCTTGTTGAACTTGTTCTTCATCAAGTACAATGGAGTCCGTTGAAGTAGCATCTCGTGTTGGCATTACTTTACTTCTTTGTTTAGCACACAATGTTGATGTTTCAACATTATTGAAAACTTTATCATCAAGGCTGGTCACCTTTTAAGTTGCCTCAACCAAGTCAAGTCGGGTACTCATTTGAATGAGGGTTACAAAAATATGTTGGAGGGCCTTTGCTATGAACATAAATTTTGTTTCCCTCAAATTCTAGTTTCCTATCCCATTGCCTCATACTATCTCTTTGATCTTGAAAATTACCACAAGAAAACCGGGTAGTTCATTGTGAAAATACCGTGGGAAATATACAATGCAAAAGCCTTCTTTCATTCTTTCCCAAGTAATTCGAGACCAGTGACCTCTGAAGTAAAGGCTCTAAAAATTGATTTTATTACTCCAAACTGTCCAAAGCTCTATTAGTAACTCTCGTTTTGGCATACCTATTACCTTACCTTTATTGAATATGAGTCTTCAACGAATTTTGAAGAGTTGCCACCATATCGATCCTTTGCAGTTGATGACTCATATTTCTCAAGGTTGACGACAGGTTTCAAGATCCTAGACCCAACGTGCTTAAGTCAAGTGGTGGGTTAACCTCAAACCTGACCCCAACTGACTCATGAATAGCCCTAATCAAAGTTTATATATCTAGCATCAAATTAGATGAGAAAGTATTGGAATTGATGTGTGTCAGATGTTGCTCTTAAAGTATTTTATTAATTTTATCTATGATTGGTTACTAGGATAAATGAGAAGAAAATATTAAAATTTAGATCTTGATAGTATGTAATATATTCTTTTGGTTTTCAAATTGTAGTATGTTGATGTACTCTGAAAATTATATTAGATTATTTTGTCTTCTTTTATTATTATTATCTAATATATTGATGGGTAAATTGCAAATTACACCCCTAAAGTTTAGGGGTGTTCGGATTTTATACTTTGAAATTTCAGAATTTAGATTTTACCTCCTGGAGTTTGGGGTTGTTTGGATTTTACACCATGACATTCAGAATTTGAATTTTACCCCATAAATTTTAGGGGTGTTTGAATTTTACTTTCCAAAGTTTGGGGGTATTTAGATTTTACACCTTGAAATTTCAGAATTTGGGAATGTAAAATCTAAACACCCTCAAACTTTAGGGGGTAAAATTTAAATTCTAAAACTTTAAGGTATAAAATCCAAATACTCCCAAACTTCAGGGGATAAATCCAAATTCTGAAATTTCAAAGTGTAAAATCCAAAATCTCCCAAACTTTAAGGATGTAATTTGTAATTTAACCTTAATTCATTTACCTGGATTTGAAAATTGAATAAGGTGCTTGAAAAATTATAAGGGTATGGAACTCAATATATAAACAAATAAGGTAAGTTGACATTTATAAGTTAAAACTATATTTTAAAAACCTTTAACGTTAGTATTGAATATTTTCATTTTTATTTTTATTTTTTATTGTTAGTGTTATAATCTATTGAGAGCATTGTATAAATTGAGAGTATTATATAAATGAGGAGTCTTTGGTTCAAGCTATTTGTGCTAATTTAAATATCATCTTTGCTTCTAAGTCTTACGAAATGCTATCTAATGAGGAGGCATGTAGAAAATTTCAATAGCAACATTGTTATATTATACAAAAAAGAAAGAAAGAATGAAGAAGTGCATATTAGAAGTACAAAGCTAGTATATATAAAAGCAAATACATCATTTTGTGATGGTCTAAGCTTTTGTCAAGTGATGCCTCCCTCTAAGATAAATTCTTTACAATCTTCCAACTCTCTCATTAATTAGCTTTTGCCAAATAGCACCCCCCTTTGAAATAGTTTCTCCACAATCTTCCAACTCTCATTAATAGCCACAACATAAGTTTACACCACATCTCTCTCTTTTTCGTATGGGTGTCCATGGGTCGGTCCAAGTCGGATTTGTGCTTAACCTGAACTCGACCTAATCACTTCTGGTGGAAAAGAATGAAACTCGTCCTCGACTTGAAAGGGAAAAAGTTGGACTTCAACCCCCAATAGAAAGATGACGTGTCCTTGTCATGTGCAATGCATATGACTTACTTGTCATCTTCCTATTGGGACTTGAAGCCTAAGACCCCAAACAAGTTTGAAGCCAAACTTTGTTATTAGAACCCAATTCCCTATCTCTTGTATGCGTTTGTTTTTCAAAAAAAAAAAAAAAAAGCCACACACAAGAAGAATGTGGAGTGATAAATACACACACACCTGTTCATGTGAAGCCTACTAAATGACACATCCGCCAAGAATGAATGTGTCCATCCAAGATATATTATCACTTGCACTAATAATTTAACTTGCATCCTAACACCTCCAATTATAACACGTGTCTATGTAAAGAGTATATCAACCTGGCAGAGGAATAGCCTGCTACTAGGAACAACACGAGTAAAATGAACTTTGAGAATGCTTATCTTACTTTGTCTGCACTCCTCGACTATATTTTCTTGCTTCATACATGCTTCCATTTTGAGGACATTCTAGCCAAATATAAGGGTGGGGGGAGTGGGGGTACCCAAAAATTTGTCCCTTGTGAAAATTTAAATCTGACTTTTTAATTATGTCATTTTAAACCCAACTTTATAAGTCATGACAACATCACTAATGAAACTACTTCTCTAAAAGGAGGAAATTTTCATTATCTTGCATTCAAATAGCACTATTTTGTCATAGGCTATTTCTCTTTTTCTCCACATTAAAAACTCTTAAGAGATGGTAAAGCACAGTAGGAAAAAAAATGACAATATGGACCAACAAACCTACAATCGTGCATTGCTCAACACATTGAACATACAGGCTAAATTTGTAATACATACACAAAAAGGGGAACAATAATCCTTACAAACACCCTCCCTCCCCACCTAAAAAAAACCATGCACTTGGTGAAGTGCCTTCCAAATTGAACTCTTGCGTCCTCCTACAATGATGCAAAACAAGCCAATTTGACAAAACTGCTGACATAAGCTAACATCTAGTTAGCTTTCCCCTAACTTTAATGATTCAAGAAGAGCCGCCTCTTCCTCCTGCACATATGATAAAACAAACCAAAGCAACCATTTAGCTGTAGATAACCACCAATGCAATAAAAGTTTGGGCATAAAGCAGTGACATATACCACCAATGCATTAAATTCAGTCTCCTCATCTATTGCGCTTATAATAGAAGGGTCCTCAAGTAGATCCTGTTTCAAAGAATATAACCAGTGTAAACACAAGTCCTCATGTAGATCATGTGCACACACATTATGCAGTCTACTGATTCCAAAACTCAAATCTGTGAACTCAGAAGACCCAACACCCTTCCCTTTTCTGGATAGTAAACTGCAATGGCAAGAATATATCACAAATCACAAACATCATTGCACACACTATCAAGGTATAGGTCTCAAACGTTTATAGATGAACTGATCACTTATTAGTTATTATTAGGCTTGGCTGGTGGACAAATCCCAACATTTTAGCCTGATGCCTACCAAGTAAAAAATTGCATCATATTAACATCTCATGGCCCAGCAAATATCTGGATTGACTATGTAGAGTTGCATGTCCACAAGTCAGAGAAGTTCAAATCCTGTTTTTAGGCAACCTTTCCCAGATTTTCACAAATTATTTCCATTTGAATTGGAGTAATTCCCTCAATGTTTTCACAGCATAAACCATACTGCAAAATGTGTGCCTGTAGCCAGACTGATTAGATGACACACTATTATAATCTGTATGAAAGAGAAAAGTTAAACTCAAATGGGAAAACGCTTACACAACAAATAGAATAAGATAGTAAGTAGAAAGGGTAACAGTCTCTTGCAAAATGAGATTCCTTATGAGTAGCAAAAGAAGAAAGAACGAGATTGCTTACATCGTCTGCGATTTGCAATACCCCAGTGTGATTCTGCAAAAATACAATACAACCTATTTTAAGTTCTGCCTCCAACTCATGCAACAGCTACTCCTAGTTCTTAAGCCAAAACCATAGATCTTTGGGAAGTCAAAAATTTTGGATAGTATATTGCCATAGGTTTGGTTTCCTTCTTCTTCTTAGGTTGTTGTTGTTGGTTTTTTTTTTTTTTTTTTTTTTTTTTTTTTTTTTTTTTTTTTTTAATTTAAAGGAAAGGAAGAGTAGATGTCAAAATCAAGAAGTACCTTAACAACAACAAAAAGAAGTGGATCAGATGGTGTGTAAATCATGTACTGTGAACCATCCTGTAAGAAAAGGCAATAGATTAAAGAAAAGCAGTGAATCAATAACCACTTAAGGTCATCAGTATATATCATCAGTCATCGCATACATGTGTGTATATGGAGGTAAAAACTTTTCTTGTCTACAACGTTGTCAAACCTTAAAATGACAAGAAAATGCTACAAAACTACTACATAAATGACCACCAATAAGCCTCTCCAAAAAAAAAAAAAAAAACTACAAAAGTGAGAGTTTTGTGCACTAGGTACGACCTTTAGATTGAATAAGGATGTGAAAGGATCAACTTTAAAGACAGATAGTGTTGAAATTTGAAGAATTCTGACTGCTTGAATTTTCTGGAAGTAGCAACTATTAGGATTTAAAGGCTGGGATTTAAAGACTACTTGACTAAAGGATAGCGAAAAATTGGGGGATTTAGGGTTTTAAAGAATTTTTTAAAGCTTTTAAGGTGAGAGAGACCCCAAAATTTGGGGACTGAGGCTTTGTTGTTGTTGTTGTTGATCCAAGGGAAGAGAGAAGGGGAAATTCAAACTAATGACCTCCACTTTATGAGTCGTGATCCCCAACCAATTGTGCTACCTCTTAAAGTTGGTTTAGGGTTTTGAAGTAGTAAAGACTAAAGAGTGGGTTGTGTATTTGGGATTAAAAGGTGGCAAGAAAGATAAATATTTAAAGTTGTGAGAAGTGCAATAAATAGCTATGCCCCTTGACACTGCTGAAACTAGGGAAGAGAGAAAAGTCAGCAACCCAACACCATAACCAAAGCCCCCACATTTTACTTCTCTCATTGGAGCCTAAGCACTTTTTTCTTGAGTAAACTCTCATCCTTGAGACTGCTAAAAAACACAATATCAAGCTTGCCCATATATTTTGTCACAGTTCAATTTACCAGTATCTATAGCTAACATGTTGAAAAAATTGCAGCAAGACTTACTGTGGGGAGTATGGGTGAGGAAACAAAGATACATCTAGTAGATTGGAGGAAGATGACATTACCATTGAGGGTGGGTGTTCTAGGCATTAGAGAGTGAAGTACGTTCAGTAATGCGTTATTGGAAAAATAATTATGGCACTCCACTCAGGAGAAAGATTACTTGTAGAGATAACTAGTGACAGTCAAATATGAGAGCAAAAGGGAGTTGGACTTCAAGTGTTGTCAAAACTACACATGGGGTGGAACCCTGGGAGCGTGGAAAGGAATTGGAGCTGGATGGGAGTCTTGTTATAATTGTGTCAGATTTGAAAGTGGGGATTGAAAGAGAGTGAGCTTTCAACATGATGTTTGGTGTGCAGATTCTGTACCCAATTTGCTATTTCCTGAGCTCTTCTATATTGCAAACAACAGACATTCTAGAACGAGTGACTATATGGAGGCCAGGAGGGGGGTAGTGCATTGGAACCCTGTACTTGTGAGGCTGGTACAAGATTGAGAACTAGAGTCTGTCAATGAATACATTAATTTTTTGTAGTTGGTATGAATTCAGGTTGAGATGGAAGAGAAAGTGTGCTATAAGAAGAATAGGAATGGGGACTTCTATGTTACTATGAAGCTTTGAGAGGGACTGTCACTTTGGATTTTCCTTGGAGGCCATATTGAATGTGAAGGCTCTGATCAAAGTTACATTTTTATGTATGGACAGAAGCATTGGGGGGAAGATATTGACAATAGGCAGGTTTATTAAGCAGGGGATGTCTATGGTAGATTGGTGTTTTGGCATTAGATGGGTTACACCTAAATCCGTGCATATGTTGCTGCAAAGCTGGAGGAGAAAACCTAGCTCCTTCAGAAACAAAGCATGGAATTTAGTCCCCCCATGTCTGATGTGGATTTTGTGGAAGGAAAGCAATAGAAGAACTTTCAGGGCAGGAATTGTCAATTACGAGGGCTAATTTGTTTCTTAACTCTATTTCATTGGCTATTAGTAGATGAGGGTAGACCTAGCAACATTGTAGATTTCATAAATATACAGAACCATACCAAAGAATGTTATAATCTGTTATTTTGATTTTAATACTTCTTATTACTTCTTTTTTTTTTTTTAAAGCAACAAGCACAGCACATTTGTGAGCCAGTTTTCTGTAACTTTATATTTTTCAAATATAAATTAAAAAAGATACATGTTTGCCTACAATTCTTACAAAATTTAAGAAGGAATGTTTAAAGAATAGATGGCTATCACATTACCAGATGGAAGAATGTGATTTCTACACCTTCTGTAGGCAACCCATCTACATCTTGACCATCATCTGCAAAATAGTAAGAATCCAATGTTAAAAACCAATCAAACATTCAAAGACCTTAACTTTGTTATTCACATCTCATTATCTCATACTGAGAGGTGGGAGGAAAGGGTGGGGGGCAATTGTGTAAATAAAAGTGCTTCATGGAGCATGAATTAATTAAAAAAAGAGAAGACTCTGCCTGTGCGGAAATCAAATATGTCATCTTCTGAGTAGCAAAACCCTCCCCGTGCTGTATAACAAAATCTGATGGAGAAACAGAATGAAAAAACCAAATAACATCAAGTATCTGGAAAAGCAGATAAAATGAATGTTAAAATTCCAAATAAGCAGATCTACACCATCATACCCACTATGTACAAGATGCATATGTATCTTGGAAAGAGCATAAGCAGCAGATGGAAGAATGTCTTCAACTTCTTCATCGTTCACCTAAAATTGCAGAATATGTTGATCATAAGAATGTATAGAGTGAAGCATAAAAGCAAAAGAAAGAAAGTGTTCAGTAAAACATTGATTAATAAACCTCAAATGCAAAATACTAATAAAAACCTTTTTTTTTTTTTGGGGGGGGGGGGACATAGAGCCAATGACACAGAAAGGAAAAATGGACATATTTTATTACCAAAAGAATTGCAAAATTTCTATGCTTACCTCATCATACAACATTACCACCTATATCTCTTCTTTTCACTAATTTAAGAAGATATTCTTCTGAATCCTTTTAGGGAATTTTTATTTTTTCGAGAAATTTTAGGGCATGTTCAGTTGTTGAGAATTTCCAACATCTGAGGGTTATTGATTATATAAAGCTTGTCTATATCTAAATTTAAGCTATGTTAGATGTTCAACTGTCAAAACTCAAAAGATAAATTTTCAGATCAAGCATGGATAAATCAAAACTAAATTAAAAATTTAAGCTGGAAGATTAAACATACAGCTGACCACCCATCAATGTTTGTGCTCTTCAATATCTGTACAGGCCTGCAGCAATTATGTATCTATTAAATATAATATAAAAAAAAAAGTATACAACTTTGAATTCATTTATGGATATACTACAAACATAGGAGGAACATTTCTTACGTGTCAACTGGGCAAAGCAGCATGCATTCATCCCCTTGAGAACTTCTGAACACTCTCCTTATAACACACTCTAATGGAAGATTATTCATAGGATCAACCTGATCATGAATTCTTTAGAAATTTTGAGTTTATGAATCCGAAGACTCGCGAAAAGCATAATACACCCAAAGTTAAATTTATAAACCAGAGCCCCGGCCCTGCATGTATTCACTCCTTAGAACCAATTTTGTAAGATGTAACGTTTTCTTTATTAGTAAATACTCATGCAATTGGCGGACCTTGAATGCATGACCTCACCCTTCACTTTTTTCTTTCAAGGGGAAAAGTGCTAGCTAATAATAATATTTAGATTAAATAGCATTTTCTAGTGTTCCTAACAGAGAAGTCCAAGGTTTGAATCCCCGCTTCTTAAAATGTAAAAAAAGGGGGGGCGGGGAACTTAGGTATGAATTATGTGTTCGAAGTCCAAGTTTCAAGTCCCCATTCTTAAAATGTATACTAAAAGGGGGAGCGAAACGTATGTACAAATTATGTGTTTGATGTCCAAGATTCGAGTCCATATTCTTAAAATGTAAAAAAAAAAAAAAGAGGGGGTGGGGGGGGGGGGGGGGTGTGAAACATAGGCAAGAATTATTTGTTCAAAGTCCAAGGTTTGAATCCTCCTTAAAATGTAATTTGTGTTTGAATTTAATTGGGGCACCTAATGCAAATCAATTAAGAAATTGTACACAAGTTTTGTTCTTAAACCAAAAAAAAGGAAGATTGCCATTTGAGCTAGATTTCATTTGCAAGTAACTTCATATTTTACAACCACCATTACTAATTTCCTATAATGAAACAATAAGAGCATTGGAAACACACACACACACAAATTTTGTTCCATTTTCACTCAACCCAACTTCCATTGATGCCAAAAAAAAAAAAAAAAACGCTATTTATCCTTTTTATATCAACCAATAAACAAAAACCCAATTGAAAATGGTGGGAAAGCAAGAAGTTAGTAGCTTACAATGGTGGTAATTCTCTTTGAAGGAGGTGAAGCCATGACAAGTCTTCCATGATCGTCCACCACAAACCCAGCTGGCGGTTTCGGCAGCGGCGCATCACTTAACCCCAAAACCCCTTCACCATTATCATCATCATCATTCACAACCTCAACATTGGAGAAATCCAAACCCTTGTTGTTACTCTTTTTCTTCTTCTTGGTCTTGGTCTTGGTCTTGGTCTTGGTCTTGCTGTTTGGTCCCGTTTGGGGCTTGGGGGCGGCGTTGCAGAGAGTGAGACTGAGACGGAGAGTTTGGAGATTTGGGATTTGGAGAGCGAATTGAGGGAAAGGGAAGAAGGAGAGATTTGAAGAGCGTGGTGATGGAGATGGAGATGGTGTGGTTAAGATTGAAGAAGAGGAAGAACAGTACATGGTTTGGTTTGGTTTGGTTTGGTTTGAGCTTCAGCTTAGTTGCTTTGCAGTGTGTGTTTTGTTGGTTTGGAATATGACGAGAGAGTGAGAATCTGAATGAATCTATAAAGCTGTGTTTGGGGTTTGGCGGCACAAAGAATATATATATATATATATATATATATATTTATATATATATATATGCTTGCAAATTTGGATAGACACTGCAAAGTGCAGAGGATTAGATTTTTTTTATTTTTTATGCTTAAAGATTCTCTTCTTCTATATTTAATTTTAGGAAAATCAGAAGATTATAATTTTTGTCACAATTTTTACTGCAATTTGTTCACTAAGGAAGTTGTGAACAGTGAAGTAAAAGTGGTGGGTTCACAACTCTACTACTAACGACTCATTACGTTAATAAGTTGCGATAAAAATTATAGTTTTAGCATTATTGTTAATTTCATTTTTCTCTTATGTTTGAGTATTTTTAAATTCAAAAAAAAAAAAGTGTTTTTAAAATGATAATATGGATTAGAATAATTAATATAAAAGAATGTAATAAAATGGAAATGTCCTACCAGTAGGAATTTTTATTATCTCACGTGAGCTTCAATGTGATAAATATTGTATATTGCCGTTTACACCCAATATCATCTTAGAGCATCTCCAATAGAGTATGTATAGCCAAAATATAGAGAATATATGCTACTATTCATGCTCCAACAGATTCTCTATACCTCAATTTTTTTTTGCCTCATGATCAGTAGCCCATCAGACTTGATGGGCTACTGTTCATTCTTCAAATGCTTTTTTCCTATTATAATAATTAGGTGTTGAATAAAAAAAAGTTAGAAGATGTGTAGTTGTTAAAAAAAGAATAAATAATGAATGAAGAAATAATATTTAAATAAGATAGAGAATGGGATAAAGAATCTGTTGGAAAATGTATTTGAAAAAGTTGATGAATTTGCTAGAGATGCTCTTATGGGAACACCCACTAATCAGCTTAATGATTTAAAGAACGTACTGTCAATTTGGACATTTTTAACTCCATTTGTTATAAATTTACGGATTGTCAAACCTCTTTATACTCCGTTTGTTTCGAAGTAAAATATTTTCAAGAAAATATTTTTACATTTTATAGTGTTTGTTTTACAGTAAAATATTTAGTCAAAAATAAAATATTTTCAATCAACTAAAACAACCAAGGCAAATTTGTGTAAAATATTTTACACATAATATTTTGGTAAAACATTTTACATTTTGTGCACTCTCTTAGTCCCGATACTTTGCCTTTCCACATACTCTACCCCTCTCTATCACTCTCACGCTCTATCAATATTCTCTCCAAAACTCAGCCCACCATGGTCCTTCTCTCCCACCCATCACCAACTCCACTTTAGGCACCACCCTCATCGACTCCTCCCTTCGCCGGCACCACCCTTCACCAATTCCACCTGAGTTTTATATTTTTGTTTTTTGTTATTGTCCATTGCCGTTGTTAGCTCCATCATTTCTTGGCCACCTTAGTTATCATCAACTCATCCATAAGTTCTTAGTTATGATTTTTTTTTTTTCCTTTATTGTCAAGTGGGTTTACCGATCCGTGGGGTTTGGAGGGTGGCTGCTTTTGTGCATTGCGGTGGATGGTTGGGACGGACGGTGGGTCGTGATGGCTGGTTTGTGGTTGCAGTGGGTAGCTAAAATGGTTTATGGGTTGTTGTTGTAGTGGTTGTGTTGTGGTTGCGGTGGGTAGCTAAAATGGTTTGTGGGTTGTTGTGGTAGTGATTGTATTGTGGTGGTGGTTGTGCCATGGATAAAGGTTTAAACTGAGTTCTAGGCAATGTCCTCTAGGGGTTTTGATAATTGTCCTCTAGCATACATCTATCATGGCATCTAATCCAAGGCAACAACAAATCAGGGCAACAAGTACGGTAGAAACACAAACATAGCAAAATCCAAATAAACATGTGATTGCATCAAGAACAAATCATCCAAGCAAACATGTTCATACTCGCCATCAAACATATACCCAATGCATGTTCATGTGAATACATGACTTACCTCCTTTACCTTACTCCATCTCAGCACCTATGCATCATGAATGGACATATGAATGCATGTTCATAGCATTAAAGTAAGAAAAAGAAAAGAAAACCCTAATCTAGCATGTCAAAGGAAAACAAACAATTCAAACAAAGGAATAGAGACTTAAAAAGTATCAAAATGAACCAAACAGAGGCATATGGTGTAAAAGAAACAAAGAAACATAAGCCAAAAACCTAAATTAGGATTTCTAGGCACGAGAATGCGTGTGCATACATAGGGCTGCATATGCAAGCCAGTTGTATGCGTATGCATACTTCAAGCCTACTTGCGCATGTAGAAAGCATGCGTACACAGACTTGCTCAAGAACCCTAACCAAGAACAGAAAACAGAAAAATAGATCAAAAACTTAAAATGAAGAAATTAACAACCTAACATGCTTTAAAATATAAAGACTAACTAAAACTAAGCTAAACATAAACAAAGCAAGGAAACAAGATTAAAGCAGAAATGAAAGAAAAGAGTTTAGAGCTCAATACCTCAAACAAGAAGCTTTTCAAGCTTGATTTTGATCGTTCCCTTCAATCAATCTATTCACAACGAAACAAAAATAATTAATAAACTTCAAAACTCGAGGATCAAGACCTTAAAATGTCCCAATAAAAAAATAAAAAAAAAGACTTGAGGATGTTTTGTGAAAAACTCTTTCTTTGATTCACTTATTCTAATGAATCTTAGATTTTCCCTTAGGATCTTCTATGTGTTTTTGAAATATACCATATAAGGCTTTATATAGTTGAAAAATGGGGGTTTGGAATGGCTCCCAGACAATGTAAGATTTTAATTCCAAACCTCATTTTTTAATGCAGAAAACTTGTCTTTCATAGGTTTCTGAAACCCTAACTGTGTGTATAGGTTCGTGCCTGCGTACGCATGCATCAAACCTACGTACGTAGGTCCTTGCCTGCGTACGCAGGCCGAGGGTTTCCTTGGCCTTTTATTTTCCAAAAATAGATTTATTTGCTTATAAAAAGTTATATTTTTCATTTTAATACCTCTCAAGTCAATTTGTAATTTGATTGGGCTTTAAACCAACATTGGGCCTTAGAATTTCGGTATCATTGAGGAATAGGGGCCCAAGTCGTAAGGGGTATAAAATGCGTGTCTACAGTTGACACAATTTACTCCATTTAATCTAGTGAATTTTCCTCCTCTCAACTCTTTGGCCCCACCAATTTACGTATCATAATCTCTAGTTCATGGCAAAGTGTTTGGGGTAACTTGAAACAGCTCATCGAATAAGTCAGAATAGCTTGCACTACCACTTTCAGAAGCACCTCCCTACCGGCTTGAGAAAGAAGCTTCTCTTTCCATCCTCGGAGTTTTGATCAAGCTCTTTCCTTTATGTACATAAAGCTGGCTTTTTTCTTGCTACTTATAAAAGAAGGAAGGCTCAAATATTTTTCATTGTTTGATCTCCGATACTCCTAATATTTGAATAATATCCTCTTAAACCTTTGCAGAAGTAGCTTTGTTGAAAAAAATTGTTGTTTTGTCTCTATTTAGTTGCTGCCCCGAAGCTTCCTCATCTGTTTTAAGTAAACCTTGAATGTAATAACACTCCTGACTAAAGCTCTGCAAAACAATAGGCTATCATTTACAAAAAATAAATGGATTACTTTAGGACCACTTTTGCAAATGGAGATGCCTCTAATATGGCCTGAAGTAGAAGCTTGGTTATTCAAACCATGAAGTCCCTTAGTACAAATGAGAAAAAGATAAGGGAAAAGTCACCCTGTCTAATACCTCGACTAGAACGAATAATATCAGAAGGTTCACCATTTATAAGAATAGAGTAAGAGACCGCAGTCATACACTCCATCGTCAATGCTACCCATTTGTCATGAAATCCCATTTTTTTCAACAAAATCTCCATAAAAAACCATTCCACTCTATCATATGCCTTATTCATATCACGTTTAAGGGTCATAAAACCTGATTTCCCATATTGTTGGTGCTTCATATAATCTAGAGTTTCAAAGAGCATCAAAATATTATTTGTGATAACCCTCCTTGCTTGGAAAGCATTTTGATTTTCAAAAACAACAAAAGCCAGCAACTTTTTCAGCCTATTAGCTAGCACTTTAGAGATCAATTTATACACCACATTGTAGAGACTGATAGGCTTAAATTCAAAAAATTTGGGAAAATTACACTTTACCACCCTAAATTATACACTAGATTGCACTTTACACCGTAAATTATTCAAATGCACGCTTTACACTCTAAATTATGACCCTTATTACACTTTGCACCCCAACCTTAGTTAAATTGTTAAGTTAGACAAAAATTAATAATACATGACTTGCACATGATTTTTGCTTAGGTGAGACACTATTTAAAGACTAAGTATCCGTTTGGATACACGTCCGCGTCCACGTTTGGTTCTTCAGCGCGTTTTCAGTTTTTTTTTTTTTTTTTTTTTTCAGCCGCAGTTGTTGACCAATTCTCCCGTGAACAGTGCACTCGTGCACTACTTATGGAACCCACAAACTTCACTTTTCAGCAATTTTTTTATTAAAAATGGGTCACACAGCACTATTTACACATTTAAAAATTATTTTGTTACAGTGTTTTCAGTTTCAGCAAAATAAGTTCTATCCAAACGGACCCTAAAACACTATTTTCACAAACAATTAAAAACAAAAGCATTTTTCTTCCCAGCTCTTTCTTTCTATGGCGTGATTAATTTTAATAACAAGTCCAGGAAAGCATCATCTGGGTCATAAATTCGAGGGTTGCGCTCAACTATATAAGGGTTGCCATAGTACTTATCACTGATTGTAGTGTGGTGGTTTTCCCTTATAGTGTGGTTGTAAGATTATTGCTCTTAACAACTTCAAAAGTAGTGTGGTTGGTCTCCCTAAAAGAGCTTTTAATTCATTATTTCATTTTGTGTTTTCTGGCTTTATTCTTTTAATAAAGTCCACAAGACTTTTTTTTTTCTTTTTTTTTACAAGATAAAATTCTATTTTAGCATAATCTTAAGTGTATATGGATGTAAACTTTCCTTTTGAAAACTGGAACCCAGCCTTTTTCTCCACACTCCACAAACGCTTATATTTGTGGAGTGACTATCACATCAAGAGTGTGCAGCTGTAAAGTCCATAAGACTAATAGCTCACAAGAGTGTGTATTTTTCTTAAATAGTGCAATGACCCTAAACCTGGTTCTTGTGGTTGGATTGGAAGAAAAGAAGCTAGAGAGGCAAACGTGAGACAGAGCTGGAAGAAGATGAGACAAAGCTAGAACGTGAGACAGAGTAGGAAGAAGACGAGATAGAGCTTGAGAAAAGCGTTGATGAATGTTGATTTGTTTCTCTTTCTGCTCTAGCCTCTAGTTGATTATTCCTCTTCTACTCAGCTCCGTTTCACTCTATGGTCTATACAAGACCTGCGAGTTGGGTCAACTAGTTTTTGGGCCGAGTTACACTTAGCAAATATGTGGAATTTGGATTGATTTCTATTCGAATTTTGGCAAAATTGGTAGATCAAGAAGGGTGTTTGATGAAATGCCTGACAGAGATGTTTATGCATGGACTACGATAGTTTTTGCTTATGTCCGTACTGGGGATTTGAGTTCTGCAAGGGGATTGTTTGAGGAGATGCCTGAGAGGAATACTGCTACATGGAACACTATGATTGATGGATATGCAAGAATGGGGAATTTCGATCCTGCGGAGTTGTTATTCAATCAGATGTCTGTAAGGGATATAATCTCATGGACAACCATGATCACTTGCTATTCTCAGCACCAGAAATTTAGAGAAGCATTAGCAATATTTAACGAAATGACAAGAAATGGGATCCATCCTGATGAAGTGACCATGGCAACTGTTATATCAGCTTGTGCCCATCTTGGAGCTCTTGATTTAGGAAAGGAAATTCATCTTTATATATTGCAGAATGGATTTAATGTTGATGTTTATATTGGGTCTGCGCTTATTGATATGTATGCCAAGTGTGGGAGCTTAGATAGGTCACTTTCAGTGTTCTTCAAGTTGCGGGAGAAAAACTTGTTTTGTTGGAATTCAGTAATAGACGGGCTTGCAATTCATGGGTATGCAGATGAAGCGCTAAAGATGTTTAGGGGAATGGAGAGGGAGAAGATCAAACCTAATGGAATTACTTTTATTAGTGTTCTAAGTGCCTGCACTCATGCAGGACTTGTTGAAGAAGGCCGAAGGATGTTTTTGAGCATGACAGATGATTACTCAATCCTTCCTGAAGTTGGACACTATGGATGTATGGTTGATCTATTGAGCAAAGCAGGCTTGCTTAAAGATGCACTAGAGTTGATAAGAAGCATGAAAGTTGAACCAAACAACATTATATGGGGGGCCTTGTTAGGTGGGTGCAAGCTCCACAGAAACTTGGAGATTGCTCAAGTTGCTGTTAAGGAACTGATGGCTTTGGAGCCAAACAACAGTGGCCATTACAATCTTCTGGTTAACATGTATGCTGAAGTGAATAGATGGGGTGAGGTTGGAAAAATCCGGGCAGCCATGAAGAATATAGGAGTGGAAAAGAAATGTCTTGGATCCAGTTGGATTGAAATGGAAAGGAAGATTCATCAGTTTGCAGCATCTGATAAATCTCACCCAGCTTCTAGTGAAATTTACCTATTGCTGGCTAAATTAGGTGGGCAACTGAAGCTAGCTGGCTATGTACCTGAACTAATTTGGAGGGATTTAGCGTGAGCTGCCTACACCTTTTGGGGCATATGTAACATATTATTCTTTGGGGTTCTTTACATAGTCATCCCCGCTCAATTTGTTGGTAAGAATTGACCATAATCATTGGAAAATATAAAAAGAAGCTGAATGGTTTCTTTGCCAACATATAAGTAAAAGCGAAGAGAAAAAGATTAAATTACCAACCAGGAAATTTTCTCCAAAAACATTCTCAATTGATACAATCTAACGCTAATCTGATATGAACAGATATGAATATATGATCAAGTCAACGTATGGTTTTTGGGGTTTGACATGCAGGACACCCATTGACAATTGAACTCCAGGCACCTGCATCATTTGCTCAATTATATGGACTCTTCTAGACTAAAATCATACCAGAGCTTTTAAAAGGGACAACTGATCTTGCAGGTTTTGAACGAAGCAGCACTGTTTTGTTATAGATAAACATGTACTTGTTATTAATTCAAATCAAACTTCACATCAAGATCAACATCTTTTTGTGTATTAATTCAAATCGAACTTCACATCAAGGTCAATATCTGTTTGTGCAGTAAATCTGGAAGTGGGTCTACAACATATTATCGATAGGATAAAGTTTAACTACGGAATTAGTTGCAGCGTAAAGTTACAACCTTACTCAATAAAATAAACATTACTACATATTTTGAAAATCTAATCGATGAATTGCATGTTTTTTACGCTCTTAAGTCTTAATACACATGTCAAGTTTTGTATCAATCGGATATTATTTACTATATAATTTATAATCTTATATTTTATTTACATCATTTTAAACTATAAAAAATTACAATTTAAACAATTTAATGATGATATAATTATTGATCTTTAATTTTCTAAAAAATTTGTAAGCATGGAGGATATAAGAAAAAGATGTAAAATTCAAAGGTGAATTTGTCAAAATTCACTTTCAATAAAAAGATATTAAATAAAGTTGTAGCCTTAGACCAAAACTAATATTGTAGCTAAACTTTGTCTTTACCGATATTATCTCATCACAGAAAGGCTATTTCCCCTCATCTTAATTTATAGACAGAATAGTCCATATCAGGATGTCATCTCTTCTCACCGTGAACCTAATTCATTCATAATAAATATGAATTTAGGTTGTTTAGTACCAGTTAGACAAAATTCCTCAGATGAGGCCGAGGACATATCCTTATGTTTCTGTTGGTGAACCTAATAGAACAAACATTGTTGTCATTACTAATTAGTCGCCTCTAGTAAGAATAGTTGCTCCCTACAGCAAAATCTGGAGGTTGACAAACCATATTCATGCAATAGATTGGGGAGTTCATGCACACGGCTGCACCAAATGAATTTAAGAATTATTATTTGAGAGGTTCTAGGGTAAAAGTGGTGCTTATTGAATTCAAATATAAGGCAATTCCCTTTAATAACATATTCCAATTCCAATCAATAAAATAAAGCAAGGTTGATTTTTTCAAGATAATATTTCAAACTATTCACAACTGAGCATAAGAGTACATTATTCCAAACAGCCACCAATCCACAACTGAAAAACTGGGACACTTGCCAACAAATGAAAAATTAATACAAATTTTTACAATTACAATCTTAGCATTGAGCACACCCTCCAAGCTGTTCCCATCTCCATTCGGTCCAATTCTGGTTCTCTGTAGACTGGTACAATCCCTACCTAAAATTTCTAGAGCCAGCTTCAGTGGAGTTAAACATGGAGTCAAACACCTTGTTTAGGCAGTGTGCGATAGGAGAAGAGTCTAAATATAATAAAAGTCACTTATCGGTGGGCAAATGAAGAAAGCATCTTTCATCAACCATATATTCATAGCAGAATTTTCATATGATATTGATAATTAATAATTCAATTGTTTTCAGAAAAATTAATAACGACCATTATAGCCATAAATTATATATTGGAGAAAACAATCACTGTTCTTTCACAAATGGATTTCAATGCGTTACAAAACAAAATGACAAGAACAACACATTGCATGTCGCCTGCATTCTCTAGGCACGTTCTTCTTCCTGCCCTATGCATTTTAAAGAATTAAGTTCTCATTGCTACATATAAAAGCTAGGACAATGTTCTGCAGATAAAGAAAACGAGAAGATTGTACCATGAAGAGCTAACACAAATTGTGCCATCATTACGGCAATCAAACCAATAGGGAAACATATAGCGATCATCATTTCATTCTCCACAAATTTTGCTAATCAAGTTTAAGATGAATAATCAAATTATCAGCCAACCAAAGTAGTTCATAGAATAAGACTACGCTAACATAAATTAGTTAAGTCAACTGCTAAAACAGTCTTGCCAGTAGTTTAAAACAGGACTACACTAAAAAAAGAGTATTTCTGTAACTCACATTCTTAGAACTGCCACAAAAATAGTACATTATTTTTATTCAAGATTTGGAAAATACACGGGAAATAAAATGACAAATTACACTCTTAACATGAAATATTTTTTTGCAATGCCATTGCCAACACATGGGAGTTTAAAAGGGCATTTTCATTTTCTGTATAAAGGAAGAGAATGATCAGATAGAGCTAATACATAAAAATGCCATCATGACGGCAATCAAACCAATAGGGAAACAAATATGTCTCAGTCATCATTTCATTCTCCCAACTCCTAAAATCTTAAAAAAAAAAAAAACCAAACCCACATTTTATTTTTTAATAAAAATACAGAAAGAAAACAAAATTAAATTGTATATAATATTTGTGTGGAGAAGGAGAACGATCAGCTAGAGCTAATACATGATTGATGCCATCATATCGGCAATCAAACCAATAGGGAAACATATTCCTCATCATCTCGTTCCCCATTCACCACCTCATCATGAAAATTCAAAAACAAAAATCCAGCTCGTAAAATAGATATGGATTTTGACAAGTATAAAGAAGCAGTGTTGTTAAGCAAAGTGAAATCCCAATGGGAATTCCAAGTGATAAGAGAAAAGGGGATGTGTGTAACTGGGTAACAGAACGACAGCGTACTTGATAGGCGCCTGTGACTGTGAGAGTGATACCCTAAACAAAAGAGAGAGTTATTTATCGGTACAAGAGTGTGGTCAAATATCATAAACGCCCTTAACTTCAGCTCTGGTTAGCCCTCTGTGAGACTGAGAGACTTTGAGCCGAGGCCATGTTGAATGGGCCCATCATTCAAGCCATCTTCACTTGTTTACGAATATATGGGCCAGCAACAACTAGAAACCCAATTTTGAACCTAAAATATTTTAAAGCCCATATAATATTCAATAAATTACACAAATATCATTTTTTAAAATATTTTGATATTCGATAATTCAATAGTTTTTTTTATAGAAAGTTTTTATCCTATGTCATCCGCTCCTAATGATAGCTCTTTATCATCAAACTAAGACTCCAATCAGTTTTTGGTATAGACGGGGATTAAACCCAAAATCTCTTATTCAATCATCAGAGACTTTACCAGTTGAGCTAACTAGAACCCACTTGATAATTCGATAGTTACAACAATAGAAAATGAGAAAATTGAACTTTGGATGTTTCCATTGAAAATATGATCCAGTTGAATTACAAAACTCATAACTATACCAATATCATTTTAATTTAAGAAAATAGTATCCATTTAAACTTTTCCACAAATAATAGTCCTTCCTTGTGTTTATTATAAGAACTTGTTAGTAGCTGAGTTACTCAAGTACAAATTAAAAATTACACAAATACCTTGACATAAAGACTTATATATATATATATTTATATATATATATATATTTTTTTTAAGAAACTAGACTTCCAAGAGCCTGGACATTTATTCAATAAAAAGACTATTCAATGAACATCAATGCAAACTAAAGGGGCAATGTCATCAGGAAGAACTTCCTGCCAAACCTGAAGCCCCATACAACTCTTTACTTTTTTTGCTAATGCATCAGCGACAATATTACAGGTACGAGATACATGACAAAAATCTGAGAACTGTAATGCAGCAGCTTGAGAATATCTCCATATGCAGAAAAGTCAGGACCTCTTTGGGAAATCGCCTGGATCACCACGACAGAATCCCCCTCAAAAATCACCTCTGTTAGTCCTATCTCCAAGGAAAATTGCACAGCCCTACGACAAGCTAAAGCCTCAAGCTCCACCACGAACTGAGCCATAGGGACTGTCATGGTTCACGCTCCAATAGCCTCCCCACGCCAGTCCCAGATAATAACTGCTAAACTTGCCAAATTGCAAGACTTAATCACAGTAGCATCAAAATTAGCTTTAAAAATCTGGGCTTCAGGTGGGCGCCATTGTTGGTTCAGTGATGACACTGGGACTGTTGGTACTGGCTCTTGGACAACAAGGAAATCCTGTAAATAGCTTCCTACCAACGAGTAGAAATTTTGGTGGATCGATGAAGCTTTGCTTGTTAAGGTTAGTGTATTGAGTTGAGTAGAGGCATTGATTCGATCTAAAATTTAGGGCTGTGATTCTGAAATTTGGGTTTGAATTGGATTGGATGAGATTTTGGAGCTCCGTTAAAATTGTGATCTTGGTGGTCTGATTTGGGTTGTGAGTCACGGTGGCAGCTGGATGTGGCTGGTAGGGGCAGTGGTGGTTTTTTTTTTTTTTTTTTTTTTTTAATTTTATTTTATTGTGGGTTGTGGTGGTAGGTGGATGTGGCTGGTGGAGGCAATGATGGGTTTTTGTTGGTTGTGGCATGGGTGGTAAGTTTGTGTTGGTTGTGGTATGAGTGGTGGCCGGCGATGCTTAGGACTGTTGGGTTGAGAAAGAGAGAAAGACAGAGGGAGAGAGAGACAGAGGGGAATTTTTTTTCTAAATAACCTTAAATATCAAACCATTTAATTAGTTGTCATATTTCAAAACAATGTGAAAAACTAGTATCTCGAGTGTCTAAAACTCGAGTTTCAAGATAAAACTCGAGTTTCTAAGTCTTGATTTGTAAGTGGTGGGCACTGATGTGGCAGAAAAAATCTACGTAGAACTAGAGTTTTTAAGACTCGAGTTCCACCATTTTATTTCTCTTCTTCTTCCTTGCGTCTGTTCGTGTTCTGTGTTCTTCTTCGTCGCTGGTGTTCTTCTTCGTCGCTCCACCCAGCGTTCTTCTCCAGCCAGATCGCCCAGCGTTGCTGGTGTTCTTCTTCATCGCTCCACCCAGTGTTCTTCTCCAGCGTCTCTTCGTTCTTTCTTCAGATCTTCTGTGGGTTCTTCTCTTCTTCTCAGATCATTTTTTTTTTCTGGGTTCTTTCTTTCTTTGGGTTCTTTCTTCTTTTTCTGGATTTGTATGTTTTTTGTTTTCTGTTTGAAATCGAGTGTAAAAAACTCGAGATCTATGTGGCATAATCATGTCCAACTCAGCAAGTGGGAAGATTGATATGGAACTTGAGTTTCTAAAACTCGAGATACTAGTTTGCAATTTTCTCTCAAACCCGTATTAACTTACTATATTCTATCCCTTCACAACGTTAGTCTGCAAATATCCCCAGACACCAATCAATTTTTAATGTAGGTAGGGATTGAGAACTCCAAATTTCTTATTTAATCATTAAAAACTTTATCAATTAAACTAACTGAAACCCACCAAACCGTATGGTTGTAACAACTAGAAAAAAATTATTATCGTCCACATCACAACAACTTCTAGCTTTTACTTTATTTTAATTCATTTCCTAAATATCACTAATTATATATGATGATGAAGGTCATGACAACATCAATAATTTGGGTAAAGTTTATATGGAATGCATGCATTGTACGTTTTATCAAATAAAAAAGTCAAAAGTCTTATAATTTAATTGGTATTTTTTTGCGTTTTTAACAAAAATATCTAGAGTTTAAATCAAATTATTCAAAAAAATATATAAAACAACTAAAAAGAAATCATGACAAAATTTAGGATGGTGGGTGAAAAAAATGAAATTTCGTTCCCAAGATAAAATTCAAATATTATTAATTTATTAATTTAATTAGAAGAATGCTCTAAGAGAGGAATGCTCTGCCATGTCCTGTATTACAAACAAATAGTCAAAATGAGCTTAATCAAGCTAACTAATCAATAGAAAATAGAAGGCATGACTAGAGCACAAAGCAATTGTTTACTTTTTTTAATAATTTCTTTTTTAATATAGAATAGTGTTCGTACGTAACAACTAGAAAAGAATTGTTATCTGTGTCGCATTTTAATAGATTGTCTAGCTTTTGTTTTATTGAATCAAACGATCGACTATGATATTAATAAAAATTATTGTTACTGAGAGCATTTTTATCAGGTGTGTCAAATTCCAAATATTTGACATTTGGCACACCAAAAACCATCCCTCATCAGTTCTTCCAAATCTCAAAAAATTTGAGACATAGCTACAGTACCGTCTCAAATATGAGACGGTATGGACAGCAATGTCAAATACTATTTGACTTATTTAATTCGTTTTTTCTCTCTCCTATCAAATGTTTCCCTCTATCTGCAATAGATTATTTTAATATATTATTTTAATGTATAGAATTATAGTATAGAACATCTAATAAATAGTATGTTGTAAAATAATGTGTTAAAATGATAAAGTAGATTTTTAGTGTGTCAAAATAACATTTTTTTATGAGAGAACTGATGAGAATGCTTTAAGAATGATATATACGTGATGCCTGTGGTGCAGATATGTGTTCTATCTTGTAAGTTGTAACAACTCAAGAGAATTATGAAGAAATTTAGAAGAGTTGGTGAGAATTTCAAGTAAAGAGATTTTGTTCCCAAGAAAAAATAATTTAAAAAAAAAAAATTATTCATTTACAAACTACTCTTTGACTGCTGATCACAAATCATAATGTCAATGTGAACACATCTTACGCGGAATCATTAGGAATGAAAAAGTTAGAAAGTCCACCCCCAGCTCTTTAGATGTATATTAATTTTATAATATTATATGCTGAAATTAACAATAAAATAAGAAAAGTGTTATGTTTATCATACTTTCACAATAAATTTTAAATGAAAATAAAATCAAATACTAAAAAATTCTTCTCCAATGAGACTTGTGAGGCTTAATGACCAATATCATATGTAAAAGAGCTTGTTTTTCGACGTGATTTACATATAAAAAAGAAATGGTAATTGATAATTTTTTTTTATATTTTAATTCGATAACGATAATGGGAGTGGAAATTTAAACCTTGAATGTTTTTGTCGGAAACATCAAACCATGACAGCGAGACTATAAGGCTCTTAGCGTAATTGATAAAAGTTCAAATATGTGCAATAATATAATTGGGTCTAGTTAACTAGTGCCTTTAGAGCACTTGTTAATGGACCATTTTATGAAATTTTTACTACCATTTTCATTTTTTTTTTTTTTTGAGATATAAATCCCACTCTAACTTAACTTAAACGTATATATCTGTAAAGTTCCCTATTGGAGAGGAATAATTGAACCTCAACCTTTGCCCTTTACTCCTATAAGAATTTGTTTATATAGAATAACCATCACGCCAATAGTGTACAATGATAATACCACTTTTATAAGAAATATAAAAAATTATAAAAAAAATATTTTTCTAATAAAAAATTTCAAAAAATAGTTGTTAAACCAATGAACTTTTCCTATAAAGATAAGGATTAATAACAATTAATACTCAATAGTTACTTATCTCAATGTGAACACAACTCACAGAACAGAATCATTCCAAATGAAGTGGTAAAAGAAGTTCACCCCCATTACTTAGGTTTTTTTGGAAATTTTAGTTTTAAGCGAGTCGAGTTCAGGTCCGGGTTTGGGGCGGGTATTGCCAAAACCCGTACTTGCTCCGGGTTTTATTTTAAAAACTCAAACTCGACCTTATTACTTATCAGGTTGGGTACCCGTGGGTCAGGTAACAATTGTCATCCCTACTCCCCACGAGGGATAATTCACACTGCTAATGCCACAAACCAACAAATTTGTTGACATCATTGCTTAAGTCAATCTATTGAAAATTTGCTGTGAATAGTAAAAAAAGACAATTTTATTATTCACTATTTACTGTTTAAATAGTGCTTTCTTTTGCTATAAAAGGGTTGTCCCTTTCAAGTTGTAAGTAGAACTTAATTTTTACTAGCTTTAAATTTCCCCTTAGTTTCTAGCCTACCTCTTAAAGGTCCTAAGCTTGTAACATTTTCCCAATTCCTGCTTAAGAAAACTTTGTATTTACTATTACTTCTTGTAAGTGTTTATTTTAAGCATATTTACTTTAAGCTTTTATTGTAATCTTAATGTTAAAGTATATACTGTTATTTACTTTAAGCTTATTCACTTCCGCACCCTATCTATCTATCTATCTATCTATATTCCACCGTATAATATTCTCCAATCCTCTACAAACACCCTCTTTTATTTACACTACTATCACCAATAGAGTCCACATTTCGGGATAGGAAAATACGAAATAACCCCTTAGTGACTCCATAGCATGTGATATCCCAAATTGTACCGTAGCAATACTGATGGGAATATCTATGAAATTTCCAGATCTGTGAGATGCAAAAATAGAAAAAATATATATACGCCAAAGAAAAATAATCACACACAAGACACTATTTACGTGGTTTGGCAATTTGCCTACGTCCATGGAGTTGCAGGGATTTCAATATTCTCAGGGAAAAATACAGAGTACAGCAATACAGTTTTCTCTCTCAAAACAATATAAAACTCTCCACTCCATGGACTAAACCTCAGAAAATCTCCCATTAAAAACCGTAACAAAATTATTTCGAATCGGGTCATAATCCGAATCAAACATAGCTAGACTCCACAAAGCCCAATAGCTACTGACACAATTATTGAGTTGTTCGATTATGAGTGTCAGTGAAAAACCGATGGATTCAAGAACTTTAGTTATGTTTGTCAATAATTGAAGAGCAACTCAACAATTTTGTAGTAATGTTACCATTGCTATAAATTTGTATGGAATTAATTAGATTAAATTTTTTGAGCATATGTTTTGATGATATAGGGGTATCAATGTTTGATACTACTCGCGAATATGACATAGGTTTTTTTGAATTAGGGTTGGGCCTTAGCAAGTTTAGGTCATAAACGAGTCGACCCGAAAGTGACATAATAAGAAAAGTGTCATAAACAGGTTAACCTGCATGACCTACAATTGACACGCCAATTTATTCGTATTAATCTGAAATGAGTCGTTTAACACAATCTGTTTAACTTGTATAACAAATAAATATTTAATTTATTTTAGATTTGTCAAATATCTTTTATATTCAACCTATATTTTAAACTTAAAAAGAAAAGTAAATAATTATAGAAACTTATAAGTGATATAATTGTTAGTTGAAACTTTACAAATCCTAAATCTCAAAACTTCATATAAATACTTTAAAAGATGTTATATTTTTTTTTTTAACTATGTTATTTTGATTTTGGGTTGAAGTATATGCACTTCTTTTGGAATGTAAAGAACTTATTTCTCAATGGATGGTACTACATTATGGACTTAATATTTATTAAGTACTTTGATTTTATTTTGAACTTTTGGACAATATGTTTTAAGCATTTGATGTTATGAGTTTGTATTAAATTTATAACAATATTAATCAATCTGTTGCTTTTTTTAAGCAAGTTAAATGGTTTGAATTTATATCAATCCAACCTGCTTAATATTAACTAGGTTGAAATAAGTCGTGTCACATTCGTGTAAACCTAACACAACCTGTTTATTAAGTGTGTTAAGTAGGTCATGTCGTGTCAACTCGCTTCATTAATAGGTTGAGTTAGGGTTGAAGAGTCATTGCACGATTATTAAATAAGTCACGTTTAGGTTGAATACCCTAACTTGACACGACACGCTAACCCTAAGTGACACCCCTAATGCACATTGATATATTTAGTAGATAAATTTTGAGTTTATAAGATTACAAATAACCCCAATTGTAATTTAATTAGTCCTTTTACGTGTAAGCAGTGATGATGTGTGGTAATAAAAAGTTAATTTGATTGGATTGCTATAAATGCATTAATGATAATGTTATGCATATAACATTACTACAAATTGCATGGATTTGATTTGATTAGATTTTTTTTGAGTGTTTGTCTATTAGGTAAATTTTGATTTATAAGTGATTATGAAAAATCTCGATTGCAACTAAATTTTGAGTTTATAAGAGTACAAATAACCTCAATTGTAATTTAATTAGTCATTTGGTATGTAAGCAGTAATGACATAGACACAATCTTTTTTACAACAAATTTCACACATTACTAAGTTGTTTGATTGTTAATGATAATGAAAAGTGAATTTGATTGGATGACTATAAATATAATTATAGTGTTGGGTATGTAACATTACTATAATTGCATGGGTTTAATTGGATTTGAATTGTTTGAGTGTATGTTTACATCAAATGTTTATTAGATAAATCTTGATTTATAAGTGATTATGAGTAGTCTCAATTGCAACTGCCCTTTAGTGTTAAGCACAGAGTGATTAGTGTGCACTTCTGGAGCCATCATTAGATTACATGGGATCACAAACTATTGAAACCTTGGAGGGCAAGGGTCCAGTGCTGACCCGACCGTCAACGATCTCCAAAGGCCGTTGAGCTGAGCCAGCCGACTTTAACTATAACAAAAGTACAAAATAGGTGACGGAAGCAGTGACAGAAGGGAAAAAGACAAAGGTGGTACACGCACACGTGTCGAGAGCCCATTAGACCGTCGACGCGTGTAGTTGTAATTACTCCCTCTCTCCCTGGCTGCGGTCAGCACGTTTTTCAGTTCTAGATACGACCTTGCAACTCACCCCCACGTGCTTATTCCTCGTCATGTTCCTTTCTTTTGTGCTCTTCTATATATAAGTCATTGTGTACGTCGTATATGCTCCGTGTTTCATTCAAGCAGTGTCTGTATTCAACCAAGAAGAACAACAAGAAGAAGAACAAGAACACAGAGAGAGAGAGAGAGAGAGAGAGGCCTAGTTTGATTCAAGCTTGAAGAGAAGAGAAAAAAAGAAAAGAAAAGTTAATTAGAAATGTCGAGTGAGCTAGAGTTACCACCTGGGTTCAGATTTCACCCAACAGATGAGGAGTTGGTGAATCATTATTTGTGTAGGAAATGTGCTTCTCTGCCTCTTGCTGTTCCTATTATTAGGGAGATTGATCTTTACAAGTATGATCCATGGCAGCTTCCAGGTACCCTTAATTTCCAGATTCTTCTTTCTTTTATCAAAAAAATATTAGATTTTGATTTTTTGGTCTTGGTACATGGGTCTGCTTAATCTCACTTCAATTTTCTTAAAATTGTTAATTTCTGAAATTGGAAAACAGATCAACTTTTTTTTATGGATGGGGGGTGGGTGTTGAATTTTCTAACCAATAACTAAAATTTTTGGATTTTATTTTCAGTTTTGGGAAATGGGTTTGCTGAATTTGGAAAAAGTTTACTTGAATTTCTTCATTTTCTTCTTAATTTTCCCGCTTGATATATTGTTAGAAATCAGAAAAAAGCTGCAAAATTTTCACTTTCTAATTCGTTTTTGTTGTGGATATTATAATTTATTTTTTAAAAAAAATCTACATCTGGGTCTAGAATCTAGATAGAACTTCTTGAAATTTGGGTGGTGCTGATTTTTTTTGGTTCTTGTTGATTTTTTGCAGAAATGTCTCTTTATGGCGAAAAGGAGTGGTACTTCTTTTCCCCAAGGGATAGAAAATATCCAAACGGTTCAAGGCCAAACCGGGCGGCAGGAACCGGATATTGGAAGGCAACCGGAGCTGACAAGCCCATTGGAAAGCCCAAACCATTGGGTATTAAGAAAGCACTTGTTTTCTATGCTGGCAAAGCCCCTAGAGGAATCAAAACCAACTGGATCATGCATGAATATCGTCTTGCAAATGTGGATCGATCTGCTGGCAAAAAGAATAACTTGAGGGTATGTACTTTTTCTTTCCTTTTAATTAATCTGCAATTTTTGAAAATTTTACTGGTTTTTGATACTAGTCAAATTTGTTCATATAATAAACGTTTTTTCATAACGTACTCAAATCTATGTTCATCATCCATGACATATGCTTTTATCAAAGAAAATGATTTTTTATTCGTTTTACAAAATTATTAGCCTAAATGGGATACTATATGCACATTATGGACCACAGAATGAGTCTGACTAAACTTTTATTTTATCTGATATTTAATATGGTTGGATTATTTTATTGAGTTAGGTACAATTAAGGATATTTTTAGGTTGCCTTACACCTAACCATATGAATTCAAATGAGATTAATCTTTATATAATGTTCAATAAAATTGAGATCTTAATGGCTAAGTTTGACAAAATTTATTTTGTATTACAGCTTGATGATTGGGTCTTATGTCGAATCTACAACAAGAAAGGCACACTAGAGAAATATCAACCATTGGACCAAAAAATGGAAAAGTTCGCAGAAATGGAGGAGGAGCAAAAACCAAAAATCATGGTGTCTGGGCAGAACACAACAGTGACACAAGCAATGATCAGCAATGACCAAATACACATGGACACGTCGGATTCGGTGCCGGTGTTGCACACGGACACGAGTTGCTCGGAGCAAGTGGTGTCCCCGGAAGTTGCATGGGAGAAGGAGGTCCAAAGTGAGCCAAAATGGAATGACAATGACATAGACAATGCGTTTGATTATTTTCAGTACAATTACATGGATGGCTTCGCTGAGGACCCTTTTGCCCCACAAGTTCAGTACCAAATGGACCAGCTCTCACCTTTGCAGGACATGTTCATGTATCTACAAAAGCCACTTTAATCGATTGGTCAAAAAACAAGAAAAAAGAGACACTTCAAATGGGAACACCTTTGTGGTCCCAAACAATATTTTTAATTCATTGTAGGTCTATTATATGCACCAAAATATTACCAAATACTTCAGCATGTGTGGGCTCAGGCAATCTTTGTCTGTGTTTGTGCACATGTGGGAGACAATTCTTTTTGGGTTCTTATGAGGATTATAATTAGTCCTAGAATTTAGCAAGCAATTCATCAAAGTGGAGCTTTGGATCAAAGTGAAACAGAGAAAAGAAGGCATGCTATATACTGGTGGTGATAATTGGCATCTCAATTATTTGATCTTCTGGTGGACAATCTGAAGTGGTATTATTAGGAAGGTGTAGGTAATCCAACAACGGCTTGTGTTAGATTTTCCTTGTGTTAATATGTACCCGTGTAGGAAATTCTTGCATTTTTCTTATTGTAGCTGAATTTTTTCATAACCCATATGTAAAATATATTACAATTTATGAAAAAATGTCAAAAAGTATTTTTTATTTGGTGGTTGGAATTTTGGGGCTTAAGGTGGCTGAACATGGCAAAAAATCCTCTATAATCAAGCATTCCAGCGTTGACAATTTGTTTATAATTTTCAAATTTGGAGAAAATGCCTTGTAGAATGTTGACGTAAGTCTTAAGTTTAATCTTTTGGCTAAGTTGAATTTCAATATCTTTATTGGATATTGTTGGGTTGTTGTAGCAATTATGGCGTAGAATGTCAACCACATATTTTCTAAAGAGTTAGTGTCCATGTTTGACATCTGGAACGACAATAACATATGATGAGAATTGCAGAAAGTTGGGTTTCAAGTTATAACATTATTATCATCCTTTGTAGAATTGCAATAAAAAAGTAGCATGATGAACCACGATGCATAATTAGCACAACCCAATTATTGGGGGTCAATGCAATGGTAATTGATTATGCATAAAATCGTCAATTGAGATCTCGTCTATGCAGATAGATGATGAGGATGGATTCGTCTAAAAACGAACCTGCAATAAGATATGAAATAGAGAAAAAGAAATACACCGGTGTGGTGTTTGTCAAAAACCCTCCAATGATTAAGTTAAAATATAATTTAATTGAAGTATATCGTAAAAGAATTTAACTTGGGAGTAGTTTTTGGGATGAGAATTGTGTATCTTTTGGTTCTGTTCCTCTCTGGCTTTATAGCCATCTTGTCTTTAATGAACAACAGATCTCTGCATTCATTCTCATTTGTAACGGTTAATACGTTACAAACTGATGCTTTGATTTGTGTAACGTCTTCTTCCTCGTTGCTCCCTCTATTACTCTTTGGCATAAATGCTTGCCATAAATGTGTAACATATCTTGAGTTTGTCCATTATGACTAACAAAGCCGTTAGAATTTGGACTCATCAGTTGCCCCTTATTCATGTCTTCGTCTATGTGACAAGATATGAATAAAAGAAATTTTGTCTCTTCATTTTCCATGTACTCGCATTTATTGTGAGATGACGTTTCGCCTATCCCCGTGACACGTGTAAGGCTGAGATTGCCTCGTCATACCAAGGAGCTGCCTCTTGGGTTTCCCACGCACGTTTTTCCATCAAATTTTTTCTTTTTGGCTTTCCCTCTTTCCCTCTTTTTGTTTCATTTTCACTTTGTGTCTGTTTTTTTGGAGCTCTCCTCTTCTTTACTACTTCTAGAGATTATGGTAAGTCTTTTCTTCAAAACTTCTTCTTTCTCTTCTTTTTATGGTGGAATATTCTTTGGTTAGGCTAGAATGCCCTTCTAATTCCTTCTTTTTTGCTCGTTTGTGTGGTTTTCTTTTCTCTGAGGTAGGGGACATCCCCACGTTGGTTTTTTTGTGAGGCGAGATTTTCCCTTTAGGAATATTCTAGTTTTTCTTTTTCCACTAATTCATCAGTCGGTGAGTTTTGCCCAAATCTTGTCGAGGATGTTAGGTGAGGGGGGGAGTTCGATCTAGTGAGCTTGAAACGAGTTTATCTTTATTTGAACAAGATGATGCTTCTGAGGTCTCTTCTCAGAAAACCCCTTTTAAAGCCTTAAGCGTGTGCACTCTAAAAAGGAAAGATGAATCTAGAATTAGGAATAGATTCCAATTTTATCCTTCTATTAAAATTAGGATTCCTGATGCTAGTGACAAAGCCTGATCTTATTTTCCTGATGTAGTTTGCGTCTATAAGGCTGACTTCGTCAATGGCCTTCGTTTTCCTATTCATCCCTTTTTTTTTTTTCTTTTTTTTTCTCATTATCTAAACAGATTTCCAAGGATCCTCCAGAGATCAAACTGGACTCAATTCGCACAAAAAAAAAAAAAAAAAAAAATCATGTACTCCTTATTTTCTTAACAATCAATGGTAAAAAAAAAGTTAACCAGTTCATAACATATACAGCATAGCTAGCACCGACTATACCATGAACCATTGTTTATGTACTACTAGTTCTCAATCACCACACAGCACCACATTGAACATGATTAATTATAGGCGAAAAACACATTTTAGTCCTTACATTTTCAGGAGATTCCCATTTTAGTCCCTACATTTTATTTTTACCGCTTTTAGTCCCTATCCTGAAAAACGCTTCCCGTTTTGGTCCCTGCCGTTACTCATTTAACAGAAATATCCTTCGTGGCAAACGGTCCAACAGTAAATGCTGACGTGTCTATTTAAATAATATTAAAAAAAATATTTGCATTTTTAAAAATGCCACGTCAGCAATTTAATTTTTTAAAAAATCCGCATCAGATAAAAATAATATAAAAATTTCTAACCTAATTATTTTTTTAAAAAAGAAAAGAAATTAGTTAAATTATTTTTTTTTTCCTTTTTTTTGGAAGAACATGAAGAACTCAGAACTATGTGTTCTTCATTTTTGGAAGAACATCATCATGTTCTTTGTGTTCTTCCCCAAAAGATTGACTCATATTCTTAGTAAATTAATCCTTATTTTCTTCCCTTTTTCTTTGTCTTCATTTTCTTTTTTTCTTTTTTTTTTTTCATGTATTTTCTTGGCATCCAAACCCAAAAAATTCTGATTCACAAACCCAAAAAATTTTCACACACTCAAAAGAAAACCTTCAAACCCCAACACTACCTTATCAAACCGGTTCCCCTCACTTCTAAATCTCAAACCTTCCTCTCTCTTCCAAAACTCTCACAACTCTTTCAAACTTCATGGCCGGCCTCCTCTACTCATTGCCAATACCGCCACCACCACAACCGGCGGTGGTTCTCTTCTTTTCTTTCTCTAAACGACCTACGCTCTCTCTCACGATTCTCTCAAACTCAGACCCAAATAGCTCAAACTCTCTCTAACTCACAGATCGTTGTCTCTCTATCCCAGATCGGTAAGTCTCTCTCTTTCATCTCTCTATCTCTCAGCTCAATGGTGTAGATCGTGGTGGAAATATGTATTCTGACGGTGGGTTTGTGGGTTGTGACTTTTGTTGATCTGGGTTTGTGGTGTATGTTGATTTTTGGGTTTGTGGTGTATGTTGTATTCCGATGTTGATTTTTTGGGTTTGTGGTGTATGTTGATTTATGGGTTTGTGGGTTTGTGGTGTATGTTGTCTGAATCCAAATCGACTACTCATTTGGAGAAGATTTCGAATTCAGAGTGGAATCAGGTGTACGCTTTCTCTAAAGATCTTATTCAGGCTTCGCTGGGTTTGGTTGTGCATGGAGGCCGAAAATCTGGGTTTGAGTTTTTGTGTTTTTTGTGTTTGGTTTCAAAGCATAAGAAAATCTTGTTGAATGTTTGTGTTTTGTAAATTTTTATGGGCATATCTTTTTATTTTGTAAATCTGAGTGATTTTATGATTTTGGTTGCTAAGAAAATGCAAGAAAAGAAAAGTAAATTTTTAATTTTTAATTTTTTGGGCAAGCTTAGTTGGGGAAGAAAAATGAAAAACACATAGTTCTGAGTTCTTCATGTTCTTCCAAAAAAAAAAGAAAAAAAATTAATTTAACTAATTTCTTTTCTTTTTTTAAAAAAAAATTAGGTTAGAAATTTTTATATTATTTTTATCTTATGTGGCTTTTAAAAAAAATTAAATTGCTGACGTGGCATTTTTAAAAATGCAAATATTTTTTTAAATATTATTTTAATAGACACGCCAGCATTTACTGTTGGACCGTTTGCCATGTAGGATATTTCTGTTAAATGAGTAATGACAAGTACCAAAACGGGAAGCGTATTTCAGGATAGAGATTAAAAGCGGTAAAAATAAAATGCAAGGACTAAAATGAGAATCGCCTGAAAATGTAGGAACTAAAATGTACTTTTCACCTTAATTATACATACAAATATATATATATATATATATCTCTCTCTCTCGAACCAGTAAAAATTATTAATTACCTATGACTGAATTCAGCTATGGTATAATTTTTTTCTGAGATAAAATTATTATTATTATTATTAATTAGCTATTACATTGACAATGATACAGAAAAAATAAAATAAAATCAAAAGCAGAACAAACAACCACAACGGGAAATCATGAAACATCATATAGAAACTTGGAAATTTAGTTATCACAAATAAATATATACTTAATTGAAACAAAAAGAAATTGAAGGGTGCGAATTTGAATTTATAAACTATAGGATATTAGGACTTACGATTGTTATGAAAGATATGGTTCAAGTATTGGTTTGCCATTTTTAGAGAGAGAGAGTTTGTGAGTGTCTGTGTCTGGGGGGTTATATGTATAAAATGGCGGTGGTTGTTGTTAATGTGAGTGAGAGAGAATCGATGACGTGGAGTGAAGGGTGGCACGTGGTGTTTGGCGAGTCATCCGTACAGAGTAGAGGACCGCGGACCGCCTTCGCTTGGCGGCGGAATGAAGAAAGCTGTCGTAGAGTCTAGAGAGTGACAGACAGCACAAACAGATTGATTGATTGGATTCAACTTTCTTTTTTTATGAGGGTATTCATGTCATTTTAGAGGGAGGGCTTTCTTTTCTTTTCTTTTCTTTTCTTTTTGTTTTGTTTTGTTTTTTTTTTTGTTTTTTGAGAAGAAGCCCTAGAAAGTGGGGGTATTATCCATTAATCAAACATAAAGCTTAGTTGTAAACATGAAAAATATCCCCAAAAACAGCTTCCATCCAGGCAAGAAAAAGACTACAAATAGCCCTTCTAGCTAACCCATGAGCTACACAATTTCCTTGTCTTCTAATGTGGTAAATAGAAACATCTTTGAAAGAAGAGCTAAGAAGCTTAGGCCTTGTTTGAATTTCCCTGAACTGAGTTAACAAATCCTAGTTTTGTTAACTCATAACCCAAAATCGATGGGGCTCACGGGTTGCATGCTTGTTTGGATGAATTTTCAAACCATTAACTCAGTGATGATATCTCATAATTTTGAGTGATAGGTGAGTAATTTTGGAAACACGGTGAGACTGTTTTCAATTTAAGAGTTTTGAGTTATCAGTGACAGTTTTGTAAATTTCCAGCAAACACGGGTCCCATAGCGGTGTGTTGTCCCATCACGTTGTAGTGCTTTTGCAATGCAATCAATGCTGTGTGTGACCCAGTGAGTGACAGAAAGGTGGGTTTTTGAATTTGAGATAGTTGTGAAAATCTTTAGCCAAACAGGCGTGAGAGTGAGTTATGGGTTTTATTGAGTTAGGGTACGTTTGGTACACTGAATATAGATTACATTAGGAATAATAATCTTTATTATTAGGAATAGAAGACATTGTAATAGAATAACTATTACTATTCATAAGTTTGGTTGTTACATATGGAAAGCTTGTAAAAGATGATGTATAAAGAAACTTTATATTTTTGGAAATATATTAATTTTAAAACCTATTATATGCACTAAGGAATAACTATTACATCCATTTTAAAAAGGAATATCTATTCTTCAATTTAAAGAATAGTCATTCCAATGTAATAACTAATCCATGTAATAAAGATGCAACCAAATGACTAAATTGCTATTACACTTGAATAACTATTCCATTACAGGAGTTATTACAGCATACCAAACGTACTCTTAGAGTTGTGAGATATTGGTATATGAATTTGAATGAGGAGATTTGAGTTATGAGTGTTAGAATATAAGTGAGTGACAAACCAAACAAGGCCTTAATGTTTTTTTTCCTTGTGATGGATTGGTTGTGTTATTAAAATTTATTTTATGGATAATTCGATAGTCACAATGAAAGAGGAAAATTTGAACCCTAAACACCTCATTAAAAACATTAAAAAGTGCCAAATGAACTACAAAACTCTTTTAAGGTGAGTTTTGATGTCAAGAACAAAGGTGGTATAAGACCCACATACTATGAGACATCAATTGCATGTAACTTTCTTTTTTTCTTCTTTTTATTTTTTATAATTAGACAATAGAATTGCATGTAACATTACATAATGTACTTATTGGTTGATGAGAAATATAGAGTTCCTTTTTTTTTTTTAATTGTAAAAAACTAACAATGAGTGAGGAATGGAGGATTCAGATTTGAGTTCTCCTCACAAGGACCAAGCAATACAACTACACCACAAGGCTCTTGACAAGATAAAGGGAATTCACTCTTGTGATGGTCTCTTCATAAAACTTAGTCGTCAATCAATTATGTCATCTTCAATTGATTGTGTTATTATTATTTTTTTATGAGTACTATTAATTTGACTTTTATTTTTTCAAGATTTTAACATTAATACCCACAAAACTTCCAGCAATGTCCTCTTGATTTGAATATTTTCTTATCCACTACTTGTAATTTGGTGTTTCTAACTATCCATTACTCTCAATGATAATATATCATCTATCCATTATTTGGCTTGAAGTTTGTTGATGACAGAATTTTTTGTTTTTTTTGTTTTGTTTTGTTTTTTTTTGAGAAATAGATAAATAGTAAAGGAATGTAAGGTAGGTTTGAACTACTTACATAGGACACCACAACGGATGCGATGGTAGAATAATTTCATTTGCATAATAATGTGGAACGTTCTTATCTATTCATTTCAAAAGCACGCCCTAGGTTTTCACATAATTCAAATTGTGGATCAAGTTCAACCCTAAATCCTATTGAGCTGAGTCTGAGTGAGAGTCCATCTTTACCTGCTTAGAATATGGATTGATATTGAATGCCTTATATTGGCAAAAATGGGCACAATGGACAATGCCTGTTAGACATAAATTACCTCGATTAATAAAAATGATGAAACAGCAGTAGGCAAAAAACTATATCATGTGTTATTGAATCTGCTCTATGCTGGAATTGGTAGTTTCAGCTGCACACTGCCTCCACAGCAAGTTTCTTAGTTGCAGTAGGACACAAACCCTCGCTGAAATTTCCTCCACTTAGTTCTATGGCACATTCATTTTTGTTTAGGCACAGCTGCAATAACGTTGAAGCATATTAAGAAATCAGGAAGAAAGAGATTACAGTATTAGATGTGAATATGTTCATTTTATGTATGACAAACTGATGTGTTTACTTTGGTGAATTGGTGCTTTATGCCAAAAGGTCTGACGTGGATTGCTTGTACTCAAAACGACGTATTTTAGCGTATTAAAAAAGTATGATGATTTGAGTTTAGTTGAAATTTAATGGCCACATGAAGGATGACATTTCAAATGGTCTGAAGCATTAGGAATTAAAATAAAGTAACAGAAAGGAAAGAAACAAGGAGAACTATATGTGACACATCTGTTAGGTTCTAAATGTTTAGAACAATTGGCAAATCGTGAATACAAATTTGTCTAAATATAGATCTTAGAGTCTATAGGTATTATTAGACAATGCTCAAGGTAATTTAAGTCAAGATTCAAGAACAAGTGCGCTGCAGAAAAAAGATTTCAGAATTTGCCTGGTTCGACCGATCGAGAGACAGGCTAGATCGATCGATATTCGTATCTGCAGAATTTTAATTAAACTCAAACAGTAGTTTAAGCCCATTAAGGATTATAGTTTCAGATCTACTTCTCTCGATATATAAAGGAAACCCTAAGCACGTTTTTATAAGACTTTTTAGAGAGAGAAGAGAGTGTCTCTTTGTATCTAGGGTTTTGTACATAAAAAACTCTCTCATGTCTTCTACTGGTGTTATTCCTTGAAAAATCTCAAGATCCGATATTGTAGAAGTTGTTGCCTTCTCTAGTCATCAAAAGTGCTGATGATCTAAACCTTCAAGGGTAATCTTGGAATCACAAACAGGAGAGTTTGTGTTGCTAAACCTTTGAGTGTAATCTCAAAGTCACAAACGTGGGTGTTTGTGTTTTGCAAAGGCCAAGGAAAGAAGTAGTCCGTGGACTCGGAGCTATCATGGGGTCGTGGTAGTAAGTTTTCTACTCGAAATAGCAATAGGATGTTAGTGATCTAAGTCGTTATTGTGTAAACTTCAATTCTTTTTAGGTCAACTTGAGGATAGCTAGGTCAAATCCTCCCCAGGTTTTTTACCGGTTTGGTTTTCCTGGGTCATCATATCTTTGTGTTCTTTATTTTCCGCACTTTACATTGATATGATATATTTGTGTTAACCTAGATCTGATAATTTGACTAAGTAATCACTTGGCTAATTAATTAGGTTAAACAATCTAGTTTTACAGGTGTCTAAAAACTAACAAGTGGTATCAGAGCGGATAGCTCTTTTGTTTTAGATCTTTTGATCTAAGAGCTGATCATTGACCCCTATTGTCATGGATAATTTGAAGTGTCTTTCTGATCATGTTTCTGCTCATACTTTTGTTGATCTTATTAATGCCTGTGAAACTCTCCGTAAGGAATTATTGAAATCTATGAAAATTGCTAAGAAATTCAAGGAAGAGTTAAAATTGGTTAATTTTGAAAAAGAGGAATTGTTTGTTAAGATTAGATGAATCTAATAAAAAGAATGAATTTTTGAGAAATCAAATTTCCTCTCAAGATGAGAAGATGAAAAGTTTGGAATGAGAGTTAATTGAATCTAAAGCTAAAATTGAAAATTTGACTTGTACCAAGCCTGCTGTTGATAACAGAAATGTTTCTGTTTCTTTTAAGCCTAAAACTGAGAAAGTTTATATCCCTCATTTCAAGATGATTAATAAAGAAAATGCTTATTTTGCTAGGTTAGACAAAAGTAAAACTTCTGATGTAGACGCTGAAATTTCTAAACCTATGTCTAAACCTACTGTTAGAGAGCATAATAAATCTGTTTTTGTGCCTACTTGTCACCTTTGTGGTGTTGTTGGTCACATTAGACCAAATTGTTCTTTGTTGAGGCAAAAACCGAAATCTGAGACTAGATTTGCTGTTAGGAATACTGATGTTCTTAAATTTGTTCCTGTTTGTCACTTTTGTGGTGTCTCCGCTCACATTCGTCCTAATTGTCATAAATTGAAATTTAAGCATTCTGTATTTCAATCTAGGATATGTGATGATATTTCTCCTGCCATAAGTCCATATAAATTATTTCATATTATTTTGAAAAATTTAAGTTTATTGACTTGTGAAAGGAATTTGCAGGATTTCAGTTTTTCTCAGAAGATTGGTGTAATTCCTTAAATATACTCTGCTTCTCATGGATTTTTACCTACAAAGCCAAAGACTCGTGCTATATAGGTGAGAAAAGATTCTCTAAGGTGAGTGTTGCTGACTTGTCCCTGATTTAATTCTTTCAATATATTGTGGACATGTTTTCTTTTAGTTTTTGGATGTTTTATTTTCTTCAGTTTTTTTTTTTTTTTATTAAAAAAAAAATCCAAAAACATTGAAAAATTTCAAAAAGACAAAAATATTTTATTTTGTGTCTAGTTTTATTTTTCTTGAGGATTACATGAATTATGATATCTCTTTCTTGATTTAGAACATGCTTGACATTGTGGAGAAACTTGAATAGTATGTGTTATAAATGTGCTAAGCTATTTCTGATTTTGTGTATGTACTAGTTTGTACATGTACTTATGAGTTAATTAAGAAATTGATATTTCTTGTTTGTATACCCTCTATAGCTTAGTTAAGCACTGTCATGCATTGCATTTGCATTGTTCATTTAGCATAATGTGTGCTTTTTGTTTTTGGTTATAAATTTTTTTTAAAACCAAAAAGATTTTTGTGTTTTGTATTACATATCTTGGATTTGTAATCAAGGTTGACCAATTTATCTTTACATAACATGCTTATGTACTTTGTTTAGCTTGGATGAGCTTATTTATTGCACTTTACTAGTTGAAGCCTTGTAGTGCATGTTGTGTGGGAAAGATGTTTATAGTTTTTTATCACTAGTTTTTGATCTTGAAGTCACATGCCTTTGATTTTCGGACTTGAACTTTTTGAGAAATGCATAAATAACCATCTCATCAGTGTTTACTAGCCAATCATGAACACTTTAGTGCATATCATAAGATTTTGTGCTCGAGAAAGTGTAATACATGCACAAAAAAAATATAAAGTGTAGTCTCGGTTTAAATGCTAAAATTGGTGTGTACATTATTAAATTATAATAAATTCAATCAATTAAAATTGGTGTGTACATTATCTTGGCTATTTTAATAAGTTTCTGAACAAATTAAATTGGTGTGTACAATATGAGGCAAATCAAGAAACCTACATGATTGCAAACTTGTTTTCTAGGAGATGTGAGAATTATATAATGTAACTCTTTAGGTGATAGTCTCTTTCAAATTTATGTGATGAATTTTGTAGAAATTGTGCTTGATTTCTATTCACATATCACCTCACATGTATCTCAAAGTTTTGCTAGTTGCACATACTACACAAGTTACTATTTGCTAAACTTGGTACATTATATTGTGTGTGATCTTGTTGTGGCCATCCAAGATTATATGTTCCTTGATTTTGATGCAGATTGTTTTTGATGATTAAAAACCTTGTTTTTGGAAGATTTGGGTTGAATTCAAGTGTTTTTGAAAAACTTTTAAACTCATACTCATGCACTTCATTTATGAAACACTGTGTTTTAAGGAGTTTTTGCATTAAATTGCTCTATTTTTCAAAAATTTGAGTTTTCCAGATTTTCGACCAATCGAAGTTGCGATAAAAATTTTGGTTTGAATCTGCCCGACTCGATTGGTATTCAATCGATGCTCGATCGATCGAAACTGAAAAATTTTCAGTTTTTAAGTATTTGACCAATCTATTTTTTTTATGCATCATTTATGTTTAGGATTCACATGCATTGCATTGATTTTTTGTATCCATCTTGCAGTTTTGCAGTCATATCTCTCTTTGTTTTCACACATAACATGCATACACTTTGCTAAATTGGGTACTCAACTTAATTTAAAAATTGATTGATTAATTTTTGAGTTATGTACTTTTTAGTATATGCTATTTTTATGTGTGAACTGCAGAAAATATTTTTCTTAAAAGATATAATAGATAATCAATGTGCAAATATTTTCTCTACTCATGCAACTGTTTATGGGTCACATAGTGTCATGTTTGCATTTATTGAAAGAAATAATATTTTTCTTCATGTGTATCCTCAACTTAATTTTTAAGTTTGGTTTGTGTGTTTTTATTTATCCCCACCTCCTAATTTTTCCCCAAAACTATTTTTCCCAAATCTTGTTTTGTTTTTCCTATTTTTATAGGGTGAGAAGCTTGTTTTTACCCTTTGTTGTTCATAGGGAGAGTTGTCTCTATTTTCTATAGAGTTGAATTATTTTGTGTTCCCTTAATTCTTTATTTTCTCTTGACTTTTGTTGCGTATATTTTTGAATTTGGGCAACAATGAGTTGTCTTTGTCAATACGTGACAAAAAAGGGGAGATTTAGATGAAATGTGAGAATATGTAGGAATCCTGTTTGTTTTGTTTAGGGGGAGTTGAAATTGTTTTTGAAAATGGGAGAATATAAAAAACTTTTTGACATATCTAACTTAGGGGGAGAGTTAGTTTACTTTTGTTCTTACATTTGTGTTTCATATTGTTTATATGTCTTTCTTTCCATACATGCGTTTATGTGTTTGTTGAGTGTTTCAAGAAAGACAGGTACATTCTGATCAAGACCTTCTACCTCTTATTGGCAACTTCTTGGTTAGGAGTCTTAGATTGAGATTTGTGATGTAATTGGGCATTTTATTGTATTGGGTTGTTCTTGTATTTGATCATTTCATATTGTATGTAAGTTTTATCACGAATTGCCAAAGGGGGAGATTATTAGGTTTTAAATGTTTAGAACAATTGGCAAATCGTGAACACAAACTTGTCTAAATATAGATCTTAGAGTCTATAGGTATTATTAGACAATGCTCAAGGTGATTCAAGTCAAGATTCAAGAACAAGTGCGCTGCAGAAAGAAGATTTCAGAATTTGCCTGGTTTGACCGATCGAGAGACAGGCTCGGTCGATCGAGATTCGTATCTGCAAAATTTTAATTAAACCCAAACAGCAGTTCAAGCCTATTAAGGACTAGGGTTTCAGATCTATTTCTCCCAGTATATAAAGGAAACTCTAAGCACGTTTTTATAAGACTTTTTAGAGAGAGAATAGATTTTCTCTTTGTATCTAGGGTTTTGTACCCGAAAGTTCTCTCATGTCTTCTACCGGTGTTATTCCTTAAATAATCTCAAGATCCGATATTGTAGAAGTTGCTGCCTTCTCTAGTCATCAAAGGTGCTAATGATCTAAACCTTCAAGGGTGGTCTTGGAGTCACAAATAGGAGAGTTTGTGTTGCTAAACCTTTGAGTGTGATCTCAAAGTCACAAACGTGGGTGTTTGTGTTTTGCAAAGGCTAAGGAAAGAAGTAGTCCGTGAACTCGGAGTTATCATGGGGTCGTGGTAGTAAATTTTCTACTCGAAGTAGCAATAGGATATTAGTGATCTAAGTCGTTATTGTGTAAACTTCAATTCTTTCTAGGTCAACTTAAGGATAGCTAGGTCAAATCCTCCTTAGGTTTTTTATCGGTTTGGTTTTCCTGGGTCATCATATCTTTGTGTTCTTTATTTTCCGCACTTTACATTGATATGATATATTTGTGTTAACTTAGATCCGATAATTTGACTAAGTAATCACTTGGCTAATTAATTAAGTTAAACAATCTAGTTTTACAGGAGTCTAAAAACTAACAACTTCAACAAAACTAGTGTAATAGAAATATGAGGCAATATATAAATCCTCACCTTTTCAACCACAGAAGTGGAATTAGGATCATGACAGTCTCCGTTGCTGTAGGATCCACATGTTCCAGTAGGAGTTCCAAAGCTGGCAAACTTTATAGTAGATATACGAGTATTCTCAGGGCATTTCAAATAAGCAGATGTTTTCGTTTTGTTGTCATTTGCACTTTCAAGCCAAGATTCAACAGAAGGGTAATCCTCAGCAACAAGAGCACATACACCTGAGATTTTCCGTCTTGAGAATTTGATTTTTGTTGGATCTCCACCTTTCTCCTCAAAGATCACCAAAACATTTCCTGATGGCTTGAACCAAGAGCGTGGAACATGGTACCTGCACCAAACAGAAAGTAAGAATGCCATCTGGCCCATCTTCGCCTTCAAGAAATATATAATATCGACACAGTTTGATGAATATAAAGATCTACTAACTGTAGAAGATAGTATCAAGAAACTGATGAACAAAAAGCACACTCTGCAGATGAACAACATGTTTTTCTCATGAAAAACCTCAAGGAACATATTGTTAGTGGTCATACTGAAAAATCAAAGTATTCAAAAAAGATTTTATAGAGAGGCAAAGCAACATAGGTATCCATGACAGGTAAAAAGTTCTTAAGAAGTTGGATATCACTAAAGACACGTGGGAAGGACCTTCAAAAATGCAACTGCATGCTAATTGCTCCAGAATTAAGTAAAAACCTTTCTCTTCTATTTTTATATTTGTTTTGGAGTATGGATTTACTTGATTCGTGAAAACTAGATGTCCTAATGATCTAAATTTCATTAAAATACAGGAAAATAAGTAATTTTACCCATATATTCTAATGCATTATTGTCAATGCAGTATGAGCATTTCTCTGTGAACTATGCTGGCTGGTCAATCATCTTCTATTACAAAAATCTATGTGGTTGTGGTTATGCTGCAATTATAACCAAAAAAGGAAAAAAAAAAGCATTTGGAGATTCTAATTTACAGTCAATAAATTTTCCCTTACCATCTTTGTGTTGGTTCTCCACATCCAGTACGGCACTTGTTTGGCAGAAATTTGCCTCTGTAATCACATTCTTTAACACACTCATCATGTATAGAGCTTTTTATAGGCCAATATCTTCCAATTTCTTCTCCGTTCAACCAAGCAAGACCTTTCCCCATATGTATCATATCCAGCCCAACAGGCTCATTTCCCAATGGAGGGTCTACCACAACCTGCACAAAGGTGTATTTCCAGAGCTTAAAAATGTTCTCATGCCGATCTTTTCCCCCTTTTTTCCCTTGTTGCCCCCCCCCCCCCCCCCCAAAAAAAAACTGTAACCCAGATGAGACAACAGCCATGTCTTTCCAGAGGCACAGACGAAAATAATTCTCCAAGTGTTTACCTTGTACCACGTTAAAGGCTGTTTCTTTGGTGGTTTTGAGGTTGATAACCAAGTCACATTATCCAAACCATCAGCCTTGTATAATCCAAGGTGTTCTCCTTGTAATCCAATCTGAGAAAAGCAGGAAAGAGAAATTGGTGTTAGCGTTTAAGAAACCTTTAAGCCTAAATTCTAAGAACAAGACTTTCAAGATTAAGCCTATCTTATCTGAATTTGCACCCCTGCTGAAATTTCAGGACGTGCTGCTTCACTCACAAGTAAAGTTAGATTGGTGAAAATGAGCCAAGCTGATGTGAGTACTTAAGCATTTGAGCTCAGTTTAGCTGGGGGAGAAATGGTTAATATTGAACTCTGTAAAGAGTTTGTGAGGCTGGCAATTCAAAACAGCTCATTGTTTTAAACAAGCTACGTGGTTGGCTTGATTTTTGTGTCAGTATAACCAGGTCAGTATGGACAATTTTGGAATAGTAAAAGGGGGTTTGACTTTGAGCATTTGTCAGATATATATTGAAATACAACATAATTAAAAAAACTATACTTCAATGTATTTTTTGAAAAGGATAAAAATCTGGATTTACCCGTCAATCATGACATATCCTTTGTCGATTGACTCCAAAAAGAGGATGTGTAGCACTATGCTCTTCTATGGCCATAAAAGTTATTGCAATTAAAGAAGACAAAATGAACACAGGTGGATTTAACTGGAGAGCTTGAAATTAACTACTGGATTGTCTCTATTATGTTTAAGAATGAACCAAAACAAGATTCTAGCATGCGGAAAGCCCAATCTAATCTATCGAGGATTCACAGCCAACCCCAAATTTTGGGACTAAGGCTTTGTTGTTGTTGTTGGAAGCTCAAGTGGCTCATCCAATTCACAGTCATGGCAATTAGATTTCTTTTTCTTGTTAAAGTAACATGTTGACACTTCATATACATAATGGCCCCTTCACTTACAGCCTTTGGCTGTTACTCTTGTCCTCAAAAGTAGAAGCATTGGAAATTGAGATATGTAAGGCATAGATCTTTGAGGTGCAAGAAGTACGAGGAGGGAAAATGACATTCCAAAAGAAGAAGAGACTCCTTGCTGTAGGCTGTTATGTCAAGTGAATGCTTTTCACGAGATTCCTTGCTATACAAAAAGATGCTTTATTTGTCAAATGATGTTTCGATCAACTATTGAATGGCATTTCAAGAAGCCAAGTGACTTTCTTTTTTAATGACAAATGGCAGTTCTCTTTTCCAAATAGTGGAAACTAGAATGGAGTTTTATGAAAGTATAAAATGTCCCATTTTGGGTCTGAGGTAACAAACCCCTATCTAAGGACTAGATCTTTGGGCGCTCACTGGATTGAAAGGCAGCTAGAAACTCAAATTTAAGTTTTGTTCAAGATATTATCTAGGAAACTGTATATTTTTCAATAAATACTATAGCAGTCCTATTGCAAGTGGACTAGCCACTGGAACTTGTTTCTTCTTCTTAGAATGTTACTTTGACTAAATTCTAGAAGATCCTTTCCATTTAAATTAAAAACTATTTTTATCCACCATTGCTAAGTGAAGGTCGATTCTTGAACTAGAGGAGGGTGGGTTTCTAACAGACCACCTCCATGCCTTAACTTCATAGCCCCTATCACTGGATAATCACAAGTTATTTTTTTACATATGAGATTATGGTTGGTCTCCAAGTTCATGAAATGAGGTAGCAACTGCTTTTCTCCTCCCTAAATATGAGCTCATTGAAACCTACAGGTTAAGAGCTCCACAGGGATCGTATAAAGTTTTACACTGATGAATCTACATTTAAAATAGCTTTGTCATGGCATTCCTATCATATTTATTGCGAAAGCTAAAGAGTGATAAGCTTCTTGAGGTATATAAAAACCAGGAACTAGTTCAATCTATATTGATATTGTTAGAATTATGGTTAAGTGATTAAACTCACTATTTCCTAATAGTTTAAACTTTTGGGACAATCGGTAATTTAACATGATATTAGAGCAGGAGATCCTGAATTCGATCTCTGTATTCACTCTACCTTCCATTTAAAATGTTAAATTCCCACTTGTTGGGCCCCACTTACTAAAGGGAAGTTTAGGCCCACAAGTGAGGGGGAGTGTTAGAATTATGTTTAAGTGATTAAACTCACCATTTCCTAATAGCTTAAACTTTTGGGACAATCGGTAATTTAACAGCTATATTATGTCAGAATTGACATGCTTTCATTAAAGTTTATTACAACTAAAACATTTAAACACGTCCAAACAGTTTGAGAAACTGATCAGGAAAGTGAAGTACCTTGTAGGTCCAAGCATATGAAGACATGTCGATTGTCCCATTATTGAACCCCTCAATCTTGACACTTGTTGGTCCTGCTCCTCTCCATTCATAAAATGCTCCTGCAGTCTAAAGAAAGAGAGAGAGAAATAAGGGTTCATGGCAATACAGGCAACCAAAACTTAAAGAGTTCAAAGAAAATTCTTGCTACATTCTATCTTGACTGATGAGTGTCAGATTAAACCTATGACTGAAATGATATATTGCTTTGAAACAATTGCAGATCACTTGCTGCAATAATATGGCACGGAACCCTCTATGTATCTATCAGGAAGACAAGTTTCTGAAGTTACTACCAATATTTTTAAAAACCAGACTGTTTGAGGAACTAGCAAACGGAGAGGTTCAAGGTTTTAAGGTTGGATGATACATTAAACTGTGATGACATCACCGGATTATCAGGGACATGGGGTACATAGGATCAAGTTTTTCCCAATTCTTGAAAGAATGAAGTATATAATTAGATAGAAATCTACAGATTGGTGCTCATATTGTCAATGGAAATCAAACCCTATAGCCAGAATGGAGATTAACATCAACAAATGGTTGATTTTCCATTGGTATAAACGAATTTAGTGTCTTACAGTCAGAAAAAATTAGCACTTATAAAGGAAGAGTATCTCACTGCTAGACCAAGAGTCATGCTTAATAGAGCAATTTCATTCTTCCCAGCCTTTAGAGAAATAGGTTTCTTAAATTTGAATGGTGAATGTGTGCCATTTCCAGATGCGCTACCTGAAAGATCAGGTACAAATATAACTAAGACTGCTTGCAAGAGTATTTTAAGAAGCTACTATTGCAAAATTATCCAGATCACTCACAAATTTCCAATATACTCAGAAGAACACATGCATACATGATGCTGGCATAAAAACCATCAGAATGAATTCAATCATAAGCAGGGGACATATAGACAAAAAAATCTAGTAGATAAGCAGTGAGTGACACGAGCAATAGCAAAGACAGCAAACTTGATGCCAGTAGTATTTCACCTACATTTAAAAATGAGCAGCTTTGTACCTAAAAGCATGATAGATATAAACAAAAAAGAGCTGTCTTTTGTTGTTTCTAATGATACAATGCACTTTGAAATGGTGAAATTAAATTCAAATGCACCAATATAGTCCAGTAATTTATTCATACATTCAACAATTTAAGTAAGAAGCAAGCATATTTCACCCGAACTAGGAACTTGTACGGTAGAAAAAATTGCTTTAAGGCAGAAGTCAATACTCAACACCATTCAACCCAGCCATTCAGTGTATCTATGAAATGAAAAAAAAAAAAAAAAAGGCAGTATATATATATATATATATATATTTATATATTGATCTATATAAATATTTAAAGATGGAGTCACAGTTTTTTTTTTCCAAAGGTCAACACAAAATATAAAAGTCTATAACAATAATTCAATATATTTATGCACCAAGCAAACTGATCATATTAAATTAGCACTACACATAAGGATAGCAAAAGGAAGTAATGTGACAAAATGGAAATTGCAAACTACATGTCTTTAAAAACAATATATAACTATTGATATATAGGATTGACATATGCAACTAACATAAATTGTTGGAAGAAACAGATACCTTCAAGTTCCTGATTCACAAAAGCATGTAGAGCATGACCCATTGATTCAATATGAAGAACTGGATTGCTTCCCTTCTTTAAGAACTCTTCATTTTCGTTGACAAATATACTGTCATTGAAAAATAGTATGATTCAAAATTTACCCTTAAATCCACCTGTGTCTCAAATATAATTTGTAAATTAATTAAACTCTGCATGGTCGTAGGCTCATAATGCATAAAACAAATAGAACAGATCCACTAACTTCCAGAAATCCCATAAAACAAACCACTAACATTTTTTCCCAAATTCATAAAGAAAGCACAGGAACACATGAAAGGCTCTGTTGTGAAAATCCAATCAGATTCACAAAACAGACAGGTACCCTAACACACAGTGAACATGGAAACCCAGAAATTGTTGTGTTCAAGAGTTGGCTCTTGTTTATTCTGTGAAGAAAGGTTTTTTTTTTCCTTCTCTCTCTATCTCCAGTGCAGCATATTTTAAATTGATAATAGGATCCATACAACTTACATATCAACATATATGCATGCATATGTAATAAAACTATAAATATGTATAAAAAGAGAATTGGGGAAAAGGCTCCCTACCAACCTCCTCTCCCAGATCCCACAAAAACAGGGAGCCTTTTGTACAATCTTGAGAGAGAGAGAGAGAGAGAGAGAGAGAGAGAGAGAGAGAGATCTGTTTTCAACAATTTTGTACAACATGTAGCAATAAGAGAATTTGTAAGAAAGTAAAAAAGACAACAAAAAATAAGTGCAGGAGTTACCAACATCTATATAGAAAACCAGTTTGGAAACTCTCTCTCCACCCTCATAGATATGGACAGACAAAAGCCAATTAATAATAAAATTTTAGTGCGTGCTTGAATTGGCCTGATTCGTTATAGTTTAAGCTCTTGACACATGCTTCCTAACATAACATCAGAACCTTGTTCATGCAATTCAATTTCTGTTTAATTGTTTGTTTCTCTTTCTGTTTCTGTTTAAGGACCCAGATGGTGCAAGTGAGGGGCTGTGCTTGCACTTTCAATTAGTAATCATGGAGATGGGAGATGAGTCTTTTTTAGAAAGGATGATTACTTATTAGTCTTCTACTTTCCTAATGTAAGAGATATAACATTAAGTATACACACATTTCTTCATCACTTATCCATTCTGTCACATACAACTATTAAAGGGTACCTTCAAGTGACAAAAACTGCATTTTGACTTGAGAAAATATAACATTATCTTATAAATAGCAAGACGAACCTTGTTGTATACCAAAGGTAGTCAGTAGTATCTTTTGTGGTATTGATGTGATCTACAAAGACATTTTTAATGAAGTCAGCTTCTCCCCAAATCCCAGGCTTCTCCACAAATACTTCCCACTTAAGAGTTTTAACGCCTTTAGTTGGTGATGCTGCTGGTGGTTGCAGATCCTCTGGTACCATTTCCACTATGGTGGTTTGAGCTCTAACCTGTTGAAGATTTCATGTTTAAGTGCAAAGTCTAATTAAGTGCAAGAAATCTGTACACAATTAAGGAGTTCTAAAGAATCCATGTCATCACCGCTGTGTTGGCAGTTTATTTCCATATTAGCCGTTAACACAATCGCTAACAATTAAGAAATTTGTGACATATACTTAAGTTACAAAAGACCTTTCTTTCAGCATCTCTACCATGTCCAAAACAACTATATCTATGAGTGTCAGAAAACACTGAGCAAGGTAGTCAACCCTTGTCAGTGTACTTGTTACTCAGATGCAATTAAAACACTGAGCAAAAAGTAAGATACATGGGGAACAAACAAGCCTATGATTTTAAATGCATTTTGCTGCTACTAGAAGATGCTTAACAGTACACAAAATCAATACTATTGCATTTTGATGCACTTCCAGGCATTTAATTGTGACCTTCTTGTGATCATATTGATTTTATCTTTCTCCAGGATCTCAAATTGGTTTGAAAAATAAGATATTTAGCAGAATACAGGCATGGAAAGAAGATATGACTAGTTACCTTTGCTGTGTTAAATACTACATTCTTGCAGTCAGGCAGAATGCTAACTGACCATGCTGGCAGGTGATATGACACATTCCGAAATTCTATTGTCTTGTCATTTTTATCATCCCCATTAGAAATGAATGCAGCACATGCTCCTGAAGAGTCAGTGTAGACATCCGCCTAAAAATTTAGGTTATTCAGTAAATGGGTGCAATTGCTGAACAGAATAAAGGCATATTCCAATCCTAAATTGTAGACAACAGAATATATTAATGAAAATTTAAAATCATTATAGAAAGTGAGGAGCAATATATAAATACTAAAAGGTGGAAAGAATTCCTCCCCTCAATACCTATGCAGTATCCTAGTTTTGCAGACAACATGATCCAGGATAGGTTATCTTTAGCTCAGTATCCAAATACATATGAAGTTTATACCCAAATCATAAAATAAATGGTTTTATGCTGGATACGACCTCATGGCTACAATACAGTATATTGACCTGTTCCCAAACATGCTCAAGCCCAGAATACTCATGTTAGTTAATATTGCATTTGCTTAAAACAAAAATCAACAAGAAAACAAATTTATGACACACACACCCAAAAAAAAAAAAAAAAACAAAAAAACAAAACAAAAAACAAAAAAACTCAAACAAATGAGATTTCCCAGGATTTGAACAATATCATGTAGGTGAACCATTACTTCCAAAAGCAAAGACAATAGAAGGTAGGCCAACAATGGATAACAAGCACATCATACATCAACACCACAAAAATTGAGGCATGCTTCAATTAACAAAATATACTATTTCCAATTCGTATGTGTATTCTTGCAAGTATGAAGTCAGCAAGATGAATTATATGAACTCAATGTAAAACTTTTGATTTGCCAAGAAACTAGTAAAACTAATCATTTAACTATATAGCACTGATTAAATGTCAAAGGCTAAAATGAGAAAATTACCTCTTGGGAAGGACCTAGTGATATATGAATTGGCTCACTATTGAGCAATGCATGCTCACAAAACTTTATAGCTCTGTGAAGATCTTTAAGGTGTCCCCATTTTGGAAACCGAGGCAATCCTATAGGCCATACAAAAAACCTTCAAATTAATATTACTCTGCATATTTTTTATAGTGAATTGCCAATATTTCCATATTAGAGATATAAAGGTTAAGAACAAGAAATGTCAATTGCATACCATATTCATCAATTGGTGCATCATAGTCATAACTTGTGGTGATGAATGGTCCACCTGCAGTGCGACCAAAATTTGTTCCACCATGATACTAGCAAGAAAATAGCAATAATTATAATTAGATTATGATGATGATGATGATGATATCATAATATCAATTATAATAAAATTAATAATTTGGAGTTTTAACATGGTACTAGGAGTGAATCACCAAATAAAACACTTAATCAATAACAACATCACACTAAATGTAGAAAACAAATCATGATGAATTGATAAGTAATGAACATACCATGTAGTAATTTTGGACACTGCCACCTTTCTGGAAAAAACGGGCAACAGAATAGGCAACATCTTCCGGTGGCCTATGAGGATCTCTCTCTCCAAATGTTTTAAACCTGAAAAGGCAAAAGACTCGCTCCAACTAATTAAAGACATAAAAGATGATTCACAAAAGCTAGACTGGGAGCATTCAATTGTCTTTTGCGTGACTTTGAGGATAAAAGTCAACTGATAAGATAAGTGAAGTAAACTTTCCAATGCAAACTTCAAAAGAGGAGAAGAATGCAGAGATAAAAGGTGAAATGCAAAATTACCAGCCAGGCCAATTTTCAGTCCAAATTTTGGGCTTCTTGGGAGAAAGAGGTTTGAATTGATCACAGTAGAAGGAGTTACAAGTATCAATCTGCAAAAGAAAAAAAGGCCATTTTTTGTGTTGAATGTTAATATTCTCATTTGTCTTAATGTTACAGATCTATTTTATGAAAGAAGGGAAAGGACAGCCCAATGTTGAGTATATGAAAAATCATAGAATTACCATGCTAGACAAATATTTGTAAGCATAGAGTGTTCCTGTAACTTTTCAAAGTTGAATAATTACTATAGCAGGTAAGAATGAACTGAATGTATGATATAACAATTCGTTAAACATATCAGCAAGAAGACACGTGTAACACAGAGGAAATGTGTTTGTATGGACACGTGTGTCACAAACTCATACAAACACACACAGAAACAGAGAGAGAGAGAGAGAGAGATGAAAGAACGGTTTAGATTCCAAATTGATTATGCAGCGAATTCATCAATTAATTTCGAATCAAACCAATTATGTGATCAACAATATTGAGATTAAGAACCACAAAACAGCAATTCACCAAATCATAAAGCAAAATAAAAGCAATAAAAGCATGAGACCCACGATATGGTGACAAAGTGGAAAACTGATGGAGAACTTCTCCAAAAGGAAAAACAACTATGAGGGTGACACACCCCAAAAAAGGAAATACACTATAAAAGGAGTTTACGATCTAGAACAAAACTTTTGTTACCTAAAACTCTACAATCCCAATAGATGAACTCACTGTTGCAACCCTCAACAGCTTTGGAACATCTGAACTTCTACATAAATCTGTTCACGAACAACCCATCTGTGTTCACAACCAGAATATCTGACCAACTCCAAGGCACCACCTGAAAGATTTGAGACTGCAGTGAACTTCGCTAGGTTGTGGTTTCAAGATCTTTGTATCGCAACATATGGATACACACCTGATAACATTACGGCTTTCTGTACTTGCAAGTTTACAGAGATGGGGTCTCTGAGTTTCTCTCTGAGTGGTACTCTATTTCTGCTTCCTCAAACCATATGAAAGTTGTGCTTTATGAGTCCTTTTATAGTTTTTGCAAGTAGGGTTAAAAGCAATACTCCAACTTCAATTAAAACATGTAAGCAAAACCGAGACACAGATTTTTGATTGATCAAGAGTCAATTGAATGGCTGTCAAAATCCTAATTTCGATCGATTGAGAATTGATCAAATGGTAGTCAAAATTCTCAAATTCCACATTCTTGTATCAACTCAACTGGCAAAATCTCACTTGTTTCAAATCCAAATAAGGTCAAATTTGCATCCGTTTTGCAGCCTCCGATGTCTAGTTCCCAATAAAACAAGTGAAATTCATTATGGTGAAAATGATATGGTGGACAAAAGATTATCAACATTTCATTTTGAGCATATCAAAATTTTGTCATCTTTGAGCAGCTTCTGACTCGGAATCAATCCACTTTTACAATGAATGAATTATACACCAATAAATTGAAATTTATTACATGTCATGGAATGAACACTAAAAACCTAACAAGAGTAACATGACACACACTCACACAACATATATTAGTAGAGGATGGGATCAGTGGATGAAAAGAAGAGGATAAAAAATGAGGCAGTCATCAAATCTAAACAGTTGACATTATGGAGTATTTATTGTGAGAAAAATGGTTATTAATTGTTTTTGCCAGGAGTTAAAGAAATAGAAACTACAAGGACAAAAATATGTTCAGTGTGAATAGTTTGAGAAACAAATGTACTTCAAATCTTAAATGAACGATTAGAACACACAAAAGTATAAATCACAATGTAAAAACAATGTTCATTCTTATATTAATCTAATATAAGAATATATTCCATTAAAGCAAACTAAAGTACACAAGGTAAAACATGTCGTAAACCAAATGTACCAAATCAAAGTAACTCATACTAAGGACAATAAAAATGATTAATACCACTCATTTACACATGTGCAGGCACATGATTACATGTCCCAAATAACTATATTTCTTGATATTAAGATCTGCATTGCATTAAAGACATTTAGTAAATGCACATAAGTTCTACTTCAGTTAGAAAATACGCTCTTACCACAGTATCAGGAGCATCAAATTGCTGGCACATAATCCAAGGGACACCTATATTTTGAGAAACAGCCATGCTAGCAGCCCACATGGCATATCGCTTCCCCGCATCTCCATAACCGCTCTCATAGTATCCATATTCATTTTCAATCTGCAAGAAAAGAAAAAAAGAAATGATTACTGCAATCTCAATATATGTAAAGAAAAAAAAAATAAGACAAGAAGGAAAAGCACATCAAAGTAAAGTGATGCAACCGCAATGAGAATTTTATTTTAATTTAATCTTATTTGATTTTGGAGCCAATTATAACTTTTTATTGGCCAATAGTATTTTATTTTAGGTCCTAGTAGTTAATTAGGTTATTAGTACTTTTTTTATTAGAGTCAAGGTAACATTTGTAATTCAATAACTGGGATTTCTTTTGTTAGAATTAGGGTGTCTATGTTAGTTATTATATATGCAAAGTATTGTACTCCTATTGAAGAGGATTACTTAGATGAATGAAATTTCTATTGAAATTGCCCCAACGGTTTGGTGCTAACTATAGCAAACCCTAGGTGCTGAAAACTGGCAATTTTCTTTCGCTCGATGCTAACTCATAGATTTTCAAACTTTTATTTTTCTTGTTCCTAATTTTGTAAACGAAATTGTTGTGATTTTTCCTACGTCATAGAGGAGTATAAACTTACTACTATCCTAGCCATGCCTAGCTCAAAGGAGATAACACAGTTGAAGAGTCTAACTGAGTAAGATAAAATGGTATAATATAATAGATAAAGGAAAGACATAGTAATTAACACAGAGTTTTGGATTTTTCTCATAGAAATAGTAATTTGAAATTCAAATAGAAATATGGTAATCTTTCTCTAAAAAGAAATTTCTCATGTATGCCTTCAACTTTTAAGAGACAAGATAAGTGTTTGCTCTCAAACATCAATATCCTTTTAGTAAGTAAACTTATATTATATTCAAGTAAAATAAGCATCCCAATCTATGAATATACAAACAAAAGACTAACTTTTTTATACAATGAATGTGATAGTCAGTTTCAATCACACAATAATATGAACAAATGAGTGAGAAGAACTAATCAAACAACTGGAAAAACTTTGTCCCTATCCTTTACACCATATCTCAATTTGGTCCTTAACCTTTCAATTGTTTCAATTTGGTCCCTAACCTTTTTAGTGTCGTGTCAATTTAGTCCATGTTGTTATCTCTTAGATGAAAAAAACTGATGTGTCAAATGGAATAATAAAAATATATTAATTATATCACATCAACGGCCAACTGTACTGCCACGTCAGATTAAAAAAAAAATCTATTGCAAATGTTCACACATGAGATCAGATTAGGGAAATTTCTAAATCCCTAAATTCCTGTCTCTCATCAGGTTCATCTTCCTCTCCTCCATCACCTTTACTCTCACTCTCACTTTCCCAAAACGCTTTCCCGCCAAAAGCACTTACTTAACTCTTTCAAATGGCCCCTAGTTTTGCTTTCTCTCTCTGTATCTCTCTTCTTATATAACACCATCTTCCACAACCTCGCTCACATTATTATCTCTTTCTCTGATCTTTGTCTCTTTTGAGCTTTTTTATTTTTTTCCTTTCTTTCAAACAAACCCATTTATTTCCAATCTTAATCTTATCAATTTCAAAAAGCTGAGAAAGATCGTGGTTTTGAACCTTTTGATCATTTTTAGCTTCTGGGTGTTATGTGTTGGGCTTTGGATTTTTTAAGTTGAAGTTGATATTGCTGGCTTAAAAAATCCACTCAAATTATTTTAAAAACAAAAATAAAATAAAACCATTTCAGATGTTCACATGTACAAATCAGTCTAGGGAAAATTCTAAATCCTTCCAATCTCTCATCAGATTCACCTCCCTTTCTTCTCTCTCTCTCTCTCTCTCTCTCTCTCTCTCCCCCCCCCCCCCCCAACTCTCACGTGAGTCAAGAATCAAGATTACAAATCTCACATGTGAACATTTGAAGTGGGTTTTTCTTTAAAAAAATTGATGTGGGGTAATTGATATGGCATGAAAAATATTTTTTTATTATTCCGTTTGACACATCAGCTTTTTTCATCCAAGGGATAATAGAAAAGACTAAATTGACACGTCATTGGAAATATTAAGGACTAAATTGACACAAGTGAAAGGTTAGGGACCAAAATTAAGATATGGTGTAAAATATAGGGACTAACTTTGTAATTTACCCATTTTGATATAAAGAACCCAGAATCAAAAATGAAATTTGGCCATTCATTGATTTGTTGACCCATAGCTCCACCAAAATAAGCAACAAAATAATTTTAATAAATTCAAACAATCACAAAAGGATAAATAGAAAAAATAAATCCAAATCTTTTCATTCAGGACTCTTACACTCCGTTTGAGAGTTCATAAGGGAATGAAATGGAATGGAATAGTCATTAAAGGAATGGAATAGAATGAATTTAGTAGGGAAATGAATGATTTTGAATTAAAAAATCTTGTTTGGATGTTTTAAAATAAAGGAATGGAATTGAATGGAATGTAAGTAATATTGTTTGGAAGTGACATTGGAATGAATGGAATGAAAAGAAATTATTTTATAATAACATTACTATTATACCCCTCATTTTAAAGAACATAAATAATGATTCTAGTTTAGGGGGAAAAAAATTTATTGTAGCTAAAAATTAAGTTATGTATATTTCTATGTTGTAAAGAAATTCACGCATCACATATTTATTTTCAACAAAATAAACATTGTCTAAAAAATACAAACAAATATCTTTTTTTTTTTTTTTAACTATAATGAGTCTTGCCAAAACAAAACAAAATAACAAAATAAAGCAAATCTAAAGTTGGCCAAGAAATCCCACACTTTTTAATTTTTAGGCTTAGACATCAGTGTCAATAGAACACATTTGCACTCATGATCTGGGCAACCAAAGAACATGTAGGTCTCAGTCTTTGATATTGGATCCAAGTCCAATACGCCCAACGCTGCATGAACTTCTTCTCCATATGACTTTGAAAAACACTTTGCCATAACCTCAGTCACCCTATCAATTTCCATTGATACATTATCAAATGACTGGGAAATTACATTCCCAAGTTCGTCATCTTCTGCCAGTCTTCTTTTCTTGCTTTTAGAAGACATTGCATCTTGTGATGACGCTCGAGAACATACAACATTAATTTATGGTGACCTCTGATCATCTTCGACTTCAAAGTTCTCCAAAGAAACTTCATTTTGAGATACCAAATTATCAATCTCATCAATAGTGGTCGATGCAGCATACCTAGCACGTCTCTCCTTTGCAGTTTCAGCATGATCACCTTTTGCTCTATCTTTAGCCCAAAGTTGTGTCATCTTAGAGTAGTTGGGCATAGGTGTTGTCATCCACTTCTTGGCCGCAGGTTTAGACTGTTACAAACCAAGAAAAATGGTTATATTACAGATATAATTATGTAATTCAAAATTAAACTCACAAAAAATGGTAATTTACTGCTATAAGTGGCTCCCAAACTTCTAGTTCAACTGTCTATATATTTAAAGAATCATTCCATCCAGAACCACTCAATCCATCTATAAATATGTCATAGCATTCATGAAAATTCTTCTTCAATGTCTTTTGTCGATTTTTCACCTTATCCTTATTAATCTCCATGTGAAATTTTTCAACCAACTCTTTCACTATGTCATCATATGCCTTAAAGGTAAAAGTTCCATTAACTTTACCACCGATGATCACTTGATGTAAAAAAAAATCCATTAAAGCATCATCCATAACACTACTCCATTGTACTTCTTTGCTTGGATCTCCACCATTCTTCTTTTATATCTTACCCATGCTATAATTAATAAGACAAAAAACACATATAAAATATTGTTTAGATATTAATATTAATTATCAAAAGATAGAGAGCAATATCAAAATGAAAAGAGAAATTTGCATAACATTTAGGTCTAAGTAATTGAAACATAACATAGTCTTAAACAACATGACAACAATAAACCCAAAAGCTATCACATTTGGACATAGTTTTGCCACATGGCTAATGCTATAGAATCTCTTATAATATCTCATTGTCTAGCATGCTTATCATCTTCTCTAGGAGTAGGGACCACACGTTCACAATGAGAATGTAAAACCTCTTCATCAACTTCAGCAATAAGACTTTCATCAGGATCGACACCCATTAAATAATTATGAAGTATGCAACATAATAAAATGATTTCATTTTGTGTGTCAACACAATAACTAGGCTCTATTGTACTTGCTATGATAGGAAATCTCTTTTTCAGTACACCAAATGCCCTTTCAATAGCATTGCGCAATGGCGCATGTCGCAAATTAAACAATTCTTTAGCATTTTCAAGAGGACGAGCAGAGTACTCTTTTAAATGATATCACATTCCGCTATAAGGTGCAATCAGACGACTTCTATTCATGTATCCCGCATCAACAAGATAATATTTACCTAATAAACACTAACAATGGTTAATTATATACTATAATTTTTTTAATTATAAAGAATACATCCTAATACATATTTGAATTAAATTTACCTTGTGGGATTTTCAAATTATCGTTTCTAGTTAAAGCGCTCTTTATTATTCTTGAATCTGAAGCAGTTCCTTCCCAACCTAGTAATACATACGTGAATTTCAAATCAAATAAGCATGCCGCCAACACATTTTGTGTTTGGTAACCCTTCCTACCCCGATATCTTGGTGCATCCTCATTCGACACTTTGACACACAACTGGAAAAACTTTCCCTAAATCATATTTCAAGCCCACAAAAATTATTAGATTATGAAATCATACATGCAGGTTTAGTACGCTCTTAAAATATTTCCTATTCTATCTAATTTCATGATCAAAGTTCTTTAAGATCTTGATTGTCCAAGTCTTAGACCAACTAATGATGGCCAGGGAAATTAATGTTTCATACAGTTTCAGGTTAGGAAGCATGGATGCTTTAAAGAGATGCTGTACTATATCTAATAAGTATCTGATACAGATATGCCAACTTGCCGAGATATGGCAGGATACAAAATAAATGAGTATCCATGAATGAAAAAAAAATGATACATATTGCTCTGTTATGTCATTTATGTGATCCTATTGAAATATGTATATATATAAATAAATAAAAAATCATCCCTAATAAAACTTCTTAAAATCTTGTGATTACTAAAAGTTGATATTGATAACTCCAAACAACTAGAGTTCATAGGAAGTAGTGTGCCTACTAATACCACCACTAGCGGTGAAGCAAGCATCATCTTCTTGTGCTACAACCAAGATAGAATTGTGAGCTTTGTACAAATACTTGCAAATTTAACATAGCACAAAATCCAATGTAGCCTCAAAGAATAAAAATTTGAAATAGTTGAGGCTCAAGAGCCACAAAGTCCAGAACTTTCAACATTCTAACTAAATATTGACATGAGTTTTGAGAGAGGATAAGGCAAAGTTCAAAAATTCAGCACTCTTATCAAGCTACTTGCTACTTTCAGATTATAAGTCAGACTTGCCTGGGCCAAAATGATGGGACCTCCTTGTGATGCAAAAAGCTTCTCTTGTTTCATTAGGTTCACTATGAATGTTGTGAACTTCTGCATGTAATACTAAACCCCACAAAGTAGCCAAATCAGTTAGAAAGGGAATGAATATCATTTCATATGTTAAACAATCGCATTGCAAGAACTTAAAACATAATATTATTGAATGATACTTTTAAAATGTTCTTAGAGTTTAAGCCATTAGTCTTTGAGAGTCCAAATTTTTATACCTTAAAAGGCTCGTTGTCTGTCCGGAAAACAGTGCCAGGCATATAATGCAACCAAACAGGTATACCACTGTATCATAGAACTGTAATTTAGGAATTTCCAAGCAATAATTGAAGTTTGAAAGAGTGTGTGAACATTAATAAGTGCAACTCTCCATAGTTTTAAATATTGACAGCCTATTTAAAATGATTTCATTTTTCTGCAGACAAATATTTCATTATTTATAAGTGAAGCTTTATAAAAAATAGAGGAACCTCATTTACACAAAGTTCCCCTAAAAAATTACATGAATATGGAATTACATGTGAACTGAAAGAGAATCAATAAAATCTAGAACTTAATGTATATCATTTGGGCCAAGACATTCTTGCATATCCAAAGCAGTATTGCAATGAGGAAACAATATTACATTCAACAATGAGAATAACGTACCCAAAGTTCCATTCTGCTGCAACGAATGGCCCAATTCGAAGAATCAAATATAAACCTGCCTGCTGAACAATCTTCACAAACTTGACCAGATCGTATCGACCCCCAAAATAATACTAGGATTTCCCAATTCAAATAGAAGAAGAGACAAACCAATGTTAACATAATTAGATAAATACAGAGAATGCATCTGTTATTAATTACTACACATCTTTTATCCTACTCACATTGTTTGGAGAAAGTTCATGACCATTCCAAAATACATACGTTTCAATCACATCGGCCCCTCCCTCCTTCGCTGTTTGAACCAAACCCGGCCACATCTACCATATACCAGATTAATATAGATAGAATCAATCTCCATCACAAAAACTCACCCCCCCAAAAAAAGGCAATCCCAAAATAAAACCATAGAAACCAATCAGATAGCCATACAATTTGCAATCCAGAATGCCATTTCAAAGAGAGAATCAATTCAGCAAAAAATTAAAAACCAGATAGGTTCTATTGAAACCATATGGAGAGAATAATAAATTAAACAAGCAAACACAGATTCTCTTTCCAAAAATTATCAGTAACCAAAGAAGAATACATAAAAATCAAACAAATAAGCAAATATGATTCATGAAAACCAAGAAACTGTAAAATCAGAGCATTACGGAGAAAGAACAATCATCACGTTTGGTTGCTCTGGAAATGTGAAAGATTAAAATTAGAAACCAGATAACTCCTTCTCAGACGAGTCATTCTACACTTTGTTTGGATTAAAACTGAGTTCCTTTTGTTCACAAACACTAACTTATAATCTCCACACACACTCGACACGCACACAAAGCCTTTATTTTCCCATGGTTTCTGAGCAAACAAACGGAGCATTACCCATTATACAAAAGTGAATAAATAATGTAGAAAAAAAAAAAAAAAAAAAAAACCCAACAACCCACTAACCGCGGGAACGCTGCGAGGGTAGTGAATGGCAGCGGAGATGAGGAGCTTGTGCTGGCCTTTGATGATGAGAGAGTGAGAGTCATAGGTGACATTTTCAGCCAATGAGGGTGTGAATGTGAAGCACAAGAACAAGAATATTGAGTGGATCACAATGAAGCAAGAGGACAGCTGCATTTTGCAGTAGAGTAGTTGTGAGTTGTGAGTTCCTTCCTTCCTTAATCTTTTAAGGTGAAGCTTATCAATGTAAGTGACTAGAAGCTACAGTGTCTATTGGCCATTGGCCATTGGGGGAGGGAAGAAACAGAAGAACAGACACAGCATGTGTATTTATGGCTTGGGGGCAATGTTGTGTGTTGTTGAGGTCATCAGAGGTACTCCAAGACAGATAATAGCCCAACACTCTGTCCAACCAATTATTAGTTATTTTATTAACACAAACTTTTACTCTTTAAATCACAATTTTTTTTACAATTTTGCTGTAACTTTATCCATATCGAATGATGAAAACATTGATCCACATGAACTCAATATTTTCACTTCACCACTTACAACTTGCAATGTGAACAAATTGTAGTTAAAGTTATGGCAAAAGTTATTGTCTTCTCATTTTCCTTTACTAAATCATTTCTCACAACTATCTGACCTGACACTCATCAGAACGTGAGTCTAATTAGCTGCCTATTATCTTTATATGGATCTACTATTTTTTCTCCGTCACTCACCATCAGCCACATAGAAGTGTTGTGGAAAAGTAAGTGGAATAAGTTGTAGTGTTAGAATTATTGACCATTTTTTCGTTTTTGTTTTTGTTTTGAGCAAATCTATATACACAAACCGTTATTTTAACAAATTTCAAACTTGCTAAGTTGAGAAGTTATTATTAATTCTTATATATAAAGACCCATCACTGACAGACAGTTGTGAAATTTGTTAACTATTCTGTTGAGCCTCTAGACTTATTGTTTTGTTTTTAAATAATAACTCCAAAGCCATGATAATATTTAGAAAATATTTTACAATTGTTAAGGTAGGAAAGTGTTAATAATAGATGAAAAAATAATATTAGTAAGGACATAGAAGAAAGTTAATAAAAACTTGTCAACTTTTCTGATGTAAAAAAATATTACGGCTTTCATATATAACATTACTCTTTTAACAAAAATTTGGAACTACAGATTTTATAATAATAAAGTCATAACTGTATTAGAAAATAGAATTTATCGTTTTGGAGTTTTCAAGAGACATTTATGATTCTTTTATATATATATATATATATATATATATATATATATATATATATATATATATATAAAGAGAGTAGATAATATTACTGAACTAAGGTTGTTGGCCATATTTCTTCATTTGATATGCATTACAATCAAACATTAACATCATTATTAGATCATATTAGTTTTTTTTGTTGTTGAGGAAATTAGATCATTTTTTTTAGGAAACAGTAATACTTATTAGAACACATGAATACAAAAGTAGTAAATAGAGTTTTTTAAACAGACTTATAATATATTACACGAAATTAGATCATATTAGTTGACAAATGAATCAGAAAGATATTCTAGGATGTCACATTCTTTTCAATATTTATATTAGACATATATTTGGACTTGGGAACAACATTATTTTTTATATTTGTGGTATAGATATTTATTTTTAAGTTATTAATTGCATAATATTTTCATAAATAAAATATTATTTAATATAAAAATACATTCTCCAATGACATAACCAAACACAATTACATTCAATGTAATTATTTTTCAATACAAGTTTTAGCATAATACCAAACATTATTTTTCATAAAAATGTATTATGTCATAGTGCATTTTTAATTTTAAGATTCATTCCATTGGATTGGTATCTTGGCTTAATTATAAAGAATAATCATTATGGAGAAAATGTCATAAGTTGTAAAATTCTATCATACTTCTCAAAAAATAATTTTAAAAAAAAAACAACAAAAAAATGTGTTCTAAAAAAAATGGGTGGTGCACACAAAATGCTTTTTATAAGTAAATTTTATACTTAATGAAAATGGAAATACTAATGACTACTTCTATTTCAAAAGACAAGATCCTCAACCGATTGTATTACCTCTTAGGATTAATGAGTATTGCATGAAAAATACTTAGGTACTCTTGGAGCATGAATAAATGGTGTTCTCTCTTCTCACATTTATAGTGGACCCCATCATGAACTTAATGAGTGGACTTCACCATGAATGTGAGAGGAAGAAACATCATTCTCCGTGTTCTAGGAGTACCTAAGAATTACTTGTATCACACACTACTTTAACACAATCTTATTATTTTTATGAGTTACAAATATTATGGCATTTACAACACTTGATAGAAGTGGTTTTTTAGAGTTTGGTGTGTCAAATGCCAAATATTTGGCATTTGACACACTTGATGGGAATGCTCTAATGGACCATTTACAAAGTTGAATGTTTTAAAACTTTGCCAATTGCTAACCAGAGCTAAAAGCCTTAAACACCACATTTTGCAAGAGGAACAAAAAATTAATAACTTTACCTAGCTAGCACGGGGCTGCATAAACTTTGTTTGTTTGTCTAGAACACAAGGTCATGATCCAGGTTTGAATTTTCTTTTTCTTTCCTTCATGAACTTTTTGGTTGTCATTACTAATTAGGTTGGAAACTTCTGTACTTTTTTATGATTTGAGAAAGCCAATGGTGATAGGGACCAGTTCCTGCCATTGCACTCAAGTCATATGAATGTATGATAGCTGTTTGCAATAATATGACAGGATATTTCTTCCTTGCCTACAACCCTCCAACTTACCTGATAATACCATTCAAACTAAAAAAAAAAAAAAAAAAAAAAAAAGGGGGGGGGGGGGGAGAGGGGGGGATTTCAAAGTTTTGTTCTTGAAGAATTTTCCTTTTTTTATTTTATAATTTGATAGACACGATGTGAGATAAGAATTTGGACATTGAATATTTAGAAACACTATAAAGTATCAGTTGAGGTACAAAACTCTTGACAATTTATTTTCTTTTTTTCATATATTTAATACTTGCGTCAAATTTTAGTCAAAAGTAAAAAATAATTTTCAAGCTATATTAATTTTCGAACTCTTGACTCTATTCTGGATTTAAAAAAAAAAAAAATTTATTTGTTAATGTGTCATTCTCAATATAATATATACATAATTTATAAAAGAACCTAAACAAAAGAAGCCAAAGATTTCATATGGCACAGGAGAAGAAGACCCAAGATGTTGTGCTTTTCAATCACAGGCTTGACTTGGCTTTCAAAAGCCAATCATGGGTCAATGTGTATATTATGAAGTATGGTCAATGTTGGGTAATCAAGTAATCATCATAAAATTTGTACTCAATTAGTAAAGAACAGTTGACCAAAACATCAATCAGGTGAAGATAGAGCTCAGATTTTGAAAAAGACTGCCAATCACGTGAAATCAGTTTAAGCTGATTAATCAATTTGATTAAACAATTAGACCAAAATATAGGAAAAGATTCACTTATTTATATTTTATAGTAAATTTTATTTTGTTCAATAAAAATAGTGTTATCGAAACTAGAACAGTGTCCCTGGCCGTTTTGGTCTGGGTTCTCAAAAAAAAAGAAAAAAAGAAACTAGAACAGTGTAACGCGGAAACATGGGTACCGAGTCTACCGACATAAGTCGGACAATGATTCCCAATTTGTCTAAATTGTTGGGTCCCGCAAATCTCTAGTCGGTGATAATACCATACTATAATAGGTACTAGATTACTTGATTTTTGTATTTTATATATTAAATAAAATAATTTGATTTTATATATCACACGTGCAAGCAAAAAATATCTTGGACTTAATATTTATATTTTATATATAAAAAATAATTTGATTTTATATAAAATTCAAGTCACACCTGCAAGTAAAAAACATATCTTGTGCATCATATCATGTAAATAGGATATTGATTGTAACTCGCATATAGTGGGATAGCTAATACATATTACATATTTCAAAAATATATAATAATTATAGTAATAATTATAGATTTATAGTATGCGAATAAAGAAAGCATGTAATTCACGGTTCAATTATCCACCTAAAATGTCTTCTAGCAATTTTGAACGTTGCTTTTTAACTAGAGTGGAGTTCTTATTTTCTTTCTTTCTTTCATTTTTGCCTTTTTTGCCCTAGGATTAGAGAGAGTTCTTTCACTCTTGAACATAAGCTTTAAAGCATTAATCAATATAACCACTATACTTATTATAAATAGGAAAAAAAAGCAAATGACATTTAGGTCAATTGGCATTTTTTTTTTTTAATAAAAATGACTAGAGTTTGAATTCTCCACCCTACTTATAATGTAAAAAAAAAAAAAAAAAAAAAAACAAAAACTTATCCATTCTTAGGAGTTATACAATTTTATTTAGCTATGAAGTTTAGTCTTTATTTTGAATGTGAAAAGAAAACTTAAAACACTTGTTATACGTTTATATTATAGCCATTTCTCTCAAAAAAATACATACTATAACCGGCGAACAAATTCAAAGAAAATATTGAACTAGGAATCTATAATTTTTAATTTACATTAGGTTAATTCAAATATTGCTCTATTATTACTCAATTGAAGAAAAATAGAGACTTTTCGTAGCATAAATGTAAGTTATGTGACATGTACATGACTATTCTTTCTGTTTTTCTTTTTTTAAATAACTATTTCCCTTTTTGAATTGTTTGGTCTTTCAAAGGTACAATTATTTCCATTTATATTAGCTATTTTTTGAAAAATTTAATTTATTTATTTACTTGCTCAAAGATAAGAAAAATATAATAGTACCTTAAAATGAAGGGTTTCAAAAGGGGTGAATAAAAAAAAAAATTCAATAAAGCTAAACAAAAGTAGATGGAGTAAAAGGTCCAGCAATGACCCGCCAAATGGATTTGCGTGAGCCGACACGGAAGACCAAACAAAAGTAGATGGAGTAAAAGGTCCAGCAATGCTCCAGCTGTGCTTATATTGCTAGTTAACTTGGTAACCAAGTAGCAGCTACTTACTATAAAACGGGTCATTCTACCGTGCCCCCCCAAAAAAAAGGGGGTACGGTACCCTCTAAATCTGAACTCTTCATTTAATATTGTTTTAATCTTGTTTATTGATGAAATTTTAATGGGTTTTGATTACCAGCTAAACAGGTTTTATATATAAACCAAAAATTATAACATTAATCATACTTTTCTCCTCTTACGTTTGCTTCTCTACCTCTGGGATTTTATTAAAAAATAACTATAAAACCCAAACTATATTATTAGTTAGACAACGTTTCAAACATATTTGATTTCTAACAATTCGAGTTCTCTGCACTCGATTTTGCCCAGTGAATTTGCACTTGGAAATCGAGTGTTTGAAACTCGATTTCCATACTCACTTGGAAATCGAGTGTCTCACACTCGATTTTCTCAGAGCAAAATCGAGTCCTCTGGACTCGATTTGTTAGAAATGAAATTTGTTTTAAACCTTGCCTAACTAATAATATAGTTTGAGTTTTATAATTATTTTTTAATAAAATCCCTACCTCTGCCTCTCTCAATTTGCCTCTCTAAACAAAACCCTCAAAATAGCTAAAACCATATAAGAACCAAACAGCCGCACACCCACAACCTCAAATCGGCGGCGCACTTATATCCAATCCAACTCGGTGGCGCTTCTTTTTTGCCATTCTAAATCGGCGGAACCACCCACAATCTTCAGGTTCTCTCTTTACATATGATTAACGTTGATATGGGTTTATATTATTTCTCTAAACTTTGTGGGTTTATGCTATTATTGTTTTGTTTGAGTTTCGGTTCTTATATATTTGACAAATTAATGTTTACACCGAAGGGCTTGACAGTCCACCATTGATTGCCTGGATCACTACTGCCATGTGAAATGAAATTGTAATAAGGTTGCCAATGTTGGCAAAGAAATCTTGGGTTGGGCTAGAACTTCAGGTTTGGGTTGAAGACTTACCTCGGGACATTATCCCCCTTGCTCTGTTTGATGTTCATAGCTTTCTTATGTTTTAATAAAAGCATCGGTCTGTCTCACAGACTGGTTTCTCAAAAAAAAGAAAAAAACAAATAATCTTTACACTTTTGAGTTTGGGATGCGAAACGTGAAACTTGAGTGAGATGTGGGAACCCTTATCCATAAATTGCGACAAGATTAGATTTGGTTGGGAGTGTGGGGAGGACACGATACTATGAACCTATGGACTTAGGAGATTATTATTATTTTTCAACCACCTTGGCAGTAAGAACACCAATTTTAGTGTTGGTTTGTGCTATATTTTAGAGTTGGTTTCCAATTTTAGAGTTTGTTTCTCTAAAATTTAGAATTTGAAAGAAGCCTGGTGAGTTTGCTCAGAGTTTCAGGAGCAGATATTTTATCTGGATGATGTTCACCATAAATTGAAGTTGTAATAAAAACAGCCTTCCTAATTAGTTCATCTCCTGTATCAAAATTGTGTCCCTCTTTTAGCATTAGTTTCTACTTTCTACTTTCTAGCAGTGTGGCTCTGCATAGAGCCAGTTGGTGCCAAAGGCAAGGATTCAACTGGGAATTAGTCAGTAACAAAGCGATCTCTCAACTTAAGTAACAAATAGTTGGTCCCCTGGCTCCCACAGCATTTGTACATTACCGCAGAAGTTGTAGAGCATCACTGCACCTAGAGAAAGAGAATGTAGCAAGAGACAAAAACCAAAACCCACTTGTTTGTTTGACAAAGATATAGCAACTTCGACACCTTTACCTCAACAACAATTACAGAGTACAGGGTAAGGTCATCTGCAATTCTGAATAGCAACAACAGACGCTGCACAGATAGTTTCAGGTTCAGCCCAGTGATTACTTTCAAATTAGGATTAGCTAACTATTTTATATTTTTCTTTTTTCTTTTTTAGTCCAGTTACTGTGAAAAATCAGGTTAATATTATTTCTCATTGAGAGTTTATTTTAGCTTTGGTTTTTCCTAGGTGAGGTGAGGTACTTTGAATCAAGATGATACCGAATAAACGACTAACCATCATGATTGGAAATATTACTTTGTGAATTTAGGCCAATGTCATTTTAAGGTGTGGTCTCACCTATAAAAAGGATGAGTGCATAATTACCACCAAAAAAGAAACTACCCTATAGTAAGCACATTTATCAATGCTTTCACTTGCTAGATTAAGATTGGGAACTGGACTGCTATGGTTGAGGATGTCTCATAGCGAGGTTAACCTGCTTCCATTCATGATAAATATTTATTGAGGTTAACCTGCTTCCTTTCTCTGTTTTTGAATCAGGCTTACACACACATGTTTTAATAAGTGCGTTGAGAAAAGGTACAAAACTTTGTGTTAATTTCTTTCCTGCAATTTGCATGAACTTTTCTAAGTTGATTTTGAATTCACCTTTGTAGAATCCAGTTAACTTTTTTTACAAAGTTCAGTAATTTTTTCTCCATATTAATTAATTGCAGAAAGTACTCATTTGAAATCCTTGTGTAAAGAAAATGTATCAAATTGGTCATATTATCATTTATTATTTCAGGTACAAGGAGTCTGAACTAAATATGGGTGAAAATAGTTGCATTGATCGCTACATATCAAAATATTGGCATGTAAGTTGACAATCATATTCACATATGGTTTACACAGTACTTCCCACAGTATAAACTTTTGATTGATGTACTTTTTTTTGAGCAGGTAGATTAAATTTCTCATTATTATATTACTCTCTTGTCTCTTGTTATAATTTGATTGATATAAAGTCATATACATGTTATAATTTGCTTGATAAGTTTGTAAATATTTTCAAGCTACTCATAGATATCCTGTATAAGGAGCAATGCAGATGTTTTAAATGTGGACTGACTCTCATCTATTGTCATATTCTTTTGAACTGGATTTTGTTACAAAAAAGACAATATTTCAGTTCCTTCTTACCTTCAACCCCTCCACACCAGAAGTTTCATTTTTCCCCTTGGCCTTTCTTTGAATTTTGTTGTCTTGATGTTTGATTGGATTCTCTCCATCATGTTTAGCTTAAGTTTAATTTTATATCATCCATTACTTCCATGCTTCCTTCACATTATTTTATTTAGTTTATCAATGCGTATGTTATACTGATAATTCTGTGCACCATGCCATTAGCTTAGAAATATCTGTATAAGTCTTGCAGCCTTGGTGTTGCTTTAGAAAGGCCTAACCTTATAGACATGTGATTTTCTGTGACATCAGTATTTGAATAGTGTGGGTTGCTTGCTGGTTCTATTTTGTTTTGTGGTAATTTAGTGTATGGAATTGGTATTTCATCACCTATGAATTATGATTTGCATGCGATTACCATCATGTAATGGAAATAAAAGCAAGCTATTTTGTGTTTTTGCCAGGTGACTAATCTAATCGGCCAGCTGCTAGGTTCAGGTCGGCCCCCAATGTGAAATTAAGGCTATTCTGAAATTTGCTCCACATTAGTTACGTGTTTACCTGGCTGGCTGCCAAAGGTTGATACTGGAATGATTTTTGTTTGTACCAAACTTTGTTTGGCGGCAATTTGAATTTTATGTTGCTCCTAGATTTAAGTCATAAAATTGTTAGCTCTTCATAAATGAAATATTATTCTTGGAAAAATCATCAGTATTTGTGATGATTCTATAACATGTTGAATTGTTTTTGCTGCTGCTTGTTTCTTGGAAGTTTGCAAATGCTTGAAAGGAATGGAGATGTTAATGCACATTAAGGGCCCACTTCCTTCCTCCACAGAGCTTAAAAAAGTTCTATACGTACATCAGTGCCCTTCCACTTCTGCGCATCTGAAGTTTGTGGTCATTCTAGCTGATCTCATTATGAAAATCCAGACTGAAAATGAATGTGCAATTCCTACATGTGTGAACCTTGAAGCCTACAATTGAATGACTCAAATTGCAAGTTAGGGAATCAAATTGCAAGCCTGTATAAGACATGTCAGATACGAAAACATCAATTAAGCAATTGAGTATGTTTAGATTGGATTTGTAGATTAATGGGATCTGTTTATCCGACTTTTGTCTAATTTTCTTTTCAATATCGCAAGGTAACTTGGGGCAACACAGTGCACTGCCTCCTTCCCCACAAAGAAGGAAACGAGAGCTTAAATCTAAGGCCAAAAATTATACGTGTAACATGTTTCTTGTAGATATAGGACGTTAATTAATGGGGCAAGAACAAGGTGATGCAGCCTAAGGCACCTATTAACAATTTCAAAGCTCATTTCCTAATCATCAGAATTTAGAAGGCAAGAAATTCAACCCCCGAAAAGCCAAATTTTTTTCCATAATGCAAACTCAACTTTCATTCTTACCATCACAATCAACCCCCGAAAAGCCAAATTTTTTTCCATAATGCAAACTCAACTTTCATTCTTACCATCACAATCTATTGCAGAAGCCACAAGACAGCTAAGAAATGTGAAAAAAAAATTTTAATTACAGAAGCATCTAAAGACTGAGATAATTAAGAACATAGATCAAACGTAAATTGAACATTAATCCTCAGGTGCTGTAGAAACTAATAAGCCAAGGAAAGGAAGAGATGGATAAAGATAGATACAAGGGGTATTTTCGTTTGCTCTTTTTTTCTTTTCTTTTGTCCCTAATGCAAGAAGGGGTAAAAAAACCTATACACTATCAGTTTCTGTGTCTTTGTGTTTCCAAGGATGTTCCATCTTTAAGACTTTCCTGTGCATCATTGTCCATCCCAAGGCTGAAGAGGGCAGCTGCTTGAAGATAGAAGGCAGTAGGCCATTCAGGAACTATTACCTGGGCTTGCATTGCATCTCCAAGAGCTTCTTGTGGCATTTCACTCATCAAGTAACACAAGCAGCGTCTAGCAAACACAGTTGGTGATATCATGGTCCCACCATCGATGAACTACAGATTCAAGCAAAGGAGATTCCACGTTAGGATAAATAAAGGAGCAAATTCAACAGTACTCTTCATTTCTATCACACAGATCATAAGAATTTTAAAGCTTAAATTTGTACAAGGGGCCTATTTTATCTATTTGCTTAAAGAGTGCTTTTTTCTACTTTTTTTAGCAACAATGTTTGGTAACGCAGTTTCAAATGCACCTTTTCAAAGAACAGTAAAAAAAATCATTTATTTATTTATTTTTAAGTACAGCCTTTCAAACAATCTCATTTTCAAAAAAAAAAAAAAACTGAAAAATAAGTTGTACCAAAGGCGTAGCTCTCCAATTTCCATTTTGAGGGAAAAAGTGATGTAGCTTTGCCAAAATCATTATTTACTTTATTAAAATCATTACCCATCAAATGGAACATAACAACTGCGTTCCAGCTACAAAGAATGAGGATGTGTATTGTGGTCTAGTATTTTATTAATTGAGATGTGGAAGTATATGCTATTAATGTCTTGATAATATTACATTGCCATAGAACTGCAATGATGTGTCAGCATTCCTAGACATTCAGTTTGCATAACAATTTTCTAGTCGAAGATTCTGCAGATCTAAAGAAATGACTTGTGTGTAATAACTAAGGGCATTAGCAAAGTCCTTAGATCGAAAAGCAGCATCTCCACGCTTCTTAGAATTCAGCATTTCCTGTATTTGATTTGTCCACATTTGGAAGGAAAGCTGCAAGGCAAGGAAAATCCCATGGTATGATGGTATTGAGCAATATGACGTGTATAAGAGGGACCAAATTCAAGTTTGAGAATAGCAAGAAGGATGTAAATACTAGGTTAAGGACTAAGAGAGAATTCATTGCCCAATAAAAAAATCCAATCTCATTTCAATGGCCTGTCTCTTGTCCATTTATAGAAAGGTAGGACTGCCTCCAATGCCTACCATTTACATTTCATTCAGATTTCTATGTAAAGATGCATGCCTTCATTTTCCTAAATAACAAGACTAATTGGGTGACTCTACCAACCCTCTGATTTTTCAATATAACAGCAGGCCCCTCTGCACTTTGCTGTAGAACAATGCAACTAAAATATTGTAACAAAGAGTTATTGCTGTCGATAGATATTACTCTTAAATCCTTCCAAGATAAAAGAAAATGATCAGTCCATACCTGGTCATGAATGCCGCATATTGACCACATGCAGCCAACGTATCCACTTGGGTCCCTGCCATCTATTTCATACTGCATGCAAAGTTTTGGGTAAATAACACTTGGTAGTTGATAAGGCATCAGTAACAACCTCCATTAAAGCACAATAAATCTGAAGTGAATTAACCTTGTCATTCAAATATATTGATATTTCAAGTGCTTCTTCTGGTCCTCTTGTCCACTCAAGAATCTTTTTGGCCCAATACATCCAGCACCAGGTTTTGCAAACGCAATGACAGGTCAAAAAGATTGTGATTCTTAACAAAAATTCAGAAGTAGTAGTAGAATTGACAGTGCATCTAACGAAATTGCATATTGTATATTCAAGAAAAATAATGCATCAATCTCCAAAAGGAAGCAAATTTTGCCCACGTATTTATATGTACAGCATTTTCATAACAGAAATATTACTGGCAATATGGTACTAGTGGCCAGCGAATCAAAATAAAGATAGGAACAAAACGGTAAGCCACCCCAATTTAACACACAGATCATGATGCAAGCAAACAAAGAAAGTAAACTGTGACACCAAACTTCAAAACATCACTGTTATACTCTTCAGGAAGTCACTTGCCGCATAAAACCATGCATCTTGCCATAGTAAACCATCTCCAACTGAGAAGCATTCCAGAGCTGGAAATCACAAGCCATAAAGATAGTCAAAACAATGACTACATATAGCACCAACTAGATGTAAATAAGACTAAAATGCTAGAGGCATTTGTAAAACCAAAAGAAGACCTCATCAATATAAAGGTCAAAACATAAACTATGAAACATCAAATACTTCCAACATCTCATCAACATTATTACAAAATAATATTAAAACATTCAGCTTACAGGATCGGCTGTTTTTGCCTTTTCCAATTGCTCCCTGCTGCAAATTCCATAATCAATTAAAAGATAGAGAACCTTACACAAGGAATCAACACAATCCAATCAAAGTAGAGAAAATTTGACTCACGTGTAAATATGTTCTCGCTCATCAGAAGCATGGTCCATCAAGGTCTTACGTGCCCATTCCCATGCTCCTTGCAGTGAATCATAATGATGCTGGTAGAAGCAGAAGTTATAGGCAAGTTCTCTGCGCACAATCAACTCCTCCAAGAATGTATCAACTGCCTTCAGAATAACAGGTAGAAGATAGATCAAGCTATCATTGATGCCATTAACCACTGAACAAAAAGAAATAAATAAGAAAATTCAAATGTGACATCAAACTACAATCAAACACTGATATTTTCTCTAATCTCTAGAGACTCTACTCACTCTCTTATCTATACAATATAGTCACACAGAGTCACAATTCACAAAGACAAACACAGATTCATCAGTAAGATAGTCACAGAGCCAAAAAGCCAAAAAAATAAAAAAATAACACAAGCACAGATTCCTCATCAGTAAAAACACAAACACCACAAGCACAGATTCTGAGATTTTGAAGGATAGATTAAATACTTGAGTGTGAAGGCTGGAGCAGATCAAAGCCAGCAGCGGCGTCACGACGAGATGGGTGTCGCGTGGGTCTGCGAGATGGGTCTCGCCGCTCTCGCGTGGTGGCGGCGTCACGGCGTGGGCAGCAGCAAGATTTCAAGCTCTCACCTCGCGTTTTGGCAGCTTCACTCACGGCGTGGGCAGCGGCAAAGTCTCTCTCACTCTTGTCTTTTTTTTTTTTTTAGAAAACCCTCTCACTCTCTCTGTCTTGCCTCTTAGCCTTAGGTTTTCTTTTCTTTTTTTCATTTGTTTTTCCGTTTGGACTTTGGAGACTAGAGTCTTCTTTTATTTTTTTTTGATAAACAACCAGAAAAACAGAGCATTACAACGTTAGGTGCTGCGGCCATTGGAAGTGCATGGGAGCACTGGAGGCCATAACAGCCATATTATGTACATTAACAAGCACAAAAGCAGGAATCCAACGGAAGGAAAAGCATATACCCCGTTGCCTTAAGGACTCTAAATCAGCAAACAAGGTTTTTCCTTCCCAATCCGGAGCTTGGCCTGTGTTAAACATCTGAACCAAAAAATTACAATTGCTCAAAACCAAAATCTGGTTGAACTGAAGCCTAGAAGCTGTTACAGCTGCTTCTCTAAGACCTTCAAGCAAAACCCCTGAGACTGATCTAGCGGCACTGCTGCTGCACCCGTAGAACACCACTGTACCCTGCCTGTTCCTAGCCTCATAAGCAAAAGCAGCTCTCTTCTTTCTTCTTTGCTTGACACCAGAAATCTTGAGGATGATGCTCCACTGCCCATGAAGACCTTGATCCATAGTTTTCTGCGTAGATATCTTATGATCAGTACTGTGATGCTTTTGATAGATCTCTTGGTACCTGCAAAACAGATTTTGAGTGGTTAAAATGACATTCATTGGATCAGGAGTAACTCCCTCATGAATCACCCGGTTTCTATGATTCCAAATAGCCCAGAGGGTGATGAATATCAGCTGCAAAGATTTCTAGCCACTCTCATCCAAACTCTTATGTCTAATAATGGAATTGATGATCCACTGCTGAACTGCTATAGGACCAAGGGAGGAAGTATGCAGGGCTAGAGCTGAACCATACCAACAGGCTCTAGCAAAATGGCAATGAAGGAAAAGATGGCTAGCAGACTCCTCATCAGAGTCACAAAAGGGGCAAAGGGTAGCAATTGGAATTCCCCTTCCTTTTAAAGCTTGAAAAGTTGGCAAGCTATCATGGATTACCTTCCAGACCAAATTGCAGATTTTCAAGGGTAATCTAACCTTCCATAAAGTGTTCCACACAACATCAGGGATAATATGGGGTCTAAGGTTTGCATTGGCTGACACATTTGCATCTTCCAATAGAATCTCATAAGCTTTTTTAACTTTAAAATCCCCTGAATTTGAAAACTTCCACGTAAGAGAATCTGTCACAGAACCTGTCTTAGAGATTGGGATGCTTAGAATTTCAGAACTAATAGGGTGGGGGTACAAGGATCGAACTAGATCAGGTTTCCAAGAGTGAGTGGCTTGGTCAATTAAGTCAGCCACAGTACCTGTGATAAGGTTTGGATTATGCAGATTAGGAGTTTGGAACCAAGCAGGATGGTCTAAGGGAATATTTGTACCATTACCAACCCACCACTTCCCCTCTTTTAACTTTCTGTTATCCTGTTTTATAATGTTTCTCCAGAACCAAGATTGATGCGGCTTGGGATGACATTCATGGATTGAGCTTCTAGGGAAGTATTTGGCTTTAAAAGTTCTTGCTAAAAGGGATTGAGGATTTTGGTGAATTCTCCAGAGTTGCTTAGCAAGCATGGCCTGGTTCATCAAACTAAACTTTTTAAGGCCAAGCCCTCCCCTATTCCTAGGTTGACAAACTCTATTTCAGTTAAGAAGATGCAATTTTCTAACCCCTTGATCATGCCCCCACCAGAAGGATCTTGTAATGGCATCAAGCTTGTTACAAATACTCTCAGGCACCCTAAAGCAAGAAAAGGTATATAAGGGCAAGGATTGGAGAGCTGAATGGATCAAGGTGGTTCTACCAGCTTGTGAGAAGAGTTTAGCTTTCCATCCCTGAAGCTTAGAGCTGAGTTTATCCACCAAGTAATGAAAGTCAGCAACTCTCTTACCCTTAAGTTTGAAGTTTAAACCTAAATACTTACTAGGTTCAGACACCAGGTTGACCTTTAAGGCCGAGGCTAGGTGTTCTTGCTCTACTCTTGGCATATTTGAAGAGCAAAACAATTCAGACTTGGCAACATTAATGCTCTGACCAGAAATAGAGCAGAACCACTGTAAAATGCATTGAATATTGTCTATAGATTTATCATCTCTCCTGAAGAACAAGAGGGAATCATCAGCAAACAGCAAGTGAGTGAAGGTGCATCCATTCCTTCCAATTCTTATACCTTGGATCTTATTTTGTTGCTCAGCTTGAATAAGGGCAAGGGAAAGAACATTTGCACACAAAAGGAAAAGATAGGGTGATAAAGGATCACCTTGTTTGAGACCCCTTTTAGGCTTGAAAGTTTGAGAAAGGCTTCCATTCACAAGAAGAGTAAATTGGACAGTGGTGACACACTGTAAAATCCACTTTATCCAATTTTGGCTAAAATTCATGGAAGTAAGCACAGCCTTCAAAAATTTCCAATCTACTCTATCATAAGCCTTTGTCATATCAATCTTCAAAGCTCCATAACTTTTTCCTCCTCTTCCTTTTTGTAAGAAAGTCAAAGATTTCATGAGCAAGGAGAATGTTATCAGAAATATTCCTTCCCTTAATAAAAGCATTCTGAAAGGGAGTAATAAGAGAGTCCATGAAAGGCTTAAGACGATTAACCAGCAACTTAGAGATAATCTTGTAAATCACATTACACAAACTAATGGGTCTAAAGTGATTCACATTATCAAGGCAAGCTACTTTAGGAATGAGGGTGATATAAGTAGCATTGAGAGACTTAAGAAGTGATCTTGAGTGGAAGAAAGCTAGGACAGTGTTAAAAATATCAAACTTGACAATGCTCCAGTACTCATGATAGAAAAAAGCAGGAATACCATCTGGGCCAGGGGCTTTATGAGAGCCAGCTGGAATACAGTATCCTCAATTTCCTCAGTAGTGACCGGTCTATCTAGAGAAGAGAGTTGATGAGCAAATAATTGAGGTAAGGGTAGAGTTCCTACTTCAGCAAGGATCTGGTCATAAGATAAAGGAACATTGTCCTCAAAGGCAATCTTGAAGTGCTGAGCAAGAATGTCCTCAATTTCCCCAAGGTCATCAGTAAAGCTACCATCCCCCCTTTTTAGATGCATGATTCTATTCCTGACTCGCCTTTGCCTTACAACAGTCTGAAAGAACCTAGTATTTCTGTCTCCAAAAAGAACCCAGTCACTCCTAGCTTTCTGGGCCCACATAACCTCCTCCCTTTGCATCAAAATTTCCAACTCTTCCCTTAACTCAGCCTCCCTCTTAACATTCGCAAGGGACGAGATAGAATTCTACACTAGTTTAAGTTGATTTTGTTTCATGTGAATCTCATTCTCCACTTTCCCAAACACTTCCTTATTCCAAACTTGGAATTCATCCCTAACATTAATGAGCTTGTGCCTTAATTGAAAAGCTCTTGAACCCTTAACTCGATTATGCCAGACTTTTTGCACAACACTTTTACAAGAAGGATGTGAAAGCCATATTTTTTCAAATCTAAAGGGTCTACGTCGAAAGGGTGTGGAGGACTCACAGTCCAACAAAATGGGGCCATGATCAGACCTAACAATTGGGAGGTTCCTAAGAACATATTTGGGATAAGAATTCACCCACTCTATACTAGCAAAAGCTCTATCAAGCTTTTCCATCACAAAGTCCTCCTCCTCCCTCCTATTCATCCAGGTATACTTCTGACCAGAAGATACCAACTCACATAAAGCTAAGTCATCAATCACTTGTTGGAAGGATTTAGCTCCTGTGATTGGGTTCAAGTGGAAAGAAAATTTATCCTCCAGACTAAGAATTTGGTTGAAATCACCAATGCATAACCAATTTGGGTGGGAGATAGATTTAAAACTTCTAAGTTTGTTCCACACTTCAATTCTATGAGATTGAACAGGGTTGCCATAAACAAAAGCAATAGAGAGAGGGTTACCTCTATTGTCAAGAAGATCAGTGTAAACAAGGTGCTTTGACTTGTATTTGATGATTAGGCATTGTTTTGGCATCCAAGCAAGCAGCAACCCACCACTTAAACCAGTCCTAGGAAATTCCCAACCCTCAGAAAAGCCACATTTATCCCATATCAACTTGCCTCTGTCCTTCACAAGCCGAGGGAGATTAGAGTCTTCGGTTGGACTGCTGGGTTTACCTTTTTGGACTAAACTTTTTTTCTTTTTCTTTTTTTTTTTTCCTTTTTACACGTGGGGTGGGTTGGCCAGCTAGGACGCTGGGTTAATGGTTTACAATTTCAGAGGGGGCCCAAGTCTTTTTATTGAAAATTAACCTACTTAAAAAAAAAAAAAAAAAAAAATTAGGCCAGGGGGCCGGGCCCCTACCTGTGTTTGTGCCTGGCCCTGCGAAACCAAAAGGAAAACAAAAACAAAAACAAAACAAGATTAATAACAATTCAGCAATACAAAAGCCAAACGACAAAAAATAAGATGGAAAACTAAAGAATAAGGATGAGACGTACTGAGATTTTAGTGACGAGAAACGGTGGAGACTTCGAACAAAAGGGCATAGAAAGAGAGGAAAATCGGTGGCTGTTATCACTGACATTGAAGGAAAGAAGATTTGGGATGAACTAGGGTTTTTCTTGGGCGTAGGATCTTGTGGGCTTTTCAGCTTATGGACCGAAAATTGAAAATTCAAAAAAATAAAATTGCAGGCGTGAAGGATTCGAACCAGAGTAGCTCAGCAAAAAATATACCGACTTGCCACCATGCTGATTCAAACAAAGTATAGAGATGAAAATTGACCTTTTAACAGCCAATTATGTTCAAATTACACGTTCCAATATTTTATAGGAACAAATACCAAATGGCTTTAGAATGACGAGTTTGTATAAATTTTGCAAAATCCAGAGAGAGAGAGAGATAAATGCTTTGTGGCACCGATAAGTCTTCAACAACAATAACATTTCATTGCTATTAGGGCTCTCTTAGACTTAGATAGTGGAGGCTCTGCTGACTCAAATGAGGCTCACACTTATCATTGTGGTCGATATGCTAAACTCTCAATGACAAAATTATTTTGATAATTTTTTTAAAAAGGACTGGGTTGTTCGTTTTTGGTAAAATCGGTCAATTATGCTTAATTGTTTTTACCTTTTCTATTGATAATTTTTGTTATTGTAGAAAATTTTTGGAATGTTTATTTTGTTTTAGATGGGTCTAAATATAATAATAATTTTATGAAACAAAACGGCATAGACACTTTAGTTGGGGTGGTTATACTCGTGTTAGACACAGTCATTTGACACTTCTGCACATGTGGATCTAATGAAAATGCCTAAAAAATATAAAACCTGGTGTAGTAGCCTTGATTGATGACTATTTCATACTAGATCTGTAGTTTCAATTCAAGTGTTTACTGAAAATTTTAAAATTATCAACAATCTTTGTATTGGATTTTTTGCATAACTTGCTAATTGTATAGTCACCCTATTTCCAACCTTAGACACCACAATAAACACACAACTGTGATTAAGTTGCAAATGTTGCATAAGAACAATTAGAGAGCACATAAGGTTATACATCTTCGGTTTTATAGTATATATTGATGATGTATAGAAAATCAGTAGGCTGAATGTTTCGGGCTTCAATGGGCTTGAGATTGCTTGGAAGGCCTGAAAAGAAAAAAGCACAAGATCAAAGGTGACCGGGGTGAACTGGCCAAGAACCCTCCGATACTTAAGTTAGTTTTCTCTCTTGAACTTAGGAATTCCAACTCTATAAGTGGTGAAAAACTTACTTTGATTTCATATGGCTGAGTCCTTTTATAGTGAGCTTTGGAGTGGTTACTTGTTTAGTAACTTCCTCAACGTGGATGGAAGTTAGAAGGTTCAGACTTAACTTCTACAACTGCCATCAGAAGTTAAGAACTTAATGGGAAGTTAGAGTGATGAATAAGAATTTTGCTCATACTTCAGAATAGTAGAACGTGGTCCAAATCATAAGTTTTTGGATATAGATTTACTCCGAAAATTTCTAAGTGTTTGGCGGTCGTCCAGGTGACTCCATGTTGGATGACCTTCTTGCACTTGGATGACCTTTCTGGTCTTGAACGACATTGTCGACGAATTGGAGATAGTCTAATTTTTGGTTCACCATCATATATAAATAATAAAAATATAAATATCAAGAAAACGACCTCAACTATGTTATTTTATAGGGAGGTATGCCCCTGAATGTGATGGAAGCTACCAAGTGAGATATGTAGGAAATTAATTGGTATATTCAAATATTTGTGGAAGAAACCAAAATAATTCCAGCTGATTATTTTTGTGAACAAGAGTAATTATTGTGGTTGGGCTAATTTCATGGGATGTTTTTTTTTTTTTTTTTTTTTTTGGTTTTCGATTTTAGATCTAAATTTTTTAATAACTTCTAAAAAATTACTATTGTGATGAGCGGTTATTAGTAAGTAAAAAAGTGACCTTAATGATAAGCCTAAATGTAAAATTATGGTCAGATGTGATATTGGTAGGGCTCACTGTGACGATTGAACTGCCAATTGTAAGGAAAAAAAATAGGGTACCACTAAATGTGATAAAAAATAGGGTACCACCGATTGAACTGCAAAATGTGAAGATGAAACTGTCATGTGTGAAAAAACAGTAAAGGAACCACCCAATGTGACAAAAGAATTGTCACATGTGATGTTGGAACTGCAAAATGTGAGGAAGGAACTGTCAAATGTGAAAAAAAAAAAAAAAGTAAGGGAACCACCAAATGTGAGAAAAGAATTGTCACATGTAATGTTGGAACTACACAATGTGAGGATAGAACTGTAAAATGTGAGAAAAAAGTAAGGGAACCATCCAATGTGTCAAAAGAACTATCATATGTGGTGTTGGAACTGCACAATGTGAGGATGAAACTGTCAAATGTGAGAAAAAAAGTAAGGGAACCACCAAATGTGAGAAAAAAACTGTCACATGTGATGTTGGAACTGCACAATGTGAGAATGAAACCGTCAAATGTGAGAAAAAAGTAAGAGAACCACCAAATGTGACAAAAAAAATTGTCATATGTGATATTGGAACTGTACAATGTGGAGATGGAACCGTCAAGTGTGAGAAAAAAGTAAGGGAACCACCCAATGTGACAAAAGAACTGTCATATATGATGTTGGAACCGCACAATGTGAAGATGAAATCGTTAAATGTGAGAAAAAAAGTAAGGGAATCACCGAATGTGAGAAAAAAATTGTCACATATGATATTAGAACTGTATAATGTGAGTATGAAACCGTCAAATATAAGGAAAAAAAAAAAAAGTAAGAGAACCACCAAATGTAAGAAAAGAACTATCACATGTGATATTGGAATTGCACCATATGAGGATGGAACCGTCAAATGTGAGAAAAAAAAAAAAGGGAACCACCAAATGTGACAAAATAACTGACACATGTGATGTTGGAACTGCACAATGTGAAGATGGAACCGTCAAATGTGAGAAAAAAAGTAAGGGAACCACCAAATGTGAGAAAAGAATTGTCACACGTGATGTTAGAACTGTACAATGTGAGGATGGAATCGTTAAATGTGAGAAAAAAGTAAGGGAACCACCAAATGTGAAAAAAGAATTGTCATATGTGATGTTGGAACTGTAAAATGTGAAGATGGAACTGTTAAGTGTGAGAAAACAATAAAGGAATCACCCAATGTGACAAAAGAATTGTCACATGTGATGTTGGAACTGCACAATGTGACGATGGAACCGTCAAATATGAAAAAAAAAAAAGGAACCATCAAATGTGACAAAAGAAATGTCACATGTTATGTTTGAACTGCACAATGTGAGGAATGAACGGTCAAATGTGAGAAAAAAGTAAGGGAACCACCAAATGTGAGAAAAGAACTGTCACATGTGATGTTGGAATTACACAATGTGAGGATGACACGGTCAAGTGTGAGAAAAAAGTAAGGGAACCACCCAATGTGACAAAAGAACTGTCATATGTGATGTTGGAACCGCATAATGTGAGGATGGAATCGTCAAATGTGAGAAAAAAAAGTAAGGGAATCACCAAATGTGAGAAAAAAACTACCACATGTGATGTTGGAACTGCATAATGTGAGGATGAAACCGTCAAATGTGAGAAAAAAGTAAGTGAACCACCAAATGTGACAAAAGAACTGTCAGATGTGATGTTGGAATTGCACAACGTGAGGATGGAACCGTCAAGTGTGAGAAAAAGTAAAGGAACCACCCAATGTGACAAAAAAACTGTCATATGTGATGTTGGAATCGCACAATGTGAGGATGAAACTGTCAAATGTGAAAAAAAAAAGTATGAGAACCATTAAATGTGAGAAAAGAACTGTCACATGTGATGTTGGAATTGCACAATATGAGGATGAAACCGTCAAGTGTGAAAAAAAAGTAAGAGAACCACCCAATGTGACAAAAAAATTGTCATATGTGATATTTGAACCGCACAATATGAGAATGGAACCATCAAATGTGAGAAAAAAAAAGTAAGGGAACCACCAAATGTGAGAAAAAAACTGTCACATGTGATGTTGGAACTGCACAATGTGAGGATGGAACCGTCAAATGTGAGAAAAAAGTAACCTGGTGTAGCAGGTTACCTACTAGTGGGTACCGTACCTCCCCATTTTTTTTGGGGTACTGTAGAATTACTCCTATAAAACTAGTCTCACATGAGCACTAACATTGGTGTTTGAAAAATAAACCAACGACCAGTGCACATCTTTAGTACGATGGTCACTATACAAGTATAATTGTTTATGAGGTGTGGGGGGCAAGGGTCGAGGTTTGAGTTTTCAGGAGGGAGATTTACACACATATACACTTAGATTAGGCTAGAGTAAAATTTCTATCTTGTAAAAAAAAAAAAAAAACAAAAAAAAACAAAATACAATACAACTAGTTCTTTAACAAAATAAGAAAAAGAGAATAGTAGCAAATATAAAATGGCAATTTCAAGTTTTCAACTAGTTGAGATAATAGTGTATTAATTTTATAGTTATACAGTCCCCCCCCTCCCCCCCCCCCCAAAAAAAAAAATCACAAAAAAATTTTGAGTCATAAATTTTTTCATAAAATATGTCATAACTATCCAAGTGGCAAGTTATGAATGGTAAATGATAAAAATGGTCATGTTAATAGATACTCTTAGGGGGCAATTGTTAATAAACCATAACAGAGAAGTTTTGACACAACTTTCATTAGAAATATAAAAAACTCTCAACAACATTTATTGTTTTATCATTTTTCCAATAAAATTTTTCTAAAAATAACTTCTAAACCAATGCTCTGAAGGCATTGGTTAACATCCCATGTTAAAATGATGGGTCTAAATTAAAACTAATAATAATCTACCAACTCAACTACCGTGAAAATTGTTATTTGTAGCATTACTCATAGCTTAGTGTAAACTCTTCCACTAGGCCACACAACCCCAAGTAGAAGTCCCTAGATAGTCAGTAAAATCTTTTAAAGAATCCAAATATATTAGTAAATAATTTTTTAAAAATCCAATAGAAAATATTTTGGGCTATGAATTATCTTGTAGGAGTACTGCTATTAACTAAGCCCTATATTTTAGTCAATAGATAAAAATCCCTGTCTTAGTCGGTTGTGCCTTCTATCTGACTCTCTTTTTTAGACTGTTCAAATGCTTTTATATGTGTATAAATTTTAGAATAAAATCTCTAGTCTACACACTAAAAAGAGAGATAAGAGCAAGCCTCTCTCTCTCTCTCTCCAAAATTAAAATTGATTACCTAAAATATTATCTCCTTACATCTCTCTTGACAATCCCTTTCACAAGTAAAGCAAAGTTTTTACTTTTACAAGTTTTTGTTATCTTCGGTCTTTTGGCTTTAAGGGTTCATTTAGTTGGGGGATAGAAAATTGGGATGATAAAGAATGGGGAAGGGATGAAAAAAAATGGAGAAATAGAAGAGATTTTAGTTTTATTCATTTGTGTTTAGTTGGAGGGTGGAAAAGTGGAAGGATAGAAAATATAGTTTGTATAAATTTAGTCCCATGGCCTATTACACAACTTTTTTTTTTTTTTTTTAATATAAATAGTTTATTAAGGAAAAATAAAAGTTTTGTTTTGGAATAAAATAAGCAAGTCAAACGTTCAACAAAGAACCCATAAAAAGAAGAAGAAGAAGAAGAAAAAAAGAGTTAACATTGATTTTAGTTTGGAGAGGAGAAGGGGTAGATGAGTAATTTCCATCCAACATTTTCTCCCTCCCATTTTCTCTCCAATTTGGGGCATTGAAAAGTGGTGGGTTTGAGGATAAAAAAGCTAGAGCTCAGGGCCACCATTTTCTCTCTCCAAAATCACTCCAACCAAATACCTCTCCTACCAATTTGTTTAGTGGGAAGGGTAGAAAAGTGAGAATATAAAAAATGGGAAAGGAATAAAAAAGTGAGAAGATAAAAGAAATTTTGATTTCTCTCATATGTGGTTAGTTAGGAGGATGGAAAAGTAAAGAGAGGAAAAACTCGTTTGTTTGATTGAGAAGAAAAATGAGATGATGAAATATAAAGTTGGTATAAATTTACAATTATGTCCTTATTACATAATATAAAAAAATAATTTCTTTTAATCATTACATTAAAAAAATTACTTATTATCAATTAAAATTAATAGAATAAACATTATAATTAAAATTAACATATTATTCAATCCACCATTTTATAAAAAAAACCGTTGATTTTAAAAATAAATCCACAGTTGATTAAAAAAATATAAACCAAAACCCTCTATTTGTTAAAAAGACAAACACGTTGACAAAAAAAAAAAAAGGAAAATAAAGAGAGAGAAGAGTTTGTTAAAAAAAAAAAAAAGACACGTTGACCCTAGGTAAAAAAAAAAAAAAAAGTCACAGCGAAGGGAGGGACTTAGGGAGTGTAGTTTTGGTGTTTTCTCATCTACCTCTCTTTTTCCCATTTTCTCTCCTATAATCTTTTTAAATTGGGAAGATAGAATTTTAGTGAGATTGGAAAAAATTTACGGCCCCATCAAAATCCCATTCCCTTTCTCCTTCTACCAAACAACCATCTTTTTCATTTTTTCCACTCCTCCTTTCATATCCCTCATTTTCTCTCTTATTGTCTCTCTTCCAATTTTCATCCTCCCTATTTTCACTGTGTCCAAACACACCCTAATTCTTATTTATAGAGTGGTTAGTGTTTATTGTTTGATATTTTGTAAAGTTAAAACTTGGAATGAGGATAGACGGAAAGACTTTACCTCCCCCTGGCTCTGCTCAACAAGGTTGTCAGGATCGTGGATTGTAAGATTGGATTGTGGATTGTAAGATCTTACTTATTTTCAGATTTAAAGCAAAAAGAAAAAAGCAAAAACACTAATGGTGACTTTTTTTTTTTTTTTTTTTTTTTTTTTGAGAATGCACTAATGGTGACTTTGAATGTTGAATAATAACATAAATTATGAACTCATTCATAAAAAAACAAAGATTTGCATCATATACTAATGAAACAAAATATATTTAAATTTTGATTTAATGTATCTACAAAGTACAATAAATGTTTAATTAGTAATCAAGTACCAAAATATTTATCAACAAATATGTAAAATATTTTCCGAGTTCTAAGTTTTAAGTTTAAAATCCAAAATAAGTTAGCAAATGGAGACTAGCTAACTACAATATGAAATCTAAAAGTAAGATGAATTTTAAAATGAAGTGAACATTTAATCATTCCCATTCCAAAGTTCTTATAACCACCGTATGGTTCTCTAGTTTTTGTTTTTTATTTTTATTTTTTTTATTTTTTATTTAGTTTAATCTACTATCAAAGTCCTATGTTCTCTGATTTTAGTTCAAATAAGTGACTTTTAGATATATCTATATTTGAATTAAAATTAGTTTAGGCACCTACACATTTTGTTTCATTTTAATTTAGCCACAAATTTCCCATAGTCATACCCTTTAAAAATTTAAATTAATAAATGAATAATGCTGGAAAAGAGACTTGAGAAAGAACCGTGGAATTGTGGGGGAAAAAAAAATGGAAAAGAGATTTAAGAAAAAAATAAAGAAAAAGAGATTAAAAAAAATATGAAAGATTAGTAAAAAAATTAGGGAAATAGAAATACACAAACTAATAAATTGATAACTTCAACAATGTCAATGGAAACAAACCTTTCTAAAATTGGAGATGGTGTTGAAGTGGGCAAAAAGTTGAGGCAACTGAAAAAGAGACGTGGAAGAGATATTTTTCAATAAAGATAATGTGTGCTAATTTTTATAAAAAATACATGATATATATATATATATTTATAGTTTTTGAAAATTTGTAAGAGATTTATCTAAGTAGAGATTGTGTGGGGGATTTCCCGCATAAGCTATTTGTCCGTTTTGGAGAGCTAAGCCCGCACGGTTTTGTTTTCAAGCGGCGTGAGTTTCCTCCTCGGGTTCGACCCATTTTTGGGAAGCTTTTGGATTTTTTCCCACATCAGCAAGAGATGTGCCCCGCGCATGCCTTATAAGCTCTTGGGCGAAGGCATGGTGTACCATGTGTGTTAATGGTACACCATGCCTTCGCCCAAGCTTATAAGGCATGCGTGGGGCGTATCTCTTGCCGATGTGGGACAGAACCCAAAGGCTTCCCAAAAATGGGTCGAACCTGAGGAGGAAACTCACGCCGCTTGAGAACAAAACCGTGCAGGCTTGGCTTCTCAAAGCGGACAAATAGATTGTGCGGGAAATCCCCCACACAGAGATAATGTGTACTAATTTTTAAGAAAAAAGAAGTGTCAAATGTAGTTATTAATAGATTTAAAATTTGTTCTAACCGTTAATAAATTCTTTTTAAAAATATTTTTAAAGAGAAATGCTATGTCTACAACATTTTTACAACATTTTTACAACAAATCCTAATTGGCAGGTTGTTACTGGTTGTTATTGTTGGGGCAAAAATGTAATCTTAATGTTAGGTTCAAATTTGAACCAATAACAACTAACCACCTATGATTTGTTGTAAAAATGTTGTAGATGTAGCACCTCTCATTTTTAAATTAGTTAACCAATGGTGCTAAAAACTTGTGGCCTTTTCTTTTTATTTTTTATTTTTTTTGATAGCACCTTACGGTCATTTGTTTTGGAAATTAGAAAAAAGAAAAACGTAAATCTCAAAAAAATAAGGGAAAAAAAAAGAGGCTAAAATTTAAGATTTTGAAAATTGGTAGTTTTATGTAGAAGTTAAAGATATATTTTTACTAGTTGTCTTCAAGTTTTGTGTTTTTTTACACCTAAAGTTTAGGGGGTATATTTGAACCACTGAAACAATGATCCCAAACAAGAAAAGCCCCTCAAATAAGGATAAAATTTAGTTACAAAATTAGTTGTAACCTAAGTCTACAACTTTACTCAATATCTTTTTATTGGAGGTGAATTTTGACAAATCCACCATTGGATTACATTTACTTCTTATATCCTCCATGCTTGCAAAATTTCTAGAAAATTAAAGATCTATAGCTATATTATCAATAAATTGTTTAAATTGCAAGCTTTTGTAGTTTAAAATTATGTATAAAATATAAGGTTATTAATCATATAGCAAATAATATCCAATTGACATAAAATTTAACACGTGTATTAAAAGCATAAAGAACATGTAATTCAATGGTTAGATTTTCAAAATATGTAGTAATGTTTATTTTATTGAGTAAGGTTATAGTCTTTGGCTACAATTAATTTTGTAGCTAAACTTTGTCCCTCAAATAATAATATAGATATAGATATATATGAGTTGAGTTAAAGTTATATTTAATGTAATTTTAAACAATATTACATTATTTGATATTTTTTAATTGGATGCGAATTTTGACAAATCTACCGTTTGATTAAATTATCTACGTATATTCTCCTTACTTGCAAAATTTCAAGACGATCAAAGATCAATAACTATGTCATCGATTAATTTTTTTAGTTCAAGTTTTTGTAATTTAAAATAATGCATAAATGATGAGTTTATAGATCAATGGTAAACAACATCTAATTGACATGAAAATTGACATGCATTTTAAGAACATATAAAATATGTAATTCTACGGTGTGATTTTTAAAATATGAATTTAATAACAATTTATTGGGTGGTGTAACATTGTTAGAGTTATACTTAGTTTAACTTCAACCAACCCATTATATAATATAATTATAATTATAATTATGATAGATAATCAACTTTTATGATATATTAATATGATGGATAGTAGTTAACATATATTTATGATATATTAATTATAATTTTCAAAGTATGAATTTAATAATAGGTTATTGAGTGGTGTAACATTATTTAGAGTTATACTAGAAGTAATTTGAACCAACCCATTATATAATATATTATAATTATAATTATGATAGATAATCAACTTTTATGATATATTAATTATGATGTATAATCAACATTTATGATCTTGCTCCCTAAAAAAATAAAGATGATAAGAATGGAAATGAGAAATGCTATGTCTACAATATTTTTACAATAAATTCTAAGTTGTAGGTTGTTATTGGGCGTTATCGGTGGGAAAAAATTAACTTCAGTGGTGAATTCAAATTAAAACTAGTAACAACTTACTACCTAAGATTTGTTATGAAATTGTTGTAAAGTTTTTCTCATATTATGTTACAACTTGAGCATATCCCATACTCCAAATTAGGTAATTGACCAGACCATTATTGTATTTTCCAACACAATTAATTGTCTATGGTAAAGACTTTAATGGTTGAATAAAAGATTTAGGGTTCAATCCCCACTTACACCAAAAACTGATTGGTGTCTTGATCTGATGATAATGAGCACAATCATCAAAAGCGGACGCATAGGATGAAACTCTAAAAAAAAAAAAAAAAAAAAAAAAATCTATGGATTAAGTCACTTAAACTGTTCAATATAAATAGACATACAACTATACAAGTATCTACCATTCTAACAATTCAAATAAGCGTATTTTGAGAGAGATAGAGAGAGAGGTGAACATGAAGAAGTTTGCTGTGTTTGTCATGGTTTCTTTTGTTCTTGTATCAAGACTACTTACTCTTTCTCAAGGTAAAGCTATTTTGATAACTTTGAAATTTTAGCTGTGTTATGTCACCTCAATTTAAGAGAAAGTCACGAAAATTTTGATTGCTCAAATGATATCTACCTCTATTTGCAAAATGATGTGTATTTATCTCTTGTATTTGATTCTATAGGTCAGCAATCTGTTTGCTCTCAACAGATGGTTTTAGAGGGCACATGTGATGATATCAATTGCGGAGCAAGCTTTCCATCGAGTGCACAACCCAGGAACTGCTCTTGCCAACCAGCTTCTGCTGATCTGCAAAGCTTATGTACATGCGACGTCTTCACTTGCGGAGAAGATAAACCCATTGAACCAACCCCTTTGCCTTTGGGGGGTTAATTAGCCCTGTGAGAGTGAGATATTGTCCACCTAATTGAATGATATCATGTTTAGTTCATATTCAAGAACTTCATAATAATTTGTTGTAACCACTGTAATAGCAATGACAGTGGATCCTTTCTCGAAAAATTAACAGTGGACTCTTTCTTTCTCTAATGCAACACCATTCCTACAGCATATATGTTGCTTTCCATGATAATAGTAATAAGTAATAACGAACTATAAACAAGAGTTTAAGTGACTAATGGTTTGTTTGGATTGAGGGGGAGGAAGAAGGAATGAGGAAGAAGGAATGAGGAGTAGAGTAAAGTAGATAAGAATTGGTTCAAAATTAGTCTATTTTCAGCCAACTCTATTTTACTCTACTCCCCTCAACTCTCCCTCCCTCCCTCCTCAATCCAAACAGGCCCTACATCTTCTTAATTTACTTGAAATGATAATACATTACAATAGAACTTATTTTTATATTGAAAGCTATATACAAACCAAGATTTAAATGAGTAAATAAATGAGCAAAACATCATCGTTTTGTTTCAAAATTTTGTTAAGTTTTAAGCCGGGTCGTATTGTGGACATATCCCAACTGTATCAGCATTTTTTTTTCTAAAAATAAAAAAATGGTTGGGCCTCACAAGAAGACGTGTTTCGATGGTATCCGTATCAGATATGTATTAGATAATATTACTTCTTCAAAAATGAAGTATTTGTGCTTCCTAACTTTTTTGATAATTTGATATCTGGGAGAGGGGGATTTGAATCTTGGTCATCTTTGTTAGAAATACCAGAAAATTTTAATTGAGATATAATACTCTTGGTGGAGCCTTGTGACTCAATGCATCCTCCAACCTCACTTGAAGGGGAAAAAAGATTGTCTCCTTATAGCTCTCTCAATAGTCCCTTACACAAGTAAAGCAAAGTTTTTCCTCTTAACAAGTTATCGCTATCTTTCTGAAGATGGCATCATAGTTTTTTTTTTTTTTTTTTTTTTTTTTTTTCCACGTCTTTTGACTTCAATTCTTACTATTTAGTGTTTACTGTATGATATTCTAACAACCTATAACTTGGAATGGGAAAAACTAGAATGGCTCTACCTTCCTCTGCTTTTTTGCCTTTTTACATTAACAAAGTATCAATTAAAGTACTCATTCTATTTGGTTTCATTAGATAAATTTTAGGTAATTTCATTAGATAAAATATTATTTATTTAAAAAATAAAAGTACGGATAAAATAAGAATGTGAGATAAGGAACAGGTTCTGAATATAATAACTATCTGGACTTTGATTATGATTTAAATGAAGAATGTGAAGGGACATCTTGAATTCTACTCAAAATGCTCGTTCCCAGACAAGTAGGAAACAGATTTATTAGCCTATTATATATTATCACTTTGTATAGTAGGGGACTTGAATTCATCTTATCCCTAATAAGAAAACCTATAACTTTCCATCTCTATGTAATCTTCGAAGGAAGAGACAATCTGATCGTCAGATGAATCTTTTTGTACGTTGATGATTGACACGGTGTTCAGGGAAATCTGAAGAGGGTTGCCACCATTTTCTTCAAGCAAAACTAAAAGATTTTCACCAGTTTTGAGGAATGATCTGGGCACATGATACCTAGCAAAACATATATATGCATAAATAGGAAATTACATTTGTAAACTTAATATTGGTCTAATTTATGCATGTATGTGTGTGCACGCGCATGTATGGTTGTCCATATAGTCCGATATGCACTTATTGAAAGAGAATGATCTCTGTTAAACTTGAATTATAAATTTATAATATAGTGAAATTGTGTATACAACAAAATAATTTGTAAAAAAAAAAAAAACAATTGCAATAGGTTTCAAGTTTGTGGGAGATGACTAAAATCCTCTATGATATAGGTATATTAGTAAATTGGAAGTTGAATGCTATGGCTTGTCATACACGGCAACAAGTTTAATAGTAAGTGAACTTGTTTAACTAATGGCCAAGTTAAAATTCTAATTCTTCCTCAAAAAAAAAAAAAAGTTAAAATTCTAAAATTCCTACAAATTTTACTATAAAAACTTACAAATTGATGTGACAATAAATGTAATTAGTGCCACCTCAAAAGATAATAAATGAGTGTTTGAATTATTTATTATGGTTAAATCAGGTTGATGACACATCATTTTATAAGACATATATAATAAAATTTATAGTATTCTTAAAATCACTATAAAATTCACATATTTTAGAAGTAGAATTAAATGAGAGGTCGTAAAGAACTTCTTTCAAGATCATTGTGGTCACTTGTTGTAGGTGACTTTGTCATAATAATTATATAGTTATACTATAATAAAAATAGGGCAAATTACATATTTCTACTTTCTACCATAATCTTTCAATTCAATCACTTATATCCCTTTAAAGTCTAAATTATTGAAACACATGATTGACCTCCCAATTTTAAAGCGTTGCTACAATGTACCCCTTGGTGTTAGTTCTTACAGAATTTTAGTATTGAGAGATGGGCTTACATATTTTAAGAGAATAAGATTTTGGGCCTAATATATTAATATTGTATATAAAATATATATATATATATATATATCGATAATCCCGAAATGGTACACCGGTATTAATCGATATCGAAATACATTGTTCTCTTGACCAAATCGAAATGGTCTCCAGTATGATATTGACTCCCTTGGTATGTAGCACCTAAACTTTAACCATGAACTTTGCTATACACTATAATTTTAGAGTCCCAAGATTCTAATCTCCTTTTTACAAATAATTTTTAGGGAATTCACTTTCTTGTGTGTGTGTATGTATGCACATTGTTTTTTGTTTTTATTTTTATTTTTTCCATGTTCGGTGTTTATTAATTATTCTCACATAAAAAACTACTGTGGATATATAGCTAATGGTTACATACAATATTTGTGATGAATTGCCTTGGTAGTCATGGAAAGAAATCCAATAGCGACCAATGCTTTGTCCATTAACCCAAGCTTCACCTTTCCCCATTGAACTAAGGTTTAAGGCAACAGGATCATCTCCCTTGGGTGCATCAAAAAATGTCTGCAAGATTACCAATTTGCAATATTACACAGATAAACTATAAACTATAAATCATATAGGGATTGTAGAGTAAAAAACAAATATACTGATTATTATGTACCCTCAAAACTGTATCTATAAATTTTATGTATGAATGAATTTAAATCTTAATAAATGCTATCTTAATTTTCTTTGATTTTTCTCTTTTATTTGTAAAACCATTATTTGATACTTCAACATTTTTTTTTTAAATTTTAATTTTTTATCTTACATGAGATTTTTGTTATAATATATATGAAATGTATAGTTACATACCTTGTACCAAGTAAGTGTTTGATTGGTAGAGATTCCATTTTCACACCACACTACATCTCCCACATTTTCTTCTCTATATATTTGCAATTCTTCTCCAAGCAGTCCAACCTGTAATGATTAATTAGTTTAATTTAAATAATAACTATAGAGTAAAAATTATGTACAGTACTTTAGGTGCAGTATATATATAACATTTCTTAACTAAATTCAAATATCTAAGAAAATTGAATTAAATTGTCCTTAAAAAAGACAACATTGTTTAAGTTGTTTATATTAGTCAATACAACTGGATGTTTGAATTGAGAAACCTAATTATATTTATTGTACTTAAAGTATTATATCTAAATTTTACATATAACAATAATGTTGGAAGATTAATCAAGATAAAAGTGCTAACCTTATATCCCCATTCATAGTTTGTCAAATTATAAAATTCGTTGTTGTCGCCTTGAATTGTCACTGTTGTTAAGCCAGTCCTTCTACTTTCAAGAAAAGCTCCTGAATCCTTTTCACAAGCAAAAAAAAAAAAAAAAAAAAAAAAAAAAAATAATGGAGGTAGCATATAAATATAATTTTTAAAGAAATAAAGTTACAAAATCATTACCTGTAGCCCAACCATTACGCTGAGTATAGAAATATTGTTTATTCCATCTTTGACCATAAATGGAATATCCATCGTGAAGTTCTTTGTAGTAAAACTTCCATTTGCAGAACCTGAATACCACCAAATAATAAGTGAGGGTTAGGGGGTTACTGGCTTGAAACTCCAAAATTCTTGAATGTTAAATCAAAGGTTTCAATAAATAAATATATCTACACACACACGACCATTATACTCTCTTTTAAACTTTACTGGTTTATCCCCTATACTATATATTGAACGCATGATTGACCTTTTAAATCGAAAACTTTGTAACACTTAACCCTTTTTTGTCAGTTTTCCTATTAAGTTAGATGGAAAATGTGTGCACGTGATATTCACGTGACATCGGCTGACTTGGACCTCATTAGGAGTACTTAGAAAGTCCAGAATGTCCCTTTTGTAATTAGAGGGGGTGACATTTCTATCTTTTTACTAACTACTAGTGGGTCAAGTGAATACCGTATGTGCACCTTTTCTGTTTAAGTTAACAGGTAAATTAGGAGGTTGAGTGTTACAAAGTTTTTGATTTGAGGGGTTGATTGTGTGTTTTAATAGTTTAGAGGACAAAGTGTAAAATGTATTAAGTTTATAGTGAAAAAGTGTAATATTGTTTTGGGGTGTGAATCACAATTGTTTACCTACATATAATGAGGGATGTTGCCTTGCACAAAATAAAATGGTCGTAGTTAATTAAAAAAGAAAAAAAAGAAAAAGAAAGAAAGATATTGTCTTTCAAAGAAGTTCGAATATAATTAGTAACCTACCTATATATATGTTGTTCAAAAAAGCATGTGCAACATGTGCAAGAGATTGAACATGAAGTACTGCTTCGGTGGAAGAAAAATTGTGTTCAAGCCTGTATTTCAACAGAAAACTCCATTAATAATGTCAATAAGTTGATGCAAAGAAGAGAAGGCATGCATATGGTTCAATGTTCATGCTAGTAAAATTCAAAGAGAGATGAATTTACCTAATTGTATACCAAAGATAATCAGATTTGTCTTTGGTTGTATTCGTGTGCTCAAGTAAACCATTTGATTTTAGTGATGTATCTTCGAAGTTCACAATCTCATCTTTGAATTCTTCCCAGCTATCAGTTGAATCAAAAGTTTGTGCTGGTGTTATGATTCGGTCATTATACTCTGTATTCACCTACATAAGATAAGATAAACTAGAACTTTAGCCTGCCATCAAAAGAAAGAGAAAAGATATATATACTTTATATATTTTCCAATGATTCAAGATATCAATTAAGTTCTAAACAACAAATTTCCTACATTAAAATATACACATAATGGTCTTGTCAAAACAAGAATTGGAGGAATAATAGAATATAAATTATTTTAAAAAAAAATTTCAAACCAAAATTTTGCTAGAAAATATCATGAGCTCAAAACTATAGTTAGAATGCAAGATTACAAACATGAATAATGGAACTACAGAAAAACAACTTGTTACATTATAACTTACCTTTGCCGAATTGAAAGTTATATTTTTACAGTCTGGTAGAATACTGATCGACTTTGGAAGCAATTTAAGTGATATATTTTGAAACTGTACAGTAATGTTCTGTTTATCATAGTTTGTGAGAAATGCAGCACAGCCTCCGGTCTCTTCTTGGAAAACAATGGCCTAAGTTAAAGGAAAGAAAGAAATAATTGTTACCATAATCTTGTAAGTTTCATCTTTGAGTACATTCAGTGATATATGAGAAGACTTTTGGCACATTACCTCTTGCTGTTGGCCTAAAGAATAGTTTGTTCGTACTCCTTGTAGCAGAGTTGTAGAACACAATTTAATTTCAGCATGCAAATCCTTAAGATGCCCCCACTTAGGTTGCCTTTTTAGTCCTAAAATTATCAGAAGTAGTGGATTATTAATTAAATTATTCATCTAATTAAGAAGCATAGGAACTTATGCTACTCACCATATTCATCAAGAGGAGCTTGATCATAATAAGCTGTTATGATATATGCAGAGCTTGTTCTCCCAAAATTTGTTCCACCATGGTACTACATAAGGAGTGTAGTATTAGGGACATTGACATGATTAGGTTGAGATAACTAAAAGGCTTATGTAATATGCACCAGTGAAATTTAAAAGAAAATATACTCAACCAGATTGAAATATAATAGCATTAATTAATGAGATTCATAACTAAAATACCATACCATGTAATAATTTACATAGCTTCCATTTCTTGCAATAAAGAGTGCTACATGAAATGCAATGTCTTCAGCAGATCTTATGTATGGCTTCTGACCATATACTTGATAGCTTCAAGAGAAAACTAAGTACAGTTAGTTGACTCTTAAAATGATTGATACTCATATTTTTCTCATTCATTCAAACATCAATTGTTAATGACTAATTCAATAGCAAAAGGAAAAAAAAAAAAAAAAACTTCTGGGAAATCATTGACTTAGATTCATCTTACAGCCAATAAGCATTCTCCAGTACCCTCCAAGTTCGATCCACATTGATCTCATCACCACTAAGCAACCATTTCAACCATCATTATCTCTCCAAATAAAAACTATCATTACCTCCGTAGTACCAAACTTTTGAAGCTAGCCATTAGTTTCTTATGGTACTATTCTTTATAGACTTACTAACTAGTACAGTAGCTAAGACCTTCACATACTTTATTTTTGTATCAAACGTGACTTGTTGATTCTTATCAGTGAAAATTGAACCCAAGAATGTTCCCACTAGCTCAATTAATGTTCCTTTTGACTCCTCTAGAGAATCGAATGGAATGTAACATTTTACTTAAAACTCCCTGCCCTTAAAAATGGAACAATATATGTTGAGATTTGATCATACAAAGAAGTCCAATTCTCTGTCCACAATGATGGCTTATTTGGTGAGTTGGGTCCTCCAAAAGTTTCTCCACATCTCATCCCGTTGCATGTGTTAATCTGCATGTTTAATTTGTTAAAGGGACATACAATACATGGTCCATTATGCAATCAGTTGAATCTTACAAAATAGCAAAGAGAACATTTTAAAATTAGCAGGTTAGTTCCTAAGTAAAACTAGTACTAAAACCAGTAGTCTTAGTTGAGTAGTAAACTAACCACTGGATCAGGAGCATCAGTTTGCTTGCACATGATCCATGGTACACCAGTTTGGAGCCCAACCGCCATTTTAGCTGCCCAACGAACATAAGGGGGTCCTTTTTCGTGGAATGCTGCTTCAACGTTTTGATATTCATTCTCAATCTATACCAGCATTAATTAGCATATGTCAAGTGAGAAATTGTATTCAGTAAAGAATTTATTACAAATTGACTAGTAAGATACGGTATAGTACCTGTGACAGTATGATGGGACCTCCTTGTGAGGCATATAAACCCTCCGACTTCATCAAGTTCACTATTTTTGTGGTAAAATTTTGCATGTAGAACTACAAAATTAAACCAACAGAAAAATGAAAACATTTTAATTATCTAAGTACCGATATATCAAATTATTGCACTTTAATTTAAGTACGGATTTTAGCATAGCATCAAAATACAAAAATGTGGAAAATTTTCTAGACATCAAAGTAGCGTAAGTATGGAGTGGATTACAACCTTGAAAGATGCTAAAGCAATCCTAATACAACTTTAGAACCCTAAACCATGCTTTTTACGGCTAAATCACTTTTAAGCTAAACTAACAAACTAGTTAACGTATAAGTGATTAACCAATTTCCATATAACAAGAACTAAGCTACACTAGGCATAACATATAAATAGTAATATGGACATAAGGTAAAAGCATTTAAACCAAAGCTAAACCCTAAGAAGTGTTTAGAAAGAGGAAAACCCAAAACTGAGGTGAAAAAACCTCTCCCCCATTGGAAATCTCCACTAAACAAGACAGTTGCAGTACATGGGACACTATGAACCCTTCGAGCCCACAAGATTATTAATATACTTGAAACTTTCAAGCTCCAGCTAGGCCCTTTCTCCTTCTAGCTTACTGGAGACACTCCATTGAAGCACCAATGGAAAACCACCAAAAGATTGGATTTTTACTATGGTTTCCTAAGTTTCTATGGATTCACTCACAACTCACGAGTTACGGTGTAAGGATGTGAGATGAATGAAATACAAATCTCAATCAAGGATAAATGAGATGGAAAAGAGAAGGTAGATTTTTTTTGCTTAAAACTAAAACTTTCTCTTTTCATACATAAGAATTTTGGCTTCAAATGTGATAAGAATAATTTCTAGGGTTTAGTCACACTCTTATTTGAATACCAAGCCACGCACACCAGCTCAAAAAGTGTGTGTTGGCAGATACACAATGGATGGAAAAAGTTTAGAGAACAAAGTACACTAATCTTGCAACTCGCAACCTTGTCACGGCCTGGTTGGTTGCTACTTGCCTAGTCAATACTCTGATCTTGGCTTTTTGCCACGTGTCACTCGCAGGTAGAGCAGGTCGCCTGAAGTCACGAGATGACTTTAAATGCAACTTTCAAAAATGCAAATAAGGCTCAAGTACAATCTACCCCAAATACAATTAAGCCTCGAAAAGATACATTAAAATGGTTAAACAAAATACATACAAATTTGTCATTGAATAATGCCAATAAACATAGACTTTTCAAACCTAGCTATTTGAAAGAAAAGAGCAATATCTTATCAACCGATTAGCTCAAATGGTGTCACATTATCAAAACTAAGGATGGGCATAGGCAAAGCTATGCCGTATTGAGTGGGGGAAATTGTCCTAGGTGGGGAAAATTCAATGACATTGTAATGGGGATCAAATCTATAATGTGTGTCAAAGTACAAGTTCAAAAGGTCTAAGATATAGCTCAAAAGAAGATAGTTATTCAGAGTTTCAATTGCCATTCGATCAATGCTCAATCAATCGAACATGTGATTTTGACAATAATTCAATTGTCACTCGATTGATCAAAAGAAGAATTTTGACAACAATTTGATTGTTGCGCAATCAATTGAGAAATATGAAAAGAAAATTTGACGTGTTTCATTAAAGTCTATGTTGCATTGGTTTTCATGTTCTACATGCAATGATATAAAGTCATATCATAAACACGACTAAAAACAATTTTTTCTTTTTAAAGAGGCTACTACTATGAACTACAATGAAGTAAACCTAAACCCATAATTGATAAACCCTGTGAGTTCAGAATTCCATATTCACAATGAAATTGTTGTTTTTGGTGATTAAGAACTGAAACGTTAGAGTCTAAATCCCAATGTTGCTAATCTAGAGATCAAACCTTCAAGGAGGGTCCTTAGAGTCGGTTAAAGGGTTCGATTTTGATCATGGATGAGATTCTTGAGAAGGGATTCATATAAAATAGTTAAGATGGTCTGGAGTTGGTTTTAGGGCACATCAGTATGTTTATATACAGAATAGAGTCTAAGGTCATGGTTATGAACTAGATTGTAAAGCTTTTTTCATATAGTGGATTTCCTTATTAGGGTAAAGATACACTCGGAATGTTTTTCCCTCTTGAGTCGATTCTTGATTTGTTTTCACTTCGTTACCAGATTTCTGTGTTATTCTATTGATTGAATTATTTTTCAAATTTGGTTTATGTTGTGATTTTAGGTATTTAATCCAAACTATAATCACCATATGATTCAGTAATTCACTTTTCAATTAATACGCATAATTAACTTAAGAGTTCTAAAGTAAAATTTTCATTTTTTTTTCTATAATTACATCTATAATTTTTTTTTTGGTAAAATCAAACGATTTCATGGTAAACATTAGATTTAAAAATAAATAAATAAATACTTGTATATGAGAGAGAGAGAGAGAGAGAGAGAGAGAGAGAGAGGGATGCTTAGTACCTTAAATGGCTCATTGTTTGATCGATAAACAATGCCAGGGACATCATGCAACCAAAATGGAAAGCCCCTACAATCCAAACACTCTTAAGCAAGAAATGAGTGCAACACTTGTGCGAGTCAAATATAATCCATTTTAAGATAATGATAAGAATAACGATAAGTGTTTGAGAAATTAAATTGATTGTATCTTAGAAATTTATTATTGGGTATAAATAGATAATTTAGAATCTAAAACAAAAAAAAATAATACATATTAGTAAATTTTAAATGACACATGGTGTAATTTTAAGCAATATTACACCTCTTAATTACTTTTTATTTAATTAATATTTTGAACATGCCACGGTTGGATTACATCTTCTCTTTGTTCTTAACATGCATGCCAAGTTTGGTACTAATCACATATTATTTACTAATTAATCCATAAACTCACATTTCATGCATAATTTTAAAACACAAAAACTTGAAATTAAACATTTTATAGATGAGATAGTTATTGATCTCAAATTGCCTTGAAGCTTTGCACACATGGAGTATATAAGAAGAATATGTAACCCAATTGTGGATCTCTCAAAATTTGCATACAATAAAAAGATATTTAGTTATATACTATTGCTTAAAGTTATACTAGGTGTAATTAGAATCTAACCCACCCACACACACATATAGTGGAAAAAGAGTTTGAACTCTGGACCATTTTTTCTAATCCAATCATAATGACAAACTACTACTTGTCTAAAAGAATAAATGATCAGGGAATAGTGAATTTAATTATTTATCCATTATTATAACACTATAACATATATTTCTCTATAAAAAGACTAGTATAATCTAAAACATTTTTACAATGCCAATAAGACCTACTTTATGTTTTCTTTTTACATAAGTTCAGCTGCACATTGAGGAATAAATTATCTTATACCACATTTATCCTCCTCTTTAAATATATTAATTTTTAAATTAATATCAATTGTTAAATATTTTGAAAAAAATAAAAGTTGACCCATTTGTGGGCCAAAGTTTTTATGGTGCTTCCAATAGGAGTGTCTGGGTTTGAATATTTATTCCCTAACTTATGATGTATATATAAAGAAGAGATTAAATTCTGTAGGGATGTGGTGTAAAACCTATATTTTACCCCTCCAATCCCAACATGCCACATTATCTTATTACATATTTAAGAATAAGCACAACTACACCTAATCAATTCTAATACTCATATATAAATCCAATCAAATTAAGAGTTTATTGAAATGTTATTAGGTGTGGTAGGATGTATTGATTTTAAGTAAAATGATGATGTGACAATCTCTTATTAGATGGTGTAAGACATGGGTTTTACACTTCATCCTTACCAAATTCGGACTTTATAAAGAATCGTGATATATTTTAAAGAGCAAGACTTAGGTACAATATTTAGGTGCTGTTCCTTAGGTTCCCTTTTAAGATTCTGCCATGTGGATTTTTTCTCATGGGATGGAAGTGTATTTTTTAGTTAAGTAGCCACATAGTTGAATCTTAAGAGGGTACCCTAAGGAACAACACCTAAAGTACTGTACCTAAGTTTTGTCCTATTTTAAATAAAGACACTATGGTGTAAAACTATTTATTATGAGGTGATTTACTTGTTTGGAAAGAAATATTTAGAAGTACATCTTAGTGGTCTTGTAATCGGTCTATTCTAACTATAGCAACTGTTAATGATAATAACAATTTAGTTTGCAAAGAAAAATAATTATAATTTGTTCTTAATCTAATAATATTTGTAACGCTAGTAGGGATATTTTTTGTGGATTGTAGGAAGTGGAATGAGAATTAACCTACGTACGTACCCATAATTCCATTCACTCTCAATGAAAGGTCCAATCCTAAGGCAAGCATACAACCCTTGTGCTTGGATTTCTTTGATGAATCGCACCAGATCATATCTTCCACTAAAATCATACTGTGCAACACAAAATCCCCACATGAGAGAGAGAGAGAGAGAGAGAGAGAGAGAGAGAGAGAGAGAGAGAGATGTTTTTGAGAATGTTTGACTAACCTGACCAGGTTGAGGCTCATGAAGATTCCAAAATACATAGGTTTGAATAACGTCCAATCCTCCTTCCTTGGCTTTAGCTATCAAAGATGGCCACATCTGCTCCAAAATTATATAATTTCCTTTTTTAGATAATATTTTGTGTTTAAATCAAAAAAGTATTTGTATATATTGTAATTGGTATGACTAAGATTGTTGTCACATATGTATTTCCTGTGGACTTCATTATTTAACCAAAATTTTTATTATTATTGTACGGGGTATGATCCCAGGCCCATTGAACCTTAGGTCTTGGCCTTATGGTACAGTACATGATCCCATGCCCATTGGACCTTTGGTCTTGGTACGGACACACTTCAAGGCCTAATCTGAGCCCAAATACCATAATGAGTCCATCTTGTCTTAAACGTATCAGAAGCAAGCCCACGCTGATCAATTATAACTTGATCGGGAATGTGCTTGCTCAGAACAGCCTATGTTCTCGGCGGCCCGGTATTGCCTTGGGGAATATTGCTGCCGAGTAGTCTTTTGGAGGCTGGAACCAGTTCCAATGCCATTACCATCGTTCCCAACAGAGCATATTCTTACCAGGAATAACTAGATTGGACCCCACCCACACGAGTGAGATCAGAAAGTAATCATAGCGGCTCCACCCACCTCAAGCTATAAATAGGAGAATAGAATGAGAAGAAGGGGTTGGCAATTCTGTGGAAAAGAGAGAGGAAGAAGTGAGGAGAAGGTTGATGCCACAACGATAGTGAGTGAGAGTAACTTAGAGAAGAAAAGGGAGAAAATTTGTGAAAATTGAGAGGTGTCATTTGGTAGTCTAGTAAAGAACTATCCATAGTAGGAAATACAAAGCCCATAATACAAATAGATTGTGAGCCCAATTACTAGCCCTGTCCATCAAGGTAAATTTTGGGCACGCACAATTATTTTAGGACTAAATTATAATTTGTAAATTTTTGAGTAATTTTGATTTTGTTCTCCCAAAAATTTCAAAATTTGGATTCTTAACTCTTATGTTACATAATGTTTGGATTTAAGTCCTTCCGTCATGCACCATGATGAAGTGTCCATTAAGTATCAAGTAAGCTCAAAATGATGTTTTCTCATTCAAAACTATGTCATTTTGAACCTTATCAAAACCAATGACACCTTCTATGATTGTATTTGTTTTAATTTTTACACCCTCTATGTTTGGGATGGTTTTGATTTTGCACCGTTTGTATTTGGAGTTGTTTTGATTAGTCGAATACTTAACAAACATCTAGGCATGATGCATTGACAGAAGGGAGTAATTTCAAACGATACCTAACATTAAGGGAGTGGATCAAAATAAATTTTGAACTTTTAAGGGACAAAATCAAAATTATCCTAAACATTTGGAGAGTAATTTGCACTTTAGTCTTATTTTAGAGTTCACATTCCCCACAAGTTCTCCTTTTAGCTAAAATTAATAGGAGTAATGCTATGAACACAACAAAAATTCAAAAACTCCCAAATTAGCATACCGAAAAATTTAAATTGGGAATTGCAGTTGGTTGATTTGTGAGTTAGCATACTAATTTAAGAATATTATAAAATTATTGAACATTTCATCATGTCCCTAGTATTAATCAATTAATAAAACAAAACTTTACACTACCCCTTTGCATATGACTATATGGGTTTTGTTTCTGTGGGGCATGTGATGTGAGTACATGAGGTACTTCCAACTCCAAGTCTTCAATAGACAAGAGTCACAGACTTACAGGACAAACATGCGGCAAGGAAAATGAAATATCACCGAAAAGTTTGACCGTACTCCTGCTTCCCGTGATGCAATTATAGCCAATAGGAAACAAATGAAATGATGTGCTTCTTGAGCTGGGCAATATATAAGGTTAAAATCTTTTGTTCTTTACAAAGAAAATGGTTGCCGAGCAGCTTTATTTGTTGAAAAGGAGAAAATAGTTAGGAATGAGGGAACAAGTTGATTAGGAAGAGGTTTTTCTCCTTTCTTTTTTGGTCAGCAGGAGGACTCTTAAAAGGAAATGATTAAAAGAAAAAAAAAAAAAAAAATTATGACATATTCTTCATGCTGGCCTCCTCACTTATCTAGAAAAATGAAAATTGTGTGATCTAATTTTTGGTGAGAAACAAATTAAGGCCCACACCACGCTCTTTTATTTTATGCTTTTTAACTAATTAGTAAAAAAAAAAAAAAAAGATATTTTCTTAATTTTATTTTATATATTTTTGTATGCATTATATAGAATCTAAATAGGATTTGTCTTTCATCTAATACATGGTCATACTTCTCTAGTTAATTTTTTTTTGGTAAGTATACTTCTCTAGTTAATTATTAGTGTTTTTAAGGTAATTGAAATGTGATTTTATTGATATATTTTGTATACATTACATAGTATAGAATAAAATTAGGATTTATATATAGTATACAGGGAATAATTCAAAATTAAAATCTAAATAGAAAAGATAAGGTCACCTTCCTTAATAATATTTTATGGGGAGGAGGAGTCTAATCATGATTCTCCTTATAAAGAAGATTAGGTAGCGTTACTGAGTTACAAAACTTGTGATTTATTTATTTTGGTTAAACAAAACTTGTGATTTATCATTTTATACTCATGAGCACTTAAAGCATGTCTAAAATAGAAGTATTTGTATACGTATAATAAAATAAAAGTAGTATAGAGTAAGTTGGTCGCAAAATATATGGGTAGAACAAATTAAAGGGGCTTAGGAAAACAAGACTATTATGTTGGGCTAGCTGTAGGATTCTGATCAAATAGCTGGGACTTGGACGTTCTAACAGATACATAAGAGTCTGGTAAACAATAAACAGGTTATTATTGTTGAATTTTTTTTGCTAAAAGTAATATAGAAAAAAAAAAAAAAGTTAAATAAAATAAGTAAGTTGCTCATGTGAAATCCACAAATAATAGAAAAATGAGCAATAAGCTGTCTTGTATTCGAATCCCAAGTAGATATAGCATATACTAGATAATCAATTGGCAACCACCATTTGTAGCAACCAACTTATCCAAGTTTTAACACAATGACCAATATTAGATTACCTGTCTGGCAGCAAAACGAAAAATAATGCTATAAGAAGAATAGGCAAAATAATTGTGTTAAAATCATCTATATTATTACCTCAGGTGTGCTACGAGGATAGTGAATTGAACCAGAAAATAGCATTTGTCTCTTCCCATCAATGATGAGAGATCTTCCATCGTATGTGACTTCTCCTCCTTCAGCGTGGCCACCACCTTCCATCATTATAACCACTACAAGTCCCCAATACAGTCTCCACCACCACTCCATCTCAAGCTCAACCTGGTTTGGTTTCTAAGCTCTCTCTCTCTCTCTCTCTCTCTCTCTCTCTCTCTCTCTCTCTAGGCTGGTGTTATAAGAAAACATGAGAAGAAAGATTATTTATACTGGGAGTAGGTGATGCAGATAGATACATCATACATGTGAGGGCAATATGGTATTGGTGTCAAATATGCTATTCTGGTATTTCTATTTTTATTCAGTGTTATCGAGGAAGACATGGCAAGGTAATAGCTCCAATAGGACACATATATGAGAAATTATTGTGTACTCCCGGAATACTATAAATGCTCTCAAATGAATGGTGGGTCCCACTAATTAAATTCATAGTGAGACCCACCATTCATGTGAGAGAATGAAATACACATTTATGATACTCCGGGAGTACTTAATAATTTTTCCACATATATGATATATATGCCATTATAACGTTTGAAATAATTTATATTGAATTATTGTGTAATAGCCAAAGAGGCTTAGTTGTTGCATAAAGCTCTTTCAAGGCTAACTTTAGACACTACAGGCGTACATCCCTTATATGGAAAAGTTGCCTTAAGGTATTTGTTAGTGAATTATTTTAAGAAAGTTTTTAAGAAAAAAAAATTAATATTTTGATAGTTTTTCTAATTTTCTTTAAAAATGGTATAAAAACTTTCTTAAAATAGTTTATTAATAATTGCCCTAAGGCCACCCGTTAACATGATCCCTACTTATATATCAAAGATGTAGTCATTCACTACAAACATGGGCTTCTAAGCTTGACGTGCAAAAGAAATTTGGGATGTTGCTCTTTGGATAGAGAAAGATATGTGGTTCACATGACACATTTCTAGATGGGAAAGTGGAAGTGAAGTTACTATGGTAACCTTTGTATTCGAAACATTATTGTTAAAATGAAAGAAAATATATTGTAGAGAATCGGGAAAAAAAACACACACACATGGTTCGACCTTCCAAAGAGCAACATCCCAAATTTGTTTTGCACGTCAAGTTGGGTTGCCATGGCTTCTAAGCTTCATTAAGCGTGAAAAGCAAGAGGCGCCAAAATTTGAATAGGCTTCAAGCATTACGTCCCATAAAATCCTGGATCAGGTATCTAAAATAAATTTTTTTTTAATGAAATAATAAATTTTAGGGTGAAATTTGGGGTTGTTTGAATTTTACACATTGGCCTGTTTGGTAGATATGTTTGAGTATTATTGTTCAAAATGATGTGAAAACTGTGGTTTAAAAAGTGTTTTGAAAACACGTATTTAAAGTACTCATAATGCAAAAAATGTGTTTGGTATTATATTTCTAATAACGACATTTCAAAAGTGAAAAAACATAATTGTATATTTGGTATGTGTGTGTGTGTGTGTGTTTTTTTTTTTTAAAGTGATGACATGTAGTCTAATCAGTGAGACCTACAGTTTTTAAAATATTTATAAAAGTCCCATTGAGCAACATTGTTTGAAATCCGAAAACTGGTAAGAGGAGTTCTCCAGATTTAGTATTAAATACCTTAAAATAAGCAACGCAACTCAAACACTCTTAAAAAAAAACACCTTTACCAACCGCGTTGCTTTTTTTTTAGAACCACAGTTTTCAGTGTTTAAACACTGAAAACTGTTGTTTGGATTCACATACCAAACAAGTTGATTTTACAATCTGAAGTTTGGTTTTGTTAGCAAAAATACACTCTCGATTAGTTTTGGCTGTTTAGTGACACGCCATTTTAATGACGTTATTTTTTTTCCATCTGTTTTTGGGGAATCAGCCCAAAAATCAAAACAAAATTTTCACATTTTTACATGACACCATTCATAGCTATACCCAAATCAAAATAGCAAACAAACCCAAAAACCCCATATTTTCTTTCTGCTCATTATGAACCCCACAAACTCAGCTTGACGATTTGAATTTGACAAACCTAACTATTCCCAGAGGCTTGGAAGGAGAGGTTTCTAGGAGATTTGAATTTGGCAGAATAGTAAGTTTTGCAGAAACTATTGTGACAAAAGAAGAGAGATGAAGACAAAGACAAAGACGAAGACGAAGACGATGACAATGGTTGACCTGTCAAAGTGTGTGAAAATAACGGCAACGAAAAAAATGAAAAGAAGCTGTAAAGTTGTGATTTACAACTATGTTTTATGTTTGCTTTATTCCATGACAAAAAATGTTGTAATTGCATTAATTTTGTTCCTTGTATTTTGTGAGATTTTATTGTATTGGGTTTAGTATTAAGTTGGTGAAGAATCGAGCATGAAATGAAGAATCAGTGCAGTTTCACGACTACCTCGCAAGAAGTTCGCGAGAAGAGTAACTCGCGAAAAGGGCACGTGAGAAGCACATGCTGGAAGCTGAAGAGTCAAGTGCCAGGCTGCATTTCGCAAGTGCTTCGCAAGACAGACCATCTCTCGAGGTACCCGCGAAACATTCTGCCTGGAGGATTTTAAGTGTGACTTTCTTACTCTTCATCCATAATATATATACACTCGTTACCCACAAAAGTAGAAAAGACTATTCAGAGAGAAAACTCCTAGATAGGTTTTCTACAACACAACACACCCATCTTTTAGAGAGAGAGCTACTCATCCTTAGTGAGAAATCTTTGTAGCCTCTTTTCCTTCCCTCTCCCATTGTCATACCTTGAGAGGACATTTGTACCCAAACACAACCCACACATTTTCAGAGTGTAGAGAGTGTTTTGGAGTTCGGGAAGTTTTGGGGATGTGCCAAAAGAAGCCGGTGAAGCTTGGCGGATGCAATCGGGCGTATTGCGGGATTTGGAAAGCTAGAACAGACATGATTCCAAGAAGTCCATTGGTAGCAGGAACTTGGAGGGCTCAAGTACATTGGGTAGACTAGGCTTGGAGGGTCTTTTGTTATTTGTGTACTCCAACTTTATTCTCTAATGGATCGATTTCGACTTGGAGGGTCGCGGAGAGGTTTTTCGCCGAATTCTTCGGTTCCCTCTTCGATAACACGTCTTGGTGTTATCTTGTGTTTGCATCTCTCTTCCCTTTCTCTTGTGCTTTACATTTATTGTTTGTTGTTTATGTTTATGCACTAGAGTAGTATCATTTCATTACGCACATTTACTCTTGTTCCGCACTTTGATTAAGTAAGAGCAAAAGCAATCTAACCGTAATTTAAAATTTGGGGTCTAAACAAGCTCGTGTGTTTTTAGCACAAATCCGAGCTTTCAGGTGGTATCAGAGCGGGTACACTTGTTTTGGTTTCATTACCTAAGTGTGATCCTTGACCCCTTGTGTTTATTGCCATAGATAGTGCTTTGTATGCTTCTACGGATGTTTTGGATGTTGTTGATTGTAACATGCCATGTGTTTGTGAAAATGCCTCTATGAGTGTTTATCCTCATGCTTGTGATGACATGTTAAATGAATCTATGGGTGTTGTTAAAATTCCAAATGTCAAACTCTTGAAGAAAAAGGCTAAGAATTTTCATGAGAATTTGAGCAAGCTCATTTGTGAAAAAGATGATTTAATTGCTAAACTCAATGAATCCAACAAATTGGTTGAAAAGTATAAGAAACTTGCTGAACATTCTTTTGAAAAATTAAAAAAGTTTGAATGTTTGAATATAGACTTGGATGCTAAACTTGTTTTGTCTAACAAACTTGTTGATGATCTTAAATGTGAAAATGAATCTCTTAAGATGCATGCCAAGTGTTTGATTGCTAAAAAGGAAGAAAATATTTGTTGCAATCATGTTGTGAGACCCGATTTTGTGCCTAGTGTGAATTCTACATCTAAAGACAAATCGGTGTACATTCCTCCACACAAAAGAAATCAAAAAGTGGAGAAAAAAGCTCATAAACCTAAGCCTTCGTTTAGGTCTCATCTTAGGGATTTGAGTGGATCTAAATTTGTTCCTACTTGCCACCATTGCGGTGTGATCGGTCACATAAGGCCACAATGTTCCATGTTGAAGAGAGAACAAAACCATGTTACTAGATCCTTCCCTAAAAAGCCTAGTGGACCTAAACCCATTGTTTGTCACCATTGTGGTGCCTTTGGTCATCTTAGACCTCATTGCTCTAAGTTTCAAGCTCTTAAAAGAATCAAAAGAAAAGAGAAACTTGAGCTTTTTGGAAGTTGTGCTTTGCAAGCTAAACCGGATTTGATCGAAAGTTGTAAGTTGTTGAAGCATGTGGTTAACGCTTTTACTTCCTTGTCTATGTGTATCTCCGGTTCTCATTCTTCCAACCCTCGTCTCACTTCTCATGAGACACTCATTCCAAACAATTGCTCCGTTTGGATGAGGAAGGGTTCCTATGGTTAAGCTTATGCTCTTTTGGTCCTTGATCTAATTCTTTCGATCTTTGTAGGAACCTTCATGCATTAGATGCTTCATTATCTCGCATTTGTGCATCATGGCATTGTTTTTGTTTTTGCATTTGATCTTACTTTTATGTTTTTGTTTTGTGTGAGTAAAAAATCCAAAAACACATAAAATGTGGAAAAATAAAAAAGTTTGATCGTATATGTTTGAGCACATTTCACATATGAGTTTGGCCTAGTACCTCCGTACTAATGGCGTAGTGCATTTACGAGCTTAGCTGGTTATGTATGCACATTTTTTTAGTGTGACATCTAGAAATCTGCGTTTGATTGTTGTAAATAGATCTTCAAGCTTGTCATGAATAATTAGTCAATAGTCTTGTTTGATCTTGATACATGCGTAGACTTGTGCCTATATATCTCCTCACAATTTTTTTTTTCTTTTTCAAAGAACTCTACAAATGTCTATCTCTAAAAAGAGAAAAGAGCTGAAAAAGCCTTACTTCGAAAACTAGTTTGACTAGGAAAAGGTGGAGCAAAATTGTATTAAAATGTATGGTGCCAAAGCCAAAGGCTTATTTGTCAAAGAAATATCAAAAGTTCATGGCATCGTTTCTCAAAAATTTGAGTTGTATTGATCAAAAGCATGAAAAGTGAAAGCCAAATGAAACGCTTTCAATCAAATATAAACACTTTGGTGGGGGATCATATATGTTCATTTCTACAAGTGAGATAGGTCACCTGACTTCGTGTTAGTTGTGTATGACTTGATTCAATTGATCATTGAAGCTTCATACTAGACTATGGATTAGTTCATACTTGATTCACACACACATCACATTTGAACACGTACAATCACACAAATGAAATAGATGTTCATTCGTTTTATTTGTATTTGGAAGTGTTTTTCATCACTCTTTGTTTCTAGGTTTTGTACCTACTTTATTTTTCAATGTTTCAAGCTTGTTTTTGTGTTGAAAAACAGGGATCAGAGTCTTTCGCGAGTAGTTCGCGACTTGGCTGCGAGTCGCGAAGTTGGAAAATGCATTTTTAGCATTTTTGGTCATCAAACAGAGACTTTTGCGAGTGTCTCGCGAGTAATTCGCGAGAAGGGTTTACCCGCGAAGTACCCGCAAAAATTCCCAGCTACATGCGAAAATTTCCAGATCAGCTATTTTATGGGTATTTCGTGAGTTTTTGGTTCAAAACTCCTCATATGTCTCTATTATGACTCTATCCTCTCCAAACCCTCTTTTTCAAAGCTTTTACATCAAAACCCAACTAATTTCAAGTGTTTTACATTCCATAAACATCTCTAAGGTAATCTTTAACACTTTTAATTGATTTTAATTCTTAAATTATGTTTTTGGGGGTTTTATGTTTATAGTTGAAATTTTCTCAAATGTGGGTTGGAAAACTTAATTTTTGTTAATCTTTTTGATTGGGTTTTATTTTAAATGTCTATTTGCTTTGGACATTGGCCCCTTGTGGCAAAAATAACATGTATTTAGGTAAGATTTTCATATGTTCATGCATTGTTTAACATACATGTGTAGTTTGTGCACTCAAAGTGTTTGATAAAATGCCTCTATGGTATTTTTTTCACTCTTTTGGACTCCGATGAGTACCAATTTTTGGGGATCACCATAATTATTCATGTTTATCATATTTTGATTGTTGGTTGTGCGTTTTACCACTTTGCCTCATGAGTGCTTGCTCATGTATTGGTTATGCATCTCACATGCACACTAGATGCACCTTTGATGCACACACTCTAACACTTGACATGTTTTGCATTCACTCATGCTAGTTAAGTCTTTTTAGACCTTTTAGCACATATAACATGATTCTTGTGTCTATATCATGCCTTGGTCTATATCTTGTTCCATCATCCTTAGCATGTCATGTTTTCTTTATACTTTGTAGTATTTTGTTTTTAAGATGTTGTTGAGGTCCAAAACATTACAAGTATTGAAATCCAAAACTAATGAGCCCTTAAGGATAGAAAGTCTCAATCCATAAGCCAAGGCCCATTTAAAATAGGTAAAAGGAAGCCTAAGCTCATGAATGGGTAAGCCTTGGGCCTTATAGAAGGAAGAAAAAAGTAAGGGAAGCTTCGCCCAGCCTCTGTGAGAAGAACCCCCAAGGAGCCTAGAAAAAGACTGGACTAGGATACTGAGGAGCTGTCATAACCAGGGAGGGGATCCTCGGGAAGTGCGGGAAAGAATCAGTTGGGAGATGGACAGCTCAGAGAAGCATGCTCATGGGCACAAGGAACAAAGAAAGACATGTCCCATCAGCTGCCTGCAACCCAGAAAAAAAGGCTTTGGAAACAGATAATGATTTAGGAACCAGCACCTATGAAGGGAAGCCTGGTACCTCAGGAAGAGCAGTAAGGTGAACTATTAAGGAAGGTGGCTGGGGATCTTTCAGCTTGACAGGGGGGAATCTGCCTATTTAGAGAAAAAAGACAAAGGATGAGATAGCCAAAAGGGAGGTTCTGAAAAGTCTCTCGAGAAACCTTGGAAAAAGAGATTAAAAGTAAGTCCCTAGGACCTCCAAAAGGGGAAGGTTAGCTAAGAACTTTTTGGAGGGAAGCCTCAAAAGGGGAAAATAGTGAGAAAATAAGGAAGGGACCAGCCATCAATGTTGCTGACACAACATTGGTTCTAGTACCCAGGGCAGCAAATGGAGGGAATTAGTGGTACACCAAAAACCTTAGGAAGGTACTATAAAAGGGGGAGAAGCCATTAGCAAAACCATTCAGCAATAACTGATCAGAGCCTAAAAAACCTTTGAAAAACTTCCTTAAGATTCAAAAAGGGAGAAAAGGGGGAAAACACCGTCCAGGATCCTGAGACAAACACTAGAGGATACACTTGGATTCAAAGGTATTCAAACCTCACAAGTCTTAGAAGCCTAAAAGAGCTGTCTAAGTCTGTGACTTTTGAACTTATTTGAACCTTGTAACATATCCTAGTGCAAAAATGACATAATGTATTAGACACTCAAGAAATAATGAAGCATTATTTATTATTCTGAGGACCACTTACGTTTTATTCATTTTTCCTTTTACTTATATCATTCTTTACTGTTCCCCACTGTGCAATACGTATATATTTTGTATATATAAGTGTGTATGTATTGTAGGATCCATGTTTTGTGCACAACTTGGTTCGTAATCAGCCCAATATAGTTGCGGTGAACCAAGCCCAGTCCACCAAACAACAAGTATAAGGCCCAGGATCCTTGTTTCTACTTGGGGCTAGGTACTATCCAAAAAAAGAACCCACAAATGTTTTATTCTTTGTTTTGAGCTTCATTTTCTCATTCATCTTGCACCTCACATGCATCTTATCCTTGTTCATATCTTCTTTTCTTTCCCTCCTTCATCTTGATTCATTTGTCTATTCGTGACAAAAAGAGGGAGAGTATACTAGAGAGTATACCGGAGTGTATCGTCATTTCTATATGACTCATGAGCACATTCTCAGGGGGAGATATTTTATATCGTACTCATTCGTAGGGGGAGAAAGTCATAAGGGAGATGCATATACCAAGGGGGAGAAGACTTTTCTTTTCAAGAAAACCTTGCTTTGTTTGCTTTCTTGTTTTGCTTTATGGTGCTTTGAGTTATGTTTAGTTTCCATGTTTTGTTGTTCTCATCGTATCGTGTTTATGTGTTGAGCATGCATACATCCTTATGCCATTGTGCTTTGTTGATTGCATGTTCGGATGATCATTTGCTTTGCTATATGATTATTGTAATCATTTCTATATGACTGTCATGTGTTTGATCAAGTTGCTCATATGTTTCACATCATGTTTACTTGATCGCACTTTACTTGTTACATTATTCTTGTCCTTTTATTACTTGCTCTACCTTGAGGGTCTAATGCGTTTTGTGCAAGTGTTTCAGGTTACAGGTATATATGTTCCAAGTTCATCACAGGTTTTAGATTTAGGTGTGAGTGAGTTTTGCCATTGATCCCAAACTCACATTTAAGTCTAGAGTCTGTTATAGGGTGTTTTTGTCATGGAATAGCCAAAGGGGGAGATTGTAAAGTTGTGATTTACAACTATGTTTTATGTTGGCTTTATTCCATGACAAAAAGTGGTGTAATTGCATTAATTTTGTTTCTTGTATTTTGTAAGATTTTATTGTAATGAGTTTAGTATTAAGTTAGTGAAGAATCGAGCATGAAATGAAGAATCAGTGCAGTTTCGCGACTAGCTCGCAAGAAGTTCGTGAGAAGAGTAACCCGTGAAAAGGGCACGTGAGAAGCACATGCTGGAAGCTGAAGAGTCAAGTGCCAGGCTGCATTTTGCGAGTGCTTCACGAGATAGGCCATCTCGCGAGGTACCCGTGAAACATTCTGCCTAGAGGATTTTAAGTGTGACTTTCTTACCCTTCACCCATACAACACAACACACCCATCTTTTAGAAAGAGAGCTACTCATCCTTAGTGAGAAATCCTTGTAGCCTCTTCTCCTTCCCTCTCCCATTGTCATACCTTGAGAGGAGATTTGTACCCAAACACAACCCACACATTTTCAGAGTGTAGAGAGTGTTTTGGAGCTTGATAAACTTTAGGGATTTGCCAAAAGAAGTCGGTGAGGATTAGCGGATGCAATCAAGTGTATTGCGGGATCCGGAAAGCTAGAGAAGACATGACTCCGAGAAGTCCGTTGGTAGCAGGAGCTTGGAGGGCTCAAGTACATTGGGTAGACTAGGCTTGGAGGGTCTTTTGTTATTCGTGTACTCCAACTTTATTCTTTAGTGGATTGATTTCGACTTGGAGGGTCGCGGAAAGGTTTTTCGCCGAGTTCTTCGGTTTTCTCTTCGATAACACGTCTTGGTGTTATCTTGTGCTTGCATCTCTCTTCCCTTTCTCTTATGCTTTACATTTATTATTTGTTGTTCATGTTTATGCACTAGAGTAGTATCGGTTCATTGCGCACATTTACTCTTGTTCCGCACTTTGATTAAGTAAGAGCAAAAGCAATCTAACAGTAATTTAAAATTTGGGATCTAAACAAGCTCGTATGTTTTTAGCACAAATTCGAGCTTTTAGAAGCAAATGAAGGCGCCTCCGTTGTCAAAGCCCAAAAATGCAGCTCTATCTATCTATTTGAGTCTCTATGTGTCTGTGTGTGAGTGAGGACTCGAGGAAGTCAAAACTGGAGTGAAAGAGAAGAGAAAGAGAACTCACCATCGGTGTCACCGCTATAGTGGACCTGATTTGGTCGAGTTGATGGGTGAATGTTCATGATAAGCCGCTGGGTTTTAGGTTCATCGAGTTAGGTTTGTGCGCCAAATTTGCCAAATATCACATTTTTTAGCAAACTTTTAGGAAAAAAACATATTGACAAAGTTATTTAGTTAAGTAGCACATTTTTGGAACTCGAGTTCCAACTCAAACTCAAGTTTGGCAAACTCGAGTTACAAAAGTGTGCTATGTACATAACTAAATAACTTTGTCATGACGTGTTTTTGCTAAAATTGTGCTATTTGGCAAATTTGGCATGGGTTCGTGGATTTTGGGTTTGTTTGCTGTTTTTATTTGCATTTGTGAAACAGTGTTGTGTAAATATGTTGAATTTATGCTTTTATTTTTGGGCAAAACAGCGCCGTTTTTGGGACTGGTTTGGTAAAAAAAAAAAAATGTCAGCCCGATGATGTGTTACTTGACAGCCAAGACTAACTGCGGGTGTGTTTTAGCTAATGAAACAAAATTTTAGAGTGTAAAATTAAATTTTAGGATGTAAAATCTAAACAACTCTAAATTTTAGGACTGTACTTTTCAATTTACCCTAAATTCTAATCTAATTTGGATTGTAATCTTTGTTTAACAGTGTCATATAGGAAGTGTTATAAAAGGAGACAAACAAGCATGGGAATATAAGAAAAAGTGAACGATCGATGATTATGAAATTATGGAAAAAAAATCATAATAATGAATTTATGAACATGCACCAGTATATTAAACCCGATCATTATCTAACCAAACATATAATAAAGGTTGGATACATTTTTTATATATAAGTAGTCCTTTGATTTTACTAAAGTAATATTTCTATTATTATTTTTTCTTTCTAAATGCTGATACTTGGCTTTCAAATAAAAAATGAAAATTGTGAAAATTTAAAAACTTTTGCTTGAGTGATGATGAGTCTAGAAAAATCATTAAGATCGTTCATTAATATGGACGACCTTGCATCATTAGTAGACCATCAAAGATAACCGCTCAACACATTAAATAACGACCATCAAAGGTCTTAAACTTTCATCAAGACAAAAAACATTACAACCAAGGTAATAATCACCCTAATTTATGTACAACAGCTATCTAAGTCACCTATAAAAGAGACAATCGGTCTCACTAGCTAAGGTATGTCAAAAATCACTACAAAATGCTATCTACATACAAAAGATATGGGCTGATACTAACTTAAGCATCGGAGGCTCCCCCACCGGGCACAATCCGGTGGTCTCTTCGATCAACTCTCTTTATCTTGCAGGTCCTACAAGATCATCTAAAGCTCCGGATTGGACGAGTGATCCAACTGACGATTTTGGCATCATCAGTTTGGCGCCGTCTATGGGAAAAAGATTAGCCACTAACCTCTTCCTACAACAAAGGGTCACTTAACTCAATCAAGGGTTATGAACAAGAAGATACCGGACCAAGAGCATCTCATAGGATGATACCCTTTGATCATCTCTTCAATTTGCACATTCTCATTTCTTCGACAACTTTCGCAATATAAGATTGGGTTGAGATGGAGGAGACAAAGAGGTATCACTGACACACCATCTTCGTCAAAGCATGACTTTGTCGTCCAATTAAGTAGATGATGATGTGAGAACCCAAATCCAAGGTCTCAAACCCTATGGCCTCTACCTTGACTCCTTGAGGGTCCACACCACTGAAGCAGAGAAACAAAGCACACATTCGGGTCTTATGGTGCAGAGGAGATTGAATGGGTGGTTTGTTCATTATAAGGCATGGACTAAACGCTGGATGACCACAAAATTCAAGCGACCTCGACAAACCTTAAGGATATGGCCCAGTTCAAAGAACACACTATGGTCTAAAATCTAAAGGTCAGATTTACGCATTTTCTCCTTTTCTACTCTCCAAGTATTTGCAAATAATATTTAATCTTCTTTCACGCTACACTAATCTCAAAAGACACGTGTGGGTGAAGGAATTAATAACTATAATACTTTTCCATCCTTGAATGCAAAACGTTAGACAATATTATAATTCCCAAGTTCTATGCTAAGCATTGATGGAAAATGCCATAATATAGTTAGAAGACCATGAATTCATGGTAATAAATATATATGGTCTAGAGATATTTCAAGAAAGATATCCAATTTTATACCAGCTTTTTGAGGTAAAATAGGTAGAAACTTTTATTTAGTAAAACTGTAAGTACAAGGGAATATATACCCTGTTTCAACAAACCGAAAACAGGGGATAAAAAGGACATCAAAATTTTATACCAGCTTTGGAATAGCCTTGATTGTTGTCAAGCCAAAATTTAAGATTCCAATTTTGGGTTTGAATAGTTGTACAACAGTGAGGCTTTATAGTTACAGCCAACACACGTTCAAAAATTAAACGGATTAGTCACTGGCAAATTTTATGGCCTTGATATCCTAATTATGACTTTTTATATCACTACTTTTCTTTCCTAATGCATCTTGATAAGATTGGAAATAAGGAAGTTAAATATTAATGCGCAAGATAGTATATCATAACTTTCGGCATTTAAGAAAAATGGAGCCGAAACTTTTTGTTATCTTACCAAAGTTATATCATCATTTTAGACATTAAAGAGGCTAAAGTCATATTTTACTGTCTTACCAAATTTAGAAACACTAAATTTGGATATAGGAGAAAGTCCAATAAGCCTGGTCAAGCCTAATCAGAATTAGGTATTGCTGGAAGCTGAGAATAATGAAAATTATGATTTTTTGCTACACATGCTTTTTGTGAAAACTATCATGTTAAGCCTAAAAAAAAAAAAAAAAAATCCAAAATAAAGAAAGCTTTAGAAATAAAATGCAAGAATGGCCTATTTGGCCTAGATAATAATTTTCAAAGTGAATGCAAGGTGGGTCTAAGGTTGAAAGACCCCAAAGAATTATAAAATTCAGTCATTACAGAAACATGACAATTGCTAAAGCAAAATTCATTTTAAAAAAAAATTATTATAAGATTTTATACCTTGAATGTTCCATCATAGAGGACAAAAAATCTACTGTTCAAAATTTCCCATGTATTAATATATGTTGCTTTGACTTTTAAAATAGAGCACAAAAATTGTTCCATTTATACACAAATTCACCACGTGGTTTCATGAAAACTTTAGTGGTCTCTATATGTTTGAGCATCATATTTTCACAAATTGAGCCATTATTTTAGTGCTCAGTATGAATTAAATTATATTTTCTTTATGTTATGCATATACATATTTGTGTTATGGACTGTTATGGACGCATCAACCGCCCATAAGCCACAAATTTTTTTTATTATATATTTGTGGTTAATAACATTTGTGAATTTTATACTTGACAATGCTACTCCAAGTTTAACACTTTGCACAGTAAAAGTACTAGACTATCTAAAGGACCTATATTCTTAAGTTTATAAGCTTTGGAATGAGAACTTGTCAAAAAGAAACAGCCAAGAAAGAGATCAAAAAGTCTTAAGTGGAAGAGGGGAATACAACCAAAGATTGTTAAAATTCCCTTGACATCACAAATGGAGAGTCAAGCCCTAGTAGCTTTGAAGCCAACAAAGAAGAGCTTGTTGAAAAGAAACCAGCTTAGAAGGGTACTAAAAGTATCACACACATATCTAAATCACTCGTTATGTGAGCTAAGTGGTTCCAAGCCAAGCATGAATGTTCTTACATCCTTGCAAAGGTGGGCTCGGATATTCAATTTCTAAAAAAGTCTCCAAGGCTGACAGGTAATTAAAACCTTACTCTTTCTCCTATTAACTTTATAAAACTTAATTGTCAAGTGTAACGTATATAGTTTACATTTAAGGCATTGCATAAATTACCAATTAAATACAAAAGTAATCTTTGGCATCATGTTTGCATGAAGGTTTTTCTTTTGATTTCTTCTAACCTTTTATGCTCAAGGTGTTGGGTGAATCCTTACATCTTTTTGGGAAATACTTGGACTATGAGGAAAAGTACGTAGTTGCCCAATCCAAGGTGGACGCATTTTCTATTGAGAATGAAGTGCTAAAGGCTAAGGTTACGTCTCTTTCTAACGGGTGAATCAGGCTCAGGATCGTGTGAAAGTTCAAAAGCGGGATGTGAAGACTGAGAAGGCTTTCTCTAGGTTAAAAGATAAGAGATCAAAGATGCTGCATTTAAGCTTCAAAAAGCTGACTTTGAGGAGGTTGAAAAGTTTAAGAAGTCTAACACATATTCTGATAAGTTGTGCGACTATTATGTGAAAGGTTTTGAACTTTTTTGCAAGTACATGGCTAAACATCATCCAGGTTTAGACTTTTCTACTCTTGACATGGAGGCGGTTGAGAAGGAGTTTCTGGCAAGTCGTCCTTCAACTGATGGGGAAGCTGGTAATGTAGATGATAGGATGGAAGATGATACTGTTGTCACTGCTGAGGTTCCAATGGATCTGTCTCCTTCTAATCCTGCTTGAAACACTTCTTTTATTTTTAGCTTTTGAAAAACAATTCCTTGGGCTCGTTTGTTCTGAGCAAGATTATATTTCCTGCTTTTAGTCTCTAAGAAACAATCTCTTGGGCTCACTTGTTTTAAGCATGTTTATTTTCTTTGCTTTGGCAGTATTTTGCTTCATGTTCGAATATTTTGACGCTATATTTCTTAATTGCCTCGTCCTTGACGTGTTAACTTTCAACCATTTTGTGGTCATTATGTTATGCTTTTGGATAACTTTATAAGTCATGTATCAATGACGGATTAGTTATGTGTTAATAACTTTTTAGGTCATGTATTAATGACAATTTCGCTATGTATTAATAACTTTTTAGGTCATGTATTAATGACGATTTCGTTTTGTATTAATAACTTTTTTGGTCATGTATTAATTACGATTTCATTTTGTATTAATAACTTTTTAGGTCATGTATTAATTACGAATTCATTATGTATTAATAACTTTTTAGGTCATGTATTAATGACAATTAAGTTATGTATTAATAACTTTTTAGGTCATGTATTAATGACAATTTTTTATGTATTAATAACTTTTTAGGTAGGTCATGTATTAGTGACGATTAAGTTATGTATTAATAACTTTTTAGGTCATGTATTAATGATAGATTTGTTATGTATTAATAACTTTTTAGGTCATGTATTAATGATGAATTCATTATGTATTAATAACTTTTTAGGTCATGTATTGATGACGATTAATTTATGTATTAATAACTTTTTAGGTCAATAGTGACCTTTGATAACAGTATATAATTAATTTTGGTCACTTGGCTAAAAGAAAAAGTAATGATGATGGTATCTTTAGAATAATACTGTTCGTCATGCTTTATTTATGAATGATAGAAATCCTAACTAAAATGGAAAATAACAAAAACGAAAATACACTTAAAGTGAAAATGAAAATTCTTCAAAGTTTCTTACTAGTAGTACTTTTCTAAGTACTTTATGTCCCATGAACGAGCATAACTTCATAAGGCCCTCTCCATGTTGGCCCAAATTTTCCTTAAATATGACTTTTTGGGAGATTTTGAGGGTCCACCTGCTACTAACTCATCTGCTATCATCCTTATTTCACCTATGGGAGCCTTGGTACTGTCTGTCTCTTGCTCTTGATTCTTTTCATTTCTCTGCTTTCGTCTTCATGAATTCGTTTTTCACACGAATTTTTGCAGCTTTCCTTGACGAATCAAGGTCTCTATTTGTTTTTTTAAGTGTTTGCATTCTTCGGTGTGATGTTCGTGATCTTGATGAAATCTGCAAAGATTGCTTTTATCTCTACCTTCTACCAGAGTCAATGTGGGTTGAGGTCATTGCAAAGACAATTCATCTTTTATCTGAATTAGCACCTGTTCAATAGGCATTATCAAAGGGGTAAAATTATTAAACCTTGACCTTTGATTTGGGAGGTTTCCATCCAAAGTCTACTTTGGGCTTTGTGTTTCCTTCTTCTTCTCAAGGTGATGATTTGTTCTTTCGTCTCTCTTCCTTTTACTAGTCATTTCTTTCGCAATTACTACGTCTTCTGCGTTCATACACTTCTGGGCTTTGTGAAGCAGCTTTGCTATCAAATTTGGTGGGCTTTTGATGATTGAAAATTAAAGTCACCAAGTAACAAATCCGCCTGGAAGGTCGTTAGGATAACTTGGTCTTCTGTTTCGTCCATCTATAGCAGCTCCTTATTGATGCGAGTGCCATATTGCCTCAAAGATTCTTCTGTTCTTTACTAAATGTTGAGAAAATGCCTAGTTGGCTTCTTGTGTGGCAGTACTCCGATGAAATGTTGAACAAAACTCTTGTTGAGTTGTTCAAAGTTTGCAATGGTACCTGGAGGTATTTTGCTAAACCAGACTCTCTAGCTGCCCCCTTTAGTGTAGTTGCAAATGCTCTACACATTACTTCATCTAGAGTCATCTGCAAGTGCATTCAAGTTTTGAAGGACTCGACGTGGTCCAAAGGATCTTTTGAACTGTCATATGACTCGAGCTAAGGGAGGTGAAACTTTGGTGTGTTAGGACATATGTGAAACTTGTTAGAACATATGTTATTGTAAATTGGCTAATCTTTTGACAAAACGCACTTTACTTGTAATTAGGTAGATCTAGGATGGGTTTAGTACTTTAAGGAATAAGAGTTCAAGTCTAATATTGAAGCCATGCAAGTCTGTCTAAGAAATAAGTAAATAAATGTTGTTCATTAAAGCTCAACAGATAGCTCAACAAATAATATCTATTGAGGTTTAATGTTGATGCTCGACAGCTGCTCGACAAAAATAGTATCTATCGAGTATTACGATATCTAGATTTCTAGATATGTTTTTCATGCATATCCAAGTGTATTTGTGTAGGGTTTCTCTTCTCACAACCCTAGACATATATAAGGATTATTTTAAAGGCTGTCAAAGGTGATGCAAAGGTTGTTGCACGCATTATGTGACCGGAGACAAAATTGCCCTAGTTCATCATTTTCTTTGTAGAAGCTACTGTGTCTTTGCGCCAAGGGTTTTGTAACCAAGGAGCTTCTTGATCTTCATTGTTTGGATGAACTGAAGAACTTTGCAGCCAACATCTTCCTCAAGTTGGTGTGTTAGTCACGTACTTGGATCCGTGCATCGATTAGTTAGTCACGTACTAAGAGCCGTGCATTGAAAGGAGAGATTGTTTACAAGTCCAATTGGGTATTGGGATAAGGGTTCAACTGTGTCCATTAATATGGACGACCTTGCATCATTAGTAGACCATCAAAGATAACCGCTCAACACATTCAATAACGACCATCAAAGGTTTTAAACTCTCATCAAGACAAAAAACATTACAATCAAGGTAATAATTACCCTAATTTATGTACAACAGCTATCTAAGTCACCTATAAAAGGGACAATCGGTCTCACTAGCTAAGGTATGTCAAAAACCATTACAAAATGCTATCTATATACAAAAGATATGGGCTGATACTAACTTAAGCATCGGAGGCTCCCCCACCGGGCACAATCCGGTGGTCTCTTCGATCAACTCTCTTTATCTTGCAGGTCCTACAAGATCGTCTAAAGCTCCGGATTGGACGAGTGATCCAACTGACGATTTTGGCATCATCAAGTGACATGTTACACTTTATAAGATATACAAGTAACAAAATTCTGAACGCAATAACTGTTCGACCTTTTCTTATTGTTTAAATGAAAGTATTTGAAAGGATTTACATCATGAATTCTATTCAAAATGCTAATTCCAGATTATTAGGACAAAGATTTGTTAGCCTATGATATTATCACTTTGTAAAAAGGGACTTGTAATTCGTTTAATCCCTGATAATATCTATATCTATCTTTTCTCTATGAAATCATTGAGGGAAGTGATTGTAAGATGTATGTTCTTGTGTGTTGATGATTGTCACGGTGTTCAAGGAAATTTGAAGAGGGTTGCCACCAGCTTCTTCAAGCAAAACCAAAAGATTTCCAGAAGTTTTCAGGAACGATCGGGGCACATGATACCTAGCAAAACATAAAAGGCATAAATAGAATATTACATATGTAGATTTATATTGGTCTAATTTTTGCATGTATAGTTGTCTGTCCACCTTATAATCTAGTCCTATATGTACTAGCAGAAAGAGAATGATCTCTGCTAAACTTGATTTATAAATTTATAATATATTGAATTGTGTATGTCATCATAACAAGAAGTTCAATCGTATGCGACCTTGTTTAAAAAACGATAAAATTAAGATTCACGAATAATGCTAAAGTTATTATAAATTTAACTAAAAAACACTTAAAAACTAATGTAGTAATAAATGTGATTAGTGTCATTGCAAAAAGATAACAAATGAATGTTAATTTAAATTACTCATTATGATTGATGATGCATTAGTTTGAATATGATATACACACTAAAATTTTTATTATTCCTTACATCACTCTAAAATTCACATCTTTTAGAAATATAATTAAATGGGAAGTCGTGAAGAACTTGTAAAATATATATTCATTGTCTTGGTTGAAATTGGGGGTGTGCATCTAACTCACCGACCTAAGCAAACCAACCTAAGCCAACCCTACCCAACTCAATGCCTCAGGTTGATTTTAGTGGGTTGGTGGGTTGGGTTTGGGTTCATAGTTTTTCAACCTATTTGACCCAACCCAACCCATCACATATACAAGTTTATTTTAATACATTTATTTTAATTTTTTAGTTAGATTTATTTTGATATTTTGAGAATTATTTTTGATGAATTAGCAAACTTACTACATAATTTAGTCTATTATGTGAATTGTAATAATTTATTGAAAATTTTGATTAAATAATTAAAGAAAATTCAATTATTTACATTTATTGAAATGTGTAGGCACAACCCACTTATAACCCAACCTAACTTGACCAGATGTAGAATAGATCGCCATGGCCTTCCTAAACTCTCACACGCGCCTGAAATCAACGCGCAAGGCAAAAAGGCACTAGTAGAAATCATAGGCCTTGGAGTCGGAATCGCTTGAAATTTGGCAGGCTGAAGCGAAACAGTCTTCTGAGCAATAGTCGTCGCTTTGCCACGAGGTACCCTTTGAAAATGGCAAATTCCTTCATTTAGGCTCCGAAAACTACAATTTTGCCGTTTATAGTAATTTTTGTTTCCTTAATAACTTTTTGCTCAAAAGTCAGAATAAGGTCCCGCTTGTTTTGGGACAACCCTTAAGGTTAGTAGTTAATGATTCTGCATTTAACTCAATTTTGCCATTTTTTGTAAATTTCGGTATTTTGTCACATAATCACGTAATTAGTGCGAATTAGGGTTTCAGACGTTTTTTTTTTTTTTTTTTTTTTTTTTTTTTTTTTTTTTTTTTTCAGTATTTATATGTTTTGTAGCTGTCAGAGGCAAATTAGACTATTATCAATAAACACAGACTTTTGTCAAATTCTTTCTCTGGTGAATTCCAATTTATCTCCTTGTGGATTCAAGGAAACCCTTCATGAATTTGAGGTTTACTACTAGAAACTAATAGTTTAGTTTATGTTTCATTAAGAGAGTATCGTGTGTGCTTTCTTCAAGCTTCTGTGACATCAGTTGGTATCAGAGCCTTGACATACCTTGGTCTAATGGCTAATCGGCGAGACGATGACCACCACAACAATGATGGCGGTGACAACGTTAACAACCCAGTCCTCACTAGGGCTGAGTTCCTTGATTTTCGTGATGAAAATCAATAGTTTCGTGATTCAACCCAATAGAATCTGGACTGGATTCAAGAAGTGCTTGATACCCTGCTTAATTGAAACCCAAATAGTGATGACAAAGAGTGACGTGATAACCAAATGCGTGGCCCTCCCCATTATAGTCCAAATCTGAACAAGCAGCAAGACTACAATGAAGAGAACAGTGAAGACGAAGAGTATGCAGGAGTCCTTAGGAATCATCATGGTCTTGCGAGGGATAATGGTTGAGATTATCATGAGTAGAGGGACTATCGGATGAAAGTAGAATTACCATCCTTTAATGGTAATGTCTCCATTGAATAGTATTTGGATTGGGTCAGTGAGATGGAGAAGTTTTTTGACTATATGGGTACTTTAGATGACAAACAGGTGTGTTTGGTGGCATGCAAATTGAAGTGAGGAGCATCTGCTAGGTGGGATCGTGTTCAGTTAAACCGTACTCGTGAGAGAAATTTTCGGATCCGATCATGGAGGAGGATGAAGAGATTAATGGCAGATTGATTCTTACCACCATATTACCAGCAGGAGTTGTTCAGACAGTACCAGGATTACAAGCAGGGTACTCGGACAATTAATAAGTACATGGAGGAGTTTGATAGGTTGGCAAATCGCAATGATTTGGAGGAAATTGAAGATCAACGGATATCTAGATTTGTACATGGGCTGCGAGTTTCCATCCGAGATCAGGTATTCTTACAAACCTTATATACTTTAAATGAGGCTGAAACCCTTTCCAAGAAAGTAGAATATCAGCATCTCAGGGTAGGTTCGAAGTTTTCCAACTGTAGTTTGGAGTCATCTAGTTCCACTGCCAACAAAGGAAAACAACCCATGTTTACACTGTAGGACATATGTGAATCATTGTTGGGAACATATGTCAATATAGAATTGGCTAATCCTTTGACAAAGCGCACTTTACTTGTAATTGGTTAAATCTAGGATGTGTTTAATGCTTTAAGGAACAAGATTTCAAGTTCAAGTGTTAAAGCCATGCAAGTCTGTCCAAGAATTAAGTGAAGAAGTGATGGATTTTAAAGCTCGACAGCTAGTATCTATCGAGGTTTAAAAAGCTGTTTCAGCCCGATGCTCGACAACTACTCGACAGATAAGGTATCTATCGAGGTTTATGAAAATCAGTTTTTTAGAGCTGATTTCACTCCAATTCGTGAATAGATGTTTGAGCTTTCTTTTCTTACAACCCTAAACATATATAAGGATTGTTTTAAGGGCCGTCACAGCTGATGCAACTCAATACAAAAGTTTTTCACAAGCATATTGTGAACCAGAGACATATGCCCTAGTTCATCTTTCTATTCAAGAAGCTGCTGTGTTTGTACACTGTAGGGTTTTGTAACCAAGGAGTTTCGTGATCTTCATCATGTTGATGAATTGAAAAACTTTGTAGCCAACATCCTTCTCAAGTTGGTGAGTAAGCCGCATACTGGGATCCGCGCATCGAATTGGTTAGTCACGTACTAGGAGCCGTGCATTGAAAATGAGAGATTGTCACTACAGAACAAGTCTAATTAGGTATTGGGGTAAGGGTTCAACTGTAGGCTGGTATAAGGTATTGTGATTCCTTTACTTATAACCGCTTGTTGTGATAATAGTGGATTCTCGGGAGTGGTGACCTTAAAATCACTCGGTGGGGTTTTTGTCGCGTAGGTTTTCCCCATTTGTAAACAAATCACTATGTCAATTTATTTTCCGCTGCATTTTAACTTAATTAGTGATTTGTTTGTGCTACCACGCTTATTGCATGCTAATTGAATTAATTAATTAACTTGGCTAATTAATTGGTTAATTCATCACAAGGGGTCAATACATTCTTGGCCTATCATACACCATAATCACAACCCCTGGTTAGCAAGAATAGTAGTGTCAACTAGTCCACAGTGACAGTAGTAGGTTTTGCAGCCTAGCCGATAGCAAACACCAACCCCTATGCTAGGCCAACTGGGAATAAGTGCTACAAGTGCAAAAAACCAAGACATCGATCTACTACTTGCCCTAAGCGAGCCGTGGTGAATCTGGTGGTGGCAGAAGAAGGCGGGCAGAAGGTGAACAGGAGGGTGACGAGGTGTATAATGATGTTGATCCACATACCTATGATCCTAATGAGATTCAAGGAGATGAGGAAGGCAAGCCATTAGGGAGGTCTTTAGTGATTCAGAGGTTGTTGCTCGCACCAAGGGTGGATTATAGTGATTAGAGAATGAGATCTTCCGAGCACATTGCACCATTAGTAAGAGGGTCTGTGATTTGATCATTGACAGTGGCATGTGTAGAGAATATCGCGGCAAAGAGTTTGGTTTCCAAATTGGGGCTAAAGACAGAGAAACACCCTTCTCCGTACAAAATAGGTTGGATCAAGAAAGGTACGGAAACTCTTGTTACTCAACTATATCGTGTTACTTTTTCTATGGGTAAATGTTATGTAGATGAAGTAGTTTGTAATGTTGTTGAAATGGATGCATGTCATTTAATATTGGGTAGACCTTGGCAGTATGATGTAGATGATACTCATAGGTGTAAGGATAATGTGTATGTGTTCTTTAAGAATGGCAGAAAAATTGTCCTTGGTCCTAATAAGGAAGGCAGTGTACCCAAAGCTTTTAAAGTGGAGGGAAAACCATCACTTCTTATAGTCAACAATGAGGATGAGTTTAACGGGGAGTGTAAGTAGTTGAAGTAGGTTTATGCAGTAGTGGTGACAGATGAAGAGCCGAAGAAGGTTGTAGAGATACTTAAGGCAATTCAACCATTTATCAAGGAGTTTGAAGAGTTGTTCCCAGAAGAGCTGCCTACAGGTTTATTACCAATGCACAACATCCAACATTGCATTGATTTAGCTCCTAGAGCTAGTCTACCAAATATGCCATACTACAGGATGAATCCTAAGGAGGGCCAGATTCTATAGGGGCAAGTGGATGAGCTTCTAAACAAGGGACAGATCAGGGATAGTATGAGTCCATGTGCAGTACTAGCATTATTAACACCGAAGAAGGATGGGAACTGGCGTATGTGTGTGGGTAGTCGAGCCATCAACAAGATCACGATTAGGTATCGATTTCCTATTCTCTGATTAGATGACATGTTTGATATGCTGAGTGGGTCGCTGGATCTCAAGAGTGGGTATCACCAGATTCGGATTTGGAGATGAGTGGAAGACCTTTCAAGACAAAGGAGAGGTTGTATGAGTGGGTGGTGATACCTTTTGGACTGTCCAATACTCCCAGCACTTTCATGATGCTTATGAATCAGGTATTGAAACCATTTATTAGGAAGCTTGTGGTAGTTTATTTTGATGATATCCTATTTTACAGTAAGACAGAAGCAGTTCACTATAATCATGTGTGAGAAGTACTGACAGTAATGCAGGCCAATGAGTTGTATATCAACTTGAAGAAGTGCAACTTCTTGGCTGATAAGTTGCTGTTCTTAGGGTATGTGGTTAGTGTGGATGGGATTCATGTTGTTGAGGGCAAGGTCCGTGTAGTCAGAGACTGGCCAACCCCAAAGACAGTGAGTGATGTGCGAAGCTTCCATGGCCTGACAACTTTCTATCGAAGGTTTGTTCAAGATTTCAGTAGCATTGTAGCCCTCATTACTGAGTGTCTGATGAAGGGGAGGTTCTCATGGGGAAAGGAGGCAGAACTGAGTTTTGCCTTAATAAAGGAGAAGTTAAGCACCGCTCCAGTTTTGGCATTGCCTAACTTTGAGAAGGTGTTTCAAGTGGAGTGTGATGCATCTATGGTCGGGATAGGTGCTGTTCTTTCCCAAGACAATAGGCCAGTAGCATTCTTCAGTGCGAAAGTTTGTGAAGCTCAGAGTAAATGGTCGGCCTATGAGCTGGAGTTCTTTACTATGGTATGAACTCTTAAGCATTGGGAGCATTACTTGATTCAGAGGGAGTTTGTGTTATATACAGATCATTAGGCATTGAAGCACATCAACAGTCAAGCTAGCATTAATCGGATGCATGCTAGGTGGGTAGCTTATATACAGCGCTTCCATTTCACATTGAAGCACAAGTCTGGTGTCACTAATAAGGTGGCAGATGCACTCAGTAGGCGAGCATCTTTGTTGACCATACTACATACTAAAGTTGTAGGGTTTGATTGCCTCAAAGAGCTGTATGAGAATGATGAGGATTTTGGTGATATTTGGGGTAAGTGTAAATAAACTCATACTGCTGTTAATAGTATGTACATCCAGGATGGTTTCCTCTTTCGGGGTAATCAATTATGCATCCTTAAGAGTTCATTAATGGAACAAATTATTAGGGAGCTGCATGGTAGAGGTTTGGGTGGACATATGGGCAGAGACAAGATGATAGCCCTTGAGGAGGAGAGGTATTATTGGCCACAACTGAAGAGGGATGTTGGCAATTATGTGAGGAAGTTTCCAATTTGCCAAATTGCCAAGGGACAATCTTAAAATACTGGTTTATACATGTCATTACTAGTTCCACAAGCACCATGGGAGGATCTATCTATGGATTTTATACTGGGTCTTCCTCGAATCCAGCGAGGTATGGATTCTGTTTTTGTTGTGGTTGACAGGTACTCGAAGATGTCCCATTTCATAACATGCAGGAAGAATTCAAATGCTACTCGATTGGCTAATCTTTTCTTTAAAGAAGTTGTGCGCTTGCATGGAGTGCCAAAGTCCATCACCTCTGATTGAGATACCAAGTTCATTAGTCATTTCTGGCAGACCTTGTGGAAGCGTTTTGACACTTCCTTGAATTACAGCAACACCAGTCATCCTCAGACTGATGGTTAGACAGAAGTGGTTAACTGCACTTTGGGGAATTTGATCCGGTGTATCTCAAGAGAGAAGCCTAAGCAGTGGGATCTTGCATTGTCTCAGGCAGTGTTTGGTTACAACAGCTCAGTCAGCAGAAGCACAAACTGGAAGCTACTAATGCCAAGTACAAGGAAGCAACTAATAAGAAGAGACGTGAGAAGATTTTCAATGTTGGGGATTTAGTGCTAGTCTACCTTAGAAAGGAGAGGTTTCCTATTGGTACCTACAACAAGTTGAAGGACAAGAAATATGGGCCATTCCAGATTACAAAGAAGATCAACAACAATGCTTATGTGGTTGCTCTTCCACCAAACATGAATATCTCTTCCACCTTCAATGTTGTTGACTTATATGAGTACTATCCTCCTGATGCGCCAGATAGTGGGAACTTGAGGTCGAGTTCTTTTCAAGTAAAGGAGACTGATGTAGAATAGACCGCCATGGCCTTCCTGGACTCTCACGCATGCCTGAAATCAACGTGCAAGGGCCTTGAAGTTGGAATCGCATGAAATTTGGTAGGCTGAAGCGAAACGGCCTTCTGAGCAATACTCTTCGCTTTGCCATGAGGTACCCCTTGAAAATGGCGAATTCCTTCATTTAGGCCCCCAAAACTGCAATTTTGCTGTTTATAGTAATTTTTGTTTCCTTAATAACTTTTTGCTCAAAAGTCAGAATAAGGCCCTACTTGTTTTGGGATGGCCCTTAAAGTCAATAGTTTATGATTCTGCATTTAACTCAATTTTGCATTTTTTTGGTAAATTTCGGTATTTTGTTACCTAATCGCGTAATTAGTGCGAATTAGGATTTCAAACGTTTTTCTCAGTATTTATATGTTTTGTAGCCTTCAAAGGCGAATTAGACTATTATCAATAAAAACAGACTTTTGTCAAATTCTTTCTCTGATGGATTCCAATTTATCTCCTTGTGGATTCAAGAAAACCCCTCGTGGATTCGAGGAAACCCCTCGTGGATTCGAGGTTTACTATCAGAAGCTAATAGTTTAGTTTCTGTTCCATCAAGAGAGCATCATGTGTGCTTTTTTCAAGCTTCCACGACATCATGACCCATGTGGGTTGGGTTTAGTTGGTTTTTACACAGGTGATTGGTTGGGAATTTCTCAACTCGACGTGCTCGAGTTAGGTTGGAAAAACTCCTCCAACCCAACTCAACTCAACCAATGCATATCCCTAATTGCAATTGAAATGGACTATATAATTGGATGACGACAGTGATCTTGAAGGAAGCATAATCAAAATATCACCTATATCTATCTTAGAGACTACAATTTACGTACATAATTTACTATATATGAAAAAAATTATTGTATTTTTCCTCTTTCTAAATTGTCCGTGACCATAAGATCATGGTTATGTAACCTAAACTTCAACTTCGAAATTTGCTATACTATAGTTTTGAAGTCCTGAAATTCTACTTTTTTTTTGGGGGGAATTCACTTTCTTGTGCGTGAATGTACATTGTTTTTTGTTTTTATTTCCTTTCTCCATTTGGTGTTAATTAATTATTCTCAGATAAATAAATAAAAATTACTGTGGATAGCTATAGGCTACATACATTATTTGTGATGGGTTGCCTTGGTAGTCATGAAAAGAAATCCAATAGCGACCAATGCTTTGTCCATTAACCCAACCTTCACCTTTCCCCATCGAACTAAGGTTTAAGGCTACAGGGTCATTTCCCAAAGGTTCATCGAAAATTATCTGCAAAATTATCAATTCACAATATTACACTAATAAACTATGTAGCATATTTGAGATTATAGAGTAAAAAATACAAACAAATAAACTGATTATTAAGTTCCTTCAATACTTTATCCATAAATTTTATATTTGAATGAATTTAAGTCTTAATTAATGTTACCCTAATTTTCCTTGATTTTTTTTTTCTTTTATTTGTAAATCCATTATTTGATACTTCAACATTATTTTTTTAATATCTTACATGAGAATTTTGTCATTACATATGCATGAAGTGTACAGTTACATACCTTGTACCAAGTAAGTGTTTGATTGGTGGAGATTCCATTTTTACCCCACTCTACATCTCCCAAGTTTTCTTCTCTATATATTCGCAACTCTTCTCCTAGCAGTCCAACCTGTAATGATTAAAGATTATAATTTAATTAATGGAATCTATTAGTTATTCTTAGTACATTATTTTTTAGCAATAACATTGCACAGTCATGTTCAATATAAATATCTTTTTACAATTAAATATGGTAAAAAAATATTTAAAATTATTATTTTTTCTCTAAAATTAATAGTGGTATATAGATTAATCAAGATAAAAGAGCAAACCTTATATCCCCATTCAAAGTTTGTAAAATTATAAAACTCATTTCCGTTGCATTGAATTGCCACTGTTGTTAAGCCAGTCACTCTTCTTTCAAGGAAAGATCCTGAATCCTTTACACAAGCACCAAAGAAATTTCAGTTTCTGAATGAAAATTTAAAAGAAAGAAAGTAATTATATAAAATTATACCGGTAACCCAACCATAACGCTGAGTAAAGAAATATTATTCATCCCATCATTTAACTCAATTGGAATGTCCATCGTGAAGTACTTCACATTTGAACTTCCATTTGCAGCACCTGCATGAATACGACCAAGCATAATAGGTGAGGGTTACTAGTTGAAACTCAAAAATTCTTGAATGTTAAATCAAAGGCTTCAATTCTTTTATTTTAACCTAGCATAAACAAATATTATATAATCCAACAATTTTAAAACCTTATATTTGGAGACTTCTTATTATCAAAAGTAAGGCTGTGCATGGGTCGAGTTGGGTTGGATTGAAGGGTTTTTTCCAACTCAACTTGAGCATGTCGAGTTGAGAAATTCCTAACTCATTACATGCGTAGAAACCAACTCAACCCAACTCACGTAAGACAAGTTAAATTGAGTTGGATCAATGGGTTATATTTAAATTTAGTCATATATATATTAAGTAGAATTTGGCTATATCCTTCATTATGTACGGAAACGTTTGTGATTTACACCTAAAAAAAAAAAAAGAAAAAAGAAAAAGAAAGAAAGAAAGAAGAAATTGTCTCTTTTCCAAGATGTTTGAATTGAATAAGTAACTTACCTATATATATGTCGTTCAAAAAAGCATGCGCAACATGCGCAAAAGATTGAGCATGAAGTACTGGTTTAGTGCAAGACAAAGTGTGTTCAAACCTGTGTTTCAACCAAAAAAAACTCCATCAATTCTTACAAATGTCATTAAGTTGATGCAAAGAAGAGAAGGCACACATATTGTTCATATATGCTAGTAAAATTCAATGAGAAACGAATTTACCTAAGAGTATACCAAATATAATCAGATTTGTCTTTGGTTGTATTTGTGTGCTCAAGTAATTCATTTGATTTTAATGATGCATCTTCGAAATTCACGATGGCATCTTTGAATTCTTCCCAGCTACTAATTGAATCAAAAGTTTGTGTTGATTTTATGATTCTTTCATTATACACCGTATTAACCTATTTAGAGATAAAAGAAAGTAGAACTTTTAGCCTGCCATCAAAAGAAAAAAAAAGTGGGGGGGGAGGGGGGAAAGACTTTATATAATAAGCCGAATGATTGTAAACTCTCAAGATATCAATTAAATTCTAAAAATCAAATTTCCTACAATAAATTTGACAAATATGGGTCTTTTCAAAACAAGGGAATCAAGGCATATTAAAAATATAAATGATATTTTCAAAACTCAAACAATATTTGCTAGAAATTTGATATTAAAAAAAAAAATATATATATATATTTATATATTAAGCTTGTACAGTTTGTAATTAATCAATAAAATGTTATGAGCTCAAAACTATAGTTATTGCTCTACCTAATAAGTAGGCAATTTAGTATTTCTTGTTCTAACTGTTAGATTGTAGGATTACAAACATGTATAAAACTACAAAAAAAACATTGTTACATTGTAAGTTATACATTACCTTTGCTGAATTGAAAGTTATATTTTTACAGTCTGATAGAATACTGATCGACTTCGGAAGCAATTCAAGTGGTATATTTTGAAATTGTACAGTAACATTCTGTTTAGCATAGTTAGTAAGAAATGCCGCACAGCCTCCATTTTCTTCTTGGAAAACAATGGCCTAAGTTTAAAGAAAGAAAGAAATAAGTGTTAATCAGTGATATATGAGAAAACATACTTTTGACACATTACCTCTTGTTGTTGACCTAAAGAAAAGTTGGTTCGTGCTCCTTGCAACAAAGTTGTAGAGCACAATTTAATTGCAGCATGCAACTCCTTAAGATGAAGTTTTTCACAAAACATCCTCAAGTCAATATTTTTCTGATTGCGGCCTTATCTGGCCTTGATTTTGGCGTTCTAAGATTTTTAATCACTTTCTTATTTGTTTGTGATAGATTTGATTGAGGGGAGCGGTCAAAATAAGTCAAGGAGCTTTTGTTTTTGAGGTACAAGTTCTAAACTTTCTTTTTCTTTCTTAGCCTTTTCTTGTTTTTATTTTTGTTTTGTTTGTGTTTTTCTTGTTTAGTTATGCTATAATATGTCTATTTAGTTAGTTTTTCTTTATCTTTTGATATAAAGCATGTTAGGTTGTTAGTTTTTCATTTCTGAGTTGCCATGTTCTTGTCTTTCTGGGCCTAGTTTTGAGGCATGTATGCATATGCATGCTTATTGCATGCGTACGCATACTCGAAGTATGTGTACGCATACAACTAGATTGTGTACATAGGTCCTATGTATACGCACGCATACTCAAGCCCAGAAATCCTAATCCGAACTTTTCTACTTCTATTTCTTCATCTTACCTACATAATATGTCTCTACCTTGTCTTGTTTCATGCTTTTAACTCTCTGCCCCTATGTTTTGTTTGATGTTTGCTATTTACATGTTAGATTAGGGTTTTCTTTTCAATGTTTTCCTTAATGTGCCATGATCACGCATTCATATGTCCATGCATTAATGCATAGGTGCTATCATGCCAGTAAGGTAAGTCATGCATTCACATGAACATGCATTCGTTAGTGATGTGATCTTGATCTTACTTTGATGAAACATGTATGTGCAAGTATGTATGCCATGCCTTGGACTCAATAATATGATGTTTGAATATGTCTTGTGATGTCTCTGCCCATGTGATATATATTTGTTTGTTCGCTACCTTGAATGAGATATGTGATGCAATGCCATGATAGATGTATGCTAGGGTTTGGGACAAAAATGCCATGTTGTATGCTTAGATGTATGCTAGTGTGTGTATAAGTCTAAAATAACAATATTGAATTTGTCTTTAATGAGATTAAGACATAAGATACAATGAGTGGAAGCTGACCCACGGGCCGTGAGATCTTGGGTTCCTAACACTTTCCTAAGTCGAACCTAAACTCCGAACCCATACTCTAGTAGTAAGATCAGTCCTTCCACGAAAGGACGCTATATATATAGTTCCTAGACCTAAACTAGGTGGCTACTTCGTATCTTTTCTCCGCCCCGGTCCACTCGGCTGAGGTGTACTCCCCCTCTCCATTGCGCCCACAACGTGGAGAAGTTTAGGCACCCCATGATGCTTGTATGACATTGTTGCCCCTTTTTAGCTAACTTTGTGGTAACTGCCCATGGAAAATAAATCAGAAATTTGGCTTTCGTTTTCTACGGAGTAGGAGTGAGGGTTTATCTTATTTATATTGTCACCATGCATTGTTGGAATGAAATTTATACTATGAAAATCAATTAGAGTTTCACCTTATTTTCGCGGTGGAAAACATGTAGAGTTGGTGTTTACACGTACAAATCCACCGTCAACATTTTGTGTATGGTGTATTAGGGTGCACCATAGCATCCTGTGTGGTCTAGGGATTAAATATAAAAACCGACAAACCAAATGGACAGACCAAAACCGCCTGAACCAAATCTATTTTTTTCTAATTTTTTTATCGATTAGGTTCAATCTCAAATTTAGAAAATATTAAATTGAACTGCACAAAATTGGCCGATATGTATTAAATATCAATATATACAAATTATTTCAAGATTGTACTTGTAGCTTTGTGGTAAGGACATGCGTGTTTCATGCTTTTGTGTTGTTTATTTGCTAAAAATACATGATTTTGAATATTTTTTTTGTTGTGTTTGCTTGGTGCTTGGCATTTGGGTGCTGAGAAAATTTAGGAAAATAAAGGGAAATAGGTTTTTCTTTTCTTGGTACTTAGCATTTGGGTGTTGAGAAAATGTGGGAAAATAGAGGGAAATAAGTTTTTCTTTTCTTTGATTTGTTTGGTTTCTAAGAAATTAGTAGAAACTGAAAGCTGACCAAACTGAATCGATTGAAATCTAGTCAGTTCGTTTTAATGTCCTTCCCTACAATTCAATTTTGATGCCAAATATGGCAAAACGAAAATTTTGGTTCAGCGGAAAAATCTCCCTTCACCCTGATCGAAACTAACCGATTTCACCCTAGTGTGGTGTGCAACATACGTATGTGTGAGACTCTGAATCTAAACATACACAATTGAGGGTAATTATAGTCTACATATAGAATCCTTTGGCATCGTTGTCTCTCTATGAGCACCACACGCTCTTCTCTTTGATGATCCGCATCGTAATGAAATATATCATATGTTATACATAGGGGCAAATTACAACTTACTCACCTGTGGTTTGGCCAAAATTTAAGTTGCCTACATATGGTTTGAAATTTGACATTTTACCCACTTGAGGTTAGCTTAGTTAGATTTCCTTAACCCACTTTTGTTAAAAACATGGCTAAATATATAATTTTGCTCTACTTTTGTCTCTTTCCTCCAAAAATACAAAAAAACATAAAAATACAAGATAAAAAATAATCCAATGGAACACTTGCATCATGGGATTTCAAACTACAAGTAAGCAGCTTAAATTTCAGTCAAACCTCAGGGGGGTAAAGTGTCAAATTTTAAATCACAGGTAGGCAACTTAAAATTTGGCCAAACCATAGGTAGGTAAGTTGTAATTTGCCCTATACATAGTTTATTCATTTATGCAAATGTTACAAAATATTTTGATACATTTTAGGACCCTTAGCATGACTCCATGGCTTAAATCACTTATGCATGGAAAGAACATGTCTTCCATTTGTATTAATCTAGAGCGATATCACTGCTTAGACTAGGGACACCATTTTCCCGAGGCATGTTAAGTTATGTATAACACTTCATTCTAGGAAAGCAATAAAAATTTATTACAAAATAATTAAATTGCATAAGAAAATAAGCTACCTAACTTGAGCATAAGAACAAACTTTAACTACAGTGCTCATATTTTTGTTTAGTACATTGATACACCTTTGCATAGGCCATGGTGCTCTCGTGCCCTAGTGCATGTAGAAGCAGTGTGTGTCTTGCAGGACCCTCCTTGCAAGGGTAAAGTGACCCCCTCTAGGTGAGGTTGAGCAGGACTAAAATGGCAGAGGAACTAGAAACGTTATGGAAGAAGCTCTCTTTCACAGAGGAGGAAGACGAAAGCATTGTATTAAGGAGCAGTAGTACAAAAGTAGCAAAGGATCTAGGCAAAAACTGTCTAGTAATGAGAATACTCTCTCGCAAGAGTACTGTGTTGGATGCTTTAAGGAAAAACTTGAGAATGATATGGAAGCTAAACAAAGGAGTATAGATTACGAAAATAGATGACGAAATGTAGATCGTTGAATTCAGATATGGAAAGGATAAGAAGAAGGTTCTAGAGATGAGTCCATGGAGCTACGAAAAGTAGCTAATCCTTCTCCAAGACTTCGAAGGTGAACAGGCACCGAAGGAGATTATCCTAACAAGGTCATCCTTCTGGGTACAGATTCACAACCTACCCCTCAAAAGTAAAACAAGGGAAATGGGTCGGGCCATAGGGGCAACGATAGGAAAAGTGCTGGAGGTGGACGTTGCGGAAAGCAGAGTCCAGTAGGGGAAATGTCTTAGAGTCAAGGTCAGCATTAATGTTACAAAAAGGTTGGTCTGGGGAAAGAGGGTGGCCATTGAGGAAGACAAAAACAGATGGGTTCTCTTCAAATATGAACGGCTCCCAAATTTATGCTATAACTGCAGTCTGTTGAGCCATGACTTTAAAGACTGCTCGGAAGCCGTGGAGCCCAACAAGCTTTTGGAACCGAAGAGCCTCCAATACGGGCCTTGGTTAAAGGGTGATATCATAAAAAGGAATACAAGGGAGGTCTCAAAGGCCAGCAACAAGGGAACAATGGAAAACAAAAGGAGTCCTGATAAGGGAGACAGGAAGAACATGGCAAAGAAAGCTCAGTCTCCGACAGTCACCGAAGGGGTAGGTGAGGAAACGAAGTCAACCTTACACCACCTAGAAAACAGTATCACAGGGAAGGAGAAAAACAAAACAAAAGCAATGGAGAAATGTGCAAAAGTTCTGGCCGCATTAATGAGGAAATGACCCCTGAACAGTGCCGCTTTGGTCGCTGCAACTCACAGAAAGTTTGGGACAGCGGCTGATGGGACAAGCACTCAAGTAGTGACCTGCATGATCAACAAATGGAGGGCCAAGATCAACCTAAAGAGTGTATAAAATGTAAAGAGGTCCTCCAGAGAAAGGATCGGAGATTGGAAGTAGAAAACACTGTAGCAACATGTATCATCTTTGTAACCTCTGTATCCAGGCACTGAGGAAATAATAAGAACAAGAAGGCTCCTCGGACCAACGTCCAGGACAGATTCTAACACTTAAGGCCCGTTTTCTTGCTATCCACTTTACCCATAACCATGTTTATTCGTTGCTATCCTCATTATGGCCTAGCTCTTAAACCCATCATCTACAAATTTATTGTTTAGGACTAGTTGGGCCTGAATCCACTTTTCCAACAGTAGAAGTGCTCAGTCCCAGTCCCTACAATATATATATATATATATATATATATATATATATTTATATATAGATTATCACATTATAACATCTATTTTTCTATAAAAATGACTAGTATAACCTAAAACATTTTTACAGTACCGATAAGACATACTTAATTTGTATTTTCTTATTAAATAATTTTGACCACAATTATCCTCCTCTTTAAATATTTTATAATTCCTAAATTAAATATTAATTGTTGAAAATTAGCGAGAAGTAAATATTGGCCTATTGGTGCGCTAGAGTTTTTAATTTTTTATTATTATTAATGCATGGAATTATATAATCTGAAAATTATAGGTGTAACACAAAAACTTAAAAGAAAAGGAAGAAAATGAACGCCTTTAGGTTGGCTAGTACTTTTTTGTGTTCCCTACGAAATTATTTATTAAAGAATATCCCTTCTCCAACTTATGATGTATAAAAAATAAAAGAAAAAATATATTATATAACATATTAAATAAGGACAATTGTGGAGTAAAAATATTTATGATGTGGATTTAATTTTTTGGAAAGATATATATGAGAGAGAAAGAGAGAGAGAAAAACGACCATAAAACCCTTTGTTCAGAAGTACATTTTAATCATCCTTGGTGCGATGGTCACTCTACAAGTATTAAGTGTTTGTGGAGTGTGGGGGGTAAGGACCAGGGTTCAAGTCTCCAGGTGGAAGCTTCACACACATATATACTTAGATTAGGTTAGAGTAGAATTTCTATCTTATATCAAAAAAAGAAGTACATTTTAATGGTATTAAAATTGGTCTACTCTAATAAGGAGAAAGTTTAGCTATAAATTAACTTGGTTGTAGTCAATGACTACAATTCACCTCAAAACAATTAACATAACTACAAATTTTGAAAATCTACCCGTTGGATTGCATGTTTTTTATGTTCTTAACACGCATGTCAAATTTCATGCTAATCGAATGTTAATTATTATTCGATCCATAAACTTATTTTTTATCCATAATTTTATACTACAAAATTTTGAAATTTAATGACATAACTATAGATTTTTAATCTTTTAGAAATTTTGCAAGCATGGAAGATATAAGAAGAAATCATAATCTAATAGTGGATTTGTCAAAATTTATATTTAATAAAAAGATATTGGGTGAAGTTGTAACCATTGATTACAAACTAGTTTGTAGCCAAATTTTGTTCTTCTAATAATAGCAACTGTTAATGATAATAACAATCTAATAAGCAAAGAAAAATAATAATTTTTCATAATCTAACAATCTTTGCAATGCCGGTAGGATATTTTTCTTGGATTGAAACTTGAAAGAAACAAATGAAAATTAATCTAGGTACGTACCCGTAATTCCATTCACTCTCAATGAAAGGTCCAATCCTAAGGCAAGCATATAACCCCTGTGCTTGGATTTCCTTGATGAATTGCACTAGATTATATCTTCCACTGAAATCATACTACGCAACACAAAATCCTCACATGAGAGAGGGAGAGAGAGAGAGAGAGAGAGAGAGAAGGGGGTTTGACTAACCTGACCAGGTTGGGGCTCGTGAAGGTTCCAAAACACATAAGTTTGAATGACGTCCAATCCTCCTTCCTTAGCTTTAGCTATCAAAGATGGCCACATCTACTCCAAATTACAATTTCCCTTCTTAGATACAATCTCGTATGTGTTTGTCATCATAAATTATTTTTTTTCTTAAAAAACATTTGTGTATGTTGTAAATTCATAATTAGTAAGGCTAACATTGTTGTCACATATATATTTCCGCATGGACTTCATTTATTAGACAAAGTTTTTATTACTATTTTAGGACTAAATTACAATTTGCACCCTTAACGTTTATGGTATTTTGATTTTTTTTTTCTCTCTTAAAGTTGTAAAATTTGGATTTGCCCTTAATTAACATCCTTAACGTTTCGTATTTTTTAAAATTATAATTTTCCATCATGCACTTGAGTTTTAATTTCCATCATGCACCATGATGAGATATTCATTAAGTGTCAACTAAGGTCAAAAGAGCATTGTTTTTCATTCAAAATCACGTTATTTTGAACCTCATCAATGCCAATGATACATGTTTGTATTTGTTTTGATTTTACACATATACTATATGTTTGCGATTGTTTTGATTTTACACCTCAAATTTGGAAATATATACATGTTTTACTCTGGCACTTAACAGATAGCTAGATATGATTAAGTGAACAATAGGAGCAAAATCAAATAATATGGGAGTAGATCAAAAGTTTGAAACTGGAAGGAGCAAAATAAAAATAATCCTAAATTTTAGGAGAATAATTTACAATTTAATCTTATTTTAGAGTTCACATTCCCTAACAGTGGTCCTTTTTTAAAAAAGATTACACTACTCCCCCTCTGCATATGACTCCTGGTTTTTGTTTTTATCGGACATGAGTACATGATGTACTTCAATAAACAGGACAAACATGCGGAAGGAAAATGAAATATCATTGAAATGTTTGACAGTACTCCTGCTACCCGTGATGCAATACCCAATAGGAAACAAATTAAATGATGTGATTCTTGAGCTGGGCTATATATATAAGGTTAAAATCTTTGTGCTTTACAGAGAAAATGGTTCCCACTTCCCAAGCAGCTTTGCTTGAAAAAAAAAAAAAGGTTAGGAAAGAGGGAACAAGAATAATTAAGGCCAAAAAAAATCATGTCATATTCTTCAAGCTGGCCTCATCATTTAACCGTAAAAGAGAAGAAGAAAATTGCTTGATCTCATTTTTCTGTAAGAAACAAATTAATCTCCACACTACCCTCTTTTAGCAATATATTATTGTATGCATTACATAGAATCTAATAGGATTTCATTTAATACACGGTCACACTTCTTTCTTTTTTATTTTTTAAATTCGATAGTTGGAAGTGAGAAGATACTCAATTAATAATATCAAGAAGTGTTACCCAGTTAAGCTTAGAAATACTAAAAAGTACCCACTAGTTAACCTATAAGACTTTTGACATATAAATTATCTTAATGGTTTTAAGATAATTGAAATGTTATTTTATTGATATATTTTTGTATACATTGCATAGAATATAATTAGGATTTATAATATTCATGCCATAATTTAAAATATAAATATAAATATAAATTATATATCACCTACCCTAGTCATATTTTATAGGGAGGGAGATTCAAAATCTAGATACTCCTTATTAAAGACAAGAAAGTGTTTTGGTCAACCATTTTACTCATGCATGAGCACTCGAATGCATGTGTAATTGTGTTGAATGTCATTTATTTATTAGGAAAAATAGCTGTAGAACTGGGCGAGCTAATGGGTTCTGAACAAACAGCTGGAACTTGGACTTCTAGCTAGCTAGCTACGTCTTGATAAAGGCCATTAACAGATGCATAAAGGTCTCGGAAACTCAGACTAAAGACAAAAAGTTACAAGATATACAAGGAAAAGTAAATATACGTCTTTTTTAAATATATGTCTAAATTTAGGAAATATTTTTAAACATTTTTAAAAGAAAAAAAAAAAGATTTTTTCGACAAAATAATGAGTTAACAAATGTTATAAAAATACCTGTTAACAGGACTCTCGAAGCAAAACGAAAATGCTATAAGAAGAATAGGCAAAATAATTGTGAAGAATGTCATTTATTTTATTACCTGAGGAGTGCTACGAGGATAGTGAATTGAACCCGAAAAGAGCATTTTTCTCTGCCCATCAATGATGAGAGACCTTCCATCGTATGTGACTTCTCCTCCTTCAGCATGGCCACCACATTCCATCATTATGACCGCCACAAGCCCCCAATACAGTCTCCACCACCACCAACCCATCTCAAGCCTAACCAGGTTTTGTTTCTAAGCTCTTTCACTTTCACAGTTTCAGTGTTTCACTATCCTCTCTCTCTCTCTCTCTCTCTCTATAGATAGGATAGTTTTTTAAGAAGTTGCCACGTTAAGGAAACATGAGGAAATAAATTATTTATACTGAGTGTAGGTGAGCACTGTGCAGATAGATACATGTGATTGGGCTATGATATTGGGGTCAAATGTGCTATTCTCTCAGACCTCCGGTGTTAGTGTGTTACCTAGGAAAATATGGTAATAGCTCCAATAGGACATGCCAAAATAACTTTCCCAATGAAAAAATGGTAATAAATAGCTCCAATAGAAAAATGCCAAAATAAATTTTAAAATACAAAGGATATCACAGTAATTTCACTTCTCTGATCATCAATTTGAGAACAACTTATTTAGATTTTTATTGAAAATATTTTGTTGAAAATGTGTTAAAGTATAATATGTTTTGAAAAATGAAGAAAAAATGAGGCTTTAAAAAACTGTATATAAAAGCTAAAAAAAAAAAAAAAAAAAAAACCAGTTTATAAACTAGTCCAATTGAGAATTGCTTATTTTATTTTTATAGCTTATTTGCATAATATAAAAAAACTAAAAAGCTAAAATTTAGCTTATTTCCAAAAGGCTGAAACTTAAATTATTTGAAATAAAACTAAGACAAAAAGTAAAGTAAAACCAGCAAATATGGCATAAAAAAAAAGCAAAAATAAAATTAACTTATAATAAAATGGTAAATTATTTGATGAGTATCTTGCACTGCCCAAAGAGGCACATCCCAAATTTGTTTTGCACGTCAAGTTGGGTTTGCCATGTCTGGGCTTCAAAGCTTCATTAAAGCGTGAAAAGGAAGAGGTGGCTGAACAGAACACCAAGCACTGCGCCTGTGGGCCCCCTAACCAATCCACCCCTACTACTGGGGTGCTGGACTGGACCACAGTTTTTTTTGGGTTGAATTGTTAACCAAAGAACTCACTTTGGGCTGGGCTATTATTTAGCCCTACTTTGAAGGAAAACTAATTGTATTAATAACGGCATGTTTGGTTTGAAATATTACACTCCTATGTGATAACCAATTAAGCTACAGTAACACTTAATTATTTGGTTGTATTATTATTATTTTTTTTTGAGAAGATATTTGGTTGTACTTTAAGAAATGGTTTTCTCCTTAAAATTTTGCATTGTTAGTTGAGTTTGACCGTTGACCAAAAATTTGATAATTTTCAATCACCTTTTCTATACTAACTAGCCACTTGATTCTCAAAAAAAAAAAAAGCTCTCACTTTTTTTTTTTTTTTTTGTGTGCGCGCAAAATTTTTCGATTTTGGGATCATTTTTATATTTTAAGCTCTTAAATAAGACCAATTGACTATGACTCATTCTTTTTAAGCTCAATCCATGTGAAAGTCTTCTTAAAGGCCAACAACTGGCACATGCATTTTATCACAAAATTATTTCTATTGGTGTCTTTAGGCTTTCCAAATCCTTTTCTCTACCATTGTCTTCTAATCAGGGGTGTGCATATCCAATCCACCAACTCAACAAAACCAAGCTAGCCTAACTTAATGTTTTGGGTTGGTTTTTGTGCTGATTGGATTCAAATTTTATTTTGAGTCCCATGTTAGTTTAGGTTTGGGTAGATAGTTTTTTCAACCTATTTGACCCAACCCAACATATATATGAGTTTTTTTTATGAAATTTATTTTAATTTATGTATTTTGATATATTTTGGCATGAAAAATGTAATTATAACTTACCAACTAGACCCAACCCAACCTAACCCTCGTGGGTTGAATTGGTTTGGTTTCTACACGTGACAGATTAGATTAGGTTGGACATTTCTTAATTCGACAAGCTTAGGTTGGGTTGAAAAAATGCTCCAACCTAACTCATGCACAACCTTACGGATGTTCTCTTTTGGTTATTGGACATCTTTTGGCCATTTTTTATTATTGACTAACATTATTGCTAACATTCATCTTGTGTATGTCATTCTTAATTCACTATTCCTCTCTCGATGTCCTCCAGATCTTCAATGTAACTGTCCTCTAGGCGACGAAGTCATCCATTGGTCATTGATGCTGTCATCCTTCAACTGTAGTAGTTGTCCTCCGACCACCTTATATCATTACCCATAATCTTTGTGAGGATACCAATTTTTTTTCCCCCAAAGAAATGCTCTTTTTTTTTTAATAGGTTCATATTTATTTAGTGTGTAGTGATTACTTAATAAGATCTGTGTTACCCCCTAAATCGAGAGTTCTACAATGAAGTCTCAATTTATTTTATTAAAATAAAAAATAGGAAAAACTTCATTAAATACATTTGTATTGAATTAATTTAAAAATACACCATAAATAGGGCAAAATTACATCACTTTGATTCCTAGTTACGATTTTAAACAATCAAAATTACAATGATAAGGAATGATATTTGAATCTAAGATCCAAGCTTGAAGGCTACGTTATGAAATGGGTAGTGTTAAGCACCATTTTGCCCAATCCAAAAATCAATATTTGTGAAATTAATGACTATAGCATGTTATGCACCTATTCAAACATGTTGTCATGCTATGCAATGCAAGAAATCAATTCTTCCCATAATGTGAATTTCACAAGAATTAAATCTAATCCTAATATGCACAATCATATTGTTAAAGACATGAGCATGTAAATTAACACATATTATCAAATATCACGCTTTCGTCCAAATGATTATATGGAAACCAAATTAGGACTAGAAATATACATGCATGCACGACTTTTTTTGGCAAAAATGGGCTTTTGCCCCTTTTGCCCAAAAGATGTAGAAAAATGCCCATGTTCTGAAACTATCTAACAACACCCTTGTTTTGAAATTCGATTTTCTAAAAATTGAGTTTTACATTGAAACTCGATTTTTATAAAATCGAGTAAAGGCAATCAAACTTAAAAAAATAAAAAAAAATAAATAAAAAATTTATGGAACTCGAGTTCCATGTGAATTTTTCCAAATAACTCGATTTTCATCAAATCGAGTTTTACATTGAAACTCGATCTTCATCAAATCGAGTTTTACATTGAAACTCGATTTTCTAAAAATTGAGTTTCAAAACAGGGGTATTTTGCTAGATAGTTTCAGAACAGGGGCATTTTGCTACATCTTTTGGGCAAAAGGGACAAATGCCCATTTTGGCCTGACTTTTTTTAAGTGATTTAGTGGTTGATTACCTTCAAGAATGTAGACTACTTTGTTGCTCTTTTCTCCTTGGATCAACCCACATATCTTTCCATTTTAGTCTTTGAGGAAGTTGTGTTTGTGGTGTTATGTAGAATATTGTAGTGTTTGAAAGATGATTGTAGAAATGGTATGTGAGAATGCTAAGATTAATTAGGTGAAGCTCATTAAAGTAAAGGATATTGGATCCCCTTTTGGGGGTGATGGATGCTTGTATTAGGAGAATGGGTGGGAAACTTGAATCCCTCCCATCCTGTTATCTAGGCATTTTTTTGAACTCATGTTTACCCTTTGGCACATTTAAACTGAAGTTCAAGTTGAAATAGTATTAAAATTTAAAATCCTAAATTTGTTGCTCTTCTAGCTTTCCCTTCAACTTCTTGTCCTTGTGATCTCGTCCAAGAAAATTTCTCAATTTTCCTTGCCTAATGAGATTCTTTATCTGCTGCTTCAAATCAAAACACTCATTCGTGTCATGTCCATGATCTCTGTGGAAGTCAAATCATGACTAATTTACGTTATATATGCGTACAAATTGAACAGATATAATAATGAAGCTGGATTTGACATAAACCAAAGGAATAGTCTCGTCGAAAAATATGATAGGTAGTGCTAGTTTTTTTTTTTTTTTTTTTGGGAGTTCTAACAGGTTTTTTTTTTTTTTTTTTTTTTTATTTATTTAGAAAACAAAATGTTAATTAGATACATCTAAGAGGAGTTGTGAATGGACAGAGGAGCTTCTTCTATCCACGTCTCAAACTCCAGTATCCAAACGGTGACAATATAGCCTTAATCTCACAAAAACTAATAACAAAAATAAAATACAGAACAGAGTAATCTAGCTATTAGCTAGTTTATTTAGAGACATGAAACGAACAATGACATCTTAATCAAACTAGGTAATCAGATAAGCACTTGTTCAAGTGGCATGTTCAAGGGCGTATATTGCTGACTCCGTGCTAAAGAACTTGCCTTCTTGTTGTCTCGGTCTTTCTTCTCTCTCGTCCGGGCCTTCTTTGGACGAGAACCCTGCTCAGGATGGCGCGGGGGATCTGCCTTCATTCGCTCGGCTCTCTTCCTCTTCTTGGCTATAATTGCATCTTCTACATTCATGAACTTTTGGGCCGAATGGACGAGTTTAGCCATGGTTTGTGGCTTTTGCTCATAAAGTTTATGGATGAACAAATCAGAATTAACTCCATTATAGAAGGCCGTCAATAACAACTTGTCGTCCATCTCATCTACCGTCAGGGCTTCCCTTTTGAAACGAGTAATAAAGGACCGCAAGCTTTCATTTTCCCCTTGCTCTATAGTTAACAGGCTGGACGAAGAACATTTATGCCTTTGTCCTCCGATAAAATTGTTGACAAACAATTTACTTAACTCTTCGAAAGAACCCACAGTACTTGGAGGTATCTTGCTGAACCACACTTGTGCTGGCCCTTTAAGGGTGGTAGGAAAGGCACTACACATAATCTTGTCTGGAACCCCTTAAAGGTGCATCTTAGTCTTAAACGTAGCAATATGATCAAAAGGATCATGCGTTCCATCATATGAGTCCAAGGAAAGCATCTTGAACTTAGGAGGCAAGGGATGACTGTTGATGGAAGCCATGAAAGGGGAGTCTGTTCAATGAAACTAATCATCTATGGGATTCACCCTTCTCATGTTTTCCTTCATCTCATCTATGGCCTTCCTCATCTGATCCATTCCCCTCTCTAAGTGTGGCACCCTTTGTGAAGCGGTACCCCTTGACTGGTTCTCGGGCTCAGCATTTTCTCCTTCTCTAACTTCTTGACTCTGGGCTTGTCCTTCCGCGTATCTTTCATGGCGTTGTCTCCTTAGACTAATTTCCCTAGTCAACTCTTGGTTCTGACGGGTTAACTCCGCCATGACAGTTGCCATGGACTGGATGGAAGGCGGTTGCATGATAGGTGCTGACTGGCGATCGCGATGGGGATTACTAGAAGTATTCCTACTCTCTTGGTGGCCTGGACTAGTGGCCATTGATCTTGTCCGAATCATGCAGCCTTTTTGTTGCAGGAAGATAAATTGCGAAACACAAAATTAATCGACATTTGCCACAGACGACACCAACTGATGATGCGAAGAAAATCAGTAGGCTGAATGCTCTAGGCTTCAATGGACTAATAATCGCTTGGAAGGCCTGAAAAAGGAAAAACACGATCAAAGGTGACCGGGGTGGACCGACCAAGAACTCTCCGATGCTTAAGTTAGTTTTCTCTCTTAATTTCTAGAGTTCCAACTTTTTAGGAGTTGTAAATTACTATTTTAAATAGTGTCTTCAACTCACTATTTCAATTTTTAAAAAACAGTGTGTAACAAATATTACCATTTATATTTCTTTATTTAATATAAGATAAGATTGAAATGGTGAAATTCAAATCATAGCTCTTTTTTATGATTTTTTTAATTATCAGACCAATGCACTAACTGGTTTTTGATGTAGGTGGAAGATCAAACCCAAAATCTCTTATTTGACTATAAGAAATTTTACCAATTGAACTAACTAAAAACCACTATTTTAAATAGTATCTTCAACTCACTATTTCAATTTAAAAAAACAGTATATGTGATAAATACTACAATTTATATTTCTTTATTTAATATAAGATAAGATTAAAATTGTGAAATTTAAATCATAACTCTTTTTTTATGATTCTTTTTTATTATCAGACCAATGCATTAACTAATTTTTTATGTAGATGGGAGATTGAATCCAAAATCTCTTATTTAATTATAAGAAATTTTACCAATTGAGTTAACTTACTACTATTTTAAACTGTGTCTTCAATTCATTATTTTAATTTTAAAAAATAATGTGTGTAACAAATACTACCCTTTATATTTATATTTCTTTATTTAATATAAGATAAGATAAGATTGAAATGGTGAAATTTAAGTCATAGCTATTTCAAAAAGGAACACGATCCAAGTTGGCCAAATTGTAAAAGTGGATTTGAGAAAATTAAAAAGGGTCACTATAAGATGGGGTCCTAAAAAGGTCATTGTCCAGATAAATCCTCCACAAGGTAAATTAATTGATTGAAATGAATTTTGAACTAAAAAGCTTTATGAGCAGTCTAGCTAGCCAGGTCGGCAATCTCCAAGTAGCTTCCATTATTAATTTTATTCAACATCCTTATCTGCAAGTATCTACGTGTATATGTCATGCACCACGTCACACGCAAAACACTAAAAATAGTTGATTTACCATTTTAACCTAATTTCTCTTTTTAAGGAATAAGATTAGATTAATTAAATTAGGGGTATTTTTTATAATAAAAAAAGTAATAACTAACTTTCCGAATCTTCTTAATATATACAGATAAATAGTGCAATAGAAAAATGAGTGGTCAGTTGGTTATCAAAATAAAAAGCTCCCCTTTAGTTGTTCAATGGTTCGACCTTTGGTTCAAAGGGTTTATTGAAACCAGGTTGACAGTCAGTTCACTATAACCCGATTAGACTGGGTATTCTAGTTTGGATCTAAAAACCATAATAATTACAAATTTTAAACTACTTTTTAAAGTCAAATTTATTTCTACGACATTTAGGAGTTTTAACCAATGCAAAGCGTTAATCAACCTACATCGACATTACATCAACCTCATTTATGCCATTTTATCCAAAGATAGTTTTCTCTTATAAAAACCCAGTGTGTGGATGCACAAACATAGTTCTCTATCAACTTCACCAATGCCACAATCTTTTAAGTTATGAATGTGGTTCATATTCTTTTTAAAGAATATTTCGTGTTGATGATGTTCTATAAGTCATAGTTTTTGTGTTGGTCCTCAAAGTGCACCGCTCCTTCACACCTTTATCACCTTCTCCACTTTCAGGTGTCAAAGTGAATAGTGAACTCAACTCTCATTTTGAATTCAGGTGTAGAGATCTATAGCCTATTTTATTTGACACATGGCTGAGAAACCAAAATGTCCTCCAACAACTTGAATGTCATGTCACACTTTTTAAGAAATAAGTTATGAACACAATTTTGAACCTTTCCTATTATTCAAATGAACTCAATGTGTTGGGATTTACATCATGAGTTCTACTCAAAATGTTCTTAGCAAATTTTCTGTTTTCTCTATGAAATTATTGAGGGAAGTGATAGCAAGATATATATTCCTATGCATTGGTGATTGACACGGTATTTAAGGAAATCTGAAGAGGGTTGCCACCAGCTTCTTCAAGCAAAACTAAAAGATTTCCGGAAGCTTTAAGGAATGATCTGGGCACATGATACCTAGCAAAACATTAAAAAAAAGAAAAAGGAAATTACATATGTAGATTTATATAGGTCTAATGAATGTGTGTGCATGTATAGTTCTCTGTTCATCTTGTTTAGTTCTATAAATATGCACTAGCTAAAAAAGAATTATCTTTGCTAAACTTGATTTATAATTTTATACTACGTACATTGAAATTATATATGACCCAAAAAAAAAAAAAAATTAACGATAGGTTTCAATTTTGTAGACGATGACTAAAATTGTATATGGTATAGGTTTGTAGTAACAATTGGAAGTTGAATCCTACAGCTTGCAATGCATTGCAACAAGTTCAATCATACGCTACCTTGTTTAAGTTTAACTAACAATAAAGTCATAATCCACATCTTTAGATGTAGAATTAAATGGTTGGTTGTGAAGGACTTGTACTAATACTTTTTTTTTTTTTTTAATTTTCTTTTAATATCATTGTCTTTGGTTGCGATATTGAAACAAATTAAGTAGTTGTTTGAGCATGGATGACACCGTGACCTAGGACAAGTGATGACCACGATGATATTGAAAGAAGTATAAGCCAAATGACACCTAGATTTATGTGTGAGACGACAACAATTTACATAAGTTATCATACAAGACAAAAATATAACAAATTTCTTATATTTTTACTCTTTCTAAATTACCTGTGACCATAAGATCACCATGGCTACGTAGCCTAAACTTTAACTAAGGCATTTGCTATTTTATGGTTTTGAAGTATTGCAATTATTTCTTACCTTGTGTTTTATTATTTATAAAATACAAAAACACCCCCATGAAATTTTAGTTCTTCCTTATAACTCTCTATGGTTTTCATTTTCGCCAAATTAACCCCTGATATTAACTTTCATTAACTTTTTTGGATAGAAAAATCACATGACCATATTAAAAGGACTCAGCAATTGATTCGTATCATTGCTCAAGTGATAGTCACATGATTTCATTTTTTTTATCCATAAAAGCTAACAAAAATTAGTCATAGAGATCAATTTGACAAATATGAAAATCTCATGGAGTTATAAGGAAGAATCGAAACCTCACGGGTGATTTTTGGATTTAGGTTTTCCCCAAATATGTTTTTAGGGAATTCTCTTCTTATTATGTGTGTATGTACATAAGTTTTTATTTTATCTGTTTTATGTTTATTATTTGCAAATATAAAACTAACGTGGATAGCTAATGGCTACATACATTATTTGTGATGGTTTGCCTTCGGAGTCATGGAAAGAAATCCAATAGCGACCAATGCTTTGTCCATTAACCCAAGTTTCACCTTTTCCCATTGAACTCAGGTTTAAGGCGACAGGGTCATTTCCCTTGGGTGCATTGAAAAATATCTGCAAAATTATAGATTTGTATGTTTACACACGTAGATTAACTATACAAGCATATTAAATATTATAGAGTGAAAAACAAATATACTGATTATAATGTATTCTCACATATTCTTATAATTTAAGAGATAAAAAAAGACATAAAATGATTAACATTGAAGTGAGGATGATCAGATTTGATCTACCTATTATTTAACCATATGATTTATAAGTATATTAGAAAACTTAAATCAACATTGAGGTATGTGTATGTAGACTAAAGGTGAATGAAAACTTAAAAGGTCAGTTGACACCTTTTGGTGTTTTCAACAAAAACATTCAGGGTTCAAATCTCTATAATCCCAAAAATTAATGTATCAAAAAAATGTTAAACTAAAACCTTACTGCTAAATAGGCACAATTTTTCCTCAAACTAATTTAGATGAGAGTTCTTTTTTTTTTTTTTTTGGTAACCATTCAAATAATCATCCATCTATACTTTATTCATATATATGATATATGTAATTGTCATATGATTTATTTAAATTACTCAATGAGTTATACTAGTAAAATACACACAAATGATCATTTGATTGTTAGTAGATGAGATTCCTAAATGGACTTAGAGGAAACATTATCAATAAATTTTATGTATGTATGAATTTAAACCTTTATAATTGCTAGTTGCAACCCTATTTTTCCTGTGTTCTCTTCTATTAGTAAAACCATTATTGGATACTTTAGCATTTATATATATATATATATATATATATATATATTTAAATCTTACATGAGCTTTTGTCATTATACATACATAAACTGTACAGTTTACCTTGTACCAAGTAAGTATTTGATTGGTAGAAATTCGATTTTTACTCCAGACTGCATCTCCCAATTTTATTTCTTTATATATTTTCAATTCCTCTCCAAGTAGTCCAACCTGTAATGATTAATGAATTGATTTTAAATAATACCAATAAATCATTATCTCATATCCAATCTTAGCACATTATCCCATAGAACAAATATTACACAGTCATGTTCAATATACATTTTTTTTTTTGGTAATTAAACATGGTTCAAAAGTCTAAAAATAGTGGTAGATTAATTCAAGGTAAAAGCACTAACCTTATATCCCCATTCATAGTTTTTAAAATCATACAACACTTTTTTGTTGCATTGAATTGTCACTGTTGTTAAGCCAGTCACTTTTCTTTCAAGATAAGCTCCCGAATCCTTTACACAAAGCACAGACAATTTTTTTTAGAGCTAACATATAAATATAAATTTTAAAGAAATAAAGTTACAAAATCATTACCTGTAGCCCAACCATGACGCTGAGTATAGAAATATTATTCATTCCCTTATTTAACATAATTGGAATATCCATCGGGATCAAGCCCTGCCTAAATCTTCCATTTGCAGAACCTGAATACAACCAAAAATAATAGGTGAGGGTAACTAACTAGCTTGAAACTAAAAAACTTCTTGAATTTTAATCAAAGGCTTCAATTTATTTTTAAACATAGTATACATAAACATATATAATATAAACAATTTTAAAATCTTATATTTCGTGCCTTTCAATCATTAAAAGGAGGATGCTCCAGTTCAACATGTTAGAATATATATATATTTTTAGTGATTATAATTATTAATTATATCCCTTATTATGTAGGAAACACTTGTGATTCACACAAAAATAATAATAATAATAATAATAATAATAATAATAATAATAATAATAATAAAGGTGATGCCATTTTCCAAGATGTTTTATTATATATATTTTGAGGTGAACAAGAAGTTTGAATTTAAGTAAACTACCTATGAATTATATATATATATATATATATATATATTTATATTTATATATATAAAAGAAGTAGCCTACCTACGTATATGTTGTTCAAAAAAGCACGCGCAACATGTGCAAGAGATTCAACATGAAGTACTGGTTTAGTGCAAGGCAAATTGTGTTGAAACCTGTAATTCAACAGAAAATCAAAATCCATTAATTCTTTATAAATGTCATTAGGTTGATGCAAAGAAGAGAATGTATGAATATGGTTAAAGCGGGTAAAATTTAATGAGAGATGAATTTACCTAAGAGTTAACCAAAGATAATCAGATTTGTCTTTGGTTGTCCTTGTTTGCTCAAGTAATCTCTTCGATTTTAGTGACGTATCTTTGAAGTTCACGATGACATCTTTGAATTCTTTCCATCGATTAGATGAATCAAAAGTTTGTACTGGTGTTATGATTCTGTTATTATACTTTGTGTTCACCTATTCAATATAAGAAAAACATGGAACTTAAGCTCGCCATCAAATAAAGAAAAAAAAGAAATCTATACTTTATATATGTCAAATGACAAACTCGCAAGAATTCAATTAAATTCTAAACAACACAAATATTGGACTCGTCAAAACAAGAATTTGAGGCCTAAAGCATAATAGAAAAAAATATGTATATATATACACACATACACTTTTTGTATGCCAACTTATTGTAAACTTGCAAGATAGTGATTAAATTCTAAACAACAAATTTCCTACAATAGATTATATATACAAATATTGGTCTTGTCAAAACAAGAATTTGAGTCATATTTGAATATAAATGTATTTTTTCAATTTTTTTTTAAATTGCTAGAAATTTGTTAAAAAATTAAGTGTAGGATTTGTAATTAATTAGTAAAATGTTATGAGCTCAAAACTATAGTTATTGCTCTACCCAATGAGTCAACAATTTGGTATTTCTTGTCCTAACAGTTAGAGCATTCCTATTGGGACTGCCAAATGAGATATGTAGGGATGATTTAGCATTAAAGCCCAAAAACCACCCAACTTTCAGACTTGCAAAATCTTGCAATTACAAAAAAATTTGCAATTGTGTTACAGTGCCATCCTAAATGTAGGATGGCACTGTAGCACTATTGTACCTTTTTTTTAATCACTTTTATTCTCTCTCTCCTCTGTCTTCTCTTTCTCTAGGCTGACATGGTCTCCTTTTTTTCTCAACTCTCTCTTTCTTCATCTCTGTTTTCTCATCTACCCTCTCTCACTCTCTGACTCGCTGATGGCCGAAGCATGGTCTGACGAAGGCGTGAGCTTGACTTTTGAGACAAGCAGCCATTGGATTTCCTTTAGTCCTTCAGTCCCTCTCTCACAGTGGTGATGGCGTTTTTCTGGGTATTTTTTGTGGCGAGAAAGGCGTGATTTAGGTGGATATCAGTGTGGCAGTGATCGACGAGTTGTTGTGGGTTACTGGGTTTCTAGATCGGCGAGTTGTTGTGGGTTTCTAGCAGAGCTTGATATTAGCAAGAATGCTTTGTTTGGGTCATGCCTATGGAGTTGAAAAGGTTGAGGAGGATGGATATTGGGGTCAATGTTTCACTGTGGATTCATGGTGGTGGAGGTGGGGGATTGTTCACGGTGGTGATGGTAGTGGTAGGTGGTTTTTGGGTTTTATTTGGGTATTGGTCACGGTGGGTTTGCTATGATGGCGGGTTTTGGTGCGGTGGTGCCTCTGTCGTTGGTGGTGGTGTGGTTATGAGAGAGAGGCAATGACAGAAAGTGTTGTATTATTTTATTGTATAATTTATATTATTATAACGTGTAGTATGATAAAATAAAAATTGGGATGTTAAGTATATTGTAAAATGGTATTGTATAATTAATAAAGTAGTTTTTTGAGATAGTAAAATAGAATATGATGGAATTATCGGATGGGAATGCTCTTAGAAGGTAGGATTACAAATATGTAGAATTGACTTACCTGTGCCGTATTGAAAGTAATTTTTTTACAGTCTGGAAGAATACTGATCGACTTTGGAAGCAATTTGAATGAAATATTTCGAAATTGGACAATAGCATTATTATGTGTATCATTGTTTATCAGAAATGCCGCACAGCCTTCTTTCTTTCCTTCGAAAACAATGACCTAATTAATTAAAAGAAAGAAACAAAATAATTGTTAATATAATATTATATTGTAAGTTTCATCTTTAAGTACATTCAGTGATATGAGAAAACATAATAAGAATTTTGGCACATTACCTCTTGCTTTTCAGCTAAAGAAAAACTTCTTTGTACTCCATGTAGCAAAGTTGTAGAGCACAATTTAATTGCAGCATGCAACTCCTTAAGATGCCCCCACTTAGGTTGCCTTATGAGTCCTAAAATTATTAAAAGTATTAATTATTTTATCCATATAATTAAGAAGCATTGGAACTTATGCTACTCACCATATTCATCAAGAGGAGCTTGATCATAATAAGCTGTTATGACATATGCAGAGCTTGTTCTCCCAAAATTTGTTCCACCATGGTACTAGATATATATGGAGTGCCATATTAGACGTGATATGATTAGGGTTATTAAGTTTGTATAAGTGAAAATAAAATAAAATATATTCAGATGGAAATATAATTGCACTAGTTAATGCACATTATAATTAAAATACCATACCATGTAATAATTTACATAGCTTCCATTTCTTGCAATAAAAAGTGTTACATGAAATGCAATGTTTTCTGCAGACCTTGGGTATGGCTTCGTACCATATACTTGATAGCTTCAAAAGAAAGTTAATTACAGTTAGTTGACTCTTTAAGTGACTAAGAATCATTGTTTTTTTTACTAATTCAGTAAATTTATATAGCAGAAGTTTTCTATTACGATATTATAAAAAAGGGAAGGGGCTTGGAAATCATTGACTTAGATTCATCTTGGAAAGCATGATACCATATATATATATATATATATATATATATACTCTCTTGCTAGCTAGTACCAAGCAACCATTTCAACTGTCATTACCACCATAGTTCCAAACTTTCAAAGCTAGCCATTAGTTTCTTATAGGATACTATTCTTTAAAGTGAATGGAATATATGTAACATTTACTTAAACTCCTTTCCCTAAAAATTAAAAATTAAAAAGAAGAAGAACAGTGCAATGATTTGATCATACTTAGATGTCCAATTTTCTGTCCATAGTGATGGCTTGTTTGGTGAATTGGGTCCTCGAAAAGTTTCTCCACATGTCAACCCATTGCATGTATTAATCTGCATGTTTATTTTTTAAAATTAAAATACAAAACATGGTCCAAAATGCATCAGTGCAATCTTAAAATTTAACAAAGAAATCATTTTAAAATAAGCAGGTTAGATTCCTATATATGTAAAACTAGTACTGACCACTGGATCAGGAGCATCAGTTTGTTTGCACATCACCCATGGTACACCAGTTTTGAGCCCAACCGCCATTTTAGCTGCCCAACGAACATAAGGGGGTCCTTTTTCGTGGAATGCAGCTTCAATGTTTTGATATTCATTCTCAATCTATACCAACATTAACATATTTCATGTGAGAAATTATATGCAATAAAGAATTTATTACAAATTCACTGGTAAGAGAAGGTATAGTACCTGTGACAGAATGATGGGACCTCCTTGCGAGGCATATAAACCCTCTGACTTCATCAAGTTCACTATTTTTGTGGTAAAATTTTGCATGTAGAACTACTAAATGGAATAACCAACAAAAATGAAATCATTTTAATTTTCAAGTACCAGTATATCAAATCAATGCACTTTGTATACGAACTTTGGCATGACATCAAATGCAAGAATTTGGAAAATTTTTAGACCTTAAAGTAACCTTAGAGCCTTGCTATTTGGGGGAAAAAAAAAGGGTAAAATTTAGATGCAATTTCTTTGGTAGAATATATTAGATTTTCCAATTAAATGTTTGTACTTCTCTTTTATAAAAACATTGTTTGTATTTTATTGATCAAGATAATGTGTAAATTTAATTGAAAAACTTAACATACCGCATTTAAGTATTTTCCTTAAAAGTGTTAGGACATACGTGTTTCACTTGTTAGGAACATATGTTATGATTTTATGTAATTGGCTTATCTTTTGACAAAACGCACTTTACTTGTATTTGGGTAGATTTAGGACGTGTTTAAATACTTCAAGAAACTATGTTTCAAGATCAAGTGTTGAAACCTTCAAGTCTGTTCAAGAAAACAAGCTGAAAGTGCAGAGTTATTAAAACTCGACAGTTAGCATGTGTTGAGGTTTAAGAAGCTGTTTCAGCCCCGTGGCTCGACAGCTAGCTCAACAGATGCTCGACAGCTTCTATCTGTCGAGGTTTAAGAATCTGGTCTGTTTTTCTTGGGATCCGTGATTATGTGTTTGGGCCTTCTTTTCTCCTAATCCTAAACATATAAAATGATTGTTTTAAGGGCCTTCAAAGAGTTCACAAGTTGCACAAGTATTAAGAAAACCTTGTTCAAGCAAATTGTGACTGGAGACAAAGTTCTTGTCCTTGCTCATCTCTTTCTCTTGAAGAAGTTGCTTTGTATTTGCACCATAGGGTTTTGTAACCAAGCATCTTCTTGATCTTCATCGTTGGGATGAACTGAAGAACTTTGCAGCTAACAACCTTTTCTAGTTGGTGATTGAAGTCGCGTACTGGGATCCGTGCATTGGTTAGTCGCGTACTTAGGAGACGTGTATCAAAAGGGGGAACTGTCACTACAGAACAAGTCCAATTGGGTATTGGGGTAAGGGTTCAACTGTAAGTTGGTAAGGTACTTGGGATTCCTTTACTTGTAACTGCTTGTTGTGATAATAGTGGAGTTTCGGGAGTGGTGATCTGAAAATCACCCGGTGGGGTTTTTGCCGTTAGGTTTTCCCTATTCGTAAACAAATCACCGTGTCTTTTATTTTCCGCTATGTATTTAGTTGTTTGATGATTTGTTTGTGTTACCACGCGCTTTGCATGTTAATTTGATTAATTAATAAGTTTGGTTAATTAATTTATTTATTTATCACAAGGGGTCAATACGTTTGTGGCCTATCAAGTGGTATCAGAGCAGGCACACTCTGATTAGGTATTAATCTTTGTTATGTTGATCCATTGACCCCTGTTTGTCATGGATAGAGGACAATCGTTAATTATGCCTCCTTTATTTGATGGCACTAACTATGTATACTAGAAAGTACGCATGAGAGCTTTCTTGCAGTCTTTAGATGAGAATGTGTGGCAAGCTGTGGAGATAGGCTGGACCAAGCCTACAGAAGCGCCGGCCGATTGGGATGATGCGAAGATCAAGGCGGCAAACTTCAACAGCAGGGCATTGAATGCCTTATTCAGTTCGGTCACCAATGAGTAGTTCAAGAAGATATTCTCCACTGAAACTGCTAAGGAGGCATGAACCATCCTCCAGACAACCTATGAGGGAACAAAGGCTGTCAAGGATTTGAAGCTATAGAGGCTCACTACAAGCTTCGAAGAGATTAAGATGGAGGAGGATGAGTTGTTTGATGAGTTCTATGACAAGCTCAAGGACATAGTGAACTCAGCTTTTAATCTTGGGGAAACCATTCCTGAACCCAAGATTGTGAGAAATGTGCTCAGATCTCTGCCTGAGAGATTCCATGCCAAGATTACGACGATCGAGGAATCAAAGGACATCGACAAGATTCCTTTGACAAAGTTGGTTGGTAATCTACAGACTTATGAGTTAGGGTTAACAAGGATTGGTAAGTCAGGCAAGAGCAAGAGCATGGCGCTGAAGGCCAAGAACAAGGACACAGATGAGTCTTCAGACGATGAAGATTCTAAGATGAAGTCCTACATCACCAGGCAGTTCAAGAAGTTTATGAAGAACGCAAATGGAAAGGGCTTCGACAAGGACCGTAGGCAATCCAGTTCTTCTCAGTTTAAGAGCCAAGATAAAGGGAAGAAGGATGCAAGGGATGGTGGTCAGTACACTGTTCCAACAGGACCTAAGTGCTTTGGGTGTCAAGGCTTCGGTCACATGAAAAATGAGTGTCCTACATATCTCAAGAGCATTAGGAAAAGTAAGACACTTGTTGCTACTTTAAGCGACACCGAGCCTAAGGATGATTCCGACAATGAAGATGGCGGAATCTTGAATGCCTTTACTACCACTGTCAATCCTACTGAAGGGATTGTTGAAAGAGTGGATGAAGAAGAGGACTTGGTGGAGTCAAATTTTGAGAAAATGGATGATCAAGATGATATCTATACAGCCTATGAAAAATTGTACAAAGTTTCTGAGAAACATGAGAAACTTTATAGGCTGGCCACCAAGAAGCTCAATGATGTGGAACTTGATCGTGAAGAGCTTTCCACAAAGTTTGATGAGGCTAATCAGACTATTGGAGCACTGAGATTCGAGAACAATTTCTTGGCTAATAAGACCAAGAAGCTTGAAGCGGAGCTGTTTCAAGTCAGAGCTCAATTGGAGAGGACTTCAAGTGCAAAGCTTGATGAGATGCTAAATCTTCAGAAATCTGCTTCCGATCGAATAGGTTTAGGGTATGGTCTTTCTTCCTCTAATATTGCTTCTACTAGTTTTACTGTTTTTGTTCCTCCTTCTAATAATGTTGAAATTGAGAACAATGATGTTAAAACTGTTTTAGCTAGTGAGAACTTAGACAAAAATAAATCTATCTTAGGAGCACCCCCTAAGCAAGATAAGAAAGAAGCTAAGAACCCTAGGGCTAAAAAGGCTAACTCTCAAAAGCCTAAACAGAGGAAGCAGCATCTCTGTCATCATTGTGGAGCTGCAGGTCATACTCGACCAAATTGCTATAAGTGGCTTGCCACTCAACAAAGCAACGACATGATAGCATCTGGAAGCCAGAATCAGCTTCAATCCTCTCTTGCTCCCCTTGGAGATCTTCTCAAAGCCCTCATGTTCCTTTCGAACTTGAACGGTTTCAATTCTTCTCCCTTACCGCCGGTTCAAGGGTTTAATCAAAGGAAATGTTCTTCTAGAGTGTGGAAGGAAAAGGGCTCCAAGTGATTTTATCACTTTCTTCTCTCTTTTTTTTGTTTTTGTTTGCATTACTTGTGTGTTTTGCTTTCATGTTTTGAGTCAGTCTAGTTTTTATGCTTTGCTTAACTTGTTTTTGTTTGGTTAATTTTTCAGTTTTGCTTTGTTTTGTTTTTCATATAAAAAAAAAATTGAAAAATCAGAAAAATACAAAAACAGTGTGTGTTTTGTGTACATTGGTACTTGTGTACCTTGGATGGCCATTGAAACAAAGTTTTCTAAATTTTGTATCTCTTGTAGCTTAGATGAGCATCTCTATGCACAACTAAGTAAGTGAGATTTGTGGCTCTTGTTTGTGATGAGTAAAATTAAGTTATCTCTTGTACTTAACACTCGTATCATTCTTTTTGACGGGAAGGATTAGAAAATCCTAAGAGAAAGGCATAAATAACCATCTCACCACTATTGCCCGCCAATCATAATGACATTTGTATGCTTCGGCATAGCAAAAGTGCAATGTCAATGACATTTGTGTGCGTAGGTATAGCAAAATTGGAATGTCAAATATCTTTGGGTATTTCTTTTCTCTCTCTTATATGCCCATGCATGATATGCTTAAAAGAAAAATTTGCAAAGAAAAATCAAAAGCAAAAAGATCAAAAATGCTTTAAATATGATTGCAAGCGTGTTTTCTAGGAGATGTGGGAGTTATAGGATGTACCTCAAAGGTGATAATCCCCATCAAACAGTTATGATTATGTGTGAGTTAAAGTGATTTTCTCATATCTCAAATTATTATAACATGGTGACACATTTGCAATCTTGCGATGTTCTTCACACATGACACGCAATATTCTTTGCTACTCTTGATACATGTGCAAGTACAATGTGATTTGGTCATCACAAGTTTTACATGTGTTAATGTATACTCACTAAATTATCTTAACTTATTTTTGAAATATAAAAATTGGTTAGAATTGTTTAGTGTGTGTGTGTGTTTTTGGGATCTATGTGCTTAAAATCTTTGTTGAGAGATGAGTTTAAGAAGTTTATATGGTGTTTGGATCATTGGTTGAGTTGCATAATGGTTTGCATTCATGTCTGTGTTTTTCACTTCTCGAAAAAAAAAAAAAAAAAAAAAAAAAAAAAAAAAAAAAAAAAAAAAAACTGTTTTAAAAGCTAGCTCGACACCTCCTCGATACCTTGCTATTTGTCGAGCTTCTTAAAGCTTTTTCTTATCGCAATCTTGCCTGCTTCTCGACACCTGGTGGATCAAACAAGAAATCTCCTAGACCCTCAATAGCTTCTCTACAGCTGGTGGATCGATCGAGCTTCTGTTCTTGTGTCTTTACTGTGTTCCTCGACACCTTCTCGACAGTTGTTTCTGTCGAAGTTGTTTTTCTCGACACCTTCCTCCACAGATTTCTCGACACCTCTCAACATCTCTATCTGTCGAGAATTACTGAGGACTTATATATTCTCTCTTCGCGATCCGGTTCTCATTTCTTCGATCTCTCTCAATCTGTACGCCCCTATTCATCTCCCAAACACTATCTCTCTCACTCCAAACCTCTTCCAAAGGTGTTTTTTCAAGCTTTTTCAAGTCTTTCCTCACTTGGTAAGCTTCTAATCTCCTTCATTTTCATGCATTTCATGTTTTGAAACCTAGGTTTTGGGGTTTTTGAAAAGTTTTGGGGTTTTTCAAAATTGATGAGTTTTTGTTGATATTTTGGGATGGGTTTTCACTTAAATGAGTTTAAAATCTCATGCATTTCATCACATTAGCATTATAATAAGTATTGTCATGCATTTAGATGTGTTCAATCTGTTTGTGTGCTAATAGATTTGGATTGGGCTGAGCCCATGATGCAATTTATTTTGCATGTCACATGTTCATGCATTTCCCATGCATACGTACTTCATTTTCAATATACTTTTTATATTTGAATTGTTTTGAAGCTTTTCTGATTGTCTACTTCTCTTTCTCCCTCTCTTTCTATTTATGTTAGTCGTGTCTATGGCACCTAAGCGTAAGTTAGCTCCGTCCCAGAACCCTTTGTGTTCAAGGGCATCGTCTTCTGATTCTACTCCATCTCATCTTCGGTTTCGTGATGAGCATGCCCGAAAGGACTTCTCGGAGAACTTTTCTTGACGAGGTGTTCATTCGAAACACTAAGTCATTTTGGCAAACTTCGCCGACACTGACCTTCCCACTGTCATTCACAGTCAGGGATGGGAGTCACTGTGTGACGTCCTGATCACTTGTCCGACCGTGCCGATCCAGGAGTTTTATTCCAACACGCATGGTTTCGATTTTTCAGTACCTCTCTTTTCTACTCGCGTTCGAGGTACATGCATCACTGTCACACCGCAGCTTGTTGCGGATGTGCTTCATGTCCCTATGGTAGAGTCTCCTGACTACCCTGGTTGTGAGCGTCTACGGACTGTGTCCAAAGACGAGATGATTTCTGCGTTTTGTGAGCGCCCTTCTGATTGGGGTGAGCGTCAGTACACACCATGTAAGGCTTTTGCTAAAGGTCCTAGATTCATGAACATGGTGATGACTTTTGTTTTGCACCCACTCTATCACAGAACCTCGTGCTCGATTCTTGCTTTCCTTGTTAGAGTACCTCACTATAGATTTTCCTTCACATTTCATTCTTTCTATCTTATATGTGTATAGGGATACGGCTACCCGTGATAAGCTCATTTTTCCTTCAGCTATCACGCGGATTCTATGCCATTTTTCTGTTCCTTTTCCCTCTTCCGACCATTTTTCTGTCATGTGTGCCATAGACTATGCTATCGTTAAACGTAGCGAGGCGCAATTTCATTCTCGGCAGTCGGATTCAGCAGCTCCTCCCTCCCGTCCTGCTCCATCCAGATCTGCTCCTTCCACATCCGCTCCCTCCTCTTCTTCGGGCGATGTGTCATTTGGAGACATCATGGTGCAGCTGCAGCGCATGGATGTTCGCTTAGATACACTATCTACAGAGATGTATCAGGTGCACATTCGTGTCGGTCGTATTGCACGACGACAGGCGACCATGGGTGGTTTTGCTCCAGAGGTTTCTCCTCCACCACCTCTAATGGATTCTAATTCTGATGATGATGCTGATGGTGATGACGATGATGCTTCTGATGCTGATGATGGAGATGCTAGCTCTTCTGATGAGATGTCTACTTGACACTCTTACCCTTTGTCACTCGTGACAAAAAGGGGGAGTAGTTTTGGATATGAGAGTAGTCATACTTAGGGGGAGAGTTAGTATATGACATTTTAGTTAGGGGGAGTGTTGTTGAGTGTTGAGGGATGTAGTGAGGATTTTATGTATCTTTTCTTTTTTTTAGATACATTGTTCTTGTACATTAGATCTTGTGACCATATTTATGACATATATTGTACTTATTTCTTTCTATATGTTGATGTATGTTGTTTCTTTCACCTACCTCTTACATGTGTTGTTTCTTTTATCTCTTTATACACATGCTTCTTATACTTGTATGCAATCTATTATTTCTGTTTCACATAAAGATGCCTTGATGAGTTTTGTTTAAAGTGTTTCAGAAATACAGGTTGTCAAAGTATACTTGTCATAAAATCTCTTCTTGCAAAGTTTTTCAAGAGTTTGTGTTAGGATAAATTTTATTGTATTCAACAAGTGAATATGAGTTGAATGATTTATGACTTCTCTCATATGTTCATTTGTTTGTTGTGGTTTTGTCACGGATTGCCAAAGGGGGAGATTGTTAGGACATATGTGTTTCACTTGTTAGGAACATATGTCATGATTTTATGTAATTGGCTTATCCTTTGACAAAACGCACTTTACTTGTATTTGGATAGATTTAGGTCGTGTTTAAATACTTCAAGAAACTATGTTTCAAGATCAAGTGTTGAAACTTTCAAGTCTGTTCAAGAAAACAAGCTGAAAGTGCATAGTTATTAAAACTCAACAGCTAGCATGTGTCGAGGTTTAGGAACTGTTTCAGCCTCGTGGCTCGACAGCTAGCTCGACAAATGCTCAACAGCTTCTATCTGTCGAGGTTTAAGAAAACAGCAATTTGATCTATTTTTCTTGGGATTCGTGATTATGTGTTTGGGCCTTCTTTTCTCCTAACCCTAAACATATAAAAGGATTGTTTTAAGGGCCGTCAAAGAGTTCACAAGTTGCACAAGCATTGAGAAAACCTTGTTCAAGCAAATTGTGACTGGAGACAAAGTTCTTGCCCTTGTTCATCTCTTTCTCTTGAAGAAGTTGCTGTGTATTTGCACTATAGGGTTTTGTAACCAAGCATCTTCTTGATCTTCATCGTTGGGATGAACTAAAGAACTTTGCAACCAACAACCTTTTCTAGTTGGTGATTGAAGTTGCGTACTGGGATCCGCGCATTGGTTAGTCACGTACTTGGGAGCCGTGCATCAAAAGGGGGAACTGTCACTACAGAACAAGTCCAATTGTGTATTGGGGTAAGGGTTCAACTGTAGGTTGGTAAGGTACTTGGGATTCCTTTACTTGTAACCGCATGTTGTGATAATAGTGGAGTTTCGGGAGTGGTGACCTGAAAATCACCTGATGGGGTTTTTGCCGTTAAGTTTCCCCCATTCGTAAACAAATCACCGTGTCTTTTATTTTCCGCTGCGTATTTAGTTGTTTGGTGATTTGTTTGTGCTACTACGCGCTTTGCATGTTAATTTGATTAATTAATAAACTTGGTTAATTAATTAATTAATTTATCACAAGGGGTCAATACGTTTGTGGCCTATCAAAAAGAATTAAGTCATATTAAGTGGGGGAAATTGTCCCATAGAAAGTAGGAAAACAATTCAGTCCTATCACTTATGTATATAATTCAAGAGAATTGATTTTATTTTTTATCGAGCTACTAGATTATCCTACTAATCACCCATTGTGAATATGAGAGAGAGAGAGGTATACCTTAAACGGCTCATTGTCTGATCGATAAACAATGCCAAGGACATCATGCAACCAAAATGGAAACCCCCTACAACCCAAACACTCTTTAAATAAAAGATGAATGCAATACTCATGGCTCTTGAGAGTCAAATATAACTCATTTTAAGATGATAATAACAACAACAAACAGATTTTTGAAATTTTAAATTGATAGTATCATATGGAAATTTATTGGGCATACAAAGGTAATTTAGAATTTAAAAAAAAAAAAATACATATCATTTGTAAATTTCAGCGAGATTTAAGAATGAAAGAAGTCCATAAATGATAAAGAGGAGACATACTTCTAACGCTTTTATATCATGATATACTACCATATGTCCAAAAAGTTAAATTATTAAAATAAATAAATAAATTTAATGATTTAACTATAATTCTAACAATAAAAATTATATTTTCTCTGTAAAAACAGCTATTATAGCCTAAAAATATTTTTCAATACCAATAAAACTTCCTTAATATTTTCTTCTCAAATTAATTCAACCACGCATCCAAGACTAATTTTATCTTATACGTCATTTATCCTCCTCTTTAAATATTTTATAATTCCCAAATTAATATATCAGTTGTTAAAAAAAAAAAAACTTTTTTTAGAAAAAAAAAAAGTAAATGTTAAAAATTAAAAGTAAAAAAAAGTTTAAAAGTAAAAGTTTGCTAAAGTTTTTTATTGATGACTTGAATTAAATAAATTTTAAATTATAGGTGTAAAAAAAAATTTAATAGAAAAAGATTAGTGATATATTAAAAATAAGGACAATTATGGTGTAAAAATATTTACTACGATGAGGTTTACTTGTTTGGAAATTCATATTTAGAAGTGGGATAAAATTTAACTACAAAATTGGTTGTAACCTTAGGTTATAACCTTACTCAATATCTTTTTATTTGAGGTAAATTTTAACAAATCCACCATTGGATTACATCTTCTTATAATATCTTCCATGTTTGCAAATTTTTTTGAAAATTAAAGATCAATTTCTATGTCATCAATAAATTGTTTAAATTGTAAGTTTTGGTAGTTTAAAATTATGTATAAAATATAAGTTTATAGATCATATAGTTAATAATATCCGATTGACACAAAATTTGACATGTGTATTAAGAGCGTAAAAAATATACAAATTAATGGTTAGATTTTCAAAATATGTAGTAATATTTATTTTATTGAGTAAAGTTGTAGTCTCAGGCTATAACTAATTTTGTAGCCAAACTTTGTCCTTAGAAGTGAACCTTAATGTTCTTGTAATTGGTCTGCTTTAGTAATAGCAATTGTTATGATGATGAACTGATAATAAAAATTTAGTTAGCAAAGAAAAATAACAATAGTTTGTTTTATTTTTTTAGATAGAAATAATTTGTTTAAATCTTATATATTGTTGATTATAGATACATACCCATAATTCCATTCACTCTCAATGAAAGGTCCAATCCTAAGGCAAACATACAACCCTTGTGCCTGGATGTTCTTGATGAATCGCACCAAATCATATCTTCCTTTGAAGTCATACTATGCAACACAAAATGCCAACATAAGAGAGAGATATATAAGAATATGAGCTTTATGACATTCTATATTTATAATATTAAAACCGAATCATGAAATGAATCAATTTCAAATGTAGAGGATTCTTATATGAGAGAAGAGAAAAGGGTTTAACTGACCAGGTTGGGGTTCGTGAAGGTTCCAAAATACATAGGTTTGAATAACGTCCAATCCTCCTTTCTTGGCTTTAGCTATTAAAGATGGCCACATCTGCTCCAAAATTATATAATCTTCCTTCTTAGATAATCCTCATGTTTAGTCATGATAAATTAAAAAACCGCTTTTATATATATATATATATATATATATATATATATATATATATATAGGTGTAGGAGGGATCCAAGGGAATGACCAAAGGTAGATTTCCTACCTTGACATGACCATAGTAGGATTAGTATGTCTAAGATTATAGTCACATATATAGTTTATAATTTTCCCAAGGACTTCATAAATTAGCAAAAGAATTTGCTATTATTTTAGAGTTACATTCCCTATAGTTACCCTTTTATCCAAAATTAATAGAACAAAATTACAGTACTACTCCCCCTCTACACATGACCATATAAGTTGCATTTTTCTTTTCTTTTCTCTCACCAACATCTGATTATATAAGGAACTTCAATAAACACAACAAACGTGAAACAAGGAAAAAGAATTATAAGCGAAATGTTTAAAAATACTCTTGCTGCCAAGAGCCTTGTAAATTAATTAGTTGACACTTTTTAGTATTTTTCAATAAAAACATCCAAGGTTCAAATCGTTATACCCTAAATATTTATAAATCAAACAAGTAGAGAAAGGAAAGTGCTCGTGCAATCTGTGATGCAGTAGGAGACAAATGATCTGCTCGGGCTATATTTCATGTGGACTATTCCAAATGAAATGGTTGCAAAGCAGCATTATTTCATTTATTTGTTAAAAAGGAGAAAATTGTTAGTAAAGAGGGAACTAGTTGGTTCGGAAGAATATATTTTTCTTTCCAGCACTGGGAATCTTTAAAGGTAATTATAAAGATTAAAAGAAAAGAAAAAGGCCCCAAATAATTTATGTCATCTTCTTGATGCTGGCCGGCCACCATACTTAAGCAGAAAATGAAAATTGTGTGATCTCAGTTTCGCAAGAAACGTGTTTACTTCACATCACACTCTTTTTTATCTTTTCGATACATGGTCATGCCTCTCTGGTTCAACTATTTTTTTTTTTTGGTAAATTGCAAATTACACCCTTAAAGTTTGCGAGTATTTGAATTTTGCACCTTGAAGTTTCAGAGTTTGGATTTTACCCCCTGAAGTTTGGGAGTATTTGAATTTTACACCCTGAATTTTAGGGTGTCTAGATTTTACCCTTTAAAGTTTGGAGGTGTTTGAATTTTACACCTTGAAGTTTCTAAATTTGGGGTATAAAATCTAAACACTCCAAACTTTAAGGGATAAAATCTAAATTCTGAAACGTCAGGGTGTAAAATTCAAACACCTCCAAACTTTAAGGAGTAAAATTCATATTCTGAAATTTCAGGGTGTAAAATCCAAACACTCTTAAACTTTAGGGGTGTAATTTGCAATTTACTTTTCTTTTCTTTTCTTTTTTTTTTTTTTTTTTTTTTTTTTTTTTTTTTCCAGAGTACAAACAGTGTTTTTAAGATGATTGAGATGTTATTTTTATTGATATATTTTCATATGCATTACATAGAATCTAAATTATACCTTAATTAAATTTTAAAAATTCTATCACAGTTAAATTTCCATTAATTGAGATATAATGCACAGGTTACACTAATCCAACTAATTATCCAATATTAAGTGTTTGTTTGGGAATAACATATCTAACTTTTTGCTAAAAAAATTGTTATTGAAAATACTGTAAATAAAAGATAAAAACTAAATAAAATAAATAGGAAACTCACATGAGACCTACAAATAGTAGGGGAGAAAAAAGCAATAAATTAGCTTATAATCGAAAACCAAACGCACACTAAGTAATACTAAGGATACTATGAATTTTAGAATATAAGTATTAAGAACTAATATGTCACTAATCACAAAAACAAAAACAAAAGAAATAAAAACAAGTCTTATATTCATTTGTTATGGTGTTAAAGTCCACAAATCATATTTATTACTAGATTTGTAGTAAAATTTATAGAAACTTTAGCATTTTCCATTCAATACTTCTTCCTCTCATATGATGATAACTATATGGACATTTACCACTGTACACCCTTAGTGCGATGGTCACTCCACAAGTATAAGTGTTTGTGGAGTGTGGGTGGTAAAGGCTGGGGTTCAAGTTTCTAAAAGAGAGTTTCACATACATATACACTTAAATTAAGTTAGAGTATAATTTCTATCTTGTAAAAAAAAAAAAAAAAAAAAAAAAAAAACTATATGGACATTTGTTATTTGACAAATATTTTAGAAAAATTTGATACTACTTTTAGGGGAATATAAAAAACTATAAAAAAAAAAAAAAATCAGTTTTTTTATCCAATAAAAAATTTCTAATATATATACATAGTATACACACACACTCAAAGATAGAACTAGATAATCAGTTGGGTCCCTCTTAAACGGCTTCCTAGCTAGTCATTAGCCCGGATTAAATATTTGGCAATTCCTAAGAGAAAACCCACCATTTTCAGCCACATAATTAGCCAAAGTTAGTTAGTTTGTTAGTTTTTTTTAATCACATAATTAGGCTAATTAGGCAAGTTTTAACACAACGAAAATGAGAAAGTTTCGTTTCTTAGAAAAAAAAAAATAGAAAGTTTCCCACAAAGAAGGAACGTTTAGAGCAAATGCCACAATTTTTTCCTTAATTTTGTCAATCAAAGATATATTTTTGATGGATTTATCCATCAGAAGTATAGGGAAAATAATTTTGATGAATGTCATTTACCTGAGGAGTGCTACGAGGATAGTGAATTGAACCCGAAAATAGAATTTTTCTCTTCCCATCGATGACGAGAGATCTTCCATCGTATGTGACTCCTCTTCCTCCTCCTCCTCTTTTAGCGTGGCCACCACCAACTTCCATCATTATAACCACCACAAGCCCCCAATACAGTCTCCACCACCACCCCATCTCAACCCCAACCTGCTTTGCTGCTCTCTCTCTCTCTCTCTCTCGGTTGCTATTTAAAGAAATTGGGACGTTAAGGAAAAATGAGAAGCACGATTATTTGTACTTAAAGAGTTGGTTAGCTTATGGATAAATGTGAGTGGGATATTAGGGTCAAATGTGCTATTCTAGTATTCTTTCACTGTTAGTCTATCTGTATCCATTTTTATAGAGGAAAAATGGAAAATATGGCAATGTGTATCCATTGTTATTGAGGAAAATATGGCAAGGATATAGATCCAATATATCAGACATAAATGTTTGAAATAGTTTATTTTGAATTATTTTGTAATGGCCCAAGCGGCTCAATTGTAGGGTAACCCTAGACTTTACCGTTCCTATATAAACCTTATTAATTAGGATCATTGTGACTAACACTTTACTCGATTGTGTCACACTTGTATGTTCTCTTTTTATCTCTTGCTTCCGCTCTTTCTCAACTGTCTACGATATTGTTTCTTTGATTTTAACGCAACAACATTTGGAATGCAAAGGAAACCATAGTAATTCCACTTCTATTTTCTATCTAGAAATGTGTCATGTGTGAAATACATAAACTGCATTTGAGATTGGGCTGATACCTTTTTTTTTTGAAGCCGGGCTGACACCTTTAACTCGTATATTTATATAAATGGAGAGATAGAAATTACTTTTAGAAGTAGTTTAATTTTTAGAAAAAAGAAATTATCTACAATAAAATTTAGAAAATAAATTATACATTATACATCTCAAAATAATTATATATTCTCACCCATAATATAGGTCTGCAACTAGTGGTATTAATAATGGCATATTTGGTATGCAAAATTACACTCCATATTGGAATTACTAAATTATTTGGTTGTGCTTTAAGGAATGGTGGTTCTCCCTAAAAGTTTTGCATTGAGAGTTGACTATATATTGACTTTTGATCGTGGAGCAAAAGTAGAAATTTTTAACAATCTTTTCTACATTGATAACTAGCCACATCTCACGCTTTTTTTTTTTTTTTTTTTCATATCTTTCAATTTTGGAATCCATTTTCTCAATTTAATCTCTTTAGAATTGATTTTTTTTCCCCTAATTATTTGAATAACGTGAGATAAAAAGCTAAAAAGCCAATTTATTTTCAAAAAATTAAAAATTAGATTATTTGAAATAAAGCTGAAACAAAATATAGTGTGCGACTCTCAAACAGTAGACAATTTAAGTAAAATGCTAGCTTCTAATCGGTTACCAAACGCACGCCAAAAGAAGTGACAATAAATATATGTTCCTATACGTCCGTGATTGACACGGTGTTTAAGGAAATCTGAAGAGGATTGCCAACAGCTTCTTCAAGCAAAACTAAAAGATTTCCAGAAGGTTTGAGGAACGATCGGGGCACATGATACCTGGAAAAACATTTAAACAAAAGGAAATTATATATGTAGATTTATATTGGTATAATGAATGTGTATATATGTGTATATATATATATATATATGTATGTATAGTTGTCCGTCCACCTTTCTAGTCCTATATGCACTAGCTAAAAAAGAATAATCCTTACTACATTTGATTTTTTAAATGAGTATTGCTTTTGTTCACAATATTTTTACAATAATTTCATAATAAACTCTAGATGGCAAGTTATATATTACTAATTATAATCTAGGTTCACCATAATTGACGTTACTCTTTTATCTACTAATAATAATTTCTCATCTAAAATTTATTGTAAAAATATTATAAACATAGCATAACTTCTTATAAATTTATGCTACATTGAAATTATGTAAGACAAAAAAAAAAATCTTAACAAAAACAAATTACAATAGGTTTTCAATTTTATAGAAGATGTCTAAATTTGTATATGGTATAGGTCTGTAGTAACAATTGGAAGTTGAATTCTACAGCCAGTCATGCACGGCAACAAGTTCAATCATGCGCTACGTGCTTGTTTAACTAACTATAAAGTTAAAAATTCACATCTTTTAGATGTATAATTAAATGGGTGATTGTGAAGAACTTATACTACTTTTTTTGTTTGTTTTTTTTTTTTTTTTTTTTTTGTTTTTTGTCCATTGTCTTTGGTTGCAATTGAAACAGACTAAAAAAATTTGTGAAAGCTTGAATGACACCATGACTTAAGACAAGAGACCACAATGATCTTGAAAGAAGAAAAAGCCAAATGACACCTAGATCTATATATAGGTGAGACTACAATTTACATAAATTACATAATACATGCATGACAAAAATATAAAAATTTTCTTATATTTTTCCTCTACCTTTTGGTTCTGTTTCTCTCTAGATTTATAGCCATCTTGTCTTTAATGAGCAACGGATCTTTGCATTCATTCTCATTTGTAACGGTTAATACGTTACAAACTAATGCTTTGATTTGTGTAACGTCTTCTTTCCCGTTGCTTCATCTGTTACTTTTTGGCATACATGCGTGTGGATAGCTATGATGGCTACATACATTATTTGTGATGGATTGCCTTTTTCGTCATGGTAAGAACTCCAATAGCGACCAATGCTTTGTCCATTAACCCAGGCTTCACCTTTCCCCATCGAACTAAGGTTTAAGGCTACGGGGTCATTTCCCATAGGTGCATCGAAAAGTGTCTGCAAAATTATCAATTTACATTATTACACGTATCGATTAACTATACAAGCATATTAAATATTATAGAGGAAAGAATAAATGTACCGATTATTAATTATGTACTCTCACAGAAAATTAACAATTCTTTTGACTTAAAAGATAAATAGAAAGACTTAAAATGATTGATGACATATATATAACAATTCAGTCAAACTAGTTCAAATGAGACGGTTTTTTTTTTTTTTTGAGACATGGAAATGAAAGTTTTTATGTAACCTTTCAAATGATCATATATATATATATATATATAGATGGGTTCGAGTTACACCTAGTGTAACACCTTTTTTAAACCATTAAATTTAAGTAGATCTAACGATTAAAAAAAGATCTTCATTATTATAAATATTCTTATTAGGATCTCATTAATTACCATCATTTATTACATTCTAAGCCTATCTCTAAACCCAAAAATGTTTGACGTCTGACTCTCTCTCTCTTCGTTTCTCTCTCTCTCTCTCTCCTCCACCATTGCTCTTCCACCATTGTTCCACCTCTACAAGTTGCCAGCAGAAGAAAAAAAAAAAAACAAGCCAAACAATGTCATGTGCCACGTGGGGGTTCAGTTTTTGCACTTGAAAGGTCGGTGACAACCAGAATTGGAGGAATGAAAAGCTTTTTCCAACCTAACCAGCTGGGTCGGCATGCAGGTTTTTCTTGCCTCAATTTAAGGAAGTAAATGAATTTTGCATGTCCCTCTCTCATACCTATCCGAATATATAAAACTAAAAGTAATTCAAACTTTATAATTATATATCCTAAATTCTTAATATTATCTCTAAATATTCGTCTCTATCTGTCTCTGTTAGTTGTATCTGTGTTATCAGTATAGAGATAGCAAAATGCTTTTGTCTTGACTCTTGACCATTTGGGGTAGTGTTATCACAAGAAAATTTTAGCATGAAATATGCCTCACACATTAAGAGTGACCAAACACTAATTTGCTTTTTCTTCTTCTTTTTTTCTTCTTCTTCTTTATTTATTTTGAGCCTAGCCCATTTTTGGCAACTCGTTATTCCCTGACAAAGAAAAAATTAAAACATCATGGCTATGTTGAAAAATGCAATGCAAATGAGCTTCCACAGTCAACGGTGTAAGTCAAGGTGTGACAATTAGTACTATTGTGCCTAGCTTCCACAGTAACTGTTAGTGTTGGGCTTGGTTTTTTTTTTTTTTTCTTCTGCTGACAACCTGTAGAGGTGGAACAATGGTGGAGGAGACAGAGAGAGAGAGAGAGTCAGACGTCAAACGTTTTTGGGTTTAGAAATAAGTTTAGAATGTAATAAATGAGAGTAATTAATGAGATCCTAACAAGAATATTTATAATAATGAGGATCTTTTTTTAATCGTTAGATCCACTTAAATCTAACGGTTTAAAAAAGTTGTAACTTTAAAGAGTTACCCCAATTGTAACTCTAAAGAGTTACACATTTTTTAAATCACTGGGTTTAAGTAGATCCAACGGTAAAAAAAAAAAACCTTCATTAATGCTAATATTCTAATTCATCTCATTTATTATCTTTTATTTAATACATTCCATACTTATTTCTAAACCCAAAAAAATTTATAACACAACTATTGCTTTTTTTTTTTTTTTTTTTTGAGCCAACAGAACTATTGCTTTTAGTTGTTCTCTATCTTTACGTTTCTCTCTCTAGAACACTCTCTCTTTTGTTGCATCTCATGCCCAAATGTTTATCATCATCAGTAGATTGTTACGAAAGTTAAAAAATACATAAACATAAGGACACTCTACCAACAAAAACAAAAGTTAAAAACGAATATAAAAAACTCTGATTTTGAGGATAAATTTGATTTTTTAAGGGGCCATTACAATGACCACCAATGGCTTATTTCAAACTTTCCGCCTTAGAAACAAAAGGGTAAATTAGTTGATCTTCATAGCTACAACATCTAATGTTGTTGCAGCGGATCATGTCCAATTGTTTGTCATCATCAGCACATAGTTTACAAATTAATTTACACAAACATAATAATGTAAGGAACTTAACTCTACAAACAAAAACAAAAGAGAAGGAGAAACACTTTCTTAAAGAATAGTATGGCATGTATTAAATAAAGGATAATAAATGAGATGAATTAAAATATTAGCATTAATGAGGGTTTTTTTTTTTTTTACCGTTCAGTCTACTTAAATCCAATGGTTTAAAAAATGTATAACTCTTTAAAATTACACCAGGTGTAACTTGAACCCATTTCATTAATCATATGATCTATGTATTCATAAAAATAACAATAATAATAATAATATCACATAATCTATATAATTGTCATATGACTTGTTTAAATAATTTAATAAGTGATACTATTAAAATACACACAAATAATCACTTGAATGTTAAGACTAGATTCCTAGAGGAAACATTATCAATAAATTTTATGCAGGAATGAATTTAAACCTTTATAATTGCTACCTTTTTTCTTCGTTGATGTGTTCTCTTGTATTTGCAAAACCATTTTTGGATACTTCAGCATTTAAAAAATAAAAATAAAAATAAAATAAAATAAAATCTTACATGACCTTTTGTCATTACATACATAAACCGTAGAGTTACTTACCTTGTACCAAGTAAATCTTTGATTGGGGGAAATTCCATTATTCCACACTACATTTCCCAAATTTCCTTCTTCATATGCTTTCAAGTCCTCTCCAAGTAGTCCAACCTGTAATGATTAAAGAATAGAATTTAAATAAAAAATAAATCAATCAATCTCTCTTATCCATTCTTAGCAAATTATCCTATAGGACAAATATTACGCAACTATGTTCAATATAAATATTTTTATTTTTTGTAATTAAATATGGTTCAGAAGGCTCTAAATGGTAGTAGATTAGTCTTTTTATTTTTATTTTACTAAATAATGATGGTAGATTAATCCAAGATAAAAGTGCTAACCTTATATCCCCATCCATTGTTAGTTAAATCAAACACTTTTTCGGTGCATTGGATTTCAACTGTTGTTAAGCCAGCCACTTTTCTTTCAAGAAAAGCTCCAGAATCCTTTACACAAGCACAAACGATTTTATTTTTGAGATAACATATAAATATTAATTTTAAACAAAAAAATTACAAAAATCATTACCTGTAGCCCAACCATAACGCTGAGTATAGAAATATTATTCATTCCATTATTTAACTGAATTGGAATATCCAACTTGAAGCCCTCCCTAAATCTTCCATTTGCAGAGCCTGAATACAACCAAACATAATAGGTGAGGGTAAATAGCTTGAAACTCAAAATTCTTGAATGTTTAATCAAAGGCTTCAATTTATATTTTTTAAACTAAGTATATATAAACAAATATCATATAATCCAACAGTTTTAAAAAGGAGGGAGTTTTGGGTTCAACGTGTTATAAGAAATTTTTTATTTTTTGTTAATTTAGTTAATCCCTCAATATGTAGGAAAAACTTGTGATTCACACCAATATAAATATATATATATATATATTAATCTATATCTATCTACAATATAAAACTAAAGCATTGTTAACCTTTTATTGACCTCCTTTATGTCATGATGCATTACCATACTATGCCCTATTAATTGCTTACTTCTTTTAAAAAACAAAAAACATTTCGTTTCGCTAGATGGTCTTACCATATCTTTTTAACTGTTTGTATATTCACATTCACTTCTCGTAGAAATTAGACACAATTTTTTGCAAAGAATTGATTCTTATTAATGTTTCATGGTTGACTATTAGTCGTAATATTTTATATATTAGTTAAAATTTATTTTGTGAGTGTTTTATTTGAATGAGATTTTTGCCCTGTAAATTTGACATAAATTTAAAATTTGATATATAATTGGTTCTGGTGTATCGCACGAGTTTAGCAACTAGTATTAATAATAAAAATAATTAATGTTATCTTTTCAAGAAGATTGAATTTAATAATTTGAGGCATAATTAAACAATTTAGTGGTCGCCTTTGACGTATAACGTACCTACGAATAGGTTGTTCAAAAATGCATAGGCAACATGTGCACTAGATTCAACATGAAGTACTGGATTAGTACAAGGCAAACTGGGTTGAAAGCTGTAGTTCAACAGAAAAATTCATTAAAATTCTTTATAAATGTCAGTAGGATGATGCAAAGAAGTGAACGTATGAATATGGTTGAAGCAGGTAAAATTCAATGAGAGATATATTTACCTAAGAGTATACCAAAGATAATCAGATTTGTCTTTGGTTGTACTTGTTTGCTCGGGCAATCTATTTGATTTCAGTGATATATCTCCGAAGTTCACGATGACATCGTTGAATTCTTTCCAGCTATTAGCTGAATCAAAAGTTTGTACTGGTGTCATGATCCTGTTATTAAACTTTATGTTCACCTATTCATGATAAGAGAAAATGGAACTTTAGCCAAATGATCAAAATAAGGACAAGAATATATCTGCACTTTATATATGCCAAATGATTGTAAACTCGCAAGGTATCGATTAAATTCTAAACAACATAAATTCTACAACTATTGGTGTTGTCAAAACAATAATTTGAGGCATAATTAAACATAATTTTTTTTCTAAATTAAAAAAAAAAAAATGGCTAGGAATTTGTTAAGAAAATTAAGTGTGTACGATTTGTAATTAATGAATAAAATGTCATGAGCTCAAAACTATAGTTATTGCTCTACCTAATATGTCAACAATTTGGTATTTCTTGTAGGATTACAAATATGTATAATGGTCATCTGCAGAAAACATTGTTACATATATTATATGTAACTTACCGTTGCCGTATTGAAAGCTACTATTTTACAGTCTGGTAGAATGCTGATCGACTTTGGAAGCAATTGGAATGAAATATTTCGAAATTGGACAATAGCATTATTATGTGTATCATTGTTTATCAGAAATGCCGCACAGCCTCCAGTATTTTCTTCGAAAACAATGGCCTAATTAGTTAAAAGAAAGAAACAAAAATAATTGTTACTATAATATTATATTGTAAGTTTCATCTTTAAGTACATTCAGTGATATGGGAAAACATAATAAGAATTTTGGTACATTACCTCTTGCTGTGTACCTAAAGGAAATTTTGTTTGTGTTCCTTGTAGCAAAGTTGTAGAGCACAATTTAATTGCAGCATGCAACTCCTTAAGATGCCCCCACTTTGGTTGCCTTATTAGTCCTAAAATTATTAAAAGTAGTGGATGATTAATTGTTTTGTCCTTCTAATTAAGATTAAGAAGCTTAGGAACTTTTGCTACTCACCATATTCATCAAGAGGAGCTTGATCATAGTAAGCTGTTATGACATATGAAGAGCTTGTTCTCCCAAAATTTGTTCCACCATGGTACTATATAGATATGGAGTGTGGTATTAGACATGATATGATTATGTTTCAGATAATTTGCATAAGTGAAAATTTAAACGAAAATATTTATATTCAGATGGAAATATAATTGCATTAGTTAATGAACATTATGATTAAAATACCATACCATGTAATAATTTACAAAGCTTCCATTTCTTGCAATAAAAAGTGCTACATGAAATGCAATGTCTTCGGCAGACCTTATGATTGGCCCCTTACCATATACTTGATAGCTTTAAAAGAAAAATTACAGTTAGTTGGCTCTTAAAATTACTAATTAAGAATCATATTGTTCTCATTCATAACAACATTGTTAATAACTAATTCAATTAATTTAGTAGAAGTTTTCAATTACAATATAATAAAAAGGGGGACTGGAAATCATTAACTTAGATTCATCTTACAACCATAAGCATGATCCAGTACTCTTATCTCTACGGTACCAAACTTTTTTGAAGCCAGTCATTAATTAGTTTTATTTTTAATGCAATAGTTACAAATTAAGTTTCTTATGGGATACTATTCTTCAAAGACTTACTAAACTTGTAAAATCTTCACACCTTAATTGTCGTATGTATCAAACATGACTTCTTGATTCTTATAAGTGAAAATTGATGAACCCAAGATCTATGTTTCTACTTGCTGAAATCTTGTTGCATTAATCTATTTATGTGTATGTGTGTATTATGAATTTATGTTCCTGTTTCTTTTACAGTCCTCTAGGAAATTGAATGGAATGTAACATTTACTTAAACTCCCTGCCCTGAATAATAATAATAATAATAATAATAAAAAGAAGAACAACAATGCAATGATTCGATCGTACTTAGATGTCCAATTTTCTGTCCATAATGATGGCTTGTTTGGTGAATTGGGTCCTGCAAAAGTTTCTCCACATCTCAACCCGTTGCATGCATTAATCTGCGTGTTTAATTTGTCAAATGAAAATACAAACCAAAAGAGAAAAAGGTCCATAATGAATCGGTGCAATCATAGAAATTAGAATATAACAAAGAAAGCATTTTCAAATAAGCATGTTAGATTCCTACGTAAAACTAGTACTAAAACTGGTAGTCTTAGTTGATAAGTACTGACCACTGGATCAGGAGCATCCTGTTGCTTGCACATGACCCATGGCACACCTGTTTGGAGCCCAACCGCCATGTTAGCTGCCCAAAGAACATAAGGGGGTCCTTTTTCGTGGAATGCTGGTTCAACGTTTTGATATTCATTCTCAATCTATACCAGCATTAATTAGCATATTTCATGTGAGAAAATATATGCAGTAAAGAATTTATTACAAATTCACTAGTAGGATATGGTATAGTACCTGTGACAGAATGATGGGACCTCCTTGCGAGGCATATAAACCCTCTGACTTCATCAAGTTCACTATTTTTGTGGTAAAGTTTTGCATGTAGAACTACAAAATGGAATCCCCAACAAAAATGAAATCATTTTAATTGTCAATTACCTATATATCGAATTAGTGCAGTTTATATACAAACTTTAGCATGACATCAAATGCAAGAATGTGGAAAATTTTTAGACCTCAAAGTAGCCTTAGAGCCTTGCTATTTGAAAGAAGGATAAAACTTAGACGCAATTTGCAGTAAATTCTAATTAAATTTTAACACAGTTGCATTGAATTTAGTTATTTTTAGAAAAGATAACCTTCTTTTGTATTTTATTAATCAATACAAGGTGTTTCAATTTTGAAAAATAGGATATTTTGCATTTAAGTAAGTGTACTTATATATATTTCTCTTAAAAGAAAAAAACAAGTAACAGCTTATCAATCTGTACAAATGGTGTCATATTATCAAAACTAGACATGTGCCTAGGCAGAAGTCATATTGAGTGGAGGAAATTGTCCCCACTGAAATTTGGAAATTAAAATTAAAAAAAAAAAAAAAAAATCAGTCCCATGTATAAAATTCAAGAGATTTGAATTTTTTTTTTTTTTTCTATACTTGCGTCCACTAAAAATTTTGTAAAATCAATTAGAAAACATAAAGTGGGACTTATGATTTTATCAAGTAGCTACTGGATTAAAAATTTTGATTTCCTACTAATTAATCGCCCCTTGTGAATATGGTGGAGAGAGAGAGAGAGAGAGAGAGAGAGAGAGATATATAATTGTACCTTAAATGGCTCATTGTCTGATCGATAAACAATGCCAGGGACGTCATGCAACCAAAATGGAAACCCACTACAACCCAAACACTCTTAAGTAAGAAAATAATGCAATATTTGTGAGAGTAGATTATAATCCATTTAAAGATAATAATTATAAAATATATATATATATATATGTTTGAGAAATTATATTGAAACTATCATAGAATTTTATTGGGTATACAAAGGAAATTTAGGATTTAAAAAAAAATAGTACATATCATTTGTAAATTTCAAACAAGATGGTCATATAAGAATGAAAGAAGTCCATATATGATAATGTGGAGACATGCTTTAAATGTTTTCATATAATGATAAACTACCATATTTTCCAAAAACTTAAATTGTTAGGAAAATGTAATTTTGATCATTTTGCCATAATTTTATTAATATAAAATATGTTCTCTATAAAAACGATTAGTATAGCCTAAATTAAAACATTTTTCAATACCAATAAGACCTACTTTATATTTTCTTGTCAAATTAATTTAAGCATATAACCACAACACAAATTTTATAAAAAAGTTTGTAACTTTTGCATACTCCATGAGAAAAATAAGGGCAATTATGATGTAAAACTATTTATTATGAGGTCGTTTATTTGTTTGTAAATTAATATTCACAAGTGGACCTTTATATTCTTGTAATTGGTCAACTCAAATAATAGCAACGATTATGATGATAAATTGATAATAAAAATTTACTTAGCAAAGAAAAATAACTTTGTTTTTTTGGATAACAATAATTTTTTAACTTAATAATGCTTGTAATGCAAGTAGGGATAGTTCATGGATGTAATGGAATGAGAATTAATCTACATACATACCCATAATTCCATTCACTCTCAATGAAAGGCCCAATCCTAAGAGAAACATACAACCCTTGCTTCTGGATTTCCTTGATGAATTGCACCAGATCATAATTTCCACTGAAAACATACTGTGCAACACAAAATCTCCACATGAGAGAGAGAGAGAGAGAGAGAGAGAGAGAGAGAGAGAGAAGAGAGGGTTTAACTAACCTGACCAGGATTGGGTTCGTGAAGGTTCCAAAACACATAGGTTTGAATAACATCCAATCCTCCTTCCTTGGCTTTAGCTATCAAAGATGGCCACATCTGCTCCAAAATGATATAATTTCCCTTCTTAGATATTCCTCGTGTTTAGTCATGATGAATTAAAAAATCATTTGTGATTGAATTTGTTTTCTTTGTTTTTATTTTTATTTTTATAATTCGATAATTACAAAATGGGAGAAAATTTTTAACCCTCAATGTTTACATTGGAAATATGAAAAGGTATCAATAAGTTAAACTACAAGACTTTTGGCTAATATTGTAATCACACATATATATATATATATATAGTATTTAATTTCCCCATGGACCTCGTTAATTAGCCTAAGAATTTATTATTATTTTAGAGTTCACACGTCGCAGTCCCTATAGTTATCCTTTTTATACGACTTCTTTCTCTCTCCTAACATATGAGTATATGAAGAACTTCAATAAACCCGACAAACATGCAGCAGGTAAAAACAAATATATCAGCTAAATGTTTGAAAATACTGCTGCCATCCGTGATGTAATGGGAGACAAATGATATGCACTAGAAAGTTTGAAGCTTTTTTCGCTTTACACAGAAAATGGTTGCCAAGCAGCATTATTTGTTAAAACTTAAAAAGTAAAAAATTGTTATTATGTTCATTTATTATGTTATTAAAGTCTATTAAACATGTATTCAAAACAACATTTGTAGTAAAATTTGCAGTAATTTACTATTTTAGCAATACTTTTTTCTCTCACATAATAGTGATTCAACTAGATCCTAATAATTCCTTAAAAAAAAATAAAAAATAAAAAATAAAAAAACTAGATCCTAATAATTAAATTCATATATATATATTGGAGAATCAAATTTATGATGGAATTCACTATTTATAAAAGAAGATATAGTATTATATCATTGTATACCAGAAATATATAATAATTAGCCTAACCATCCAATTCATCTCATATGTATACATATATACTATATATGTATACATCTTCTTCTAATGAATTATCTATCGAAAGAAGATGATAATGATTTTAATGATACCTGAGGAGTGCTACGAGGATAGTGAATTGAACCCGAAAGTAGAATTTGTCTCTGCCCATTAATGATGAGAGATCTTCCATCGTATGTGACTTCTCCTCCATCAGCATGGTCACCTTCCAGCATTATGACCGCCAAAAGACCCCAACACAGCCTCAACCACCACCCCATCTCAAGACCAATCTGGTTTGGTTTCTAAGCTCGTTCACTACCCTCTCTAGGTCTCTCACTACAAATATAAAATTTTGTGTATATCTCAAAGAATCTAGATTGTTTGAGAAGCTCTTAGCTAGGTGTTTTAACAAGTTGGGATGAGAAAGAAACATGAGAAGACTGATTATTTATACTGAGAGCAAGGTGATCAGCAGATAGATTAGATCAATATAGATGAGTAGGATGTTTGGGGTGCGCTACATTAGGAATAATGTGCTAAATTCTTTCCTGTCTATCTCTTAATGGTGTTACCAAGAAAAACATGGCGAGGTGATAACTCAGCTCCAATAGGATTTTCCAAAATAACGTTTGGAGTTGAACGAATGCCATGGTAATTCCACTTTTCCATTTTCCGTTTGGAAATATATTAAGTGAACTGCATATGTTTCTTTCCATAATTAGAGGGAGAGCACCATATATTGTGCCTACTCTTCTCTTTTGGGTGCTATACAGGAAGTAGCAAATATTTTTGTTGAATTAACGCTACTAAATTTTTTTTTTTTAAAATAACTCTATCTCATACCAAACTATATAAAAGAAATCAAAAGATAATTTTTTAACTCATTTTAAGATTGTTACCAAACATAGGAAAATAAGATAACTTTTTATAAAAATGCATTTTGAAAAATAAATTATTTTTCAGAAAATATTAATATTGAAACAAATAAATTAGAAAGAACTCATTTTGGGACTGAGCTGAGTTCTAATGCTACCTATTAGGGTATATTTAGTATTCAAAAAAACAAGCCCATACTTTTAGTTTAATCTATTTAAGAAACAATAATTGAGTTAACATGGACATCACTCATTTCAATCCAAAAATGACCTAATGATTAACATATTTTTTAATTATTTTTAAGCATATAAATTATAATAACTAGTCGATGTCCCACATGATGCTTATTATGTGTTATAATGTTTAAGAAATTAATTTCAATTATATTACCCATCATGGTAAAGAAAGGGAATGTAAAATGTTATTGTCATTATGATTAAAATAATTACTGTTGCATATATAATTAATAAGTGAAAATAAATACATTTATCCCATTAAACTCTTCTTAATGACATAACACAAATTATATGTGTGTGTAAAATCTAAATAATACCAAAATTTAGAAGTATAGTTTGCAATTTATCCCTATTATTATTTGGATAATAAGTATTCTAAATAAAAAATAGTTTCTTATATTAAATTTATAGAAATAACCATATAAATTTTTTTAATATATAAACAATTATTACACACCTATGGATAATTAATATATGCATTTACCCCATTAGCATGCACATTGAGTGAATTAATAATTTGATATAAATGCAATTAAATTTTACTTAGAAAAATTTATAAAAATAACCATATTAAATCTTTTTATTATACATATAATTATTGCAGACTTATAGATAATTAATATATGCATTTACTCCATTAGCACATTGAGTGAACTAATAATTTGATATAAATGCAAACTTTACTTAGGAAAATTTATAAAAATAACCATATTAATTCTTTTTATTATATATATAATTATTGCAAACCTATTGATAATTAATATATGCATTTACCTCATTAGCACATTGAATTAACTAATAATTTAACATAAATGAAAATTTTACTTTGGTGGAAGCCTAAATGAAGAGAATCTTAAAGAATGTGTCACATGGTAAAGCTTAGGCTATTTCATGATAATTAGTATAACAAGATAATTAATACACAATAATAATAAATTCATTTATCCTATTAAAACATGATAATTAACTAGCAAAAATTTGACATAAATGGAAAGTTTAGTGAAATGGAATGTTAGATGAAGAGAATTCTAAAAAGAAATGCAAAACCTCATACTCTTTGAAATAAGGTTAGTACTTTTGTGTGCGTGTGTGTGTGTATTGACTAGTTGTAAACCTGTGTTTTACATAAGTTTCTTCTATCTGAAAATTTATAAATACCGTAAACATTGACATTTTTAAAAAGTATCAAGAGTAATACAAAAATTCTTTCTAATGATTCCTCAAACAAATGAACAAACTCATATTTGATTATTACCATATAACCATGAATTAGTAACCAATTATAGTAATTTAAATTAAAATATAAAAAAAATTATTCATCATGAGATTTATAATTTGATTTATGTTCAATACATATTGTTGATATGACAATATTATGATCTTGTAAAAAATTAATTAACCACAACAAATATGAACTAAAGTGACTTCATAGGCATCACCTAAAAAAATTAATATGGAGAAAATGAAATGATTTAGTAGTAGATGAATAGTCATTCTCTTTGTAATTCTTAATTTTAAGAAGAGATATCACATGTCATTGTAGTATGCTTTGAGAAATGTATATGTGTCTTTTTTTTTGTGCATCCATTTTTGGGATCCAACTTTTAATATATATATATATATATATATATATATATATATGAGTTGGGTTCAAGTTACACCTGGTATAATTTTAAACAATGTTACACCACTCAATATTTTTTAATTAGATGTGAATTTTGACAAATTTACCGTTAGATTACATTATCTTCATATATTCTCCATACTTGCAAAATTTCAAGGTGATCAAAAATTAATAGTCATGTCATCAATTAATTATTTAAATTCAAGTTTTGTACTTTACAATAATGCATAAAAGATAAGTTATGGATTAAATGATAAATAACATCCAATTGACATGAATGTTAAGAATATATAGAACATGTAATCCAATGGTGGGATTTTCAAATTTTGAATTTTATAACAAGTTATTAAGTGGTATAACATTACTTAGAGTTATACTAGATGTAACTTGAACCCAACCTTATATATATACAAATAAGTTTTACACAAATCAATTTCATAACCTCAATTATTTTTTTTAGAAGATCATAACTTCAATTAAAGTACTAATAGCACACAATCTAAAAGTTCTGATTGCAATACATAAAGTTTCATCTAAATTAGAAATACACAATCTATAAGAAAAATAAAAGAAAACAAATTGTTTTCTTTGTTTTGGGTAAATTTTTTTGGAGAAATTAGACTTTCAATGATGAATTTATCTATATAACAATGAAAATTCCTTAGAAAGAAAAAATTATATATTTTAAATCATAAAAATGACATTAATTTATATGAATCAAGCAATTTTGGCTTGATTGAGTGTTAAGCAAGTCAACCCAAAACTAGTCACTTATTAAACATGTTAAAATGACTCAACCCGCTTTGACATGAACCAATTTAAATTGACCGCTAATACAACAAAAAAAAAAAAAAAAGACAAACGAGTTGTGTTCATAGGTTCTATTAAATGTCGTCACCCATATATAGGGAGAAAGGAAATAAAAGGAGGAGGAAAGGAAATGTGACAAAAATGTACTAAATTTAGTATATTTAGGCTCTCTCTCTCTCTCTCTCATCACAATGTTGTGTCTGTCAATTCCTTTTGGTTCCTGTAACGCTTTCCTATACTAATAGCTCCTGTAACTGCTCCTCTATTGATACCTTAAAGGCATCTAGTGGCCATATTAAGCATCCTTTACCACCAGTGTAGCCATCCTTTGACCATGTTAGTTGTCCTCTGACCTCCTTAATTTTGTCGTCAATTGCTATTGCTAGCAGCTATCTCATGCATTCCATTTTATATCAAGCCCAGTCCTATGCACGTCTAATTTATTCAAGCCTAATTGTATTTCCTTTTATTGTCTTGCATTCTAAACTCAATGTTATTGTCATTATTTTTCCCTTTTTACGTTTAAAAAAAGATTAAAATCTTTAATTAGGTTGGTGTATAACAGCAAAAAGCAATATTACAATTTTTTTTTTTCTATTTCTTGTTGCCAAAATAGAAGGAATATTAACTAATCTCATAGTTTCTCAAAATGCTCATTAATATAATAGGTCAAAGTTCAAAAACTTGAGCTCCATCTTTAAAACGTGGAGTAACATTTGATTACAAATCATTTTTTTAGAGAAATAGTTAACAAATAATAACAGTACCATACTAGTTAAAATTAGTCCAACGTGGGGTGCTTCCCTTGGAAAAGTATATCTCAATATACTTTTCATAAATGCTTTAAGCAAATTTCAATTTGGTAGAAAATATTTTACGCAAAGGGGGTAGCTAGGATTTTTATCCACTTAATATTGTCAAATTCAAGTCTACTCAACTGACTTCGCTCCAAAAAAGCCAAAAAAAGGTCTACCCGACTGATGTACACCCTTGGAAAAGTAAAGCAACAACTTGTTGCTAACTGCTTTATGTAGCCTTCGTAAAGGAATGGATGCCAATTTTAGAGTATTTAATTATATCAGGTTGGAACTTTGAATTGTCAAAAAAAAAAAAAAAAAAAAAAAAAAAAAATAGAGGTTGAAACTTTAAAATAATTAAAAGTTGTTCAATTGTTTTTTTTTTTTTTTTTTTTTCCTTTTTTTGATAATTCGATAATTTAATATGAAAAATTTGAATCCTGAATATCTTATTTAGAAACACTAAGAAATGTCAATCAATTGAGCTTAAGGTTCTTGGCTATTCAAAATTGAGCTTACAGTAGAATATAATTATTTGTGATAGTATAAAGTTTAAATTCAATAAGAATTTGGTGTAAAATCATGTCTATACACCCATCAATAATGTCCTACCATATACCATATCATATTTATTTATATATATATATATTTTTTAATTTGATACTTACAAGAACGGGGAAGGGGAGATTTGAAATATATAATTATTTTTAATTTTATGCAATAGACACATTCACACAATTCCATTCTACAAGCAAAGTATCAATCGACAAGCATGTAGCCATAATTCATTATGCATGAAGATGCGGATTGGAGCATGTTATTTATAGCACTGAAATTTGAAAGTAAAATCCTATTCCAAAAATGCATATCAATACCCATTTTGTAATAAATCATGTAACACGACATCACTTTTATACAAATATTTTATTCAAGCAGCAAAATGATTGTGAGAACCAGGAAAATAAAAGAGAAAGAAAGAGAATTATACCCTTAAAGTTTGGAAATGAATAGAAATGAGTTTCTCTAAAAGACTAAAACAAATCTGGGTATTTTGGAGGGTTCCATAGACTAAAAATCAAGTAGGAGGACTATTGCTTGAGTAAAATTGGGCATAACTGTCAAGTTCAAAGTTCAAACTAACTCTGGGCACGCAGCGCCAGGCAAAAGGTTAGTTTGGACCTGGCCTTGTGCTCCAAATTTAACACTTTTCCATCTCTTTTCCTGCCTAGTTTTCCTAGCTTTTCTAATTTTGAGTTACTTTTTGCACTTCTCAATTTTCTTCAATGTAAGCTTGAATTTTTCTCAATTAAACTGTTAAATTTCTGGTTAAATATTTGTCAAACCTGGGTTAACTGTAGTCAAACTTGAGGTTGAAGATAGTATTTAGAAATATGGATTTTGGTATAAAATGATGAAAATTGGTGCTTAAGTGAAATTTTTAGTTTGTTTGACCTTCAGCCAACTCTATCAAAGTATGGTCAACAAAGGACATTTTGGTAATTTTGGCTTTAGACTCATAAAAGTAATATATATTACTTTTATATTACTTTAATTAGTTTTAATTTAACATTCCTATGATCCCATTGTAATATATATTAATTTATTTGGGGCAATTTTGGTCAATTAAGAGGTTTCAAGGGAGTTTTTTTACGGACATTTGGCGATTTTGGGGGTATTTTAGTGATTTTGGGAGTATATTGGCCATTCTAGTGATTTCAATGGTATTTTTTTGTTAAAAATAAATTATTTTACCCTAGATAATTGCCAACATATCAAAAAACCTATAAATACTCTAAAACCTTTAAAAGGACCCCCCTTAGAACTTCCAAAATGACTAAAATGCATCACGAATGTCTAAAATATCCCAAAACCCTAGAGAATGATCAAAAAGCACCTAAAACGATGAAAACAACCCCGAAAACTTATAAAATGACCAAAATACCATTAAAACCTCAAAAATAAGCAAAATACCCTTGAAACCTCTGAAAATGACCAAAATGCCCCTAAACTAAGCCAAAATACACTTTATTTTCTAGGATTTTGGGGTATTTTGGTCGGTTTCAAGTTGCTTTGCTCATTCTAGAGGATTTTGGGGCATTTTGCTCATTTTATCATTGTCGAGGTCTATTTTCTAATCATTTTAGATGTTTGGGGCATTTTGGTCATTTACGAGGTAAAGAGATTTGACAGCTGAGTCTAGCCGTTTCAGGGGAATTATGGTCATTTTAGAGGTTTTCAGATTATTTTAGTCAGTTTAGAGATTTTGAGGCTATTTTGGTCAATTAAGAGGTTTCGCGGGAGTTTTTTCATGACATATAGTAGTTTTGGAGGTATTTTGGAAATTTTTGTGATTTTGGGAGTATATTGGCCTTTCTAATGATTTCAAGGGTATTCTTTTATTAAAAAAGAATAATTTTACCCGAGAGAATTACCAAAATATCAAAAAACCTATAATTATACCAAAACCTCTAAAATGATCCCCTTAGAACTGCCAAATTGACTAAAAAGCACCACGAATGTCCAAAATATTTCAAAACCCTAGAAAATGACTAAAAAGCCCGCAAAACGGTGACAAAAACCCCGAAAACTTATAAAATGAACAAAACACCATTGAAATCTCAAAAATATGCAATATACCCTTAGAACGTCTGAAAATGACCCTAAACTTAGTCAAAATACACTCCATTTTCTAGACTTTTGGGGTGTTTTGGTAGGTTTCAAGTTGGTTTACTCATTCTAGAGGATTTTAGAGCATTTTGCTCATTTTAGCATTGTCGAGGTGTATATTTTGCCAAAATATCAAAAAACCTATAAAAACACCAAAACCTCTCAAATGACCTCCTTAGAACTGCCAGAATGACAAAAATGTACGACTACCCAAAACCCTAGAAAGTGACCAAAACGCCTTCGAAACGACAACAATAACCATGGAAATCTTTAAAATGACTGAAATACAATTGAATCCTCAAAATAAGTAAAATACCCTTGAAAACTCTGAAAATGACCTAAATACCCCTCAACTAAGCCAAAATACACTCAATGTTTTAGGGCATTTTGCTTATTTTGGCAATGTCGAGTTGTATATTTTAATCAATTTATATGTTTGGGGTATTTTGGCCGTTTACGAGTTATCGAGATTTGACTGCTCATTCTAGCCATTTCAGGGGTATTTTGGTCATTTTAAAAAACGACCAAAACGCCCCCAAAATGACAAAAATAACCCTGTAAAGTTTTAAAATGACCAAAATACCATTGGAATTTCAAAAACAAGCAAAATACCCTCAAAAGTTCTGAAAATGACCAAAATACCCATAAACTAAGCCAAAACGCACTCGATTTTATAGATTTTGGGGTGTTTTAGTTGGTTTCAAGCTGTTTTGCTAATTCTAGAGGATTTTGGGGCATTTTGTTCATTTTATCAATATCGAGGGGTATTTTTTAATCATTTTAGATGTTTGGCGCGTTTTCCCCATTTACTAGGTATCGAAATTTGAGAGTTCATTCTAGCCGTTTCAGGGGTATTTTAGTCATTTGAGAGGTTTTCAGGTTATTTTAGTCATTTTAGAGATTTTGAGGCTATTTTGGTCAATTAAGAGGTTTCGAGGGAGTTTTTTTATGGACATTTGGCGATTTTGGGGGTATTTTAGTGATTTTGGGAGTATATTGGCCATTCTAGTGATTTCAAGGGCATTTTTTTGTTAAAAATAAATTATTTTACCCTAGATTGTTACCAAGATATCAAAAAACCTATAAATACTCAAAAACCACTAAAAGGACCCCCCTTAGAACTTCCAAAATGACTAAAATGCACCACGAATGTCTAAAGTATTCCAAAACCCTAGAGAATGACCAAAAAGCACCTAAAACGATGAAAACAATCGCGAAAACTTATAAAATGACCAAAATAAGATTAAAATGTCAAAAATAAGCAAAATACCCTTGAAACCTCTGTAAATGACCAAAATGCCCCTAAACTAAGCCAAAATACACTCTATTTTCTAGGCTTTTGGGGTATTTTGGTCGGTTTCAAGTAGCTTTGCTCGTTTTATCAATGTCGAGGTCTATTTTCAAATCATTTTAGATGTTTGGGGCATTTTGGTCATTTACGAGAGATATCGTGATTTGACAGCTCATTCTAGCCATTTCAGGGGTATTATGGTAATTTTAGAGGTTTTCGGATTATTTTAGTCATTTTAGAGATTTTGAGTCCCTTTTGGTCAAATAATAGGTTTCGGGGGAGTTTTTTCTTGACATTTGGTAGTTTTGAAGGTATTTTGGTGATTTTGGTGATTTTGGGAGTATATTGGGCGTTCTAGTGATTTCAAGGGTATTCTTTTGTTAAAAAATAATTATTTTACCTGAGAGAATTAGCAAAATATCAAAAAACCTATAAATATACCAAAACCTCTGAGTTGATCCCCTTAGAACTGCCAAATTAACTAAAATGCACCACGAATGTCAAAAATATTTTAAAACACTAGAAAATGAATAAAAAGCCCGCAAAACGACGACAACAACCCCGAAAACTTATAAAATGAATAAAATACGATTGAAACCGAAAAAATAAGCAAAATACCCTTGGAACCTCTGAAAATGACCCTAAACTAAGTCAAAATACACTGCATTTTCTAGACTTTTGGGGTGTTTTGGTAGGTTTCAAGTTGGTTTACTCATTCTAGAGGATTTTAGAGCATTTTGCTCATTTTAGCATTATCGAGGTATATATTTTGCCAAAATATCCAAAAAACTGTAAATATACCAAAACCTCTCAAATGACCCCCATAAAACTGCCAAAATGACAAAAATGCACGAATATCCCAAACTCTAGAAAGTGACCAAAATGCCTTCGAAACGACCACAATACCCATGGAAATATTTAAAATGAACAAAATACCATTGATCTTTTTTGGTGGTATTAGGGGCATTTTTGTTTATTTTAGTGGTTTCTTGAGTATTTTGATATTTTTGGAAGTCTCGGGGATATTTTGGCCATTCTAAAGTTTTTGAGGTATCGTGGCCAATTTAGTAGTTTCGAGAATGTTTTGGTCGTTTAAGAAGTTATGGAAGGAGGGTATTTTTCTTTTTTTTTGGGTCATCCCCATGGATAAGTAATATAATATAATATTATTACCATCATCTTATAAGGTAATCAAATTACAATTACAATAATTTATGGCAATATGAATATTCTGATATTATTGGACACGTTACAATAGTCCCTTACGAATACGATAATTTAAATACTTTTAAAATCTCATTTTGACTCCCTATCCAAAAGGTTTTTAGAGAATTGCCCAATGTTTTTGAACGGGTTGTTTCTTTACCTAAAATGTACATATAAGGGCATGGTCTTAGGCCCAGCTTTTACCAAATTAATGTCTCAGTGTGTATTTTTCTGGTAGTTTAAAGTGAATTTCTGACGGATCTCAGTTTCTAGTGTGGACCTTGACCCAGCCTCAGCCCAAACAAGTCTCATAAATCATAAATGCATAGTTGAATGCGTGATGCTTGGAGCCGAAGTAATGGTCAATGTTGACAGCTTGCATGAACTATGAAGAAGCTTCGCAGAAAGTGTTTAAAAGGACAGTGACCGTGTGTTCATTTCACTTGGACCTTTACTATTTATCTAGTTGATAAGGTAATGATGCTGATATTTTCCAGCAACATTCATCCATAATTTCATTCGTTATCTTATTTATTCACAAAACGGCGGCGATTAATGGGACTGAAGTTAGAGCACAAAGGAATATAATAATAGAATAATGGGACAGAACTTTCAAAGGTAAGGCGAACAAGAGAAAAGACTTTTTTACATTTATAATTGGTTCACCCAGCCAATATTTTATTGTTTAATTTAACCAATAGCTTTTTGCCCCCAAATGACTTTATTTTATAGGATAAAAAACACACTATTACACACTTTTTTTTTTATTTATTATTATTGAAACTGTGAGTTGAAAACAAGATTAATAACATTCATTTTTAATGAATGTTTTTTATTATCAGATTAAGGCATTAACTGATTTTTGATGTAGATAAAAATCAAATAAGAGATTTTACCAATTAAACTAACTAAAAATTACTATTTTAAATAGTGTTTTCAACTCACTATTTCAATTTTAAAAAACTGTATGTAACAAATACTACCATTTATATTTCTTTATTTAATATAAGATAAGATTGAAAGGGTGAAATTCAAATCATAGCTCTTTTTTATGATTTTTTTTAATTATCAGACCAATGCACTAACTGGTTTTTTATGTAGGTGGGAGATCAAACCCAAAATCTCTTATTTGACTATAAAAAATTTTACCAATTGAACCAACTAAAAACCACTATTTTAAATAGTATCTTCAACTCACTATTTCAATTTAAAAAATCAGTATGTGTGATAAATACTACAATTTATATTTCTTTATTTAATATAAGATAAGATTAAAATTGTGAAATTTAAATCATAGCTCTTTTCTAATGATTCTTTTTTATTATCAGACCAATGCATTAACTGATTTTTTATGTAGGTGGGAGATTGAACCCAAAATCTCTTATTTGATTATAAAAAATTTTACCAATTGAGTTAACTTACTACTATTTTAAACAGTATTTTCAATTCAAAATAATGTGCGTAACAAATACTACCCTTTATATTTATATTTCTTTATTTAATATAAGATAAGATAAGATTGAAATGGTGAAATTTAAGTCATAGCTATTTCAAAAAGGAACACGATCCAAGTTGGCCAAATTGTAAAAGTGGATTTGAGAAAATTAAAAAGGGTCACTATAAGATGGGGTCCTGAAAAGGTCATTGTCCAGATAAATCCTTCACAAGGTAAATTAATTGATCGAAATGAATTTTGAACTAAAAAGCTTTATGAGCAGTCTAGCTAGCCAGGTCGGCAATCTCCAAGTAGCTTCCATTATTAATTTTATTCAACATCCTTATCTGCAAGTATCTACGTGTATATGTCATGCACCACGTCACACGCAAAACACTAAAAAGCTTGGGACGAGGTTTCCACTTTGTTTTGTTTTTGTTTTTATCCTAATAAGACTGGAATGTTCTGCCATGTCGCTTTCTGTTCAGACTGCTGGTCAAACTGAGTTTAATTTATTAATCTATACTTAACCAATAAGGTAGTGATGAGGAAATCTATATATAAATTAGTCCACATCTCGTTTTTATAATAATCAATTTAATCATACTAATACTTCTAATGACTTAAGGAATGATGTAGATCTATGTGTTTAAGGCGTGCGGTTTTTTATTTTTTTTAATTTTTTTTTTTAAGAGAGAGTTTTAACCTATGACCTCTTAATGAAAGTTTTTTATCATCAAATTAAGAAACAAATCAATTTTTAATGTAGGTAGAGATTGAGAACTCCAAATTTCTTATTTAATCATTAAAAACTTTACCAATTAAACTAACTGAAACCCACCAAAGCGTATGGTTGTAACAACTAGAAAAAATTTATTATCGTCCACATCACAACAACTTCTAGCTTTTACTTTATTTTAATTCATTTCCTAAATATCACTAATTATATATAATGATGAAGGTCATGACAACATCAATAATTTGGGTAAAGTTTATATGGAATGCATGCATTGTACGTTTTATCAAATAAAAAAGCCAAAAGTCTTATAATTTAATTGGTATTTTTTTGCGTTTTTAACAAAAATATCTAGAGTTTAAATCAAATTATTCAAAAAAATATATAAAACAACTAAAAAGAAATCATGACAAAATTTAGGATGATGGGTGAAAAAAATGAAATTTCGTTCCCAAGATAAAATTCAAATATTATCAATTTATTAATTTAATTAGAAGAATGCTCTAAGAGAGGAATGCTCTGCCATGTCCTGTATTACAAACAAATAGTCAAAATGAGCTTAATCAAGCTAACTAATCAATAGAAAATAGAAGGCATGACTAGAGCACAAAGCAATTGTTTATTTTTTTTAATAATTTCTTTTTTAATATAGAATAGTGTTCGTACGTAACAACTAGAAAAGAATTGTTATCTGTGTCGCATTTTAATAGATTGTCTAGCTTTTGTTTTATTGAATCAAACGATCGACTATGATATTAATAAAAACTATTGTTACTGAGAGCATTTTTATCAGGTGTGTCAAATTCCAAATATTTGGCATTTGGCACACCAAAAACCATCCCTCATCAGTTCTTCCAAATCTCAAAAAATTTGAGACATAGCTACAGTACCGTCTCAAATATGAGACGGTATGGACAGCAATGTCAAATACTATTTGACTTATTTAATTCGTTTTTTCTCTCTCCTATCAAATGTTTCCCTCTATCTGCAATAGATTATTTTAATATATTATTTTAATGTATAGAATTATAGTATAGAACATCTAATAAATAGTATGTTGTAAAATAATGTGCTAAAATGATAAAGTAAATTTTTAGTGTGTCAAAATAACATTTTTTTATGAGAGAGCTGATGAGAATGCTCTAAGAATGATATATACGTGATGCCTGTGGTGCAGATATGTGTTCTATCTTGTAAGTTGTAACAACTCAAGAGAATTATGACGAAATTTAGAAGAGTTGGTGAGAATTTCAAGTAAAGAGATTTTGTTCCCAAGAAAAAAAAATTAAAAAAAAAAATTTATTCATTTACAAACTACTCTTTGACTGCTTATCACAAATCATAATGTCAATGTGAACACATCTTACGCGGAATCATTAGGAATGAAAAAGTTAGAAAGTCCACCCCCAGCTCTTTAGATGTATATTAATTTTATAATATTATATGCTGAAATTAACAATAAAATAAGAAAAATTTTACGTTTATCATATTTTCACAATAAATTTTAAGTGAGAATAAAATCAAATACTAAAAAATTCTTCTCCAATGAGACTTGTGAGGCTTAATGACCAATATCATATGTAAAAGAGTTTGTTTTTCGACGTGATTTACATATAAAAAAGAAATGGTAACTGATAATTTTTTTTTTTTTATTTATTTTAATTTGATAACTATAATGGGAGTGGAAATTTAAACCTTGAATGTTTTTGTCGGAAACATCAAACTATGACAGCGAGACTATAAGACTCTTAGCGTAATTGATAAAAGTTCAAATATGTGCAATAATATAATATGGGTCTAGTTAACTAGTGCCTTTAGAGCACTTGTTAATGGACCATTTTATGAAATTTTTACTACCATTTTCTTTTTTCTTTTTTTTTTTGAGATATAAATCCCACTCTAACTTAACTTAAACGTATATATGTGTAAAGTTTCCTACTGGAGAGGAATAATTGAACCTCAACCTTTGCCTTTTACCCCTGTAAGAATTTGTTTATATAGAATAATCATCACGTCAATAGTGTACAATGATAATACCACTTTTATAAGAAATATAAAAAATTATAAAAAAATATTTTTCTAATAAAAAATTTCAAAAAATAGTTGTTAAACCAATGAACTTTTCCTATAAAGATAAGGATTAATAACAATTAATACTCAATAGTTACTTATCTCAATGTGAACACAACTCACAGAACAGAATCATTCCAAATGAAGTGGTAAAAGAAGTTCACCCCCATTACTATGAATATTAATTCTTTGCTAAACATTTTTATTTATTATTATTATATGCTGAAATAAACAATAAGATAATACTAGTACCAGACATAAGTGAGGGTTACCTTATTAGGTTGCCTTACCCAATCGATCAAGATAACAATAATTTATAAATCATTTAAATAACTAAAGGACCCAAGGTCTAGAAATATTCAAATTATTTTAATTTTATGTTAACATAGGCCATTAATTTTTTTTTTTTTTTTTTTGAAACGGAATTAATTATTTTTAAAATTATCATTAAATTAAAGAGAAATAGAAGCAGGGGACATGGAGGGGACATGAAAAAGGCATGAGACTTGAATTTTCAAAGCAAACATGGCCCACACAAACAGACCAATCTCTCATTTCATACTATTTTTTGTGACCGCCAATGTTTTTTTTTAGGAATTATTAGAATTAGTCTTTTTTAGACCAATCGAAATTTCAATTTCTTGCCCGAACAAGAAAAATGTGATTAAAAATAATTGGACTTTCAAATTTAGAAAGAATTTGGTTGGTAAATATAGATAGTAACTGATATATGATCCAGCACAGAGATGACGTCTGTGTGGTGACGTGTGGTTCAAATCCACCGTATAATATTCTCCAATCCTCTACAAACACCCTCTTTTATTTACACTACTATCACAAATAGAGTCCACATTTCGTGATAGGAAAATACGAAATAACCCCTTAGTGACTCCATAGCATGTGATATCCCAAATTGTACAGTAGCAATACTGATGGGAATATCCACGAAATTTCCAGATCTGTTAGATGCAAAAATAGAAAAAAATATATATACGCCAAAGAAAAATAATCACACACAAGACACTATTTACGTGGTTCGGCAATTTGCCTACGTCCATAGAGTTGCAGAGATTTCAATATTCTCAGGGAAAAATACAGAGTACGGCAATACAGTTTTCTCTCTCAAAACAATATAAAACTCTCCACTCCATGGACTAAGCCTCAGAAAATCTCCCATTAAAAACCGTAACAAAATTATTTCGAATCGGGTCATAATCCGAATCAAACACAACTAGACTCCACAAAGCCCAATAGCTACTGACACAATTATTGAGTTGTTCGATTATGAGTGTCAGTGAAAAACCGATGGATTCAAGAACTTTAGTTATGTTTGTCAATAATTGAAGAGCTACTCAACAATTTTGTAGTAATGTTACCATTGCTATAAATTTGTATGGAATTAATTAGATTAAATTTTTTGAGCATATGTTTTGATGATATAGGGGTATCAATGTTTGATACTACTCGCGAATATGACATAGGTTTTTTTGAATTAGGGTTGGGCCTTAGCAAGTTTAGGTCATAAACGAGTCGACCCGAAAGTGACATAATAAGAAAAGTGTCATAAACAGGTTAACCTGCATGACCTACAATTGACACGCCAATTTATTCGTATTAATCTGAAATGAGTCGTTTAACACAATCTGTTTAACTTGTATAACAAATAAATATTTAATTTATTTTAGATTTGTCAAATATCTTTTATATTCAACCTATATTTTAAACTTAAAATGAAAAGTAAATAATTATAGAAACTTATAAGTGATATAATTGTTAGTTGAAACTTTACAAATCCTAAATCTCAAAACTTCATATAAATACTTTAAAAGATGTTATATATTTTTTTTAACTATGTTATTTTGATTTTGGGTTGAAGTATATGCACTTCTTTTGGAATGTAAAGAACTTATTTCTCAATGGATGGTACTACATTATGGACTTAATATTTATTAAGTACTTTGATTTTATTTTGAACTTTTGGACAATATGTTTTAAGCATTTGATGTTATGAGTTTGTATTAAATTTATAACAATATTAATCAATCTATTGCTTTTTTTAAGCAAGTTAAATGGTTTGAATTTGTGTCAATCCAACCTGCTTAATATTAAGTAGGTTGAAATAAGTCGTGTCACATTCGTGTAAACCTAACACAACCTGTTTATTAAGTGTGTTAAGTAGGTCATGTCGTGTCAACCCGCTTCATTAATAGGTTGAGTTAGGGTTGAAGGGTTATTGCACGATTATTAAATAGGTCACGTTCAGGTTGAATATCCTAACTTGACACGACACGCTAACCCTAAGTGACACCCCTAATGCACATTGATATATTTAGTAGATAAATTTTGAGTTTATAAGATTACAAATAACCCCAATTGTAATTTAATTAGTCCTTTTACGTGTAAGCAGTGATGATGTGTGGTAATAAAAAGTTAATTTGATTGGATTGCTATAAATGCATTAATGATAATGTTATGCATATAACATTACTACAAATTGCATGGATTTGATTTGATTAGATTTTTTTTGAGTGTTTGTCTATTAGGTAAATTTTGATTTATAAGTGATTATGAAAAATCTCGATTGCAACTAAATTTTGAGTTTATAAGAGTACAAATAACCTCAATTGTAATTTAATTAGTCATTTGGTATGTAAGCAGTAATGACATAGACACAATCTTTTTTACAACAAATTTCACACATTACTAAGTTGTTTGATTGTTAATGATAATGAAAAGTGAATTTGATTGGATGACTATAAATATAATTATAGTGTTGGGTATGTAACATTACTATAATTGCATGGGTTTAATTGGATTTGAATTGTTTGAGTGTATGTTTACATCAAATGTTTATTAGATAAATCTTGATTTATAAGTGATTATGAGTAGTCTCAATTGCAACTGCCCTTTAGTGTTAAGCACAGAGTGATTAGTGTGCACTTCTGGAGCCATCATTAGATTACATGGGATCACAAACTATTGAAACCTTGGAGGGCAAGGGTCCAGTGCTGACCCGACCGTCAACGATCTCCAAAGGCCGTTGAGCTGAGCCAGCCGACTTTAACTATAACAAAAGTACAAAATAGGTGACGGAAGCAGTGACAGAAGGGAAAAAGACAAAGGTGGTACATGCACACGTGTCGAGAGCCCATTAGACCGTCGACGCGTGTAGTTGTAATTACTCCCTCTCTCCCTGGCTGCGGTCAGCACGTTTTTCAGTTCTAGATACGACCTTGCAACTCACCCCCACGTGCTTATTCCTCTTCATGTTCCTTTCTTTTGTGCTCTTCTATATATAAGTCATTGTGTACCTCGTATATGCTCCGTGTTTCATTCAAGCAGTGTCTGTATTCAACCAAGAAGAACAACAAGAAGAACAACAAGAACACAGAGAGAGAGAGAGAGAGAGAGAGAGGCCTAGTTTGATTCAAGCTTGAAGAGAAGAGAAAAAAAGAAAAGAAAAGTTAATTAGAAATGTCGAGTGAGCTAGAGTTACCACCTGGGTTCAGATTTCACCCAACAGATGAGGAGTTGGTGAATCATTATTTGTGTAGGAAATGTGCTTCTCTGCCTCTTGCTGTTCCTATTATTAGGGAGATTGATCTTTACAAGTATGATCCATGGCAGCTTCCAGGTACCCTTAATTTCCAGATTCTTCTTTCTTTTATCAAAAAAATATTAGATTTTGATTTTTTGGTCTTGGTACATGGGTCTGCTTAATCTCACTTCAATTTTCTTAAAATTGTTAATTTCTGAAATTGGAAAACAGATCAACTTTTTTTTATGGATGGGGGGTGGGTGTTGAATTTTCTAACCAATAACTAAAATTTTTGGATTTTATTTTCAGTTTTGGGAAATGGGTTTGCTGAATTTGGAAAAAGTTTACTTGAATTTCTTCATTTTCTTCTTAATTTTCCCGCTTGATATATTGTTAGAAATCAGAAAAAAGCTGCAAAATTTTCACTTTCTAATTCGTTTTTGTTGTGGATATTATAATTTATTTTTTTAAAAAAATCTACATCTGGGTCTAGAATCTAGATAGAACTTCTTGAAATTTGGGTGGTGCTGATTTTTTTTGGTTCTTGTTGATTTTTTGCAGAAATGTCTCTTTATGGCGAAAAGGAGTGGTACTTCTTTTCCCCAAGGGATAGAAAATATCCAAACGGTTCAAGGCCAAACCGGGCGGCAGGAACCGGATATTGGAAGGCAACCGGAGCTGACAAGCCCATTGGAAAGCCCAAACCATTGGGTATTAAGAAAGCACTTGTTTTCTATGCTGGCAAAGCCCCTAGAGGAATCAAAACCAACTGGATCATGCATGAATATCGTCTTGCAAATGTGGATCGATCTGCTGGCAAAAAGAATAACTTGAGGGTATGTACTTTTTCTTTCCTTTTAATTAATCTGCAATTTTTGAAAATTTTACTGGTTTTTGATACTAGTCAAATTTGTTCATATAATAAACGTTTTTTCATAACGTACTCAAATCTATGTTCATCATCCATGACATATGCTTTTATCAAAGAAAATGATTTTTTATTCGTTTTACAAAATTATTAGCCTAAATGGGATACTATATGCACATTATGGACCACAGAATGAGTCTGACTAAACTTTTATTTTATCTGATATTTAATATGGTTGGATTATTTTATTGGGTTAGGTACAATAAGGATATTTTTAGGTTGCCTTACACCTAACCATATTCAAATGAGATTAATCTTTATATAATGTTCAATAAAATTGAGATCTTAATGGCTAAGTTTGACAAAATTTATTTTGTGTTACAGCTTGATGATTGGGTCTTATGTCGAATCTACAACAAGAAAGGCACACTAGAGAAATATCAACCATTGGACCAAAAAATGGAAAAGTTCGCAGAAATGGAGGAGGAGCAAAAACCAAAAATCATGGTGTCTGAGCAGAACACAACAGTGACACAAGCAATGATCAGCAATGACCAAATACACATGGACACGTCGGATTCGGTGCCGGTGTTGCACACGGACACGAGTTGCTCGGAGCAAGTGGTGTCCCCGGAAGTTGCATGGGAAAAGGAGGTCCAAAGTGAGCCAAAATGGAATGACAATGACATAGACAATGCGTTTGATTATTTTCAGTACAATTACATGGATGGCTTCGCTGAGGACCCTTTTGCCCCACAAGTTCAGTACCAAATGGACCAGCTCTCACCTTTGCAGGACATGTTCATGTATCTACAAAAGCCACTTTAATCGATTGGTCAAAAAACAAGAAAAAAGAGACACTTCAAATGGGAACACCTTTGTGGTCCCAAACAATATTTTTAATTCATTGTAGGTCTATTATATGCACCAAAATATTACCAAATACTTCAGCATGTGTGGGCTCAGGCAATCTTTGTCTGTGTTTGTGCACATGTGGGAGACAATTCTTTTTGGGTTCTTATGAGGATTATAATTAGTCCTAGAATTTAGCAAGCAATTCATCAAAGTGGAGCTTTGGATCAAAGTGAAACAGAGAAAAGAAAGCATGCTATATACTGGTGGTGATAATTGGCATCTCAATTATTTGATCTTCTGGTGGACAATCTGAAGTGGTATTATTAGGAAGGTGTAGGTAATCCAACAACGGCTTGTGTTAGATTTTCCTTGTGTTAATATGTACCCGTGTAGGAAATTCTTGCATTTTTCTTATTGTAGCTGAATTTTTTCATAACCCATATGTAAAATATATTACAATTTATGAAAAAATGTCAAAAGTATTTTTTATTTGGTGGTTGGAATTTTGGGGCTTAAGGTGGCTGAACATGGCAAAAAATCCTCTATAATCAAGCATTCCAGCGTTGACAATTTGTTTATAATTTTCAAATTTGGAGAAAATGCCTTGTAGAATGTTGACGTAAGTCTTAAGTTTAATCTTTTGGCTAAGTTGAATTTCAATATCTTTATTGGATATTGTTGGGTTGTTGTAGCAATTATGGCGTAGAATGTCAACCGCATATTTTCTTAAGAGTAAGTGCCCATGTTTGACATGTGGAACGACAATAACATATGATGAGAATTGCAGAAAGTTGGGTTTCAAGTTATAACATTATTATCATCCTTTGTAGAATTGCAATAAAAAAGTAGCATGATGAACCACGATGCATAATTAGCACAACCCAATTATTGGGGGTCAATGCAATGGTAATTGATTATGCATAAAATCGTCAATTGAGATCTCGTCTATGCAGATAGATGATGAGGATGGATTCGTCTAAAAATGAACCTGCAATAAGATATGAAATAGAGAAAAAGAAATACACTGGTGTGGTGTTTGTCAAAAACCTTCCAATGATTAAGTTAAAATATAATTTAATTGAAGTATATCGTAAAAGAATTTAACTTGGGAGTAGTTTTTGGGATGAGAATTGTGTATCTTTTGGTTCTGTTCCTCTCTGGCTTTATAGCCATCTTGTCTTTAATGAACAACAGATCTCTGCATTCATTCTCGTTTGTAACGGTTAATACGTTACAAACTGATGCTTTGATTTGTGTAACGTCTTCTTTCTCGTTGCTCCCTCTATTACTCTTTGGCATAAATGCTCGCCATAAATGCGTAACATATCTTGAGTTTGTCCATTATGACTAACAAAGCCGTTAGAATTTGGACTCATCAGTTGCCCCTTATTCATGTCTTCGTCTATGTGACAAGATATGAATAAAAGAAATTTTCTCTTCATTTTCCATGTACTCGCATTTATTGTGAGATGACGTTTCACCTGTCTCCGTGACACGTGTAAGGCTGAGATTGCCTCGTCGTACCAAAGAGCTGCCTCTTGGGTTTCCCACGCACGTTTTTCCATCAAATTTTTTCTTTTTGGCTTTCCCTCTTTCCCTCTTTTTGTTTCATTTTCACTTTGTGTCTGTTTTTTTTGGAGCTCTCCTCTTCTTTACTACTTCTAGAGATTATGGTAAGTCTTTTCTTCAAAACTTCTTCTTTCTCTTCTTTTTATGGTGGAATATTCTTTGGTTAGGCTAGAATGCCCTTCTAATTCCTTCTTTTTTGCTCGTTTGTGTGGTTTTCTTTTCTCTGAGGTAGGGGACATCCCCACGTTGGTTTTTTTGTGAGGCGAGATTTTCCCTTTAGGAATATTCTAGTTTTTCTTTTTCCACTAATTCATCAGTCGGTGAGTTTTGCCCAAATCTTGTCGAGGATGTTAGGTGAGGGGGGGAGTTCGATCTAGTGAGCTTGAAACGAGTTTATCTTTATTTGAACAAGATGATGCTTCTGAGGTCTCTTCTCAGAAAACCCCTTTTAAAGCCTTAAGCATGTGCACTCTAAAAAGGAAAGATGAATCTAGAATTAGGAATAGATTCCAATTTTATCCTTCTATTAAAATTAGGATTCCTGATGCTAGTGACAAAGCCTGATCTTATTTTCCTGATGTAGTTTGCGTCTATAAGTTTGACTTCGTCAATGGCCTTCGTTTTCCTATTCATCCCTTTATTAGAGAGGTATTCCTTCGTCTAAAACTCACTTCTGCTCAGCTTGTCCCCAACTCATGGAGAACGGTTGTATGTTGTATGGTGATGTGGATGTTTGCCAATGAAGGGGATATCCTTAGGGTAGAAGAATTCTTACATCTTTATTGTTTAAGACGCTCCAAGCTTCCTAGTTATTGGGAATTTAAACCTTGGGACAAAAAGTCAAGGTTAGTTTTTGATTCCCCTTCTTCCCTTCGCGAGTGGAAAACTAACTTCTTCTTCGTGTCTGGTGATGGTTGGGAAACCACTCAGAGTGAAAATTCAGAAAGATGCTCCCAAATTGCTTTGTAGGTGAGGGCACTCTTATGTCTGGTGTGTCCTTCATTTTCTTTTTTTGTATATATATATATGCAGGGTGTATGCATCCATGTATGCACGTGCGTGTTATTTCTCAACCTTGTAAAAATTCTTTACGTGTATGCAGGGTCTGTTCGTCCTCGTCTAAAAAAACGATATCACCATCGACTAAAGAACGTTAGGGGATATATTGAGAGCATCTCTAATTTTGACGAACTCATCTCCGTAGTCTCTTTTTCTTCACTTTCTTGGACTTGAACCTTCTAATTACTTCCAAAAGAAGATTGAGACTATCAAAAAGAGTGAGCATATTGATCTTTGCAAATATCACGTTGCCTTTGGACGCCCTCCTTTTTTTATCATCCTTTTTTTTAAGAATGGCGACCAGATTTAGCAAAGGGAAATTGGTTGAAGTCCAAGAGAAAAAGGCCAATACGGGGTTGAAGGTGGGTCTCTTATCTAAGAGACGCCGTAAAGACGATGAACTGTCTAAGGAAGAAGATCATGTGGTTACTTCCCCTGTTGTTCAGCCTACCTTCCAGTGTCCTGCTTCACCCACATTGTCATTGGAAATTATTACGCCTACTGATGAGGTGACCCGAAGCAGAGGTCGAGATCAGGCAGTGGTTGGCACTTTTTGTGATGATGTTGATTGTCCTGTGGCAAAGGCCCATGATGCCATTTCTGTCGAGGACTTGAAACCACTGATGACAAAACTTTCTGCTGAACTGGTGTCTTCTCATGTTCACAAGGTTATGCAGGTATGCTCTTTACTGTTGTGATATGTTTGCATGAAGGTTTTTCTTTTGATTTCTTCTAACCTTTTATGCTCAAGGTGTTGGGTGAATCCTTACATCTTTTTGGGAAATACTTGGACTATGAGGAAAAGTACGTAGTTGCCCAATCCAAGGTGGACGCATTTTCTATTGAGAATGAAGTGCTAAAGGCTAAGGTTATGTCTCTTTCTAACGGGTGAATCAGGCTCAGGATCGTGTGAAAGTTCAAAAGCGGGATGTGAAGACTGAGAGGGCTTTCTCTAGGTTAAAAGATAAGAGATCAAAGATGCTGCATTTAAGCTTCAAAAAGCTGACTTTGAGGAGGTTGAAAAGTTTAAGAAGTCTAACACATACTCTGATAAGTTGTGCGACTATTATGTGAAAGGTTTTGAACTTTTTCGCAAGTACATGGCTAAACATCATCCAGGTTTAGACTTTTCTACTCTTGACATGGAGGCGGTTGAGAAGGAGATTCTGGCAAGTCGTCCTTCAACTGATGGGGAAGCTGGTAATGTAGATGATAGGATGGAAGATGATACTGTTGTCACTGCTGAGGTTCCAATGGATCTGTCTCCTTCTAATCCTGCTTGAAACACTTCTTTTATTTTTAGCTTCTGAAAAACAATTCCTTGGGCTCGTTTGTTCTGAGCAAGATTATATTTCCTACTTTTAGTCTCTAAGAAACAATCTCTTGGGCTCACTTGTTTTAAGCATGTTTATTTTCTTTGCTTTGGCAGTATTTTGCTTCATGTTCGAATATTTTGACGCTATATTTCTTAATTGCCTCGACCTTGACGTGTTAACTTTCAGCCATTTTGTGGTCATTATGTTATGCTTTTGGATAACTTTATAAGTCATGTATCAATGACGGATTAGTTATGTGTTAATAACTTTTTAGGTCATGTATTAATGACAATTTCGCTATGTATTAATAACTTTTTAGGTCATGTATTAATGACGATTTCGTTTTGTATTAATAACTTTTTTGGTCATGTATTAATTACGATTTCGTTTTGTATTAATAACTTTTTAGGTCATGAATTAATTACGAATTCATTATGTATTAATAACTTTTTAGGTCATGTATTAATGACAATTAAGTTATGTATTAATAACTTTTTAGGTCATGTATTAATGACAGTTTTTTATGTATTAATAACTTTTTAGGTAGGTCATGTATTAGTGACGATTAAGTTATGTATTAATAACTTTTTAGGTCATGTATTAATGACAGATTTGTTATGTATTAATAACTTTTTAGGTCATGTATTAATGATGAATTCGTTATGTATTAATAACTTTTTAGGTCATGTATTGATGACGATTAATTTATGTATTAATAACTTTTTAGGTCAATAGTGACCTTTGATAATAGTATATAATTAATTTTGGTCACATGGCTAAAAGAAAAAGTAATGATGATGGTATCTTCTGAATAATACTGTTCTTCATGCTTTATTTATGAATGATAGAAATCCTAACTAAAATGGAAAATAACAGAAACGAAAATACACTTAAAGTGAAAATGAAAATTCTTCAAAGTTTCTTACTAGTAGTACTTTTCTAAGTACTTTATGTCCCATGAACGAGCATAACTTCATAAGGCCCTCTCCATGTTGGCCCAAATTTTCCTTAAATATGACTTTTTGGGAGATTTCGAGGGTCCACCTGCTACTAACTCGTCTGCTATCATCCTTATTTCACCTATGGGAGCCTTGGTACTGTCTGTCTCTTGCTCTTGATTCTTTTCATTTCTCTGCTTTCGTCTTCATGAATCCGTTTTTCACACGAATTTCTGTAGCTTTCCTTGACGAATCAAGGTCTCTATTTGTTTTTTTAAGTGTTTTCATTCTTCGGTGTGATGTTCGTGATCTTGATGAAATCTGCAAAGCTTGCTTTTATCTCTACCTTCTACTGGAGTCAATGTGGGTTGAGGTCATTGCAAAGACAATTCATCTTTTATCTGCATTAGCACCTGTTCAATAGGCATTATCAAAGGGGTAAAATTATTAAACCTTGACCTTTGATTTGGGAGGTTTCCATCCAAAGTCTACTTTGGGCTTTGTGTTTCCTTCTTCTTCTCAAGGTGATGATTTTTTCTTTCGTCTCTCTTCCTTTTACTAGTCATTTCTTTCGCAATTACTACGTCTTCTGCGTTCATACACTTCTGGGCTTTGTGAAGCAACTCTGCTATCAAATTTGGTGGGCTTTTGATGATTGAAAATGAAAGTCACCAGGTAACAAATCCGCCTGGAAGGTCGTTAGGATAACTTGGTCTTCTGTTTCGTCCACCTATAGCAGCTCCTTATTGAAGCGAGTGCCATATTGCCTCAAAGATTCTTCTGTTCTTTACTAAATGTTGAGAAAATGCCTAGTTGGCTTCTTGTGTCGCAGTACTCCGATGAAATGTTGAACAAAACTCTTGCTGAGTTGTTCAAAGTTTGCAATGGTACCTGGAGGTATTTTGCTAAACTAGACTCTCTAGCTGCCCCCTTTAGTGTAGTTGCAAATGCTCTACACATTACTTCATCTGGAGTCATCTGCAGGTGCATTCAAGTTTTGAAGGACTCGACGTGGTCCAAAGGATCTTTTGAACTGTCATATGACTCGAGCTAAGGGAGGTGAAACTTTGGTGTGTTAGGATATATGTGGAACTTGTTAGAACATATGTTATTGTAAATTGACTAATCCTTTGACAAAACGCACTTTACTTGTAATTAGGTAGATCTAGGATGGGTTTAGTACTTTAAGGAATAAGAGTTCAAGTCTAATATTGAAGCCATGCAAGTCTGTCCAAGAAACAAGTAAATAAATGTTGTTCATTAAAGCTCAACAGATAGCTCGACAGATAATATCTATTGAGGTTTAATGTTGATGCTCGACAGCTGCTCAACAAAAACAGTATCTATCGAGTATTACGATATCTAGATTTCTAGATCTGTTTTTCATGCATATCCAAGTGTATTTGTGTAGGGTTTCTCTTCTCACAACCCTAGACATATATAAGGATTATTTTAAAGGCTGTCAAAGGTGATGCAAAGGTTGTTGCACGCATTATGTGACCGGAGACAAAATTGCCCTAGTTCATCATATTCTTTGTAGAAGCTACTGTGTCTTTGCGCCAAGGGTTTTGTAACCAAGGAGCTTCTTGATCTTCATTGTTTGGATGAACTGAAGAACTTTGCAGCCAACATCTTTCTCAAGTTGGTGTGTTAGTCACGTACTTGGATCCGTGCATCGATTAGTTAGTCACGTACTAGGAGCCGTGCATTGAAAGGAGAGATTGTCACTACATTACAAGTCCAATTGGGTATTGGGGTAAGGGTTCAACTGTAGGTTGGTATTAGGTACTAGGATTCCTTTTACTTGTAACTGCTTGTTTTGATAATAGTAAATTCTCAGGAGTGGTGACCTTAAATTCACTCGGTGGGGTTTTGCCTCGGTGGTTTTCCCCATTTGTAAACAAATCACCCGTGTCAAATTTAATTTCCGCTGCATTTAGTTATTTGGTGATTTGTTTATGCTACCACGCTCATTGCATGTAATTGAATCTAATTAATTTCACTGGACTAAATTAATTGATTAAGTTACCAAAAGGGGTCAATACATTCTTAGCCTATCAAGTGGTATCAGAGCAGGCACACTCTAATTAGGGTTAATCTTTGGTGTGTGATCCATTGACCCTTATTTTTCATGGATAGAGGACAATTTTTATTTATACCTCCTTTATTTAATGACACTAACTATGCATACTAGAAAGTACGTATGAGAGCTTTCTTGCAGTCTTTAGATGAGAAAGTGTGGCAAGCTATGGAGATTAGCTAGACTAAGCCAAAGGAAGCGCCGGCTGATTAGGATGATGCTAAGATCAAAGCGGCATACTTCAACAGTAAAGCATTGAATGTTTTATTCAATGTGGTCACAAATGAGGAGTTCAAGAAGATATCCTCTACAGAAATTGCTAAAGAAGCATGGACTATCCTCCAGACAACCTATGAAGGGACTAAGGCTATCAAGGATTCAAAGCTTCAAAGGCTTACTACGAGCTTTGAAGGGATTAAGATGGAAGATGATGAGTCGTTTGATGAGTTCTATGCCAAGCTAAAGGACATAGTTAACTCTGCCTTCAATCTTGGAGAAACCATTCCCGAACTCAAGGTTATGAGAAAGGTGCTAAGATCTCTACCGGAGAGATTCCATGCCAAGATCACCGCCATTGAGGAATCAAAGGACATTGACAAAATTCCTTTGACAGAGCTGGTTGGTAACTTGCAAACTTATGAATTGGGTTTAACTAGGATCGGAAAGTCAAGCAAGAGCAAGAGCATGGCACTGAAGGCCAAAAGCAGTGATACAGATAAGTCCTCTAATGATGAAGATTCCAAGATGAAGTCCTACATCACTAGGCAATTTAAGAAATTTATGAAGAATGCCAATGCAAAAGGATTCGACAAGGACCGTAAGCAATTCAGTTCTTCACAGTTCAAGAGCTAAGATAGAGGAAAGAAGGATGCTAAGGATGGCGGTTAGTACACTGTTCCCTCTGGACCCAAGTGCTTCGGATGTCAAGGTTTTGGACATATGAAACAAGAATGTCCAGCATATCTTAAGACTATTGGGAAAAGTAAGGCCCTTGCTGCTACCTTGAGTGATACTGAATTTGAGGATGATTTAGATGACAATGATGATGAGAGAATCTTTGAATGCCTTTACTGCTACAGTTGATCCTACTGATGGGGTTTTAGAAACAATAGATGATGAAGAGGACTTGGTGGACTCTAAGTTTGAGAAAATGGACAATCAAGATGATATCCATATAGCCTATGAAAAATTGTACAGGGTTTCTAAGAAACATGAGAAACTATATAGGCTAGCCACCAAGAAGCTGAGTGATGTTGAGCTAGATTGAGGGGAGTTCTCCACAAAGTTTGACGAAGCTAATCAGACCATTGGAGCACTGCGGTTTGAGAACAATTTCTTGGCTGAAAGGACCAAGAAGCTTGAAGCGGAACTGTTTCAAGTCAGAGCTCAACTAGAGAGGACTTCTAGTGCAAAGCTTGATGAAATGCTTAGTTTTCAGAAATTTGCTTCTGATAGAACCGATTTGGGGTATGATTTCTCTTCTCCTAATATGGCTTCTTCTAGCACTACTGTATTTGTCTCACCTACTAATAATGTTAATTCTGAGAACAATGATTGCAAAATTGATAAAGCTAGTGACTAGAAACCCTATGACTAAGAAGGGTAATAACCAAAAGTCTAAACAAAAGAAGTAGCATCTCTGTCATCACTGTGGAGCTTTAGGGCATACTCGTCCAAATTGCTACAAGTAGTTAGCCACTCAACAGAGCAACAGTATGATCTCATCTGGAAACCAGAATCAGTTTCCATCCTCTTTTGCTCCTCTTGGAGATCTTCTTAAGGCCTTCATGTTCCTTTCGAACTTGAACGGTTTCAGTTCTTCCCCCTCACCACCGAATCAAAGGTTCACTCAACGGAATGGTTCTTTCAAGGTGTGGAAGGAAAAAGACTCAAAGTGATTTAGTCACTTTTTCTCTCTCCCCCTCTTTTTGTTTATGCATTACTTGTGTGTTTTGCTTTCTTGTTTATGAGTCAGTCTAGTTTTATGCTTTGCTTTGTTTAACATGTTTTTTGTTTGTTTGTTTTCAGTTTTGCTTTATCTTGTTTTCATAAAAAAATTGAAAAATTAGAAAAATATAAAAACAGTGTGTGTTTTGTGTACTTTGGTACTTGTGTACTTTGGTACTTGTGTACCTTGGATGGCCATTGAAATAAATTTTTCTAAACCTTGTATCTTTTGTAGCTTAGATGAGCATCTCAATGCACAACTAAGCAAGTGAGCTTTGTGGCTCGTGTTTGTGATGAGTAAGATTAAGTAATCTCTTGTACTTAATACTCATATCACTCTTTTTGATGGGAATGACTAAAAAATTATAAGAGAAAGACATAAATAACCATCTCACCTTTAAAGCCCACCAATCATGAATAACATCTATGTGCTTCGGCATAGCAAAATTGCGATGTTTAAAGCTTAACATAATTGGGTATTTATTCTCTCTCTTATATGCCCATGCATGATATGCTAAAAAGAAAAAGAATATGCAAAGAAAATAAAAGAAAAAAGAATAGCAATGCTTTTAAATATGGTTGCAAGTGTGTTTCTAGAAGATGTGGGAGTTATAGGATGTACCTCGAAAGTGATAGTCCCCATCAAGCAGTTATGATTGTGTGTGAGTTAATTGATTTTATCATATCTCAAATCATTATAATATGAGACACTTATGCACTCTTGCAATGTTTTCACACAAAACACACAAATTCTTTGCTACTTTTGATACATGTGCAGGTACAATGTGATTTGGCCATCACAAGGGATACATGTGTTAATGTATGCTCACTAAACTGTCTTAACTCATTTTTGAAATATAAAATTTGGTTAGGCTTGTTTAGTATGTGTGTGTGTTTTGGATCTATGAATGCTTTATTTTTCTTGTTGAGAGATGTTTTTTTAAAGCTTAAAATGTTGTTTGGATCTTTGGTTGAGTAACTTGATTGATTGCATTCATTTCTATGTGTTTTTCCTCTCTTTGAAAAACTGGTTTTTATCAAGCTCGACAGCTTCTCGACAAATCCTCAACAAATTGCTATCTATCGAGACCCTTGGACTTCTTTTCTCGACAAATCTTATTGCATCTTCGATCCATCGAGCTATCTGGAATTTGTCTCAATAGCTTCTCGACACATTCTTGATCCATTGAGAAAGTTTTTGTCTAGCCAATAGTTTCTCAACAACTGTCCGATCCATCGAGGTGATTTTGCCGTCGACAGATTCTCGACAGCACCTTGACAAATTCATATCTGTCGAGATTTAGTGCTTGACAGATCCTCGATCCATCGAGCTGCGATTTGTTTAAATAGCTTCAGTGCGAAATCAGATTCATTCTTTCTCATTTCTCCTCGACAGAAAAGCTTTCTTTCCTCTCCTAAACACTTTTCCCTCAACCCTTTCACCTTCCCCACTTGGATTTCGGCCTAGATCTTGTGTTTCTCCTCTGGTATGATCTCTTAATCCTTTTTTCTTCATGCATTTCACGCATTTAGACCTAGGTTTTGGGTTTTTTTGAAATTTTTGGAGTTTTTGAAAACTTTTGAGATTCTTGTGAAATTTTTGGGTTAGGTGTTGCTTAATTAATGCTATATGCTCATGCATTGCATTCCATTTGCATTTTCACAATGTTTCATGCATTTAGATGTGTGTTTATATGTTGAAAATTGTGTGCTGCTAGGTTTGGATTGGGTTGAACCCATGATTCAATTTCTCTTAGCACGTCACATGTTCATACATTTTTCATGCATATGTACTCTTTATTTTCTTTCTATCTTTTCTCTGTTGTGATTGTCTTTTCTGTTTCTCTCTCTCTCTCTCTTTCTCTCTCTCTCGGATAGTCTGCACATGGCACCCAAGCGCAAATCCATTCTGTCTCAGAACCCTCTTCATTCCAGGACATCTTCTTCTGATCCTACTCCTCTTCACATCCGGTTCCGTGATAAGAAGGCCCGTAAGGACTTCTCGGAGAACTTCTCCAACCGTGGTATTCATTCGGAATGCCACATGGTTCTATCAGACTTTTTCGATACTGCTTTACCCACTGTCATTTACAGTCAGGGATGGGAATCTCTATGTGAGATACCCGTAAGATGTCCCACCGTGATCATACAGAAGTTCTACTCCAATATGCATAGTTTTGATACCTCTATACCTCAGTTTGCTACGTAGATTCAAGGTACACGTATCGTACTCACTTCGAAGATTATTTCCGAGATACTACACGTTCTGCAGGTATCGCATCCTGATTACCCCGCTTATCCACGTTTGAGGACTGTGTCCAAGGACGAACTTCTATCTCTTTCTGTGAGACACCTTCTTCATGGGGTGAATGCCAAAACACCTCATGGTCGGGCTTTGCAAAAGGTTCGAGGTTCCTTAACATGGTGATGACTTTTGTTCTCCATCCTTTGTCTCATTATAACTCCATTACAGAGCCTTGTGCTCGCTTTTTGCTATCCCTCTTAGAGGACCTCTCTATAGACTTTCCTTCTCACTTTATTCTCTCTCTCATCGATGTCTATAGAGATACGACGACCCGTGATAAGCTCATTTTCCCTTCGGCTATCACGCGGATCATTCGTCATTTTTCTATCTCTATCCCTGATTCTCATCTCTTTACCGTCATGGGTGCCATTAGCGCGGCGTCTATTCGACGGAGCGAGGCCCAGCTTCGACCGAAGGGGCCACGGACCGAGACGACGGATTCTCCAGCCCCCTCTATTCCTTTTACCTCCGCTCCTTTTTCTTCGAGTGGTGGTGTGATGCTTGAGGTGATCATGGCGCAGCTTCAGTGCAGGGATGCTCACCTTGACACTCTTAGTGATGAGTTGTGTTAGGTGACCACCCATGTCGGTTGTATTGCATGACGACAAGCTCGCCTTAGTGGCTTCGTTACTTCTCCCTCTCCTTCTCTAGAGGCTTCTGAGGATGAGAATGCTGATGATGCTTCTGGTGATGATGATGATGATGAGGATGAGAATGCTAGCTCTTCTAGTGATGAGGAGATGATGACTTTTCAGTGACTTACCCTTTGTCATTCATGACAAAAAGGGGGAGTAGTTTTAGGTTAAGAGTAGTCATGTACTTAAGGGGAGTGTTAGCATATGACATTTTTGATAGGGGGAGTGTCTTTTGTTTTTTAGGGATGTAGTGAGGATTTATGTACTTTTCTTTTCTTTCCTTGTAGTTACATTATCCCTTTGTACACCGGTCTTGTGACCATTTTTTTGATAACATACATTGTACCCTTTTCTCATTTATATATGATGATGTGTGTTATTATTCACCTATCTTTCCATGTGTTGTTTCTTTTCTCTCTTTATACACATGTTTCTTTATTGTATGCAATCCTTTATTTCTGTTTCACACTAAGATGCCTTGATAAGTTTTGTTTAAAGTGTTTCAGAAAGACAGACTGTCAAAATCTATCATGCCATGAATTCTCTTCTTGTAAAGTTTTTCAAGAGTTTGTACTAGGATTAGATTTTATTGTATTCAACAAGTGATTATGAGTTTAGTGATTTATGACTTCTCTCATACTTCATTTGTTTGTTATGGTTTTGTCACAGATTGCCAAAGGGGGAGATTATTAGGACATATGTGGAACTTGTTAGAACATATGTTATTGTAAATTGGTTAATCATTTGACAAAATGCACTTTACTTGTAATTTGATAGATCTAGGATGGGTTTAGTACTTCAAGGAACAAGAGTTCAAGTTTAGTATTAAAGTCATGCAAGTCTGTCCAAGAAATAGGTAAAGAAGTAATGTTCATTAAAGCTCGACAGATAACTCGACAGATAATATCTATCGAGATTTAATGCTGATGCTCGACAGCTACTCGACAAAAACAGTATCTATCGAGTATTACGAAATTCAAATTTCTAGATCTGTTTTTCATGCATATCCAAGTGTATTTGTGTAGGGTTTCTCTTCTCACAACCTTAGACATATATAAGGATTATTTTAAGGGTCGTCAAAGGTGATGCAAAGGCTGTTGCAATTGTTGTTGCACGCATATTGTGACCAGAGACAAAATTGCCCTAGTTCATCATATTCTTTATAGAAGTTGCTGCGTCTTTGCACCAAGGGTTTTGTAACTAAAGAACTTCTTGATCTTCATCGTTTGGATGAACTGAAGAACTTTGTAGCCAACATCTTCCTCAAGTTGGTGTGTGATAACGCCTTAAAATGTATACTTGTTATATATTTATGTGGGCGTTATCTCCTTATTACTATGCTTAATATGTATAATTAAGCCATGATTTGCATTAGTCCCTATTATTTATCTTTACACAATTTCTCGAATAAGATGCCATTCATTGTGTAATTTTCTACTTTCAGGAAATCATGTGAGAAAGATGAGTTTATAGGAATTTGTGAGAGAATGGAGGCCAAACTAGAATTAAAGTGGAGCTAAAGGACCATGCTTAAATGTCTAAAGAGGTGCAGCTGGAGTGCTTGGATCGTCTATCATGATTGGAAGCTTCAAATAAGAAAAGAAATCAAAGAGGCAGAATCTGAAAAGGAAAAATCTGATTTGAGCACTGATCAGTATTTTGGGCGTATCTCTCTCCTCAAAACTCTAATTGAACAAGGCCAGATGGGTTGGAACCGTGACTTAAATATCTACAACTTTTCAGTTTTGAGTTTTTCGAAATTCTCAAGTTTTGAAGGCCAAAATTAACTCACAAGTTACTGTTGTAAACTTGGACGGAAATTAAAATAGTAAAAGTTTTATTTTCTTTGGACACTTTTTACGTTAGGGTTTAGAAGAGAGGCTGGGTAGAACGAATTTTGGCAGAAAAAAACTTGTATTTTTCTTTCTCTAATGGCAGTCTAAACTCTTTGCTATGGCTAGGGGTTATGTTTCTTCTATACGGTATGAATATTCAATGTGATTCTTTCTAGGATTTTATCAACAACATATTTGATTGTTCAATTAGATTTCTTTTGATGTATTAGTTCTTCCATGCTTTCAATAAGTTCAATCATGTTTTTCTTATTGTTTAGATGAATTTCTAATAGTTTCAAATAGAAATAAGGTTTTAAAGTGAATGGGTTTTTCTGAAAACTTTTCTAACCGCATTATTAATCGAGGTTATCATGCATTCTTGAATTTTCTCAGTTCAACCAAATCATAAGTTTTTAATTGTATAAGAACAATCAATTATGAAATTATATTTTCTTAGATCACAAAGAATCTCATATCGATATAGGGAAACACCCCAATGCCCTAGTATTTACATTATTGATTTAAATCAATTTTTATTATTATTCTTGTTAACAATCACCAAGCAAAAATATTTTTCTTCTTCACCCAAATTGTTATTTAATTATATTGTCTTTGAATTTACCCTGCTCCTTGTGGTTCGACCTCGGTACTCTGAGAATTATATTGCTATGATCTCTTGCACTTGGGAGTGAGCAAGCAGTGTGTTAGTCACGTACTTGGATCCATGCATCAATTGGTTAGTCACGTACTGGGAGCCGTGCATTGAAAGGAGAGATTGTCACCACATTACAAGTCCAATTAGTTATTGGGGTAAGGGTTCAACTGTAGGTTGGTATTAGGTACTGGGATTCATTTTACTTGTAACCGTTTGTTTTGATGATAGTGGATTCTCAGGAGTGGTGACCTTAATTCACCCAGTGGGGTTTTGCCTCGGTGGTTCTCCCCATTTGTAAACAAATCACCCATGTCAAATTTAATTTCCACTGCATTTAGTTATTTGGTGATTTGTTTGTGTTATCACGCTCATTGCATGTAATTGAATCTAATTAATTTCACTTGGCTAAATTAATTGATTAAGTTACCAAAGGGGGTCAATACATTCTTGGTCTATCATGGTGGAAGAGAACGATTCAACACCTCAGTGATGAATGGTGAATCTGTTCTTTGAATCATGCCATCCAGGTTGTCCATGGCTTTTTCTTTCATGGAACTCCTAAGTTTGTTCATCTCTTTCCTTATGCTACGGAGTTCACTTTCCATCCTGGATGATTTTTCTTATGAAGCTCTTGTTCTCTTATGATTCAACGGATTAGCCGTCTCCTCGTCATTGTTGTTCTTTTGCCTTTCTTCATTTCTTTGATCACTTTGGGCTTCGGCGATCTACCTTAGCTTTGAATTTTGTCGTGTCAATTCATCAACACTTACTGTCAATGCTTGAATTTGCTGTGCTACTTGAGTGGAATCCATCTAGTATCAAGAGGAATTCTTTTGTAAAGAAAAGGGAAGCTGTATGGCTTTGCAAACGTTTCCCATAGATGGTGCCAAGCTAATGATGCAAAACATCGTCAGTTGAGTTCTCGTCTATGCAGATGGACGATGAGGATGGATTTGTCCAAAGATGAACTTGCAATAAGATATGAAATAGAGAAAAAGAAATACATCGGTGTGGTGTTTTCCAAAAACCCTTTGATGATTAAGATAGAATGGAATTCAATTGAAGTATATCGCAAAAGAATTCAACTTGGGAGTAGTTTTTGGGATGAGAATTCTGTACCTTTTGGTTTTGTTCCTCTCTGGCTTTATAGCCATCTTGTCTTTAATGAGCAACGGATCTTTGCATTCATTCTCATTTGTAACGGTTAATACGTTACAAACTAATGCTTTGATTTGTGTAACGTCTTCTTTCCCGTTGCTTCATCTGTTACTTTTTGGCATACATGCGTAATGTATCTTGGGTTCGTTCATTATGATTGACGAAGCCGTTAGAATTTGGACTCATCAGTAATGAAATTATGAAAGTTGTAACTTAAAAAAATCAAAATTATAATTATCAAAAATCAAAATTGCAATAGAAATAAATGACTATGAACCTTAAATTTTACCAGAAGAGTTTGATGCTCATTAATAAAGCTCTAAGAAGTTGGATCAGTCCTCTCTTAACTTGGTTTCTCCTCGTCAAGTAGAACTCGAAAGTTTTGTTAACTACAAAGAAAAACATCTCAAAAAATTTTCAAAAATCTTATGTTAAAGTTTTCTTGCCTTATTCCCTTCTTGATGAGTTTTGATACCCAAAATTTCCCTTTCTTGTGTACATGGAGATTGATTCCTCTCATGACTTTGCATGAGTACATGGAGATTGAATTGATGGGAAGTGTGAAATCTCAGGATTTATGAAATTGCCAGCTATCATTACAATTCTATGTGATGAGTTACCTATGTCTGATTGAATTTAACTACCAAATCTAGGTCAAAAGGGAAGTCACAAATCACCTCATCTTAAGTGTGAAACAAAACCACGTCTAAAACCAGCAATATGAGTTTGGAAGTTTAATAAGTTTAATACACGTGTGTAGACACCGCATTTTGTATCTCTTACGACTCGAGCCCCCGTTCACCAATGATTTTGGAATTCTAAAGCCCAAGGTTAGTTTAGGGCTTGATCAAATTAAAATTGACTTGAGGAAGGTGTTTTTGGAAAAATATGACTTTTTTATGAACTAAATAAATCTATTTTTGGAAAATTAAGGCCAAGAAACCCTAGGGCATGTGTACGCATACATGTGTATGTGCACGCATGTCCTCAAGCTGCGTACGTAGGTCTTATGCATGTGTACGCATACACGGGCCTTCGCACACATGCTAGGGTTCCAGAAATATGAAAGACAAGTTTTTTAGCATTAAGTGTGAGGTTTGGAACAGGGGCGTGTGAGGTTTGGAACAGGGGCGGCTCAACAGTAGAAGCAGCTAATGCCATTGCCTAAGGCCCCCAAGTGATAGAAGGCTCCCAAAATCAAGCCCTAGGTCAACAAAATTTAAAAATATAATCTCAAATATTAGTCAATACTTATCCAATACTATATTTAAAAAAAACAAAAACCGGTAGAAGAAAATTTTGGATTATTACTCCTCAAAAAAAAAAAAAAAAAAAAATTGGATTATTAATTATCTTGGAGAGTAGTAATAATTAAACCCCAAAAAATTTAGCCAATACATAAAAATTTCAATCTCAATATGGGTGTATTTTTTTTTACTCTCTCTATCAAACGGTTAGAGTTCTTCAGAATTTTAGACTAATTTTAGTCTCCTAGACACACTAAAAAGTAAAAACGTAGACCAAACTCTCTCTATCTCTCAAAAACTCCTAAACTAAAATTGATTACCTGAAGAGGTTGAAATATTCTCCCAGATAATCAAAAATTGCCGCTAGATCTTCCGTCTCTACCTAAAATGGTAGTCAGTTACAAGCAGCTCCCACGGCAATCGATAGTCCCTTGAAGAGGTAAAACAAAGCCTCTCCTTTTCCAAAAATTTTTCTACCTTTTTGTGACATAGCTTTCTTATTTTACTTTCTCTAGGTTATTTAGAAAAGAATGGGAAAAAGAAGACAATATTTTTTTCTTTTTTAAAGAACATGGTAGAGGTTCTTTGGGTTTTTGAGGCAAATGTTTGGTAAAGAGTAAAGACTCCTCTAGCGATTGTATTACAATGACTATACTCTTCTAGATTTATCATTTTGTTCTTTTTTATTTTTTTTAATTCATAAATTCTTATTTTAAAATATAAAGAAAAGTCTAACACTAGCTACATAATTCGTTGTTTCTTGGTCCAATTAGGCGTTATTTAATCTTTATTTTTTGAAAAGCATTTATTCTATTTGATTTTATTAAATAAATCTGTGAATTTGGTATAAAAAAATTTAAATTTTTTTAAAAACCAAATCTCAAAACAGATCTCTAGATTAATTTGTCACTAGCAATAAAAAAATATAACTAAAAATTCAGTTAAAAATCTTACAAATGAACAATAAATTTATAAAATAGAGTTAAAAGATAATAATGAAATAATTGCACTTATTATTAATTAAAAAGAATATTCCAAAAGAAGTTGAATATAAAAACTTAATTAATAATTTTGCATCTTAACAAACAAGAAAAATAAAATTTAAATAAAAATATTTTATATAAAGTTAATAATATAAAATAGAAATTTAAACTGTAAAAAATGCCCCATTTAAAAATTTCGCTTAAGGCCTTAAAATACCTTAGGCCGGCCCTGGTTTGGAATGAATCCCACATCGTTTGGGAGCTGTTCCAAACCCCCATTTTTCAACTATATAAAGCCATACATAGGGTCCGTTTGGATACCGCTTATTTTACTGAAAACTGAAAACAATAAAAAAAATAATTAAAAAGTTACTATTCACGTGCGGGTTACTGTTCATTTGCCTAAATGCATTGTTCATGTCCCATGAACAGTGCAAGAGGCGCTGGTTAAAAAAAAAAAAATGCAAATGCAGGGAAAAACATCTGAATCCAAACGCATACGTAGTAGCTTTTCAAAACACATAGAAAATCCTAAGGGAAAACACAAGATTTACTAGAAATAGTGAATCAAAGAGGAAGTTTTTCACAAAACATCCTCAAGTCAATATTTTTCTGATTGCGGCCTTATCTGGCCTTGATTTTGGCGTTCTAAGATTTTTAATCACTTTCTTATTTGTTTGTGATAGATTTGACTGAGGGGAGCGGTCAAAATAAGTCAAGGAGCTTTTGTTTTTGAGGTACAAGTTCTAAACTTTCTTTTTATTTTCTTAGCCTTTTCTTTTCTTAGCCTTTTCTTGTTTTTATTTTTGTTTTGTTTGTGTTTTTCTTGTTTAGTTATGCTATAATATGTCTATTTAGTTAGTTTTTCTTTATCTTTTGATATAAAGCATGTTAGGTTGTTAGTTTTTCATTTCTGAGTTGCCGTGTTCTTGTCTTTCTGGGCCTAGTTTTGAGGCATGTATGCATATGCATGCTTATTGCATGCGTACGCATACTCGAAGTATGTGTACGCATACAACTAGATTGTGTACACAGGTCCTATGTATAAGCACGCATACTCAAGCCCAGAAATCCTAATCCAAACTTTTCTACTTCTATTTCTTCATCTTACCTACATAATATGTCTCTACCTTGTCTTGTTTCATGCTTTTAACTCTCTGCCCCCATGTTTTGTTTGATGTTTGCTATTTACATGTTAGATTAGGGTTTTCTTTTCAATGTTTTCCTTAATGTGCCATGATCACGCATTCATATGTCCATGCATTAATGCATAGGTGCTATCATGCCAGTAAGGTAAGTCATGCATTCACATGAACATGCATTCGTTAGTGATGTGATCTTGATCTTACTTTGATGAAACATGTATGTGCAAGTATGTATGCCATGCCTTGGACTCAATAATATGATGTTTGAATATGTCTTGTGATGTCTCTGCCCATGTGATATATATTTGTTTGTTCGCTACCTTGAATGAGATATGTGATGCAATGCCATGATAGATGTATGCTAGGGTTTGGGACAAAAATGCCATGTTGTATGCTTAGATGTATGCTAGTGTGTGTATAAGTCTAAAATAACAATATTGAATTTGTCTTTAATGAGATTAAGACATAAGATACAATGAGTGGAAGCTGACCCACGGGCCGTGCGATCTTGGGTTCCTAACACTTTCCTAAGTCGTACCTAAACTCCGAACCCATACTCTAGTAGTAAGATCAGTCCTTCCACGAAAGGACGCTATATATATAGTTCCTAGACCTAAACTAAGTGGCTACTTCGTATCTTTTCTCCGCCCCGGTCCACTTGGCTGAGGTGTACTCCCCCTCTCCGTTGCGCCCACAACGTGGAGAAGTTTAGGCACCCCATGATGCTTGTATGACATTGTTGCCCCTTTTTAGCTAACTTTGTGGTAAGTACCCATGGAAAATAAATCAGAAATTTGGCTTTCGTTTTCTACGGAGTAGGAGTGAGGGTTTATCTTATTTATATTGTCACCATGCATTGTTGGAATGAAATTTATACTATGAAAATCAATTAGAGTTTCACCTTAATTTAGCGGTGGAAAACATGTAGAGTTGGTGTTTACACGTACAAATCCACCGTCAACATTTTGTGTATGGTGTATTAGGGTGCACCATAGCATCTTGTGTGGTCTAGGGATTAAATATAAAAACCGACAAACCAAATGGACCGACCAAAACCGCCCGAACCAAATCTATTTTTTTCCAATTTTTTTATCGATTAGGTTCAATCTCAAATTTAAAAAATATTAAATTGAACTGCACAAAATTGGCCGATATGTATTAAATATCAATATATACAAATTATTTCAAGATTGTACTTGTAGCTTCGTGGTAAGGACATGCGTGTTTCATGCTTTTGTGTTGTTTATTTGCTAAAAATACATGATTTTGAATATTTTTTTGTTGTGTTTGCTTGGTGCTTGGCATTTGGGTGCTGAGAAAATTTAGGAAAATAAAGGGAAATAGGTTTTTCTTTTCTTGGTGCTTAGCATTTGGGTGTTGAGAAAATGTGGGAAAATAGAGGAAAATAAGTTTTTCTTTTCTTTGATTTGTTTGGTTTCTAAGAAATTAGTAGAAACTGAAAGCTGACCAAACTGAATCAATTGAAATCTAGTCAGTTCGTTTTAATGTCCTTCCCTACAATTCAATTTTGATGCCAAATATGGCAAAACGAAAATTTTGGTTTAGCGGAAAGATCTCCCTTCACCCTGACCGAAACTAACCGATTTCACCCTAGTGTGGTGTGCAACATACGTATGTGTGAGACTCTGAATCTAAACATACACAATTGAGGGTAATTATAGTCTACATATAGAATCCTTTGGCATCGTTGTCTCTCTATGAGCACCACACGCTCTTCTCTTTGATGATCCGCATCGTAATGAAATATATCATATGTTATACATAGGGGCAAATTACAACTTACCTACCTGTGGTTTGGCCAAAATTTAAGTTGCCTACATATGGTTTGAAATTTGACATTTTACCTACTTGAGGTTAGCTTAGTTAGATTTTCTTAACCCACCTTTGTTAAAAACATGGCTAAATATATAATTTTGCTCTACTTTTTTCTCTTTCCTCCAAAAATACAAAAAAACATAAAAATACAAGATCAAAAATAATCCAATGGAACACTTGCATCATGGGATTTCAAACTACAAGTAAGCAGCTTAAATTTCAGTCAAACCTTAGGGGGGTAAAGTGTCAAATTTTAAATCACAGGTAGGCAACTTAAAATTTGGCCAAACCATAGGTGGGTAAGTTGTAATTTTCCCTATACATAGTTTATTCATTTATGCAAATGTTACAAAATATTTTGATACATTTTAGGACCCTTAGCATGACTCCATGGCTTAAATCACTTATGCATGGAAAGAACATGTCTTCCATTTGTATTAATCTAAAGCGATATTACTGCTTAGACTAGGGACACCATTTTCCCGAGGCATGTTAAGTTATGTATAACACTTCATTCTAGGAAAGCAATAAAAATTTATTACAAAATAATTAAATTGCATAAGCAAATAAGCTACCTAACTTGAGCATAAGAACAAACTTTAACTACAGTGCTCGTATTTTTGTTTAGTACATTGATACACCTTTGCATAGGCCATGGTGCTCTCGTGCCCTAGTGCATGTAGAAGCAGTGTGTGTCTTGCAGGACCCTCCTTGCAAGGGTAAAGTGACCCCCTCTAGGTGAGGTCGAGCAGGACTAAAATAGCAGAGGAACTAGAAACGTTATGGAAGAAGCTCTCTTTCACAGAGGAGGAAGACGAAAGCATTGTATTAAGGAGCAGTAGTACAAAAGCAGTAAAGGATCTAGGCAAAAACTGTCTAGTAATGAGAATACTCTCTCGCAAGAGTACTGTGTTGGATGCTTTAAGGAAAAACTTGAGAATGATATGGAAGCTAAACAAAGGAGTATAGATTACGAAAATAGATGACGAAATGTAGATGGTTGAATTCAGATATGGAAAGGATAAGAAGAAGGTTCTAGAGATGAGTCCATGGAGCTACGAAAAGTAGCTAATCCTTCTCCAAGACTTCGAAGGTGAACAGGCATCGAAGGAGATTATCCTAACAAGGTCATCCTTCTGGGTACAGATTCACAACCTACCCCTCAAAAGCAGAACGAGGGAAACGGGTCGGGCCATAGGGGCAACGATAGGAAAAGTGCTGGAGGTGGACGTTGCGGAAAGCAGAGTCCAGTAGGGGAAATGTCTTAGAGTCAAGGTCAGCATTAATGTTACAAAAAGGTTGGTCCGGGGAAAGAGGGTGGCCATTGAGGAAGACAAAAACAGATGGGTTCTCTTCAAATATGAACGGCTCCCAAATTTATGCTATAACTGCAGTCTGTTGAGCCATGACTTTAAAGACTGCTCGGAAGCCGTGAGGCCCAACAAGCTTTTGGAACCGAAGAGCCTCCAATACGGGCCTTGGTTAAAGGGTGATATCATAAAAAGGAATACAAGGGAGGTCTCAAAGGCCAGCAACAAGGGAACAATGGAAAACAAAAGGAGTCCTGATAAGGGAGACGGGAAGAACATGGCAAAGAAAGCTCAGTCTCCGACAGTCACCGAAGGGGTAGGTGAGGAAACGAAGTCAACCCTACACCACCTAGAAAACAGTATCACGGGGAAGGAGAAAAACAAAACAAAAGCAATGGAGAAATGTGCAGAAGTTTTTCACGAAAGGGGGATGGTCAACAACCAAGACAAATCCTCAGGATATATTCTTCCCATACTAAGTAAGGAAGCTCTAGCAGAGACTGAACCTCGAAAAGAAACAGAAGAGTCGATGCAATGGGAGATAATGACCCATCAGGTGGGGGACCCCCGCTTTGTGTTCAAGGTGGAACAAAGCCCAAGTAGAAATAGGCAAGGAGAAAATTCAGAGAAGGAAAATGAAATAACGGGCCCAATGGCTATGACTTTTGACAATGAAGCAGGCTGGATCGCAGAGAAACTGGGCCTAAAGAGTAGGCACTGGAAAAGATTGGCTAGATGGGCCCAAACCAAAGAGCAGGCAGTTGAAGTTGGCCCAACGAATATCAAGAGAGAAAGCTCGACCCCCTTACAAGAGCTTGACGCAATGCGACATGCCGTTGGTGGTGTTTGGAGATTTCAACGAAATCACCCACTCGGATGAGAAGTTGGGGTGGCTAGATAGAGACGCAGATCAGATGCTAGATTTCAAGGATTGCTTAAGTAATTGTTGGCTTACGAATTTGGGCTTTGTAGGGCAAAGGTACACATGGTGCAATGAAAGATTATGCGCTTAGAGGACTCTAATCAGGTTAGATAGAGCTGTAGCCAACGAAGGATGGAAAGCATTGTTCCCGGAAGCAAAAGTTCACCATGTCTCAATGACAGCCTTGGACCACTGCCTCCTAGCCTTGTTGGTGAAAAAGAAGGTGCCCTCGAAACCCACAAAGAGGAGATTTTTCTTCGAAGCAATGTGGACTCGCGATGAGAGCTGTAAGGAGATCATAGAAATGGCTTAGGACCCCCTCAAGGAAAGCCTAATTTCCAAATCCAGGACAAACTTAAGAGTTGCAAGTCCATTTACGGAGATGGAACCGAGAGGCCTTTGGCAATGTGAATAAGGCCCTAAAACAGAAGCAAGACCGCCTACAACAGCTAGAGGCTCTAGCTTACTCCATGAAACTGCTGAAGAGATACAGGGGCCGAGGAAGGAAATAAATGAGGTTTTGATTAGGGAGGAGATGATGTGGAACCAGAGATCTAGAGCCATTTGGATGAAGTGCAGGGATCGAAACACCGGGTTTTTTCATGCAACGACAACACAAAGACAGAGGAATAACAAAATTGAAGGCTTGTGGGGTTCGGATGGAGTATGGCATGAGGACCAGGGGGATATTGAGCAAGTTATTCTGGACTATTTCTCAAAGATTTATAGCACTGAGCAACCTAGTATCGACGAAGCTAGCCTTGAAGCGGTTAATCCAAGGATTTCTCTAGAAATGAACAATAAGCTCCTGGGAGAGTTCAGAGTAGAAGAAATCAGAAAAGCCCTTAAGCAAATGCACCCTACAAAAGCCCCAGGCCGGTATGTCCCTTATCTTTTATAAAAAAATACTAGGATGTGGTTAGCCCCAATGTAATCAGTTGTGTGTTGAATACTCTAAACTCTGGAATAATGCCTAACAGCTTGAATGAGACCTATATCTATCTAATCCCAAAAGTCAAATGCCCACAGAAAGTCATTGAATTCGGACCTATAAGTTTGTGCAACGTAAAATACAAGATTATTTCCAAAGTCCTTGCCAACAAGTTAAAGAAAATCCTGCCTGAGGTGATCAGTGAAGAACAGAGTGCCATTGTTCCTGGGAGACAGACCATTGCTTTCGAGACTATGCACCGCATAAATCAAAAAAGGACCGAAAAGGAGGGCTTGATGGAAATAAAGCTCGATATGAGCAAGGCCTATGATAGGGTGGAGTGGGCGTATCTTGAGGCAATAATGAGAAAAATGGGCTTCTAGAAAAGGTGGATCTCCTTTTCCATGATGTGTGTTCGAACAATATCTTATTATGTTCTCATTAATGGAGAACCAAAGGGTAGCATCACCCTAACTAGGGGGCTACGGCAAGGCAACCCCATATCTCTGTATCTCTTCCTACTGTATGTTGAGGGCCTTTCAGCCATGCTACGAAAGGAGGTGTGTATGGGGAGGATCAAGGGGGTTTCGGTGTGCAAAGGGGCTCCCCAAATTTCGCATCTTCTCTTCGCAGACGACAATATAATTTTCTGCAGAGCCACCATGGATGAAGGCGACCAGGTAATGAAGGTCCTAAAAGACTATGAGGATGTTTCTAGCCAGAAGCTAAATAAAGAGAAAACTACTCTTTTATTTAGCAAAAACACCAAGAGGGAGACTCAAGAAGGCGTGAAGGACCTATTTGGGGCACAAATTATACAACAACACGAAAAATATCTTGGGCTGCCCCCTATGGTTGGAAGAGGAAGGAAAAAAGCTTTTAGTTGAATTGAAGACCAAGTGGGAAGAAAGATCGCAGATTGGAAAGGAAAACTACTATCCAACGCAGGTAGAGAAATTCTCATCAAAGCGATTGCCCAAGCAACTTCCACTTATACGATGAGCTGCTTCTTGCTTCCCATCTCATTCCGCAATGATTTGAACTCCTTAGTGAGAAATTTCTAGTGGGGTCAGAAGGAGAAGGAGAGAAAAATGACCTGGGTGTCCTGGGAGAAGTTGTGCACCAAAAAATCCAATGGCAGAATGGGCTTTAAGGACTTTAAGGCTTTTAATATAGCCCTGTTGGCAAAACAAGGTTGGCAGATCCTAATGAACCCAAATTCCCTTCTCCACAATGTTTTCAAGGCAAAATACTTTGCGAAGTCCTCCTTTATGGAAGCTCAATTGGGGAAGAATCCGTCATATGCTTGGTGGAGCATTGTTGCTGCACGAAGCACCATTGACAAAGGGCTACGGTGGAATATTAGAAATGGGCGAAAGGTGGATATTTGGAAGGATAGGTGGCTACCAACCCCGATTCCTTTAAGGTGGTTAGTCCCAGAAGCCAAGGTTCAGAGATGGAAAAGGTTGAAAACCTCTTGGATTTGAATAGGGGCAGTTGGGATATTGAAAAGGTGAAAAGCACTTTCCTCCACCATGAAGCTGAGGTGATTCTGGGCATACCAATTAGCCCTGGTTTGCTTGAGGACTCCCAGTCCTGGGCTTGGACAAAAAATGGCAAATTCTCGGTCAGGAGTGCTTATGGTGTGGCCCTCAAAATTCTAAAGGAGAACAAACAGGTTAGGGATGGCAGAGGAAGCTCGGACAGCTCGAAAATGATTAATTTGTGGAAGTCCATCTGGGATTTGAATTGCCCAAGCAAGATAAAACATTTCATATAGAGGGCGTGTAAGGATATTCTCCCTACAAACCACTGCTTGGCAAGAAGGAGAGTGGCCTCCTTAGATAGGTGTGTCCTTTGTGGAGAGTGTGAAATGACAGGCCATATTCTGTGGAGCTGTAGAATCACGACAGAAGTTTGGAAGGAATTAGGCATTAAGCTGCCCAATGGGTACTATCCTTAGGTGGAGTTCATTGATATAGTGTGGAAACTCAGGGAAGTGCCAAATGAAGTTGATTGGGAGCTTTTTGCCACCACAACTTGGGCCCTATGGAATAATAGAAATGCTTTCAAACACGAGGGCAGGTGTAAGCAAGCAAAGAGCATCGTGAGAGACTTGGCCAAGTACGTGGAGGAATTCAGACAAAGCTCCATGCCCACCCCCACCATTCCTATGCAACCCCATCTGATCAAAACCCCATGGCGCCCTATCAGGCTTGGATGGTACAAGGTCAATGTCGATGGGGTGGTGTTTAAAGACTCTGGTTGTTGTGGAATCGGAGTGGTAATTAGAAATGAAAAAGGCCAGCTTATGGGAGCAATGAGCAAAAAAGTACCCCTCCCATTGGGGGTCCTAGAAGTGGAAGCAAAGGTATCGGAGGAAGGAATTCTTCTGGCAAGAGACTTAGGCCTCAAAGAAGTGATAGTAGAAGGAGATGCAATGATCGTGATGACAGCCCTCTTAAGCCCAAACTCGCCCCTAAGCTCCATCCATAAGGTCGTGGAAGGCTCAAAACGATGTCTGCAGGTGTTCAAGGCATGGGAAGTAAACCATGTCCGTAGGTGTAACAATGCTACAGCCCATTTGATGGTTCGACATGCTAGCTCTGTATCAGACTGTGTGATCTAGGTGGAAGACACCCCCCCCCCCCCTGTGATAATAGCTAGTCAAGTTTGTATGGATGTATCCTCTTTGGGCCTTTGTCCCAATTAATGAAATTTCTTACGTATTGACCATCCAAAAGAAAAAGAAAAAGAAAAAAAAAACTACAGTGCTCGTGGAGATTTGGGTTATTTTAGTGTTCTTGGAGCATTCTAGTAACTTTGGTGAAATATGGGGTCAATTTGGTGATTTCATGGGGGATTTCAATATAAAACACTGACATAATAATAATAATAATAATAATAATAATAATAATAATAATTCATCATTTACAATTAGGACTACCGGGGTATCTAATCTCATTCGCTATAAAAAAAATTGATTTTTTATATACTATCATATAAATTTATAAACCTTTTGTAGTAAAATTGATAATAACGTTAGCATTTTTTGTTTGGTTTTTCATAGGTATAATTTTATCAAGCAGTGTTTAATGAGTTGCTTGGGGTGATGAAGGACCAAACTAGTGCTTTTTTGTGTTTAGGGCGGTGACAAGAGATTTTTCATCCCTAGATTTAATATATTGATATTTATAATTATTATTAAAAAAACCATTTATATGGTCTATTGATAGATATGACGATTCTTTATTTTTTTTTTCTTTGGCATTATGATTTATCAAATAAAATATAACAACCCAAATACAGAGAGAGAGAGAGAGAGAGAGAGAGTTTTCAGCATTCAAATTTGATGAGCAAGTTCATGAAAATTGGTTTGACTGCTTAAACAACCTAAAATGCCCGACATAGCTCAATTGGTTTACAGCTGTATCCGTGTTGCTCTAAAAAAGTATGATAAGGAATGTAACAAATGCATTGTAGGTCTACCTATACACCAAAATACTACCAAATATTCTAGTATGTGCGGTCAGGCAATCCTTGTCTGTGTTTGTGCACATGTGGGTGACAATTCTTTTGTGGCTGATAATTAATTACTCCTACAATTTGGCAAGCGATCAATCAAAGTGAGACAGAGAAGGAGGTGGTGATAATTGGCATCCCAATTATTTGATCGTGTGAGTACTATGTAGACGGTGTAGGTAATCTGATGTTTGATTTTCAAACGAGTGATAATACAGGATATATGAGCCATCTTGCCTAATAAACTTCATCTAAATCTTCTGTTCCAAAAAAAAAAAAAAAAAAAACCTTCACCTAAATCGATATTTTCATCATGTTCATTATCTTGCAAAATTATTTTTTTATCTACATTTTCTATATTATCATCAACATTTACTATCTCTTTTCTTATTTTATTATTTTAATAATTTTTTCTTTATATTTATTCTTCACGTTCTAGCTTCTTAGACTAATAACAATAATAAGAAAAATTAAAAATAATTATATTTTTCATTTAATACATTATTTATAGTATAAAAATGAAATTTGCAAATATGAAAGTGAAGTGTCAAGTATGTAGTCCAAATTTTGTAGGAGAAAGAGAGGAGGAGGGGGGGGGGGGAGGAAACATGTTATTTTATTGAACTCAAATAAGTATAATGTTAACGGGTGCCTTAAGGGCAATTGTTAATAAACCATATTAAGAAAATTTTAACACCACTTTCATAGAAAATATAAAAAGCTATTAGAAAAATTAATTGCTTTATCATTTTTCCATAAAATGTTTCTAAAAATGGTTCATAAATTAATGCCTTAGGGCATTTGTTAACATTTCTCTTTAAAAAAAAAAGTCTAACAACTAGTTTAAATCAAATAAAACCACAAAATTTAACAAAAAATAAAAACTCATTTTAGACCTACATATCTATGTATCGTATGATTCAACGATACAATTCATAAGATATGCACCCATGTATCGTATGATTTATAAGCACTTACGAAATGCTTTTACGATACAGAACTTTTTGTCGTGCATCCTACGATACTGACAACTATGATTACAATGACCAAAAGGCAATAAGTTGTCAAAGTTTAGTTGAACTGTTAAATAAAAAGAATGATTGTTTAGTTGTATGGATTGAATGAGATGTAGCTGGTAGGAAGCATAGAAGTTATCATGCAACGATTGAAACCCTGTAAATGGCAATTGTAAAATTTCACATATTTAATTTAATTTTTTTTTTTTGGGATGTCCATATATTCAAGTTCTCTTTTTATTAAATTATATATAATTTAAGTTTCTTATTCACCCTAGAAAGAAGTATATAACCTTTTACAGTTTCTACCATATACATATCAAATAGGAATACAAAGCACAATGCTTAGGCATATTTATGAGTGTAATATACAGAGAGGATACAATGACTATTCTTCTATATATCGTAGCTAAGGAGCTCTTTGATGATAACAAAGACGGATTGACATGGATGAGAAGTTGACATTATCTTCAAAAGCTGGTAGTTTTAGACTTTGGAAGCTGATCGCAGTTTGCAGGCATCCATCCAATTAACTGTTTTTCGTTGTTGTAGATCACCACCTTATCTTGCATCAATATGTCTGCAAAAACACAAAACAAAGCGGACAAGAATATTTGGGAAGGGGGGGAGAGTACAGAACTTTTTGTCGTGCATCCTACGATATTGACAACTATGATTACAATGACCAAAAGGCAATAAGTTGTCAAAGTTGAGTTGAACTGTTAAATAAAAGAATGAATGTTTAGTTGTATAGATTGAATGAGATGTAGCTGGTAGGAAGCATAGAAGTTATCATGCAACGATTGAAACCCTGTAAATGGCAATTGTAAAATTTCACATATTTAAATTTTTTTTTTTTTTTTTTTTTTTTTTTGGTGATGTCCATATATTCAAGTTCTCTTTTTATTAAATTATATATAATTTAAGTTTCTTATTGACCCTAGAAAGAAGTATATAACCTTTTACAGTTTCTACCATATACATATCAAATAGGAATACAAAGCACAATGCTTAGGCATATTTACGAGTGTAATATACAGAGAGGATACAATGACTATTCTTCTATATATCGTAGCTAAGGAGCTCTTTGATGATAACAAAGACGGATTGACATGGATGAGAAGTTGACATTATCTTCAAAAGCTGGTAGTTTTAGACTTTGGAAGCTGATCGCAGTTTGCAGGCATCCATCCAATTAACTGTTTTTCGTTGTTGTAGATCACCACCTTATCTTGCATTGATATGTCTGCAAAAACACAAAACAAAGCAGACCAGAATATTTGGGAAGGGGGGGAGAGTATTGTTCAGTATGGTATGCTTGATACTATGTTCATGATTGTGCCCCATAAATTTATGTACAAACAATTACCTCCAATGATGTTCACATCCTGCCCTGCTTCTGTTCCATCTAGAATTCCCAAGCAAACATTTCCGTTGCGCTGGAATAGTAAGTTTGTAAATGTTTTGATACAAAGAGCTAATCTACTTGCAACTGAATCAGAAATGAAAAGCACATGGGGAGAAAACAAGGATGGGACTTACTGATATTATTAAATAAGCTTCAGGGGGCAGTTCAAACTGAGTTTTACTCTTCCCACCATTGGTGAAGCTCAATGCTAAGGGCTTGAAGTATTTCCTGACATCTCTCAGGCTTTTGAATGGTCTTTGACCTTTCCAACAGAGTGGGAGAGTCTTGTCATCCAATGCCTCTCTTAAGGGCTTTCCAGTTAATTCCTTCTTCACCTACAAATACATATGACATCATATAAGAACTTTTTTTTTTTGAATCTGTAGTGTAAATCTATAAATCAAGAAGTTCTAAAAGTTTTGTAGTAAGCAAAATAATAACAGTATCAAAATTTTGCAACGATTTGGTGAATGGAAAATGGAAAATGGAAATAAAGAATGAATTTGAATACAAGAGAAACTATGATGGAAGAGGAAATGAAGTATCTATTGTAATTTTAGTAATTCAGGAATTTTGCAAGTAATTTAACAATTCTTAAAACAATTCAGAAATAATTTGAGGAAAATCTGGATTACATATGCCAGAGCCTTATCCATCTTATTAGTACAAATGCTAGCCACATTTTAAAACACTATCAGAATGCTTTTCACTCACCAAAGAAATTAAAGCTTGATAAGCAGGAGAATTTAGGTAGGTGTAGGAGCTTCCACTGTCAAAAACTGTGAGTAAGTTTTTAATTCCAGTAGTCTTCCCTCCAAATATGAGTTCCGCAAACCCGGGTGAATAATGTTCACTGACGTTTCACAAGGAGTATTTGCAATAATGAGAACAAAATAAGAACTATAATGAGGACTGTTGAAATTGAATGGAGGGGATCCAGAATGAGTAATTACGGATGATCACGGGACATTGATGTCCACAGCACACGTGAAGAATCATAAAGGTCATCCCCAAAGAAGAGATATCCTCCACCTTGGAGACTTAAACAATGACCAATGACATTTTGCACCAAACCCTGCTTACTAAGCTGTGATACAATGCTGGACTTTCCTTTGCCAAGGCCAAGTACTCCGTCAAAGGGATGAGGAAAGGCACCAGGACTTTGATCATATCCACATCTGTAGGCAAGAAGAATTTCAGAGCACATAAATAATAGTGCAACTCATAACTAACCATTTGTACTTATATACATCACATATCATACACCTGAGAGCATAATAAGGGCACTTTTTATCCAGCACTAGAGACAATTGGTTATAATCAAAAGTCACACGCAAATATGCAATTCTAAATTACAAGTTAGCATCAAATAAGGAGTGTGATCTATCACAGATGATTTGACTTAAAAATGTAGTGGGTATGGTCAGTTAAGTTAGATGAGAAGTAATTCAGTATAGTAATGCTTGGTTGCCATGTTAAAAATGACCTGCATTCTTTGGAATGCACTCTTTTCATCTTAACAAGTTTTCTTGTGCTTTATTTCACCATTTCTGCTTCTTAAATTACAAATATGAACAGCCTGATCCATTGATGGGTTGCATTTCCAGGAAAAGAAATACAAAATTTGCAACTAACTGCTGAATTACATTTCTCTCTCTCTCTCTCTCTCTCAAATATATATATATATATATATATATATTCCAAGCAACTATTTGGTAAAAACAAAAGAAGGCAGGTACCTGCCTCATTTTTAGGAGTAGAAAAGAGCTTATCTTTTCCCTTTGTTTTGGTGTGGAGTTGAAAAGAGCCACCATTGTGTTACAGAGGTCAAAGGAGAATTTCTCAGTTAATATTGCTACCATATGGAAATAAAAGTCCCAAAGACAACATGTGATTCAAATATTCTCATCATCATTTGGAAGAGATTTGTTCTTAGGCTGCTTTGACATGACAATTTGCAAATTAGTATGAGAAAAATTACAAAACTTTAATATGAAAAGCTTACTACAACAATTCTATTCAAAAGCATAATTATATTAGATTGGTTTGAAAACAATTTCCAGAAATTGAGAGTTTGTAAATGTAATTGAGATGAGCAAAGTCACCAACCCAAGGGCAAGATGAGGTTTCAATTGTTCTCCATTTACAAAGTTGAAGGAAAAAGCATCCTTGACAAGGACACCAAAAGATGAACCGCCATCTGCATACTGAACCTCATATTCACATTGCTCTGGTATTTCACATTTGTATCCGTGCAAGTGCAAGGATTTACAAAGAGGGTCCTTACAGGGTACCAGGTTTTTGTTGGGCCTGTAAAGTGGATGAGGTGTCTGAAAAGAAAAAAAAAAGTTATCACATTGTCATTTATAGTTTGTTACTTGTAACTGTGTTTGTTTGAGAAAGCTTATTTTCATCAGTTTATTGTGTGAGAAGAAAAATATATGTTTAGAAAAAATATAGTTGTATCTAAAAAAAAGTAGAGTTTTAATAAGTTTTACATAACCCAAATAAGCTGAATAATCTGAAAATATGCTGTGGCAAACAGATATACTATATACATAGCATTTAGGACAATATGAGTTTCTGAATAACAATAAAATACAGGGGGTAGTGGTAGTGGCACAATTTGACAGGAAAAAGACCCAAGATTTAGAATATCATGACAACGCAGGAAGGATACCAAGCAATGCATCAGGAAAATTATTCAAAGTGGCTATAATTTGGAGCTACATGAAAGTTATTCCATGATATAACTATATTAGTATAATCTCTCTTGTTTTCTTTTCATAATATAACAATAAGCAGAGCTTAAGAAAAAGCAAAGTACAAATTAGAAGAAAACAACATAGAGATTTTGTGACAGCAATTTACCTCAGTGCATTGGACACAGGGAGCGTCACACTGGAGCCATGTGAGGTCACTACCAGTGTCAGGGTCAAGAAAGTAAGGCTTTGATGGCTGGCCTATGTTGAGGGTAACATTATAGAACCTGAAAAAATCTTAGTGTTAGATTCAACACATTATATATCCTATGGGTTTGGACATATCATATTGAAATTGAATAATAACACAAAGTACCCTTTACATTTAAAAAAAAAAAAAATTAATCCAACAACGAACATATCAAACTGGTAATTTAAAATATTAAATTCTTTTCCTCCTTATTTTTAGTTATATACCTTAAAATGGAAAGCATGCATTGTAGAAGGTGAATACAGAATATATATATATATATTTTTGTGATCCATAAAAAGTACAAGTGGGTAAGAATAATATATTATATACTGTACAAGAATACATACCCCATAGGATACACGTTCCCATGAAGAGGAAACAAAATTGAGGACCCAACTCGGTTAAGCATCAGTAATGTCACTTGCGCTAATACTGGCAGCATAGACATCCTCTTATTCTGCCTCTGCTGTTCAAAATATGAAGCTGATGACTGTGAGGAGTGAGGACAAACACAATAGTCTAATGCGTTTTAACATATCATATAGAAATTGAATGGTAACACAAAGTAACCTTTGCAATCTTATTTTTTTAAGAAATCCAATAATGAGAATATCAAACTGGTAAACACAGAAAAAAGAAAAAGTGAAGGATATTTAATATTTTTCTTTTATTATTTTCCTACTTAGTTTTAGTTTTCTAATATAAAAAGGAAAGCACGCATTGTGGAAGGTGAATACTGATTTGAGCAAATTTTTTTCTTTCAGTAAACAATAGACAAAAGTAAGAGGCTCCATTAAATTCATTTCACTATCATAAAAGATGATATCAGACTTCCCTAAACAAACACAACCAGATGATAAATCATAAAATTGGTGTTAAGAACAATTATAAAGTAATATTAAATTTTGATTGAAGTGAATTTACATGCACTGCAGTCTTTCTAATGGGATGAAAATATTCGGTAAATCCATAATTGTCTGTGTCTACACAACAGGATGACAGCATTATGTGGTTGCAGACTACAAGATACATAAGATTTAAAGAAGGAATAAAAAATGTATTGACAATGTCTTCCCCCCCAGAATTGAAAAAGAAAGAAAGAACAAAGATTTCAATGTTGTTGCAGCCACTACTGAATGTTAAACAGAATAATATTGCAGTGGACAAAAGAGAATGGTTGGGTAAGAAAGGCAGTGGACAAGCTTAAGATTGTCCAACATGAAGCGTTACTGTCCAGCCATCCTCTCAAAGCCTCTACTTCAGCAGAAAAACCATTAGCTGCCACATGCCGGTCTTTTCTCTTCTGACACTTCAATCCTTGTTGGTTCAAGTAACTTCCTGGCTGGCAACTGACCCAAGGTCAGGCCAGCTCTTTCAGTTCCTGTCACAACGCCTCGGTTACGGTCAGCTCTTTCAGGCCAAGTGAGTCAACTCTTTAGCAATCTCAGCTACAGACAATCGATCCAATCAAAGAGGGCTTTCAAAATTCTGGCATCTAAGGTTTGTTGCAGTTTACTATGGCAGTTTTTGTGATGCTGAGTTCAATGTAAAGCGTTATTCCTACCAAATTACAAATGAACCTTATGTAAAGGTATATGAGATCTAATTTCGTTGGCTGTTTAACATAATTTGGTGATGAACCGTGCCGATGATATATTTTTCTAATCATGTATTTTCACCAAAACAAGAGCCTCTATTCAAACCATTCAAAGTAGGATAAGAATAACACACCAAGCACCCTAGTTTAAATTTCACAAAATTTAAATCTTAGCATATAGATAAAAATAAAAAATAAAAACTAATACAACTAATAGGCAGGTCATAATTCATAAACAGCGAATAAGAACCCACCTAAAACAATTCAATTCAATTCAATTTAATTAGTCTTTCAGCAAGAGCAACAACAAAATCAAAATATCCAAATAATTTATTGAAACCCATCAAAACAACAACACAGCATCCCTATCTTTATTTCTCTTCGTCCTAACCACTCTTTCATGTATTAGGGGATTTAGGACTTACAGAATAAGAACAAAACATCAGTCAGGAATTTTATCAAGCAACTTATGTACATTGTAATTAATTAAAAAAAATTGACAAAACATCACTTTGGAATTTCATCAAACATATTGTGTGCATTTGCAATCTTTAAGAAATCTGCCCCAAAAATTCTTCAAAAAAACAAGTTCAAAAACTCAGTGTGTAAATTGTGAAAAGTCAGAAAGATTTTTTTTTGGAGCCCGTTAGACAGCCATGCGACCTTCCCAACTAGCCGAAGCAAAAGTTGAGAACAATCACCTACAGACTGGTGCCTCAATCAGAAAGGCTTCAGAGCCGTTAATCACTCTCTGATCGCACGGCTTTGATTCATCCACCGGGTTTAGGTTCCTGTCTCCTTAGTGACTAAGGATGCAGGGTACGATCCAATAGAACAGATCCTGTTCAAGTAAGGTCACGCTCTCTTGTGTTGGCGTGTGTAATATAAATTGGCTTCCGGCAAAATTTGTCAAACTCAAGTTCTAACCCAAAATTGGGTTTCCCAAACTCGATCTACCCTTGGATAACACCTGATGTGGATTAAAAAAAAAAAAAAAAAACACACATGGAACTCGAGTTTAGTAAACTCGAGTTTCACGTGTTTCCTACACTCGAGTTACATCTGGGTTATTTTTTTTAAAAGCATGGAACTCGAGTTTCACATGGTTTTTTTTTTTTTTTTTTAAATTTAATTCCACGTTAGGTGTTATCCAAGAGTAAATCAAGTTTCAAACTCAATTTTGGGCTGGAACTCGAGTTTCAAAAACAGTCCAATTTACTAAATAATGCTTGCTAGTCACCAAATTTTTTCCCAAAAATGTACTATTTACCAAATTTTGCCTGCTAACTACTCTATATGGGACAATGTTGTTTGGTTTGTCAGAATCCAAAACTGCTCGCTGATTGACAAATATGCTCCCCGAGTTCCCCGGTAGGCAGCCACAGCCCAAAGGGCTTGGCATTTTTTTTTTTTTTTTAATTTTTTTGTTAGAAGGGAAATAACATTAAACACTAATCAAAGGACACCCGGATGGTGCATTCAATGGACTTAAAAAACTACCGTAAACTCGAATTTTTCAAATTCCATTCACTATACTATTGGATTAGGTGGTTGTTAAACTCCAACTAGGTAGGAATTCGATTATTGGTAATTAAAATTTATTAGAAAAAAGTAGCCACATTTCACAGGTAGCAACACTAGAAAACATAAAATAAGAGGGTGTCATAAAATTTTAGTCATATCTTTGTTAAATAAAATCCTATCACACTACTTAAAATTACAGTAACAAAATCATATTTCAAACTCCAAAGTCACATTTTATGCATAATGTATATCTCATTAGTTGCTCTCGTGGATTATAATCTAAGCTTTATCTTCATTGAAAGTCCAGAAACAATATGATATCCTTCGTTCTTCAACTCATTATAAAATACATCTGTTTTCGTTATGCTCCTCGCACATAAATGTGCAAAATGGACCTATAAAGGTAATTTTGTTTTAAATTAAAAAAAAATGGTTTGGTGAAAACGACCCGCCTAGGTTACACCAATTGCAAAATACCCTCTAGGTTTTACAAGTTAAATTGCATAAGTAGTCCAATTAAACAATTAGATCAGCCTAAGTATCAATTCATTAGATCAATAGTCCAACCAGCCGAGTTGATCTAGGTTTTATAACTATCTCTCATGAACATGGAGTGTAATAGTCTGACCAAAAGATTAGGAAACCACTTCCTTAGGTAAAAAATATAAAATAATTTTTTAAAAAAAAGTAGAACTTGAACCGGGATAATAAACTAATGATTATTACACAGTGTAATATGCTTTCAGTTCAAATTGTGAAATCATGTTTTCACCACTTTACAATTTGAACTGATAACACGATATCAATAGAGTACGTACGGTAATGTGTGATAAACTGTGTGCAACAAGAATTACCATTTAAACAATCAAAATTAAGGGTCACAACTCGCAATTGGCAAGCACTTATGCTGGTGGGGTAACATAAACACCAAAATCCAGCTGTTGACTACATCAAGCTTTAGCTAGAGTACCTGCACATTTATCGATTTCCCTGTGAACATGTGGAGGTGTGATTACTCAAACTTCTGAATTAGCCACCTGCACTCATCCTACTAAGCTGGGCCACTACTAAGAATCAAGCTCAATTTCCAGATGTGCAATGCAAAAGTCAAAAGCTAAGGTCTTAAACAAGTGAGATTGATTTAACTTAGACAAAAAAATGTTACATACTGACATGTTTGTAGAGACGATCTCAATTAATTGCTTTTTGCAAAGTAAAAAAAGAGTCAGTAGAGCAAAAACATATAAATAAGAGATGACTTCAAAGCAATACGTTTCTAACACCTACTTAATTCACTGAATTGACAATTAGAGCCATTTTTTAATTAATTACACAAAATTCATTTTCATTTGGTACGTAAGGAAAATGCAAGGAATGGAGAGGACAGGAAGAAAAATGAAGGATAAATTGTGTGCTTTTTTTTTTTTTTTTTTTTAAATTTTAAATGTTTGGTAGGATAGAAATGGGGGAGGTGAAGGATGATGATAATCCAATTGCATCTACCCCTTTTAATATTTCCTTAAGGAGAAGAGGAAATGGGAGGGAGGATGAGAAGTGATGTGTCTGTACTTTACACTAATTTACTACAACTCATCCTATTGATATTTGATATTATCATTTTCATCAAAAATGGTTTATGGTGGAAAAGAAAAAAAAAAAATACAAGTACTCTTTTCATATTTTCATCCTTCTTCTCCTCTTTCCTCAATTTTTTCCTCATCGCTCTTGCTAAACACAAATCATGGAAAATCATTAGTTACTCTATCCTCTATCTTTCATCCTCCCAACCTAGCATTAGCTTGACATCAACTTCACCTCTAGTTTCATTTACTAAAACTATATTGTTGGGTTAAAATAGATTAAACCCGGTTAATTAATTCAATTACCCAAATTAATTAATTAGGTCAATTTACATGCAAATTGTGGAGGCACCAACAAATCACCAAATATACTAAATGCAGCGGAAATTAAATTAACACGGTGATTTGTTGACAAATTGGGAAAACCTCTCGCAAGGCAAAACCCCACCGGGTGAATTTAAAGTCACCACTCCCAAGAATCCACTAATCAATAATTAAGCGGTTACAAGTATGAGGAATCTTACTACTACCCTGGCCTATCCCAAAATACCAACCTACAGTTTACCCAATTGGACTTGATATTGTAGTAGCATTCTTTCCTTTGTTGCACAAATCTCCAATCTGTGACTAACTCTTTTGCACAGATCCTAGTACGTGACTAACTCTAGCAACTTGAATGATTGTTTTTGGCTACAAAGATCTTCACTTTATCAATAATGAAGATCAGGAAGCACTTGGTTACAAAACCCTACAGCGTACAAACGCAGCTGCTTCATACAGAGTATATAAGTTCTATGTCTCTATTTCCGTACATAATGACTAGGGTTGTGAGAAAAAAAACTCTAATCAAACAAGACTTCATGGGCCGAATTTCAGATTTGGAAATTCTGAAATTGTAGATCTCGATAGATCAAGCTTGTGTCGAGTTTCTCCATTAATCCTCGATAGTAGCATCTGTCGAGTTTGTGTCAAGACTTAATGAAACAGTTTTTCTTCACTTGTTTCTTGGATCAACCTTTATGTCTTTAATGAAACCACTTGATATGTTTGAACAACATACTTTGTGATACATTAAACTCAACTTAGATCTACCCAATTACAAGTAAAGTGCGTTTTGTAAAAGGATTATCCAATTACATAGAAAATATGACCCTAACATATATCATCAGCAAAAAGCATACACCAAGCAACTTCCACTTGCATCCAATTAGTGAGCTCATTCATCTCTGTGAAACACCAATTTTTGTTTTTGTCATTTTATAGAAAATTTGAAAACCAAAGATAAAATGATATAACATAATGATAGAAACTAAAAGTTAAGAAATGATTGCCACACAAATTTGTATATTATTTCACATTTCTGGTTCTTGAAATAGAAATTTTGTAGGAAAGGACTCAGAGCAGTATTACAAGGTCAATTCCATTTAAGCAATTAGCAATATTTTTAAATGTTAATTGTGTATAACCTTTTACCGTTTATACCCAATACATATCAAATAGTACAACGCACACTTTGCTTAGGCATATTTACGTGTGTATAATATACAAAGAGGATACATTCAACAACTATTCAGTCTGTTCTCCTTTAAATCATAGCTTAGGTGCTCTTTGATGATACCAAAGATGGATTGACATGGATGAGAAGTTGACATTATCATCAAATGCTAGTACTTTCAGATTTTGGAAGCTGATCGCAGTTTTTTTCAGGAGCCCATCCAATCCGCTGCTTTTCATTGTCGTAGATCACCACCTTATCTTGCATTGATATGTCTACAAAAACCAAAAACAAAGGGGACCAAAGGGGGATTTCAGTTTTGGATGTTTGATATTTATTATGTTCATGGTTGTGCTCAATATGTACCAATAATTACCTCCAATGATGTTCAAATTCCTCCCTGCTGTTCCATTTAGAATTCCCAAGCAAACATTTTCCTTGTGCTGGAATAGTATGTTTGTTAGTGTTTTGAATGTATGTTATTTACTTGCAAACAGAGACAGAAGTGAAAAGAACAAGGGGAGAGAATTAGGGTGGAACTTACTGAAATAATTAAATAAGCTTCAGGGGGCAGTTCAAACTGAGTATCTTTCTCATCATTGGCGAAGCTCAATGCTATGGGCTTGAAGTATTCCCTAACATCGTCTAGGCTTTTGAAAGGTCTTTCACCTTTCCAACAAAGTGGGAGAGTCTCATCATCCAATGCTTCTTTTAAGGACTTTCCAGTTAATTCTTCCTTCACCTACAAATACATTTCACAATTTTTTTTTTTTAATCAGTAACGTATATCTATAAATCAAGTAGTTCTGAAAGTTTTGTAGTAAGAAAAACACCAATGTTGGAAAATAGTATTTCCTAGGCTTTGGTGAATGGAAAATAGAAATGAAGAATGAATTTGAGATCAACATAAACTATGATGGAAGAGGAAATGAAGCATCTATTATCGTTTAGCAATTTAGGAGTTTTGCAAGTAATTCGAAATTTTTTAAAACAATTCAGAATAATTTGAGAAAACTGATGCCAGAGCCTTATCCATTATGAGTACAATTTCTGGTGCATTTTTAACACTATAGTTTGGAAAACAATATTCAGAATGCTTTTCACTCACCAAAGTAATTAAAGCTTCATAAGCCGGAGGATATAGGTAGGTGTAGGAGCTCCCACTGTCAAACACTGTGAGTAAGTTTTTAATTCCAGTATGCTGCCCTCCAAATTTGAGTTCCACCCACCCAGGTGAGTAATATTCACTGACACACATCACAAATAGAGTGTTTGCTATAATAAGAGAAAAATAAGAACTATAACGAGGACTGTTTAAATTGAATAGAAGTGATCCAGAGGGGCTAATTACGGAAGATCACTTGACATTGATATCCACTGCACAAGTGAAGAATCATAATGGTCGTCCCCAAAAAAGAGATATCCTCCGCCTCGGACACTTATACAATGACCAATGATATTTCTCACCAAACCATCCATACTAAGCTGCGATACAATGCTCAACTTTCCCTTGCCAAGGCCAAGTACACCGTCATTGGGATTTGGAAAGGGACCAGGAGTTTGATTATATCCACAGCTGCAGACAAGAAAAAATTCATAAGTAACAGTTTGCATAAGCAACTCATGACTAACTATTTATGCTTATATGCATCACAAATCATACACCTGAGTAGCGGGATAAGAGCACTTTTCATTCATCCATAGCAACACTTAGTTATAATCAACAATCACCATGCATGTATGCAATACAAAATTACATGTCAGTATCAAATAATGATTGTGACCTATCATGGATAGGTCCACTTAAAAATGTAGTGGGTATGGTTAGTTTAGTTAGATGAGACAATAATGCAGTTTTATGTATGTAATGCTTGGTTACCATGTTAAAACATGACCAGCATACTTCGAAATGCATTCTTTTCAGCTTAACAAGTTTTCTTGTGCTTTTCTCCTGACATAGTTACATTTAAGTTCCAGCTTCATTTCAATTTCATCATTTCGGTTCTTAAATGACAAATATGAACAGCCTGATCCATTGATGGACCGCATTACCAGGAAAAGAAAATACAAAATTTGCAATTAACTGTTGAATTTCATCTCTCTCTCTCTCTCTCATGTTTGAGTGTGAGTATATATATATATATATATAAGATGAGAATTCCCAGCAACTATATAGTAAAAAATAGGCAGGTACCGGCTGGATTTTTAGAAGTTGAAAAGAGCCTTTCTTTTCCCTCTTTGTTTTGGTGTGGAGTTTAAGAGAACCATCATAGTGTTACAAAGGTCAAAAGAGAAGTTCTCAGCAAATATTGCTACCATATGGAGTAAAAGTCTTAAAGAAAATATGTGATTCAAATTATTCTAGTCACCATTTGGGAGTAATTTGTTCTTAAGCTGCTTTCACACAACTTGCAGCTTCGTATAAGAACTCTTATAAAAAGACAATATGAAAAGCTTATTACAAAAATTCTATTCAAAAGCTTCTTTCTCTTAGATTGCTCTCAAAACAAATTTAACGAAATTGAGAATCGAGAGCATGTAAAAGTAATTGAGATCAAGGAAGCAAACAAAGTGACCAACCCAAGGGCTAGGGAATGTTCCAATTGTTTTCCATCTCTAAAGTTGAAGGAAAAAGCATCCTTGACAAGGACACCCCTGGTTGAACTGCCATCTTGAAACCAAAGCTCATAGTAACATTGCTCTGTTGTTTCACATTTGTATTCAGGAGGGTGTAAGGATTTACAAAGAGGATCCTCACAGAGTACCGGGTTGTTGCTAGGCTTGTAATGTGGATGAGGTGCCTGCAAAGAAAACATAGTAACGTATTGTCATTCGGGTAGTGTTTGTTACACAAATACTGTTATACACCCATTTTTTGAATTGAAATCATGAATTAAAGACACGATTTCAAACTTTAACTCACCATTTCTATTTTTTTTTTTTAAATATGTATAATAGAGTGTAACAGGGTTTGTAACAGTTTTTACTTTTTATCCTTGTCATTAATACTAGTTACTGTCACCAACATATATGAGTTTTAGAAACCAAAAAGCATTAAGGATAACATGACTTTCTAATAACAATGAGCATAGCATAAACATAGAGAAGGCAATGATAGTGGCAAAATTTGACAGGAAATTAGGAAAAGACACGAGATTTAGAATAACATGAAATGAGGGATATCTGGGTTGGTGGAAGCAATGAATCAAGATAATTATTTGGGGAAATTACATTTTCCAACCCTAAACTATATCCATGCTATACTTTGCTCCCTGAACTATCAAAATACACTATCGACCCCCTAAAGTAAAAACTTCGTAACACATAACCCCTTGCAATTTGTTTTGTTGCTAAGTCTAATAGAATTTAGCATTATAAGACAAATGTACCCATCTACCTCTGTTTTGGAGAGATTGGTAAATTGGTTTTTTAATACTTAATTTTGTCATACTTAACTCCAAAATAGACGTCAGGGGGCATTAAAATGGAGTTAATTATAACTTTGGGTGTTTGTTGGGGGGGGGGGGGGGGGCGCTCAATCATGCATTTCAATGGTCCAAGGGGTTAAGTGTAAATAGAATATAGTTTAAGGTGAAAATTTTTAATCTTCCCTAATTATTTAAATTATCATAGATTGAGAGTGTTAAATATATGAAGTTGCAATCCTAGACAATCCCAAGTCTGTTGTGTAGGTTCAAACTATCTAATCCTACTTAGAGTATAAGCTAAGCAATCTAAAGTCTTGAAGTATAAGCAAAATAACCATAATTCTACTTGTAGTTCAAGTATTATTACTCTAGGATTTTAGGATTCCATGGATATCCATCAATGAGTTCATTATAACACAGAACTAAGAAGATGTGTCATCAAGGACTTTCTCCTATGGATGTAGACATCTAAGATTGAATCACGTTAATTCGTTATTCTCTCTCTTTATCTCTCTCTCTCTCTACCTTCTTTAAATTCTTCTTCATTTTTCCTCAGACACTTTACAATTGTATCAAAGCTATGTCACTGTCACAACTTTTCTAAATGGTATTAGAGTTATGTTTTCAGGGTCATGTTTCATCTTTTTCTAACAGGGAGCTACAATGCATGTTTCCATGATATGAGTCATGTGACTATATTCTCTCTCTTTTGCCTTTTTCTTTTCATAATATAACCATTAGCATTACTGCATAGAGAATAAACTTAATTATGCATGCTTATAAGAAAAAGCAATGTACAAATTAGAAGAAAACAAGATAGATCTTGTCATAGCAATTTACCTTGTTGAAACGCTGACAGGGACCTTTAAAGTCACACTGGAGCCATGTGAGGTCACTACCGGTGTCAGGATCAAGAAGGTATGGCTTTGAAGGCTGGCCTATGTTGAGCGTAACGTCAAAGAACCTACAAAAATTCAAGTGTTAAGAGCATCTCCAATAGTGTAGCTAAATCCAAAATTCTCTCTATAATAGAGAATGAAACCATAATTCATTGCTCCAATAGTCTCTCTATATCTCAAAAAGTTTTTTGCTCATGAACAGTAACTCATCAAGTTTGATGAGTTATTGTAGATTAGGAAAAGAATTTATCACAATTAGGATTAGGATAAAAAGGATTTAAAAAAAAATCAATTAGGATTAGGATGACCTAAAAGAGTTCCGCATCATGAACTATGTACCACGCACAAAACTTAAATGAGTTCAACAAAAGTCACATAGGAGGAAATGAAGAAATAGACCTCATGTGGGAGTGCATGAGATCCTATCATGTGACACTCTAATTTTGCATTTAGCCATTTTTTTTCCTCTTTTTTTAAAATTTTTTTTTGCTGTTACTCAAAAGTTGACATTAACTTATTTTTACTGTTATTTCATTAATCTCTCATTAATTGTCCGAGCTTATACCACACATTTATCTCTTCTTCATGTCTTTTAACATATCCACTGCTTTAGTATTAAAAACAAAAGCAAAAAAATACTAATACTAATTAAGAACTAATAGTAATAACTAATTAGATAAGGCCTTTGGAGAGATAGAGGACATGAAAATGTTGTGGATTGTTAAATGAAACGCATTGTTTCACTATCACCAAAATAAAAGACATGAGATTGACAAAGTATTTGTAAGAGAGAGAATGAGGAATCTAAGTGGCCCCCACCTCCATCATACACGTCTCCCACCACCATCAAGCTGCCTAAACCCCTACGGGTAGATTTTTTTTATAAAAAAAATTAGGAGCTTAAAAATGATTTAGGTTTGGAGAATTTGGTCGGATAGTTTTTGTTTTGGGTATATAAGTAGAAAGAATATTTTGTGCACAATGTAAAGCTATATTCTACCATGGTTTCAAATAATCTATAAGACATATGCATACACACTTGCCCACACTATGCCTTAATGCCGCACATCGATGAATGGAAGATGGTGAAAGAGTTGGGTATACTTTCATTTAATGGTATGAAATCTATTAACACAATACAAATTAGTTGATTTTCATGGTCTTGTTACTCTTTTGCATTTATTTTTGGTATCATGATTTAAAAAAAAAAAAAAAAAAAAAAAACTAATGTAATCTTGAGAATGCTACAAATGTGCGATGAAGTTACTAAACTAATTTTTAATATCTCTCTCTCTCTCTCTCTCTCTCTCTCTCTCTCTCTCTATATATATATATATATATATATATTTATATATATTAAAAAAAAAAAGAGCGCATATGGTAGAGTATGAGTTTTTGCTACGTGGCACATTCCTTGCAAACTCTCAAGTGCCACATCGGAGATAATAACAAATTAAATATTGACTTTTTGTTTCATTTAATTCAATTTTTCAAGACTTTTCTAATTAAAAAATAAATAAAGATTCTTTGTTTCTTTTGATTCAATGATTCAAGATTTTTCCTCCCTCATACATACACACAAAACGTTTTGCATTTCAACCAACTATTTTCACCTTTTGCATTTCTATTCCTTTATATACACCTACCCATAACCCTTCATGTCATTTCATGTCAAATATACTTAGACAAAAAATGATATCACTTACTTTCAATCTTTCAACGACACCTACCTAGCTCCAACATTATTATTCCATTTAATACTAACTCGTATGAGTTGGCTACAACCAGAGAAGGGGGCTTGCATTTTATATTAAGTGACAATAGCAATTACGATTTTGATATTGAGGTCGAATGTTGTGGATTTGTAGGTTTTTAAAGGTTGTAATTTACTGTGGGTGTTTGGGATCTTGATGTGGGAAAGCCATAAGTGTTTTTTTTTTTTTTTTTTTTAGAATTAAGGAGAAAGAGAAAGACAGATTCAATATCAACTTTTATTCTACAATATACTTCCAAAGTTTTTTTTTTAATATTTTATTGCTCATTACTTAAATCGAAAAATTGTAATGGATATATGCATGTAATTTAAAATTGTTGCTTCTTATGATAAATTCATTACTAACAAATTTATATAGCAATTATGCAATAATATATGTAAAACATTCTTCAAAATCATCTTACATAACACATTACAACATTATTTGTGCATCGCATTGGCTTACTAGTCTATATCTATATATGTCTAAAAGCTGAAACGTAGTATTTATTATTGTTACACTCCAATTGAGCTGCATCAGCGGCCATATTATTTTTTTCCTTTTTTATTTATTTTCCCATTTTTTTCGTTCTTCTAAAAAAAATTCTTTATTTTCTAATTCAAATTCCTATTGTTACTCTGTTTCAGATTCCCACCATTTGCCACCCTCTTGAATTAATTGTTTCTTCTCACATTCGCAAGTCATGGATACTTAATTTAAGAATTTTCTTTTGTGCTTTTCCTCCTTATTTTTAGCTTCATAATATAAAATGGGAAGCATGCATTATAGAAGGTGAATACTTAATATCTTTTTCTTGCAATAAAAGATATTAATTTTTATGATGTGGGACTTCGCCAAGGTAAGCCCTTTAGTCCCACCCGTAGAGTAGACCCGAAATGCACGAGCCACTCGCAAAGGCCTATGTGTGGGTCGAGTCAGGAGAAATTCCTAGCTAGGGGTTGAATCTTGAATGTTTGGGTTTACAACTCATCTTGGCACGTCCTTAATTGCTAATATATAATCTATGACATAATTTTTTTCACAACTATTGATATGATCTATTATAATTTGTGTAGAGATGGATCCAAATGAACGTTATATTACTCAGCAGAACAGATATCTCATTAATTGTAAAAAAAAATGTCAAATCCATTACATTATTATCATTTTTTTTATACCATTATTCTTAACTCTAATTACTTTTTTTAGTGACACATAAAAAGTGAACTATTAATATTACTTCAAGTCACGATTTTTTTTTCTTTTTTTTTTTTTGCATATGCGTAGATGTGTGGATTAAAGTGTCTATAACAGCATTTTCCCTAAAGTGAAAGTGGGTAAGAATAATATTAACACGTACTACAAAAGACATACCCATCAGGATACACGTTGCCATGAAGAGGAAGCATAACGGAGTTTCCAACTCGGTTGAGCATCAACGAAGATGTCGTTGCTTGTGCTGGTACTGGTAGCATAGACTTCCTTCCATTCTGTTTCCCAGAATATGAAGCTGATGACGATGAGGAAACACGTAAAACCAGCATCAACACCACCACACGTAGTAGCCCCAACATTCTCACCTTCATTTTTCTCTCTCGTCTTTCTTTTTCTATTTACCTCAATTTGCAAATGAGTGAAGGCTGAACTATGTGTTTGATGAAATGACTGAGAAAAGGAGAGGAATGGAGGGTCAATCACTTTTGAATTTCTTGACGTTTTGTGGGTTTTTTTTTTTTTGCACAAAACTAAGTCCAGGGTACTGAGGAGGGTCTTTTTTCATTTTTCTAGATGGGAATTTGGATAGGTGGGTGGTGTGACAAATAGGTCATGTAGTACGTTAATAGTAGTACTTGTAAGCCAAGGACGAATGGGTATTGCTTGTTCCTTTAATTCTCTCTAATTACCATTCTTTCCTTTTCTGTTAGGTTTATTATGGAACCTGTGTTTGGACTTAATGCCAGCAGTTCTTTATTCCTTCCCTCCTTTCAGATTGGAATACTGTATTGGTGGACTTCTAAAGAGATTTAACTTGGCCAAAAAAAAAAAAGAGTCCAGTGCTGACGTGTTTGTAAGACGACCTCAATTGCTTTGTACATAAGGAAAAAGAGTAATATTATAGTTATAAATTATTTTACAACATTTTTACAAACTGTTGATGTGACAAATTCTTACTTTTTCTCATCTGGGCCACCACTATCATCATTTTTTTACTTACCAATAACTATTCAATACCCACTACATCAACCATTTGTAATTATAGTAATACAACTGAGCCAAAACATATAAATAAGAGATGACTTCATTCTTTTGGGTCCGCAACCCTTATCACTAAAAAGGAAAATTGTTGTTGTACACACAGAAATGCACACAACTGTACACACAAGAAGGGAACTCATGTTTTCAATTCAATATTTTAATAATAATTGTGAAATTATGAAATTGTGTTTTCAAAACACTACTCCACTAAAAATGTAGAAACAAAGCAATGGGTTCCTAACTTTCCACTAGTCACTGAATTCATGAAATTGACAATTACTGTAATTTTAAATTAATAATACAAAATTCATTTTCATTTGGGAAAAATTATTAGGTACTCCCAGATTACCATAGATGCGTAGTCCTCCCTCTCACATGAATGGTGGGTCTCATCATGAAGTTAATTAGTAGAACCCACAATTCATGTGAGATGAGGGAGTACGCATTTATGGTACTCCGGGAGTACACAATAATTTCCCTTCATTAGGTAGGTAAGGAAAATGGGAGAAATGGAGAGGAAATGAAGAAAAATGAAGGATGAACAAGGTCTTTCTTTTTTATAAAATGTTTGGAAGGATAGGAATGGGGGAGGGGAAGGATGATGATAATCCAATTGCATCCACCCCTTTTAATATTTCCTCAAGGGAAAGGAGGAATGGGAGGGAGGATGAGAAGTGATTTGTTTTCACTTTGTACTTATTTTATTACTCATCTTCTTGATATTTAATATTATCATTTTCTTCATAAATGGTTTTATGATAGAAAAAAAATATACAAATACTTGTTTCTTCTTTTCATCCTTCTCCTTCTCCCTCTTTCCTCCTTTTTTTTTTTCATCACTCTTGCTAAACGCAAAATCATAGAAAATCATTAATTCCTCTATCCTCTATCTTTCATCCGCCCAACCTAGCATTACTTGACATTAACTCCACCTCTAGTTTCATTCACTAAAACTATATCATCTGCAAATAGCATACACCAAGGAACTTCTTCTTGAACCAATTTAGTGAACTCATCCATCTCCATGTATCACCAATTGAGGATAGAGGCTAAAAGTTAAGAAATGATTGCAACACCAATCAATCAATATATATCTACAAGCTAAAGCGTAGCATTTATTGTTGCTACGCTCCTATTAAGCCACATCATCCTCCATGTCATTGCCACATCATTATTGTTTTTCATATTTGTTTTTTACCTTTAATTTTTTTTACAATATTAAATATATGTAAATACATTGACTTTACAAATTCATCTTAGGCGGTTTTAACTTTACATATTCACCTACTTTAATTTTGATATTATAACTAAGTATTGTCTATACATATTCCTCTTAGACAGTTTTGACTTTACATATAATTTTGTCCCTTAATCTTCCTTTATTTTGGCTCTTCTTATTCTCATATTCTTACTATAAATTTGTCACTCTCTCCCATTTTATACATATTTTTCCCACACAAAAAGGTTATTTCTCGCCCTCTTTATCATTTTTTATTTCATTTTTTATTGGATTTTATATGAGGTTTGTACTCCCATTGTCTTATTATTGACTAATTTATATGTGTTACTTGATGCAAGTATTTTTTTATCATTTTATTTACAACACAAAATAGTTTTAATGTTGTTGACCAGATTTAGGGAAAAATCATATTATAATATGTCCATATTTTGTGTTGTTTTCAAGTTTTAGTTAATTTGGAAAATAGCAAGATAGTCTAGATAATACGATGAAGAACAATTAATGCAGTTGAAGAAGATGGTATTTGTGTAGTTTCCTTTCACTATTTGTAAATATTTTGTTTAACAAATTAGTAGCAAATTGTTATATCCTTATTATATGATATTTTTAGATGCTTGAGTAATTGTTTTAAGCATTTACGAATATTTTGTATTGCTCATATTTTTTTATCTCATTTGTGTATTCTTTGAGATTTTTAAGAAAACAAATTCAATTTTGTGTTTAAAATTATTTATTTGTCTATTCATTTTTCATATGTTGGATTAGATGTTAGATTAAATTATGATAGTATTAACACAATACTTCTTATTTTTACAAAAAAAAAAAAAAAAAAAAAAAAAAAAAAAAAAAAACTCTAAATTTCCCCTTTGTACTCTTGGTTACAATAATTATATATAAAGTTATAACCAACACTTTTTTTCTTGGGAATAATGACATATTCCTATTGCGTCACTTCAAAATCTTATTAAAAATTTTGAATTTGATTATGCACAAGGATAGAGCCAGGACTTGGAGTTAGGGGAGCAGAAGTATAAACCAAAAAAAAAAAAAAAAATTTTTGAAACTCCAAATAAACATTCATTTAATAAACCATCAACAAAGAAAAATACACAAAATTATTGTTTTTTAAGATATTATAATGCAATTATTTATGAAAATAGAACTCACCGTCTTAATATATTATATGTGTGAGGTTTATTAGAGCATCTGCAATGGTGTAGCTAAACCCAAAATTCTCTCTATAATAGAGAATGAAACCATAATTCATTGCTCCAACAGTCTCTCTATATCTCAAAAAGTTTTTTGCTCATAAACAGTAACTCATCAAGTTTGATGAGTTACTGTGGATTAGGAAAAGAATTTATCACAATAAAAAATTCCAAAGCTAACTTTTTGGTGCCAGCATAAATAAAGGAAGATTTAAAAAAATATTAAAGAAATAATAAAGAAATAATATTTTAATGGAATAGAGAAAATATAGAGAATCTGTTGGAAAGTGTATTTTATAAAGTGGGTAGATAAAAGGTAAAAGTCACTGTTCACTCACCAAATAGTACAAAAATTTGAAGAAATTGCTGGAGATGCTCTTAGACACTAACTAATAGACAAAAATACTAAAGACAAAACTACAAAAAAAAAAAATATCACAAAACATCACAGGCTATTGCTAAAGACAAAACTACACAAAAAAAATTACAAAACATCAATGGCAATAAGAGTTGATAATTGTTGTGTGTGGTGATGTGTTTGTCAGTTGACAACTTTTTCATTTATAAAAGAATATAAATTATGGGCTAAAGACAAAGATGGGTTAGTCAGATTTTTACCTCTCTTTAACTCTTTCTTTCTACTCTAGTTTATTCTGCTTTGAGTCTCTCTGTCCTTGAGTCTCTCCGTTCCAGGCTCCTAGCATCCCTGACTCCCTGCTCTTGCTTAGGTGCTCTGTGCTATGAGAGGATAACTTTGCTTCTATCGCTGGCAGCCGAATTCCTCTCCTTTGTGTTCAGCCGTAAGTTAGTTAGGTTTTCCTTCTTCTTCTTCTTCTTCCTTTTTTTTTTTTTTTTTTTTTTTTTTTTTTTTTTTGAATGGCTTAGAAATCCCCTTCTTTTTTCCCTTTTATTATATGTGTGAGGTAAGTTGGGTGTTTCCTACTCCTAGGCTAGGTAGATATCTAATTAGAACTGGCTTTGATTTTTTTTTTTTTTTTTTCATGTGTTTGTTTTAGGGTGTTGTTTGGGCTTAATTTTTGTTGTTGGGCTAATATTTTTTTTATAGCATTTAAAAATATCAATAATATTGTTAAAGGGGGCAAAGTGCAATTTTCTTGAAACAAATTGCTAAAAATAATATATTATATATATACTAAAAATTAAAAAAAAAAATCTGGGGGGGCCCACTGCCCCCCAGGTCCAACAATAGCTCCGTCCCTGATTATGCATTGAATATTTGGCTTGATCACATCACTTTTGTAATGTTTTACATATTCGGAAGAAAAAGTTTGACTTTGATGTGATTTTTATTTTTTCCTTTCTTTTTTTGAATTGTAGTTTTTGTTGATTTTTTTTGATACGTTTTTTGGTGTTTTTGATTTACGGTAGATACAATTGGATTTGAAAAAGTATGTTTAAAAGTAAAAATAATAATTTTCAAATTTTTATACTTTTTTAATGATACACAAAATGTTATAAATAATTTTTATTAAAAAATTAATATTTTTGCTACCTTTTGAATTCTTGAGAAAAATTGTATTGTTTAATTTTGGTACGACAAAAATTATATATATTACATTTGTGATTTTTCCTAGCTATAATAAATGAAAATATAATTATGAAATACATTACTATTTATTAGATTAGTCCAAACTACAAAAAATAAATTTAATGAGATCATCCTAAAAATATTATCACACGCAACGCGCAGGTCTGCTACTAGTTTCTATAATTTCACATTTCTGGTTCCTGAAACTATAAATTTTGCAGGAAAGGACTCAGATCAGTATTACAAGGTCAATTCCATTTAAGCCATCAACAATATTTGTAAATGTTAACTATGTACAACCTTTTACCGCTTCTACCCAGTACATATCAAATGGGAGTACAAAGGACACTTTGCTTAGGCATATTTACATGTGTAATATACAAAGAGGATAAAACAACTATTCTCCTTTATATCATAGCTAAGGAGCTCGATCTTTGACGATAACAACGACTGATTGACATGGATGAGAAGTTGATATTATCACCAAATGCTAGTAGTTTTAGACTTTGGAATCCGATCGCAATTTGCAGGCGCCCATCCAATCAACTGCTTTTCATTGTTGTAGATCACCATCTTATCTTGCATTGATATGTCTGCAAAAAAAGAAAAGAAAAATAAAACAAAATAAAGGGGGTTTGGTTCAGTTTTGGATGTTCGAAATTATGTTGAATGTTATGATCCATAAATTTTTGTACCAACATTTACCTCCAATGATGTTCAAAGGCCCTGTTTCTTTTCCATCTATAATTCCCAAGCAAACATTTCCCATGCGCTGGAATAGTATGTTTTTTAATGTTAAAAAAAAAGTACATTATTTACTTGCAACTAAGACAGAAGTGAAAAGAACAAGTGAGGAGAATTAGGGTGGGACTTACAGAGATAATTAAATAAGCTTCAGGGGGCAGTTCAAACTGAGTTTTAGCTTTCCCACCATTGGCGAAGCTCAATGCTATGGGCTTGAAGTATTTCCTAACATCGTTAAGGCTTTTGAATGGTCTTCGACCTTTCCAACAGAGTGGGAGAGTTTTGTCATCCAATGCTTCTCTTAAGGACCTTCCAGTTAACTCTTTCTTCACCTACAAATACATATGACAATTATTTTTTGGAATCTGTTACATAAATCAAGTAGTTTTGAAAGTTTTAATTTGTAGTAAGAAAAACACCAACATTAGCAAAAATTTCCAAGGATATGGTGAATGGAAAATAGAAATAAGGAATGAATTTGGGAAAGGGAGAAACTATAACGGAAGATGAAAGGAAGCATCTATTATCATTTAGTAATTCGACAATTCTTGAAATAATTCAGAAATAATTTGAGAAAACTGGGTTATAAATGCCAGAGCCTTAATCCTTACTATTAGTACATATGCTAGTGCCTTTGTAACACTACAGTTGGAAAACACTATCAGAATGCTTTTCACTCACCAAAGAAACTAAAGCTTGATAAGCCGGAGAATTTAGGTAGGTGTAGGAGCTCCCACTGTCAAACACTGTGAGTAAGTTTTTAATTCCAGTAGTCTTCCCTCCAAATATGAGTTCCGCAAACCCAGGTGAGTAATGTTCACTGACACATTCACAAATAGTGTTTACTATAGTGAGAGGAAAAAATAAGAACTATAAAGAGGACTGTTGAAATTGAATAGAAGGGATCCAGAAGGTCTAATTACGGATGATCGCGTGACACTGATGTCCACAGCACACGTGAGGAATCATAAAGGCCATCCCCAAAGAAGAGATATCCTCCACCTCGGACACTTATACAGTGACCAACGACATTTTGCACCAAACCCTGCATACTAAGCTGTGATACAATGCTGGACTTTCCCTTGCCAAGGCCAAGTACTCCATCAAAGGGATGAGGATAGGGACCAGGAATTTGATCATATCCACAGCTGTAGACAAGAAAAAATTCAGAGCACATAAGTAATAGTGTACATAAGCAACTCATAACTAAACATTTATGCTTATATACATCACATATCATACACCTAAGTAGCGGGAAAAGAGAACGTTTCATTCAGCCATGGTAACACTTCGTTATTATATAAAAATCACCATGCAAATATGCAATATGTCAGCACCAAATATGGATTGTGACCTATCATAGATAGGTCCACTTAAAAATGTAGTGGGAATGGTCAGTTTACTTAGATGAGACAAGTAATGCAGTATTATATAATGCTTGGTTACCATGTTAAAACATGACCAGCATACTTCAAAATGCATTCTGTTCATCTTAATAAGTTTTCTTGTGCTTTCCCCCTGACATGAAATACATTTAACTTCTAGCTTTGTTACAGCTTCCATTTCTGGTTCTTAAATGACAAATATGTACGGCCTGATCCATTGATGGATTGCATTACCATGGAAAGAAATACAAAATTTGCAATTAACTACTGAATTTTACATTTCTCTCTCTCTCTCTCATATATATATAAGATGAGAATTCCAAGCACCTATATATTCAAAAATTGGCAGGTACCTGCCTGATTTTTAGGAGTTAAAAGGAGCTGATCATAGTATTACAATGGTCAAAATTGAAGTTCACAGCTAATATTGCTACCATATGGAAGTAAAAGTCTCAAAGACAATTTGTGATTCAAATTACTCTAGTCACCATTTGGAAATCATTTGTTCACAAGCTGCTTTCACATGACAACTTGCAACGTAGTATTAATATGAAAAGCTTACTACAGCAATTCTATTTAAAAGCATCTCTCTTGGATTGCTTTCAAAACAATTTCAAGAAATTGAAAATTGAAAATTAAGAGTATGTAAAAGTAATTGAGATCAAGGAAGCAATCAAAGTCACTAACCCAAGGGCTAGAGGAGGTTTCAATTGTTCTCCATTTGTAAAGTTGAAGGAAAAAGCATCCTTGACAAGGACACCCATGGATGAACCGCCATCTGCATACTGAATGTCATAGTCACATTGCTCTGGTGTTACACATCTGTGTTCAGGTGGGTGCAAGGATTTACAAAGAGGGTCATTACAGGGTACCAGGCTGTTGCTGGGCTTGTAAAGTGGATGAGGTGTCTGCAATGAAAACAAGTTAACACATTGTCATTAATACTAGTTACTTTTACCAACTTTAATTGTTTTAGAAACTATACAGTTAATAGGATAACATGACTTTCTGAAAGAAAAAAAAAAATAGCATAAAAATAGAGAAGACAATGATAGTGGAAAAATTTGAAAGGAAATTAGAAAAAAAAAAATCCCAAAATTTATAATAACATAAAATTGTTGGAGGGATATCTGGGTTGGTGGAAGCAATGCATCAAGATAATTATTTGAAGTTTCCTAGATTGGGAGTGTTAAATATTTGAAAGCATAATCCTAGTCGAAGCTCAAGTCTGTTGTCTAAACTATCTAATCCTACTTGGAGTATAAACAAAGCAATCTAAGTCTTGAAGGATAAGCAAAGTAACCATAATCATACTTGTAGTTCAAGTATTGTTACTCTAGATATTAGTCTACTATAGAAACCCATCAATGGGTTCATTGTAACACGGAGCTTAATAATAAATATGTAGTTATCAAGAACTTTCCTCTATGGATGTAGGCCTCTAAAGCCGAACCATGTTTATTCTTTGTTTTCTCTTTCTTTTTCTTTCATTCTTTCTCTCTATGCCTTTTTAGTTTCTTCTCCATATTTTCTCAAACACTTTATAGTGGTTTCAAAGCTATGTCATGTTTTTTCTAACATTGTATCAGAGTTATGTTTTATCTTTTTTTTAATTTGGCATCAGAGCCATGTTTCATCTTTTATAACAGGGAGCTACATTGCAAGTTATTCCATGAATATTTGACTATATTCTCGCTTTTTCGTTTTTCTTTTTATAATATAACCAAAAGCATTACTACATAGAGAATAAACTTAATTATGCATGCTTATGAAAAAGAAGAAGAGGAAGGGGGAAAAGCAATGTACAAATTAGAAGAAAATAAGATACAGATTTTGTCATAGCAATGTACCTCGGTGCATCGGACACAGGGAGCATCACACTGGAGCCATGTGAGGTCACTACCGGTGTCAGGATCAAGAAAGTATGGCTTTGAAGGCTGGCCTATGTTAAGGGTAACGTTATAGAATCTGCAGAATCCAATTGTTAAATTCCACAAATATATGTCTTATGGGGTTAGACATATCATATTGAAATTGAGATGCTAACACAAATTAGTATCCTTTGCAATTTTATCCTTCTAGAAACTAAACAATGAAAATATCAAATTGGTAAGCACCAAAAAGAAAAAGAAGCTAGCCATGGACATTTTAAGGTTTTTCTTTTGTTCTTTTCCTCCTCATTTTTAGTTTTATAATATAAAATGAAAAGCATGCATGCATTGTAGAAGGTGAATACTGTATACCCATTTTTTAGCAATAAAAGATACATTTTACTTTTATAATCTAGGCCATTTAACATATTTAAAATTTTTCACATTAATTGATATGATCTATTGTAATTAGTGCAAAAGTGGATTTAGACAAAAGTTATATTACTTTCACAACGGATCATATCACAAATTGTGAAAAACGATGTATAGATAACTACTTTCACTAGAAAGTCTAAAGACATGACCTTTGTGCTACAAGAAGTTGTCTATTATTGTGAAAGTGATTCCCCATAATTGACCATATTGTGATAAGTGTCATGATCTTAAAAGAACTCTTACACATACTCTTATTACTTCCTTCTTCTTCTTCTTTTTTGTGACACATAAAAACTGTAAGTGGGTAAGAATAATATAATACAATACATACCCAATAGGATACACGTTCCCATGAAGAGGAAACACAATGGAGGACCCAACTCGGTTGAGCATCAGTGATGATGTCGTTGCTTGTACTGGTACTGGTACTGGTAGTATAGAGCTCCTTCTGTTCTTTTGCCCAAAATATGAAGCTGATGAGGAGGAGGAGGAGGAGGAGGAGGACACACGAAAAACCAGAACCAACACCACCACACGTAGTAGCCCCAACATTCCCACCTTCATTTTTCTCTCCTATATATCTTTTTCTCTTTCCCTCAATTTGCAAAGGAGTGAATGAACAAGTGAATTCTAAACTGTGTTTGATGAAATGACTGAGAGAGAAGGAGATCAAGTTTTGTATACTTTCTTGACGTTTTGTGGTTTTTGTTTTGCATGAAACAAAGTCCTGGGTTTTGAGATGGGAATCTGGTGAAGTGGGGTGGTGTGACAAATAGGTCATATAGTACACATTAATAATTTAATAGTATTACTTGTGAGCCAAGGAGGAATGGGTATTGCTTGTTCCTTTTTAATTCTCTCTAATTACCATTCTTTACTTTTCTGTTAGGTTTATTATGGAACCTGGTGTTGGGACTTAAACTTAGATTTCTTCTAATGCCAGCGGTTCTTTTATTCCTTCCCTCCTTTGAGATTGGAATTTGGAACATTGTATTGGGAAATCTAATAATTAATTCCAGTTGAAAAATGGGGCATATGGGGGAGCTTCCTGGAAACTTCTTTGTGCATAAAACATTATCTCTTCTCATAATTTTCCGCATTACTTTTAGTGTATCGATCATATCCCATCAAGGAAGCTTCCATGATTCCCATAATAGGATTAATAATTTCTCAACCTTTAATCATTTACAAATATGCATTTAATCACTTACAAAGTATTAGAAACTCTTACCATGTATCTATATAACGATGAAATAAACTATTAAAAACCAATATTTCTTCAACAAAGAAATTGAGAGAATCCTTTTTTTTTTTTTTAATGAGTATATGCAATATCAATCTCATGTAAATGTAAGGTGTAAGTCTATATGACTATATGTTCATATATATATATATATATATATATATATGAAAGTAGAATGTTACAAACACTTTTTTTTTTTTTATAACAAATTTCACAAATTTTTGAGTTAGTCAACTATTAGTGATGGGCACGACTCACGTTCATGGACTTACTAGGGCCGATTATAGTATAGGTAAACGATGCAGTCGCCTAAGGCCTCCAAATTTTAACCAATAGAGTTATTTATTTCATTGCAATAGTATTAATTAAGTCCAAATATTTCCCCTAAAAAAATTAAGCTCAAATATTAGCCAATAAATAAAGTAATAATTTTCTATCAAATAAAAAAAAAAGAAAAAAAAAAATACTACGTCCACAACATATTTACAATAAACCCTAAATAACAAGTTGTTACTAGTTGTTATTAGTAAGCAAAAAAGTAATTTTAGTAGTGGTTTCAAATTAGAACAAGTAACAACTTAACACCTAGAATTTATTGTGAAAATGTTGTGGATGTAGTACTTCTCAATAACCAAAAAAATAAAAACAAAAAAACAATGCTTCTACATACACAAAAAATTTCACAACATTTTTTCACAATAGTGGAGTTGGCAAGCGTTTACTAGTTCTCATCTAGGTCTACCACTAACATCACTTTTTAACTTATCACCATCAATTTGTCACATCAACTGGTGTAAAAAGTTGTGTTAAATGTGTCTATACTTTCTAAAAAATATATTCTACATGATTCTACATGTTTAGTAGAACAAGAATAAAAAATTTTAATTAGTGCATCTATAAAAAATAGAGTTTAAGTAATATTTAAATATTTTAAAAAAAAGTTATATTTAAATATATAAAAGGCTTCAATTTAGTTTTCGCCTTAAGCCTCTAAATACATCAAGCCGCTCTTAGGACCTACAAAAATTTTCTTTGTTACTAACAATCAACCAACTTAAAAATTGTAAAATTGTTGTGAAAAAGTTGTGTTTGTAGTATTACCAATATAAAAGGAGTATTGTCCGTCCAAAATATATATATAAGGAGTATTGCATACATCCATTCCAATAATATACTTCCTATTTTTTACTTGGGCTCGTAACAACCTATGTAACTAATAAGTCCCACTCACTTATCTCCTTCATTCACTTAAAAAATGCTATGGTGGTTTTTGTGATGGTGTTGGTATAGATAAAAAGTATTACATACATCCGTTGCAATAAGATACTTTCTATTTTCAACTTGGGCTCGGAACAATTTTGGTAATTAGTAAGTCCCATTCACTTATCTCCTTCGTTCACTTAAAAAATGCTATGTGGTTTTTTTGTGGTGGCCGGTGATGGTGGGAAGTAACTGCAAAAGTGTTAATACTGCTTGATCATTATTTTTGTTTGGGTAAAATGTTATTTTGGTCCTTAAATTTTATCAAAAGTTTTTTTTTCATCCCTCAACTTTAAAAAGTTCTTTTTGAATTCTTAAACTTTGTAAAGGGTTTTTTTTAATAGTTTATATACAAAAATAAGGATGAAGAAATAACATTTTTCAATAGTTTACAAACTTATGAAAAACAAATTTTTAGTAAAAATTTTTAATTGTGTCATTCATGTTGCTCCAGAAGACTATATTTGTTAGCTGCATAGGATCGGGAAATATCAGTGAAGAGGTCGGAAGTTCAAGGTTCAATTGGGGAAAGTAGCCCCCAGGAAGGTGATTGAATCAAATATGTGAAATATTTTTATGGACACCCGTGGATTAACGTAAAATCTAATCTAAAAAAATTTCCAAATGGATTTAAATACAGTTAGTAATATAAAGAACAGAAAATATACCAAATAGAAATAATCTTCTAGTTCTTTATCATGATATGGTTCTCACTTTGAGCAATAATACTATTTCACCACTCTTCTTATGCTCACATGTAAAAATCCAATGTGTCATGGAAACTCAACCCCTTGACCCCTTTCATGAAGTCGTTGAAAAAATTTCTCAATAGCAAGTTATTAGTAAGTTCAACACATTGTTAATGTAACAACCCAAGGAAAAGCGCTAGCCATATCTACACTATACCTCAAAATAACTAGTCATAATTGAGACTTCTTGTAGTTGTTAATAAAGCCCAGTTCAACCTAGTATACGCCTGATGTGAGACTCATCACACACCCACACACATCACACAATCAATTAAATTGGGGTATCACAGTTAAGGTGTTATATTATGTCTTCATTAATGTGTAAAAATATAATCCAAGCTACCACAAGCTTTCAAGAGCTTAAGAACAGCAATAGCTCTGAGCAAAAATTTAATCTGGAATGGTAACTTCATTTTGGCTTGATCCTTGAGCGGTAAAGTAAAACCACAATAACAACATGACAGTGAGTCGAAGTCTCTTTTAGTGATCATTGCTTTGGTTCAGCCATCGAAGACTTAATAACACAATCATATAGACTGCTCGATATTCTTAAAATTAATATATAAGAAACAAAGCATGGAAAGATATTTGTTCTATACATTTTTACCAAAAAAAAAAACAAAAAAACTTTCTAGTATGATTCTACATAGACAAAAAACCAATCAAGAAATACCCTTACTATAAAAACTACCACATTATGATGCCTAATGCTACTAGATACAAAACATCATGTTACCATCTATACTGTCTTTGGGTTCTTTCAGCCCACTTTTGGAGGCCTTCCCCGACCGCTACGCTTTGTTTGTGGCTCTACTATTGCACTGACTACATCCAACTTCCTCTTAGGAGGCCTCCCCTGTTTTTTATGTTGTGGTTGTTCCTGCTGCTGTGAAGGAAACAATACGTCCATGGTCGTAGTAGATAAAGCTGGTTTTGGATTAGGACGCCTCCCTCGGCCCCTTTTTTTAGGTGGGTGCTCCTGATGCTGCTGCAATTCATTATGATCTTGATGATCCAAGGGAATTGACACTTGCACCAATGCATCTTCCTTTGCCTCAGGTGTAGGACGCTTCGCTTGGCCTTGACACCCTGCTTGCTGGTGCTCATATTGATTCTGATCATCTATGGGCAACAATACCATTGTACTTTGATCTGCATCACCCTTTGATTTAGGAGGCCTTCCCCGGCCTTTATGCCTTTTCAGCTGCTGCTGAGCCCCCATAGCCACGTCCAAATCTGGCTTTAACTTTGGAGGCCTCCCTCGACCTTTACGCTTGAGTGGCTTCTGCTGCTCATGCTGATGTTTTGAGAGGGATTTTTTCTTGGTATCATTTACGGCCAGTTTAAGTTGGGAAGCATCTTGGTCTCGAGGACGTAGTTGCCTACTCTGGCCATTCTGATGAGCTGTGGGAAACAATACACTGGTAGTTTGATCTTCACTTTTCATTTTCTCGTGAGGCCTCCCCAACCCTTGGTGCTCTGGTGTCTGCTGCTTATGATGATGCTTATCATCTGAGGGATATTTCCCCAAAGCTGTGTCAACATCTGGATTTGACTTCAGAGGCCTCCCTTGACCTTTATGCTGTAGGTGTTGTAACTCATGCTGATGCTGTGAGGATGATAATTTATTTTGGAAAACACCTTGGCCTTGAGGATCTAGTTGCACCTTCTCAATCTGCTAATTAATCCATGAAATTGAAATCATATGGCACATTGAATCAGATTGGTAAGGCTTCCATGGAATTGAAATCATATGGCACATTCAATTGATGGTTACATATATTATTTAATATTTATTGACAATTCCATGGCCAGAGTATCGCTATATTCATATTTCATATTACTAATTATAAATAGGCTAAAAAAATAAAAAACAATAGTTGACATCATTGCTACCTGGCTTTTAAGTGCTGTTGACTGGCCAAGCATCCATGAGCTGAAGCTGCGCCATGATGTCTCCAAGAGTCACATCGCCCGTAAAAGATGAGGGAGCGGATGTGGATGGAGCAAATCGAGATGGAGCCGAACGGGGGGGAGGAGCTGCTGACCCAGACTGCCTTGACCTAAACTGCGCCTCGCTACGTTTGACGGTAGCGTAGTCTATAGCACACATGAAAGTGAAATGGTAGGACGCTGGAAAGGGAACAGAAAAATGGCGTAAAATCCTCGTGATAGCCGAAAGAAAGATGAGCTTATCACAGGACGCCGAATCCCTATAGACATCTAGAATAGACAAAATAAAGTGAGAAGGAAAATCTATGGTAAGATGCTCAAGAAGGGACAACAAAAATCGAGCACGAGGCTCTGTAATAGAGTTATAATGAGAAAAAGGGTGAAAAACGAATGTCATAACCATGTTCAAAAACCGAGGACCTTTTGCAAAGTCCGAACAGTAAGTGAACTGACGTTCACCCCAATCAGAAGGGCGCTCATAGAAAGCAGATTTGAGCTCATCTTTAGACACAGTCCTTAGACGCTCACAACCAGGATGGTCAGGAAATTCTATCCTAGGGACATAAAGCACATCCGCAACAAGCTGCGGTGTGACAGTAATGAGCGTACCTCGAATACAAGTGTGAAAGAGAGGTACTGAAAAATAAAATCCATGAATGTTGGAGTAAAACTCCTGGATCAGCATGGATGGACATGTGACCAGGACGTCACATAGTGACTCTTAACCCCGATTGTGAAAGACATCGGGTAGGTCAGTGTCGGCGAAGTCCGCCAGAATGACTTGGCGTTCAGAATGAATGCCTCGTCGAGAAAAGTTCTCCGAGAAGGCCTTACGGGCATCCTTATCACGGAACCGAATATGTGATGGAGTAGGATCAGAGGAAATGGATGCCCTAGAACGAAGAGGGTTTTGGGACGGAGTAGACTTACGTTTTGGTGCCATAGACACGACTAACGTAAACGAAAAAGAGAGGGAGAGAGAGAGAGACAATCAGAAAAGTCTCAAGCAGTTCAAATATATCAAAATATATTGAAAAAGATGTCACCATCAATACCTGGCACTCAGGTGCTTTCATCTTGCCACTATCAGATACAGAAGGCCTTTGACCCCGAGGTCGCAGTTGTCTCCGCTGTTGGCCCAGTGTTGGCAGCTGTTGACATGATTCCTAAAGTGTGTTAGTTCAAGGTCTATAGGCCCTTCTTAGTTATAATATATACATAACTTCTCTCAAATATGATAAACAAATAAGTCAACACAAAAAAGCAGAAAACCTATACAAGGCTCCCCTCTTTCAGAAATGCTTTCAAGCATTACCCGTTATGTCTTTTCTTCTTCTCCTACTTTCATAATTAATCTCAATTCCTCTCTAATGAAGCCTACCAACTTAAATTAAATCATCACTAATTAATAATGTAACTTAGGTATGTGCAACCCATTCTAACAAGTTCACTTCCTATTGCTCTCTCTCCCCTGCCTCTAATTATTCATTAATTCCAGACAAAGGAAAAAAATTATCTTTTTAAATCACCAAGTAAAATTTACAAAAACATAGTTTTGACATTGCTTTCACTTTCTTTTAAAGCATCAATTCCCAGATAATGAAAACTCACTTATAAATTCCTTTCTATTCTATTAAAAAAATATATCAAAATCAACAAGTTATATTATTACTTTTATAAATAAATAAATAAGTTCATCTGGAAAAGCTTATGGTTATGCCTAATATTCAGTATCTTTGAAGTTTGTATTCTATGTTCATTTCTACGTTCAAACTTCAAACATATTCCATATAATGGTAAACCAGAAAAAGCTGTCACATTGATACCTGACATTCAGATTTCTTCGCATCGAAACAATCAGATTCCAATGCCTTTGAGGCCTGAGACCGTGTTTTCCTCCATTGTTGCCTCTGACTTGGCTGTTGCCTTTCACATGATTGCTTGAGTACTGTTAGTTGAAGCTCCACAGGCCTTTCTTGAATTGAATTTTGCAGTTGTGATATCTGGTCAAGGCATATTAAATTCACTGTCATGCTTACAATTTTCAGCTTTCTTTGATGATTTCTATAATGTGGTGTTTGCTACCTTTGTATTCATAATAAATAGTTAATTGCAAAGAGATGAGAAATTGTTATTGTTACTACCTGGCATTCATGTTCCTCTCCAAGGTCCAGTTGCTTCTCCATCTCAAGCTGCCTTGAGTCCACGTTGAGAGATTTTGATATGGATTCCTCTTGCCTATCACTTTCTGCTTCCATTGTTGTTAAATCAAGTCCTAATCCTCTGTCTGGATTCCCAAGCTCTGGCTGTTGCTCATTTTCAAGCTGTTCTGAATTTGTGAAGACATCAGTGGAAGTTCTAGTTGGCTTTGACCAGGCTGTTGGCACCTCTAGCTGACCACAAAGCTTTAGTTGCTTTTTATGTTTCAGAAATAACTCCAGCGATGCTTCTTCATCATATCCTGGAGGCCTTTTTGGATCAGAAAATTCAATTTGCCACTGCTCAGGATCCTTTAGAATTTCATTCTCTTGTTCTTCCATCACATGTTTTAGAGTGTCATCCTTTGACACCGCCCTCTCACTTTTTGAGTAAATAATATCCATCAGCTTTTCCTGGATTTTCTTTGTCCTCTTCAGTAATTCTATGCACTTAACCTGTCATTCATCAAGTATTAAAAAAGAAAAAAGGTTTAATAAAATGATTCTTTTATAAGATGAAAAGAGATTGTCACATCACCTTTGATAGAAGTTTAGAACCATCATTGTCCAATCTCTGGCTTGTAAGAGAACCCTCGGTCATCACAATAGCTTTATCATTCTCTGGTTCCTTGGATGACTGCATGTCACTGTTTATTAACCAAGAAAAGCAAGAGTGCATGAGATCAACAATAACAAGGAAAGGGCACAATAAAGACACAAAATAACTGAAAAGGGGAAAACCTAGGGGCAATCATGTTGCACCTCATTTCAGTTCGTGGCTCATTTTGTTCCTCAATCACTTCACTCTTTTGCTCTTGTGGTTCAATCAGCTTTTCAATTAATAGAATTTCTTCTTCTTGCAATTGAATTTGTTTTCCAACATCTTCGATTACACGATCGTGTGGCAAGTTTTGCACTTCAATCAGTTCACTTTGCTGTTCTTTTCCTTGACACTGATCTTGAATTACATCACCCACTCGTTCTTGAATTTGTTCTCCAGTCACCTTATTTTTCTCTACTATTCCAATCTGCTCCACAACAATCACTTCAATTTCATGCCTTTGTGTTTGACCTTGTTGAGACCTCACTTCATCTTGCTGTTTATTTTTCTGCACTTGAGATGGATATTTTTCCACAATCATATCACCTTTCTGTTCTTGATTTTGTTCTTCAATCGATTCAACTTTGTTTTGCTTTGCTTCATTGTGGTTTTCTACAACTTGAAGCTGTTGCACTTGTTTTATTTGTTCATCAAATACATCATGTTGTTCATCTGCTTGCTTATCTTCAATAACCTGAAATTGTCGCTCTTCTAATTCATCTTGATCCTCAATTTCTTCAATTTGATGCCTTTGAGCTCTATCCTGATTTTCAGTCATTACAATTTGTCGCCCATCGTGATGAATCTGTTCCTCAATTTCCTCAATTGATCGTTGTTCATCTTTTTCATCTTCAGATTTTTTATCACGTACCCCTTGTGCTAGGTTTTGTTTATCATTCACTTGAAATCGTTGTTCTTCTGGACTTTGTTGTTGATCAGTAACATTAATTTTCTCTTTTTCTAGCCTTTGTTTGCCAATTTGTTCAATCTGTAATTCCTGTGATCGATTTTGGTCCCCGATGTCTTCAATTTGATGCCTCTGTCCTCCACTGAGTTCACCATTCACTTCAATCTCCAGATTTTGGGATTGCTTGTCTTCTTTAAGCATCTGCTTCTTCTCAAATATATATCCTTCTTCAACATTATGCTCTCTATCTCCTTCACTGCCATGGTAATGCCTCTTCTTCCGTTTCTTCTTCAGACCTCTTTTAGGAAGAGAATTACTTTTTTCACCAGGAAGCCTATAACAATTTTCAGAAACTTTAATGATCTCTCCACTCTCACTAAGCTTGCTCAGATAATGACTTAAAAAACTTGCATGAGCCCATGGCAAATCCTCAACCCCTTCCAAAATAAACTTAGATATTGCTTCCATGGTTGAGCCCTTTCCATCATTCAATTCTTCAATCGCTCTGCGTATCATCTACACAAACTCACATGTTAAGTTAGGACATCTAAAAATCATCAGAAAACTGGTGGAGAAGCACTATCAAAGAAAAAGAGAATAATACCAGGGCATAAGTGGGGTGATCAGGGGTGTGCAAATCAGGGAGTTTCTTGCAAATGCATTCTTCAATTTGGTTCCTGAGATCAGGTCTGAGGGTGTTGGAGGGGTATGAGCTCTCAAATTTTGTCATCACGGCATCAGTAAGCTTGTTTAATTTGAGTCTCTGTTCACATTGTTCAAAAGTGTTGTCAGCAAGGGTTGGGAAAACATATGTAAAACTAGTCCATAAGTAGACCAGTTTAACAGTCATTGATTCAGCCATCTGGATCAATGGATGAGTCATGACATCACCTGATCTGCTTTCATAAACGTAAAGCCAAAGGTTTGAACACACACAATGTGCGTGTTAACTGACGATAGCATAATTATAGGAAAAAATATAGTAAGCAAGATTATAATTACTAATAGATGCAAAATGAAGAAGCAATTTAGAGAAAAAGTTAAACATTACCTGTTCCAACTCTTTCTAGTTCTAGCCAGCCTCTTTCATATAGGGTCAAAGGTTATTATAATAATGAATAAACCCTAACCATCCAACCTCATTAAAAGGTCATGAAATAAGTAACATGCTAGTCACATACTCACATGACCTTTTAAAATACTCAAGAAAATATAACAAATTAAATATAGCATATAGAAATAAAAGAAAATGGCCTAATGGGCCTTTTTTTCCTTTACCATTAAGCTTAAATTCTCCAACATCAATAGTCAAGTATCCAAATTGCTGATTTCAGGCTAAATTAGTGGGAACAAAACTTTTATTAATGATAAGTGCAACAAATCAATAAGAAAAATAATAATGATTAATACATGAGACTTCGATTCCACATAATAACGCCAAAAGCAGTGAGTGTGTGTGCATATATATATATATATATATATATATAAATATATATATATATATATACAAGTTTTAGCACCCAAGGAGGGCAATGGAAGATTCAAAATAGCAACCTATATATTACAACACATGATCCGTAGGTGATTTTGCTATCCCTTGGGATTAATAATGCCAGAAGCTGTGTACAGTGCATAAGATGCCCACACCCACACATACAAAAAAATGACCCAACCTAGAGAAACCTAATCATAACATTGCTGCTGGTAATGGTGTAACTACTCGTTCTGCTAATACGCATAAGAATCAAAAAATATGCCATGAGTCCCCATTTAGGTCCACCTAGAAACTAGCCTGCATAGATCAAAACCCTAATAATTGAGAATGATAATTATCTAAAGTCCAGCCACCTTCCCCTCACCCCCATCTCCCTCCATTCCAAACATATACCCAAATCTAAAAGCAGCTTGTTCAGAGAGACTGTATAACCAAACCCACCTTCTCTAACACAACCATCCCCCAGAAAATAGATCAAGTAAACCCAGGAATAACCCTGCACACTAATAGAATCTTCTTTGAGTACATTGAGACGCAAAATTTCCCAACTAATGCACAAATTATATACCAGAATTGCCAATTGTTTTCAAATCAAAAGATTTTTAATCTTCTGTAAAATCCAAATCCTAATGGCATTAAAACAAATCCTTTTTTTTTAGTTCATAAAAAAAATAAAAATTAAAAAAAAAATCCAAATTTTATCAAAGTTTGGAGAACACTGAGCAGTTAAGCAAAACTTAGCAGTTGTAACAACTGTAATTCAGTCATAAATCTGAACATATGGCAAAAACTTAAGTACACAACCCAATTTAGTTATGTGTGTGTGAGTGGCTGTGTGCATCTACAATAGGCACTTTAAATTTTAGTCAGAATAAAGAAAAAACAAGACTAAAAAGGGTAGGAAGAAACATACAGATTCAATTTCCAAACCTCTTGCTTTTTCTTCAATCCCTTTTGAGTTCTGCATTGACAGGTAAAGAAAAGCTAACTCAATATGATAATTCATAAACCCAACCAAAACCCAAAAACAGTCACACTGTTTTAGCAAGATTTGGACTCGAAGTGTCAGAACCGTAACACTCTAATCCCAACTTTATTAGGAATTGAATACCTTTTCTAATTGGATAACACAAATAATAATACTAATAACAACTGGGTCAGAATTAGAAAGAAAGCTTTAATTCAACATGAAAATTAAAAAATCCCACCAAAACCCAAAAAAAGAAAAAGAAAAAAAGAATAAGACCCAAAAACAGTCTGTAACTGCTTAGGCAATATATGGACTTGAAGTTTCTGAATTGTAACATTCTAATCCCAATTTTAATGGGAATTGAATAAAAATTATAACTTTTCTAATTAGATAAAACAAATAATAATAATAACAACAGGTCACAATTAGAAAGAAAGCTTTATTTAACTCAATATGATAATTATTAAAAAAAAAACTAGAAAAAATAATCAGGCCCAAATACAGTCTGTAACTGCTTAAGCAATATATGGACTTGAAGTTTCAGAATTGTAACATTCTAATCCCAAATTCAATGGGAATTGAATGAAAATGATAACTTTTCTAATTGGGTAACATAAATAACAACTGGGTCATAATAAGAAAGAAAGCTTTAACTCAATATGATAATTAAAAAAAAAACCCACCAAAACCCAAAAAAATAGAAGAAAAAAATCATCTGTAACTGCTTCAGCAATATATGGACTTGAAGTTGCAGAATTGTAACATTCTAATCCCAAATTCAATGGGAATTGAATAAAAATGATTACTTTTTTTTTATATAATTGGGTAACAAAAATAACAACTGGGTCAGAATAAGAAAGAGAGCTTACCATCGTTATCAATGGTAATGCTGGATGCTCTGATGCTAAGATCAGAGACGAGACGTGTTGGGCCATTAGAGAAGAGTGTGCTACAACTACAAAAACATTTTTTGTTTTTTGTTTTTTGTTTTTCTTTTTTTTGTTGGAAAAGGGATATGTAGTACGTGAAGCCAATATAATAAAGGTTTGGTTTGGTCTGGTTGTGATGAATTGTTTAGTTTAGTTAGGGTTTATCGTTTGGCAAAACGACAAGTTTGTGTTTTGGAAGTATTAAGTAAAAGGAAAGCGAGGCGAATCTACGTTGTTTCCAGATTCGAAAAGTGAAACTACTGAATTTTATAAGTCACACTCACACTTACTGCCACTCTTCAAGGACCACGTGTTTTGCATTACAGTTTTTCCACAAATTCTTTTTTTTTAACTGAATTTTTCCACAATTGTAATGCACCATATTGTGGGAAAATTATAGTATTATTTAATGCGCTTCTTTGTGAGAGGGAGGGAATAAAGTCCCAAAATATATAATTAACAATACTAAGTTGTGAGCAGTGAGAAAAATTGATGATTCATATGAACAGTTGGTCATGTATGATAATTATAAGAAATGGAGTAATAAAAGTTGTGTTCCTAAAATAACTTACCTTCCTTCCTATAAGAGGAAGTGAGTATACTTCCGAAGTGCACAATAACAAGCCCAGATTATAAATAGTGAGAAAAATTGATGAGTCATGTAAACAATTTATCACTATGATAATTGTAAAAAATGGAGTAATAATTATAAAAGTTGTGCTCCTAAAATACCTCCTCCTTTTTATGATGGGTTGATGACTTGGTGGTTGGTGCACAGTCAAAGGTTAAAACAGAATTTTATAAGAGTACTCACATCGGTGGAAGTATAATAGTATAAGAGTATTCGCATTAATTTGTGCTAAAAATTCTATCTATTTTAGCTTAAAAACTTACTTTTTTTATTTTACATGCTCACTTTTCAAAACACCCTACATCATATTATATATTTTACACTATATTTCATTAAAATATCAAATTTTCTTAACATTTTTTAATTGTTTCTCTTTTGTCACGTACAACCACCACCATCCACCATCTTCCTTCATCATTAGGATATGTAAAGAAATAATAAAAAATTAAATGCAAAATAAATAGTGTCAGTGTAAATTTATATTGTTAATGTAGCAAGCATGTAAATTTATGCAATTATACATTGACTGATGTGGATTATTTTAAGGCAAAACTGTGTAAATGTTACACATTTTTCTATTTATACACCCATTGATGTGAGTGCTCTAAAGGGTGAATTTTGTATATCCAACTCCAAAATATACCCACATCAGTCCATGTACACTTGTGTAAATTTGAATTGTTGCTACAGCAACCATGTAAATATACATAATTACTATTCACATGCATATTTATTTTTTGGGCAAATTACAACTTACCCACCTGTGGTTTGGCCGAAATTTAAGTAACCTACCAGTGGTTTGAAATTTGACACTTTATTTACCTAAGATTAGCCAAGTTAGAGTTTCGTAACCCATCTCTGTTAAAAAGAATCCAGCTGAACACTTGCATCATAGGATTTCAAACCATAGATAGGCAACTTAAATTTTGGTCAAACCTCAGGTAGGTAAAGTGTCAAATTTCAAACCACAGGTAGGCAACTTAAATTTCAGTCAAACCATAGGTGGGTAAGCTGTAATTTACCCTTATTTTTTAATATGCTTTTACTTAGACACACACACACAGAAATAAAAAAATTGATAAAGAAATAATATTTTAATGAAATATAGTAAAAAAATAGATAATCTGATATATGTGATTTTGAAAAGTGATTATGTAAAATAGACAAAGTAGATTCTTATATTAAAATAGACAGAAAATTTTATACAAGCTAATGTGAATGCTCTAACATGAATAGCTTTTTACATAGACGGAAGTGACCAGTTTAAAAATCACATTTTTATTTTTTTTTGCTAATTTGTAAGTGTAGATAAGGTTGTGGAACTTTTTCAACAAGAAGTTTAAAAATCACATTTTTATTATTTTTTTGCTATTTGTAAGTGTAGATAAGATTGTGGAACTTTTACAACAAGACTCGTTCAATATAGTTGGGGGCTTGAGGCGATAATCTAGGGGCATTTGTATTTAAATATCAATTAAATAAATTTATTTAATACAAATGGAACAAAGGTTAATTTTTTGCATCAAAAATATAATTTTATGAATCAATACTAACTAACTTAAAGTTAATTTCACATAGAGCATCAAATCTCATGGTTAAATAATAAATTTTAATAATAATTAAATAAATTATTATTATTTCATTAGAATCGAGGTTTACTTTATTTTAGATAAGGCAATGCATTGTTATAAAAATTTTATTTTAATGTTCAGAAAGAAATAGAAATTTTTTAGCGTATAGTCCGGATACTGGGGTTGAATGAATATGGGTTAGGTGCTGTGTGATTAATGGGTTGGCATTGACTTTTATTTTTATAAATTTCTTCTTCATACGGGAGTCGTTTAAAATTTCTTCTTCAGATGTGATATGGATTTCTGGAGTGGGACTTTCGATGGGTTGCGGGTTTGGTATGAGCTGGGTCGGGGCCTTTGCCATTGCTCTGGCGTAGCGAGACGGAGAGACCCATGAAAGGTAGCTGAAATACTACCTTTAGCTGAAACTGCAAATTTTTTACTAAAAATACTGGAGATAAAGTTAAAAAGTAACTGAAATAGTACAGTAAGACTCATGAATAGTACCAAAAAGTGCAATGAGACTCGTAATAATACCAAAAATAAGCTGAAAAGTAAGTAAAATAAACTAAATAGTAAAAAAAGCTAGCTTTATATTGTCCATTTAGGATCCGTTTATTTTACTGAAACTGAAAACTTTTTGCTGAAAGTACTGTAAATAAAGGTAAAAATTAGCTGAAATAGTACAGTGATACTTATGAATAGTACCAAAAAGTGCAGTGGGACCCATGAATAGTAGCAAAAATAAGTTAAATAATAAAATAAGCTGTTTTTTTTAATTTGGAGTCAAACGCACGCTAAGCCAATGCCAAACGCAACCAAAGAGAAACTATGTCTGTGATGAGATTTTGAGTGAGAGACTCGTAATCATAAGTGACTTGTTATGATCTGGACGCAGGTGTGATGATGTTGGTCAGGGAAGGGGGCAAATTTGCATTTGTCTATTTACAATTTTTTATATTCATTAGCCAATTTCATTGCAAACATAATCATAGGTAATTGATCCTCTCTTTTGTTTTTTCTTAGAAAAAATGAGAAAAATCAAAATGATGGTAAGACATCTAAAATTGATGAGATAAAATATAAAATTCAAGTTTACTTTTTTTTTTTTTAAGGAAAAAATGACTATTTAGCCTTATTTTTTGAACTATGTATAATGTATCCAAATAACTAATTTTTAAATTATGTAGCAAAATATCTCTGTTTTGGAACTCGATATTAGTAACGTCGAGTTCTATGCGTATTTTGCCACTTAAATATTTCTGAAAATTTTGTATAGAACTCAACATTAGGCACTTAAATATACACATAGAAATTGACATTGTTAAAATCGAGTTCCAAAAGAGTAGTATTTTGCTAGATAATTTGAAAAGATGATTGTTAAGCTACAGAGTTTTAAAGTTAAGGTCATTTAGCAATTTTCTCCCATTTTTTAAGAGAAAGAATAAACTACTGTGAATCCCACCACCACTTCAGTCCAAACTGCCATAGTCTAGGCGTCCACCAAGTGTTGAGGATGACGATATTGTGTTAGAGAATGAGGCAAGGAAGATAACAAAGTGAGAGAGAAAACTTAATATGACATGGGCTTTTTTTACCACTTGGATTGTTTGTCTTTTTTTTTTTTCTTTTTTTTTGAGAAATATCCCAAGGGGGAAATTTATTCAATCAAAAACAAATCATTGTTGTAAGCATCATAGATATCCGGAGGAATAGACTCCATCCAGACAAGAGTAGAATCAAACGATCTAACTCTTCTAGCAAGACTATAAGCAACATTGTTTCCAAGTCTCTTAACATGACAAAAATTAATCTTAGAAAAATATGACGAAATAAACTTGATGTCGTGGAAAAGGTGGCCGAATTCTGCAAATTGCTTTGTCCCCATTTGAAAGGCATCAATGGCGATCTTTGAATCCCCTTCAACTATCACTTTCCCAAAACCCAACTCTTGAGCAAACCAAAGAGCACGCCGCACTGCTAGCACTTCCACCATCTCTACCAAGGTAGACAATGGAATTTTTTGTGATAAAGTAGCCATCACAACTCACAAGTTCATTCTCATTACAGAGTATAACACCCAAACCAGCAGTGTTGTCCCCATCAAAAATAGCTCCATCAAAGTTAATTTTGAGCCAGCCGGAGGAAGGAGGACACCATCGAACTAAGCAAGCCGTAGCTGGGATTTTTGCATGGACTGGGCAAAGTTGCTGGAATTCCTATAGATTTTCTTGAGCCAAAGAATTGATATTGGCCAATGGAAAGGACGCCTCGCCAACTAGAGCTTTGTTCCTCCTAAGCCAAATAAGAGAAACTATCATTGCGAAGAGGTTTACCTTAGATTTGTCGAGGAGAACAAGTTAGATAAGCTGTTTCTAAATGGATACTAAGGGTGAATATAGGAAATGTCACGGGAAGTTAAAGAAGGTAGACATGGTAGATGACAAAGTGGCTTGGGGTCGTTATTTACATATCGAGTCAATATTGACATAAAAATAGTTATTGCGTAAAGAAAAAGTTATCTTATAAGATAGTCTTACAAGACCGCCCTCTCCTTGCCTAAAGGATAGACTACGGGTTTGTTTGGATACCGCTTATTGCTGAAAACTGAAAACACTGTAGTAAAATAATTTTTAAATGTGTGAATAGTACCGTATGACCCAGTTTTAAAATTTTTTTTTTTTACTGAACAAAGTACTTGCGGATCCTGTGAACAGTACATGGGACCCACTGAAAAATGCATAGCACAAACACAAACACAAACGCCTTTGTATCCAAACAGTCACTACTACTATCGAACAATGCCTCCATTTTGGGTTTACTTCTTATATGAATAACTACCAAACTTCTAGTCACCTAGATCACGGAGATAAAGATTGTGTTATGCACTTAGTAAAAAAATTAAAAATTAAAAAGAAGAAAGAAGATTAAGAAAAGAAGGTTAGCAATATGGTCCTTGGCTAGGGGCTCCACTAAGAAAAAGAGAAGTCCAAAAACCTTAAGCAGTGAAACTGTGAAAGCAATTATCTTTATATCGTCAAGTTCCAACGGCTAAGATGACAATTTAGCAGAGGCTACTACAAAACAAACCATTGACATAGAAACTAGACTTGGAAGAATATTCATGCTGGTGTAGATTACACAAAAATTTTATTCAAAATGTTTTTGTAACAATAACTAATTGCAAAAAAAATTATTTTATAATTTCACTACTCTCATATAGATAGATTTAGTTATAACTGATGTGAATTTTTATTATTTTATTATTTAGTTATGCTGCATTACGACAGGGGTTTGGGTCTCTACAGTGGTTAGGTTGCAGCGGCGGCAAGGTAGAGAGGGACAGGTGGTTGAAGCTTACCCACCGTTTGGTTTCCGAGAAATTGTGAGAAAATGAAAATAAAAAAATTCGGCCCTGACTAACCCAAATCGCTGGTCATAGTGAGAATTTCTGTTGAACTTTGTACTCATGATTATATAGCACAGAGGAGTGAGTTATTATTATTATTATTTTGGCTATTTCTGATCTGAACATTTACTTGAGTTATGGTCAATACGATTTAAGTTTTGGGACCTGCTTTTGGGTTCTTCTCTTTTAGTTTGGTTTTCTGTATTTCCAAGAGAGAGAGAAGACTTTGGATTTGAATAAAAATCAAACCCAACCATTTCAATTGAAAAATAAACCCACCGCAGAATAGTTGTATTGAGATTTTTTTCAATGTTTGTATTGTGTTTGGTTGCCAAGAAAAGAAAAGAAGTGTGATTCTTATAGATTTTTTTATTCATTTCATTTATTATTTTTTCCTTTAAAAAATCGTAATTTAATATAAATGTTGATGCGGCAATTTTTTCATGTTGATTGAAAATTTTTAATATTATTTTATAAGCCATGTACGCATGAAGTGTGCCAACAATACACACCGTTTGCCACGTAGGCATTTTCCATTAATATTTAACGGTAGGGACCAAATTGATTGTAAATTGAAAATAACAGAGACCAAATTGACCACGAACCTAAAATGTAGGGATCAAAATAGTATTTTTGCCTAGAATTTTTGTTTCTTTTTAATAGATATAGTAGAATTAAGAGGGATGCTACTCTACAACAATTTTACAACAAATCACAGGTGATTAGTTGTTATTGGTTCAAATTTGAAACTAACACTAAGATTACTTTTTTGCCCCAACAATAACAACCAGTAACAACCTGCCACTTAGGATTTGTTGTAAAAATGTTGTAGACATATCATTTCTCTAGAATTAATACCAATGACATGATTCAATGATAATCATTTTTTACTTTTTTATACCAAAACACTAATTAGTTTTTGGTGTAAGTATGATTCGAACCTAGGCCCCTTACGACAAGAGATTTTACCTATTAACTTGCTAGAACCCACTTATATATAACTAGCCTCATCACACGCGCTTTGCACATGCGATGAGACTTTTTTTTTTTTTTTTTTTTGGCCTAGTGTCATAATTTTCCTTTTAAAAAAAATTTGGATAAGTTTGTTTTGAAGACATGAATTAGTAGGAGAGTGTTCTATTTTGTAGGCATTTTAAATGAAGTTGGAAATATATTTTTACCATCTTGTCCTCAAGTTTTTTTCCTGTTAAACGTAAGGTTTAAGAGTATTTCTGAACCACATAAAAGTCCAGTCCAAAGAGAGGAATCCTCTTATAGATAAGTTGAACATTAAAAAATTAAATAAGTAAAAGAAAAAAATAAAATAAAACACACACTTACATGACAAACTAAAAAGATAGTTTTGAGTTTTAATTAGAACTTTTACGGTTGTAAATTTAATTTTAAACCATGCCTAAGCAAGAAGAGAAATATATGTTGGAATTGGCTTTGAGTTTTACTTGGAACTTTTACAGTTGTAAATTTAATTTAAAACCATGCCTAAGCAAAAAGAGAAATATATGTTGGAATTGGCTTAAGTCTAGTACACAGAACACTGGACCCAATTCTTACCCATGCAATTCACCTTTGTTTATTAGGGTAAAATACAAAAACTACCCTTAAAATTTGGGATAATGTGATGTACTACCAAAACTTTCAAAAAAATATGTGTTCCATAAATACAAACATTATTTAACATTGTTTGAAAATTCCCCTACATTTGCTTTTATCTCTGTCTCAAATGGTTATTTATCTACCATTGACTATCCAAACAATCGCTCGAGTCATGCATATAATTTGTCATGAGCAGTTAAGACAAACTATTGAAAGGAAGAAGAAGATTTTGAGTCATGCATATAACTTGCCATGAGCAGTTAAGACAAACTACTGAAAGGAAGAAGAGTATTTTGAAGAGTAGGGAACTTTCAAACAGTTTAGTGTCATTTGTGCCTAGGGAAAAAATTGGATATTTATGAAAATCTTGATATCACTATCGTATGGTATTAGTATCACACAAGTGGTTTTCTATCTTACCCTTTTTCTCTCTTTTAAATTATTTTTAATGCTAAAATGTAAACTACACTTCTAAAGTTTTTGGGGTCTTTGAATTTTACATCCTTAAGTTTTAAATTTTGAATTTTACCTCCTAAAGTTATATTTTTTTGCATAAAAAAAAAACCATCCTTATCTTTTTGTTAAATGCAAATAAGATTGCCACGCATGATTAATTCTTCCAATAAAATGATGCCACAAGGCATAATCATGAAAATGATATGATATAATTTTATTGGACTATCTAAGCACGCGTAACGAGTTTATGTAGCACTCAATGGAAAATATGGATACAAACAAAATATAAATTTAAGGGTAAAATCCAAATTTTGAAGCTTCAAAGTGTAAAATCTAATGTTTGGTAACTGTTTTTTCCTCTTATTTTCTGTTTTCAAAAACAATTTTATATTTTTGAGACTAAAAAACTTGTTTGGTAACTGTGGGTTCCAGTTAGCTCAACTGGTAAAGTCTCTGATGGTTGTATAAGAGATCTGTGGTTCAATTCCCACCTACACCAAAAACTGATTGGTGTCTTGGTTTGATGATAAAGAGCTATCATCAGGAGCGGATGCCATAGGTTAAAACTCTCTCTCAAAAAAAAAAAAAAACTTGTTTGGTAACTCAAAATGAACAGAAAACAAAAACTGTTCTCAAAACTCAATTTGTGAAGGAAACTGAAAACATGCAAAATGCTGTTTTCAGTTTCTAATTTTCAAAAGTTAATGAAAATACGCATTTAATTTAATGAATCTGTCTCATTTAATGAGTTAGCATTAGAATTTAAATCTTAGTAACAACATATTTTAGTATTCTCTATTTTTTTTCTTCAAAAAACTTTTTTTTTTTTTTCAACTAACCAAACATGTTTTTTTATTTCAAAAATACAAGAAAATTGTTTTTTCTTTATATTCCCCAAAACAAGTTTTTGAAAATAGAAAACAAAAATTGTTACCAAACATAACCTAAAGACCTCCAAACTTTTAGGGTATGTTTAGTAACTGTTTTTCCCCTTATTTTTTGCTTTCAAAAACAATTTTCTATTTTTGAGACTAAAAAACTTGTTTAACAACTCAAAATTGACAGAAAACAAAAATTATTCTCAAAACTTAATTTGTAAAGAAAACTGAAAACATGTAAAAGGCTGTTTTCAGTTTCTAATTTTCAAAAGTCAATGAAAATATGTATTTAATTTAATGAATTTGTTTCATTTAATAAGTTAGCATTAGAGTTCAAATCCTAATAACAACATATTATAGTATTTTCTATTTTTTTCTTTAAAAGAATTATTTTTTTAATTTCAACTAACCAAACATGTTTTTTATTTCAAAAATATAAAAAAATTATTTTTTCTTTATATTCTCAAAAATGAATTTTTGAAAATAGAAAATAAAAACAGTTACCAAATATAACCTAAGGGTTTTAGTTTGCACTTTAGTCTTTTTTAAAAAAAAATTTATCTGTGAAGTAAAAACTAAAAAGGAAAGCAATTAATATTGTTTTAAGAAAGATTTTGATCAAAATAATAAAAGATCTCAAAGCAACACTAAAATAGGGGTTCTCAAAAAAAAAAAAAAAAAAAAAAAAACACTAAAATAGGAAAAAGAACACTAATATTGGACACAATAATATAGTGGTGATCGTGATTTCCTCCGAATACACCGCAAAGATTTCTAAAAGAAAATTGCGCGCAATCTTTGCTGCTAGTATCTCATGGTTCTTGACAATTACGCTTCAAAGTTCAAACCCTCCTCTCTTTTCCTCAACTACTGTCTCTGTCTCTGTTCAAAGAACTTTTCTGTTAGTCGGTTGCTTTGTCTCTAAAGTCTCTCAACTCAACTCAACACAGAGTAGCAAAGCAAAACAAGGAGAAGAGTGTGGAAAGGAGATGCAAGTGAATAAGAATAGGGTGATGATGACAGAGGAGCAAATGGAAGTACTGAGACAACAGATAGCTGCCTATGCAATCATCTCTGACCAACTTGTTCAGATGCATAAGGCCTTCTCTGCCCAACACACCCACTCTGGTCTCTCTCTCTCTCTCTGTCTTTTTTCTCAATATGGGTGTTATTTGCTTTGGTCACTGAGTCACTGTAGTTTGGGTTTGAGGGTATCTTAAGATTTGCAGTTCTTACTTTGATAGATGCATTCATGATTCATATATCATGCTTAACTAGAATTTCAAATTTTACTTATCATGCTTCACAAGTATTTCAGAAATATGCATTTTTAGGAGTGTAGAAAATATCTTTTCTCCCAATTGTTCAAAGACAAATTACAAAAATATATTATTCAATTCTCTTAAATGATAATTAGTTTCCATGTATTCCTCATACTTTTTGCTTGTCTCTAACCTGGGAAGTATATTATGAGAAGTCATGTACATTGCTGTTGTAATATAATTTTACCTGAAGAAATTATAGAATAGTGAAAATGACCTTGCTTGACAAATTCAAACTGTGCCTAATAAGGCGCCTCGCATCACTCAAGCGAGCGCCTATTAGCCACCTACAAGGGGTTTACACCTTAAGGTCGCGTTTTACCATCTGTCTTGAACTTAGTAGACTACAACTCACTCAAATATTTACAATATTGATCTGGGCAAGTTCCCTCAGCCCCCTCAGCCCACTACATTGTAATCAATTACTGGTAAAACACATGAATCCATATTACCAACGCTGATTTGGTATATACCCCCAAATTCAATTGAAAAATTACCATATTGGCTTCTCCTCATGAACAGAACTTGGTTTCATTCCATTTTATCTTCTACTTTTCTGAGGAAGAAAATAATATGCCTGTGGTTCTGAAGTTTGAAATCTTTTTTGGTTGCTTTTGTTATTTTCTTTCTCAACTCTTTTCCTTATTTACCATCTTCCAGTTAAGTTTAAGATAAAGAGTTGCAAAGAGATTCCTTGTTGCACCATTTTTTGATATAATCAAATGCTGTGTTAGCATTTCCTTTTTAGAGATTCTTTGTTGCACCATGTCTTCATATAACCAAAAGTTGTGTCGGTATTCCTTTTTAGTAAGCTTTTTTGGCATTTCAAAGACTGACATGAGATGAGAATTAGTGGAATGATTCTTAAGTCATCGCTTCATGAAGCATGTGCATATTTACAAAATTGCTTCTCTCTCATCTTTACATTTCAGTTTGTTATTGCTATCCATATACTAGTTGTCTCTTATTAGGAAATTTACCAGGAAGTTTATATTTGAAAGCTCGTTGTATTTAGTAGGAGATACATGCTGCTTCTTTAAAACTATAAGTCATTGTGGTTCAGGAATGAGACAGGGAAGTCTATACTATGATCCATGGATAGCATCTTCTGGTCAAAAGATGAATATCAGGCAACGGTGGAGCCCCACAACAGAGCAGCTTCAAATCCTTGAGCGATTTTTTGAAGAAGACAATGGGACTCCAAACAACCAAAGGATCAAAGAGATAACCACTGAACTAGCACAACATGGCAAAATTTCTGACTCAAATGTTTACAACTGGTTCCAAAACAGGAGAGCTCGTTTAAGAAGAAAACAATCAGTTCCAGAACCACAAAAACCAGAATCAGAAACAGGTAAAGAAGTTCAATCTCTAAAAGAGAAGAAAATGAGACCAGAAAGCACTCTATCCGATGAGAACTCAGTACAAAGGTCCAAAACTATACACTTGCAGCAGAGTCCCGAGATAAGCACTGAAATGCTACACTTAAATTCCCGCTCTAATGAAGGGGAACCCACATTTCCATCAGATTCTGATTTAAGTTTTTCTGGCAGTTTGGGTCATATGAGTTTTGTGCCAACTCCTGGTATGTATCTACTTCTTGTACTTCTATATGCTGCACAAACTTCCACTCATTCCTTGTTTTCTCGATCCTAGATAGTTATGACAGTTGCAAACTGGCTTGCACAGACACACATGCCCACACACAAAACACAATCAGAAATATGAATTCAGATGCACATAAGAACTTTGAACACTTCTTTCTATTTGTGAGTGCAGGTACTAATCGGTTTGGTGAAATGGAAGTGCCAGGTAATTATAACCCTTATTGTTATGGAGAAGGATATGACATGGCTGGATGATGCCTATACCGCTATACTGGTTTGTTGACTGTGCTTGAATTAAAGCTTATTGAACTTAATGATGATGTAGAACATTAATAAATAGAATTTCTTTATTTAGGATACATTTACATACCTGCATGGGAGTCTGAGTTTGGTGAGAACTTTACAGGACTAAAAATTCTTTTAATGGTAGATTGCAGTAGAAGATTCTATACTCTCTCGCTCTCTCTTTGGTATGTGCTCATCTTTCTGTTCACATGCTTTAGTTTGCCAAGTGCAATTGCATTTTGATAGCCTATGATTGTGTTCGCCCTGTGCTACATTCTTAAGAATGACAAATTATGATTGTAAATTACAATTGGCAATAGCTCACTTACTATATTTGTGATACCAGGTCTACCAATGACAAAAACTACATATTTTAAAACCTACTTCAAGAAACCTCACAAATAAAATATAAAATTGTTTCTATACATGTTAGCATTTTCCACATGTACTTATGGAAAACTTCGTGTTACTTTCATCTTTTGACAAAATTGTGTGATTGGCATAAATTGACCTTCCATCTAACTAAAATTGTGTCCTAAAAAAAACTGATGAGAACTTCAGATTCATTAATGCTATTGCAGCACTCATTACCATTAAGTAGAATATCTCTGGACATCAATTATTGGAAATAAATCTTGATAAGAAATAAAACAGAAGAAAACAGATGTTCAATGTGACTCATCTCTATCTTTTCTATCTTTTCACCATCCAATCAAAGCAAGTATAATGGAAACTATGTCGCCATTGATCACGGCCTTCAATAGTCTTTGCTTTTGAGTCGTGTATGGTGGATACCTTATAGATGCATCTGCATCAAAACTTCTGTACAGCACTGCCTTCTTATGGCTAAAAGCATCAAATGAGAATTTCCCATGATATGAACCCATTCCACTCTCTCCAACTCCACCAAAAGGTAAACCATCTGTCGCAACCTGCATTGTGAAGTTTGTAAGATATAAAAAAAATAGAAAAAGAATTAGTTATAACATAGATAATGAGAGAAAGCATGTCCAATAGCACTAACTTATGCTAATACTAACAAAATCTACAATTCTTTGTAGATAACCCTAGAAGTACAAGACAATCATGTAAATGCAGTTTGTGGTCTCCTTGCATCTCCATATTGTATGTTGCTAAGTAAAAATTGGGGTTTAGTGGGTGTTGACTCTGACCTCATTTGCACTATTTTATATTTGGTTTAAATCTGTAGACCTCATCCATATCTATCAAGTAGTTTAAGTTTGTAAGGGAAGTGATTCAAATTTATATGCCTCCCCTTGGCCTGGGAGGACATAGACAAAGTGTTATTTGATTCTCAATGTAGAACCAAAACATATTAATACATACTGAATTTTAACATTCAGCTTTTATCATTTGATTGAGATCCTCGAAGGCTCAAACTCACCATTCTGCTCTTTAACTCTGATGCACTTAATTAGTGTAGATCTCATTTCTGCAGAATGCATCTATGCTAATAGCGCTCTTGCTCAATTACTAATTTAGCTATAGCCAATTGTCAAACATATCTATTGCTAGGTATTAAAATATTCCATAATGGCAATCATTCAGATCTAAATAAATTGGTGCTGATTTCATCCTCATTTTGGTGTGCATCTATGTCGGACTCAAACATGACTCGATTTATGTAATAAAATAACATTGGCAGAAATTGGGCACTGTCTATCTTTTCTGTATGAATTTAAGGAAGAGAGTAGTCACATGTATGATGGTATCATTGATAAGCATTCCTCCTGAAGATATGTTTTGCACAAAATTCTTCTTTAGCTGCTCATCATTAGTGAAGAGATATGCGGCTAGGGGCTTAGGTTTTGATTGTATAATCTTAAAGCTGTCTTCCACTTTCTCAACCTGTGAAAAACCAAAAGCAAAATTAAAACATATCTACATATTTTGTGTTTCACTTAAGGCAATGTTGACATAACTTCTGTTAGAATCCAATGTTGTACACAAACATCAGCAATGGTTAGTAAAAAATTTTCCAGAAGAAGAATTTAGGGAAGGACTTTTCTTTGGCATGAAGAAGAGCGATGGTTTCACCACCTTTAATTGTAGAGAGGCAGAGAGAGCATTTTGGTATCCACAATTTAAGTGACTACCTTTTTGTGCTCACAAGATCGTTGGCGAGAGGAAGTAAGTCTACTTCATCAGAATAGAGGGTTTTCTCCCTGACCATATCCCTTTGAAAGAAGCCTCAGAGTAAAATGTAACTCTTAATGTGGTTATAGTACTTACAGTGAGAATGGGCATTAAAGGCCCAAATATCTCCTCCTGCATTATCTGTGCATCCTCTGGAACATCCAACAAGATGGTTGGAGCTATCTTTCTGCCATAAATACAAGGACAGTTGATGTAAAGAGAGTTCATCTAACTTATATATTATTGTTAACAGGCTAAATTCAACAAAGTCCATCGTACTCACAATTGATTCACATCCCTTTCGCCTCCAAGAACAATTTTGTCAGATACCAAATCATCATCCATGAGCATTGCCAAACGAGCAAAGTGGGATGAGCTTACAATGCGGGATATGTCTTTTGATTCCATTGGATCTTTCCCAAAAAATTGCTCCAATTCATATCTTAAGGCATCTATCTGTAGAGCAAGCATGCATAAAGAAATATATATTTGAAACGTACTATTTCTGTTTTCCACAGAGACAACCTTACCAACTTTGGAGCAAAGTCTTTTGTTGTGATTATATAATCAACACCGATACAAGCTTGCCCATTATTGCATGCCCACTTTCCGTAAATTATCCTCCTAACAGCAACCTTAAATTTTCAAAAGATTAATCCTTGAAAACAAATATAGAAAGCATAATTCAAGCTCTAGGAGAAATATATACTTGTAAGTTGATGTTTGAATCAACAACAGCTGGGCACTTTCCTCCAAGTTCTAGAATTACTGGTGTAAGGTGCTTTGCGGCAGCAGCCATCACTATGCGCCCTACTCTTGCACTACCTGCAGAAAACTCAACAGTTACTTCGTAAAACATTAAATATGAGCAAGTTAGACATGAAGAAACAATGACAATTTAAGATGAATGTGTCACTATGATTATCCAAACTGCACCAAGGATTAAACATGGTACTGGAAAAAACACCTCAAACATGAAGAGTTGTCAAACTATGCCAGTGAATAATTATGGTAGGGGACTTTGACTACAACTATTGTTTATACATGTAACTACAAGTGTTCCAATCTTTGACTGTCTGACGAAATTACAGAAACTAGTCAAACTGTGCCAGTGAATAATCATGGCAGGGGACTTTGACTACAACTATTGTTTATACATGTAACTACAAGTGTTCCAATCTTTAAATGTCTGACGAAACTATAAAAACTAATTAAAGGCTAATTAACCTGTGTAGAGTATCTTATCCCACTTCTGCTCAAGTAGTGCAGTGGTTTCATCGACGGATCCTTCAACAACTCTTATTGCAGATTTGTCTAGATATTCCTCAACTAAATTGGATAGCAACAATGATGTAGCTGGAGCAATTTCTGATGGCTTTAGGACTACAGCATTACCAGCTGAAATAGCTCCAATGACTGGATCAAGTGATAGCACTAGAAAATAGAGACAATTTATGTTATTAACTGAAAGAAGCCTAATTTATAAGAGGATAGTTTAATAGATGGAACTACTAATGTCTATGGTGAGAACTCATATGATGCCATTAAAGCCCCCAAAACAGGGGGGAAAAGAGAGGAAAAGTTGAACAAAACGTGAAACTAGAGCAAATCTATAATAAGATATAATCCAAGTACCTCAAAAAAAAAAAAGTTATATATACTATATATCCAAGAAAGGTTTGAGTTATTTAATGCAGGGAAAATACACAATTATAACGAGTCAAATCAATTTGAGAAGGAAACGAGATCCAACAATCATTATGTCACATAACAATGGGAAAGTAACCAAACTTGGAGAGATTATATGCACACTAATGCAGCCTCGGGCATATAATAGAAAGACAAAAAAAATAGTGAAATTGGGGCTTTGAGAATATAGTACTTAGAGTGAAAGTGAATGTACATGAAACAAAAAAGTGAAAGCAACTTTAAATTTTAGGTGGAAAAGAATGTGGTATAATTTTGTTTTCATTTTTTTTTTTTTGAAAATTATATGTGATTATGAAATGAGAAGCAAGTGGCTAAACCAAGAAAAGGATACAAGAATATAGTGACAAAAAGAGCAAAGAACACAGATGTTATAGCTCCAATACAAAGTGATTATATATAGTTACTAAAAGCACATGGATCAACAATGGTGATGTGTAGGGCCAAGAATTCAAAATTATGCAAATTATGTTCTGTGTAACCAGTTGTAGACACTAGATTGCGTGAAACCAGATTCTCTTATACTTACAGAAAGGAAAGTTCCATGTTGAGATGACCAGCACAACTCCTAGGGGTTCTGACACAATTTCTGCAGATGACGGATATGTTGTAAGTGAAGTTTTGACCTGAAAATTGTTGATAATTTGGATTAAGTTATACTTGTTGTTAAAATTCAAGGAGACAGCCACGACAGTACCTATTATTGTTGTTCTCAACCATAAAAGTGTTTATTGTTAATCACCTTTTCAGGAATCATCCAACGACTCAACTCTTTTAGCGCCAACTTACATGAGGATTTTACCTGAGAAATCTGCATTAAACAGAAAGCTTATTAACTAATAGACTACATTGAGTAAATAGGTGAGCAAAAAGAAAAAAAAAATCTGCATATATGTGCTTCTTCCAATTAGCTCTAGTTATAAAGCAAATCAAAGTTACACTACTCATAATGCTAATGAGAAAAAAAGAAAAAATGATAGTTGAATATAAAGAAACAGGACACAATTTCAAAACTCAATATTGTAAAGACACCAAGTCAACCAACGAGAAAGCATTACACAGTGTCCTCTTTATTTGACGCTAATCAAGTCATCCAGCCTAAACAGATTTGATGCAAAATTTTCACAAAGGCAACAATTAGACCTCATATGTTCTTAAGAGATGAAGTTTGTACAGAACAGAGTTGTGTTTCTTAACTTAATTAAACAAATAAATAGAAGTAGTTTATCATAAAGACAAACCAATTAAGATTATAATAAGTTAAATCTATGCATCATAAGCCTACATATTTTGTTACAGAAAGGAAACATCTAGAGAGTGCAATATTATAAAGTAAATTAATTTAATGCCTTTCAATTGACTTTATTTATTTATTGGTATTTAAGTGAATTCTAATGGAAACTTAACTAATGTAAGTACTGTTGGAGCATTTTAATATTATATAATTAAAATTGATTTATATTACAACATAAATGTAAAGATGTGAGAGTTAATATGGAAGATGAGAAGTTAATGAAAATGTTTAATCCTACGTTGAAAAAGAAAGAGACTATTTTATTCTTTTTAATTGTGGTGATTAATGGGCTAATATGAATTGACTCAGATATTGGGCTAAATACGTGTGCAATGGAGAGGTGAAGGGATGAGGTGTCAACAATGGAAATGAATCGGCCTCTTGGATCCTCCTACTTGACAGCCCATTCACATAGTGTTGTGTATTTTATAATCTCAAATTAATAATATTCAGAAGTATTATTCAGTTTCTCTTTGTGTTATTTCCATTATTATTGTGTTTGCATCAACAAGTACATGATCAAGAAAACAATCATTGATACCAATGTAATAGATTGAGCTCATTTAGAAAAACCATTTCATTAACCTTGTTACTAAAACCAGCCACAACCTAATATAGAACACCAATCTCAGCTGTATCACATATTTAACTACATCTGTGCACTCCAACCTTGTTGCTTGAAGGTCCATATCACTCTTCTACCTTTAACCTTTTAAAACTTTTGGTTTGCCCCTTCCTACTGCTTTGCCACCACTTTTTATGTCATCTGTTCATTAAGTCAGCAACTGTTAGCTCTAATAAGTTTAAACCTGCCTCTTCAATAGTGTTATTTGGATGCAGGCCTTAAAAATCATCCCTTCCCTCACCCTTGCCCTAAATATCCTTTATTATCCTTGGCTTCTTGTAATTTATACTCAACTTTCCCTCATTAATTACTTCTGAACTAAACTGCAAGTACAAAAAAAAACTCATGTTCACTTGAGCAGCAATTTTTTGTTCTTTTTTAAACATTTTGGTTCCTAATGTGAGCTGTTCATATAAAATGACTAAATTTTAAGCCATTAACCTACTGTAACCGTCCTTTTCTCCAGGCTTGGTATCAGCCGGTGTGCAACATTTAGGATACTAAGCACTGGCAGAAGGGGAGTTTCCTAAATGCAAACTGTTCCATCATAAAAGATTCCTTTGATGCAAATAACCAAAGAAAGATGCGGAAGGAACTGACACGTTTTTGTTTGTTTTTTTTCCCCTTATTTCCTATCTAGATTTGTTAAAATCATGTATTCCTTTGCTTTCATCCGGTTTTGAGCGCAACCAGGCAAAGCGTGATAGATAAATTTTTTTATTATTAATCATCACATGATACAAATAGCAGCTCAAAAAAACTTAAAAGAAAAGAAAAAAAAAAAAAAAAAAAAAAAAAAAAACTATAGATTAACCACAAGGTCCACAATTAATCTACTTGTTAATTGTTACAAGGCAAAGAAAAAGATTGAGTACCTCGGCAACAAAGGCTTTAAGTCCAGGCTTCGAGAGATCCTTATAAAGAGCTTGAGTAATGTCATTCTCCTTTTCTTCAAGCATCTTCTCAATGCTCTTCAACTGTGACATTCTCCATTCATAGTTTGTTGTCCTGCCCGAATTAAAGCTCTTTCTGAGCTCCCTTGCGAGCAAAGCTGCTTTGTCTACATCAAACTTTGGCTTCTCTTCCACCTCTGCCGTCAATGACAGAGTTGCAGAACAACTCTTAAAGCTAAAACACATACACACACTCACACATAGGAAATGAGTAATGAGAGAGCAAATGATGATACCATGAAAGCTTAAAGATAGAAAGAGAGATTACCTATAGGAAGTTCTGCTAAGGTAAACAAAGGAAAGTTGTCTTTGATTGGTCTTTCTTGTAAAAGGGTAAGAGAATGCTCTGCTAGCGCCAGCACCAACTGAACTGTATCATAAAAAAGAATTGGGGTTGAGTCAAAGAGAATCACAAGCATTCTTCTTGCGTTATCTGTTGTCTTCTATATATGAAGCACATCACGACTGCAAGGATGAGGGGTCTCTTTGCATGTTCATGGAATTTAAACTGCTCTATTTGTATGTCACATAGCATCTTACGAATACATGTTTTGTTACCAAAAGTAAATATAACTATCACTCTATATATTTTAGAACAACCGAGTTTTGCAACGGAATAAAACGTGAAATTCTATTTACAATATGGAGTAAATGATTCTATACCTTGGAACAGTTATGTTGTTCAACTAAAACGAGTATCCATATTTGCACAATGTATAAGGGATTATATAAAGCAAATCGCTGGAAGTCTGAGACAAAAACAAAATGCACAAGCAAAAGATAATGGTGAACGTGGACCAGTGAGGGCAAATGTGAAAAGCAACCGTTGTAGTAGACTTGATATTATATGTAGTGGTCTATAAATAGTAAATACTATAATAGACCTTTATACTCCATTATCACAAAGCTAATGCCTATGATCGAATTCTAGAAATGGACCATTCTGTTAGACTAAATACAGAGTAACCAAAGCGAATATGAATTCAACAAACTAGAGGCTAGCATGAGATGCTGCAATCACTTTTGGACACACAAAGAATGCTCGAATATTCAATGGCGCCATGAGGACTGAAGATGGCATGTTTCAGGCAGTAAGTGGGAAGTCAGAACAAAGATTGGCTGTAGTGTTGTACATGTTTCATGTGTACTCTTAAAAAAAAAAAGGTTTTTGTGTACCTTGTGGGGGATCCATGTTACAACAATGAGACTGGGGGTATTTTAACCTTGAACCTTTCTGTTGGAAATACCAAGAGATGCTAGTGTTATTGAAAATGTGTTGTAACAATTTTTGAGCTTAATAATATCTTACATGATTCATTAAAAATGAACTAGACGGGCAATTGGGGACGATCTACTTTCCTACGACTTTCTGTTTATTTATTTGTTGCTAGGACTCAACAAAGTAGATGGTAAGAGAAAAAATCTAGAATAGTTTCATGCATATTTTTTCGTAAATTACATCTTAAACCTTATAATTTAGGGGTTCTTTTAAAGATAATACTATTTTTTTGGTTAATTTTTAGTCAATATGTTCACTTTCATTTAATCATTTAAATTGGCATTCTATTTCTTAGTAGCGGACATACACTTATGGCATCAAGAGTCAATTAACACTTTGATCTCAGGCTTCCACTTCTTTGTAAAATCTAAGAAGAGTCAGTTGAAAAGCATGGGAGAGAAGAAATATATCCCTATTGTATAGCATAATAACAAAAAAACCTATTACATCAAGATATAAAAAATAATAAAAAAATCCAGATTACCTCCAAAGACACAAACTCACTGTATAGTGTATTGTTATATATCTACACTACAGTTATTTCTAAAAGGCCAAAGCCAAAAAGAAAAGAAAAAAAGAACTAAGGAAAAGAAACCAATTCTTTTTTTCTTTTTTTTTTTAAGTAATGAAAAGACCCACAAAAGTTATTCTTGATTTCTTTCGGTGATATTTTTTTAGTATATTTGTATGCTGTGGTCAAATTCAGTATAGCTTTTTATACTTCTTTGGATGTATTCTTGAGCCCTGAATACAGTACATATGTGTTACATTCTCAATATCTTTAATGATTGATGAAAGTTTGAATTATACTTCTTCATTACTTCCTGATTTAAGTAAAATTCTTATCAACTGATACAATGGCTATTGCACCTGTTAATTTAGAGAATGGAAGCAGAAGGAAGTGGATTTGTGTTTTAAATAATGTTGCCCCACATAAGTTTACAAAATTTTGATGGGTATATAGTAACACAAGCGTTTGTATATAACTAGTAAAGTGAATTTATAGAGAACTGACACTAGAACATGCACAATGTGAATCACTTGACATGTGTGCATGTGATCAAGATCGGACGATGATTTTTTATTTTATTGAAATGAAATGAGATTTTCTATCTTTCAGTCAAAAAAAAAAAAAAAAAAAAAAAAAAAAAAAAAGAAGAAGAAGAAGAAGAAGAAATAAAATGAGATGATTATAGCCTATGAAGGTTTTTTTTTTTTTTTTTTTTTTTTTTTCAAACATAAATATGACAATTTAATTGAAGAGATACTCAGCTAGTGACTTTGTTGTATCCTGGAGGTGAATTACCCAAACTCTATCAGAATCTTAATTAACGTACTAGTCATAATATCAAAATTAATTTTGATATTATGACACGTACTAGTCATAATATCAAAATTAATTTTGATGTTATGACTAGTACGTTAATAAGTAATAGCCATTGTTATCAAACGATATTAATAGCCATTTTTATTTATTTATTTATTTTTAGAATATTAAGCATTTTAACACATACACACAGATAAATGAGAGAATGATTTAAAGAAACTAACAATAATTGTCATTTTTACTATAGTTGTACTGTAATTGTCCAAGGAGGTGGAGGTGCTACAAAAATGGTATTGAAAGAACTAAGTTTCATTTGGAAATATTCTCAGGGTGATTTTTACTAAAATCCTCAAAACCAATGGAACTTTTTTTTTATGCATTCTAATTTTCCTCTTGACATAAAGATTATAGAAAGGAAAGATATACAAAATGAGATTATCTGGCAAAATTGAATGATTAATTGGCATACTTGCACATGTTCAATTGCTATATCCTATCCTATCAGAAAAACAAAACAAAACAAATTGCTATATCCTACAATTATGCAGCTTCTAAATCATCTGAAGTTTATGTGCTAATAAGAAAATGGAAAAGAAGACAAAAGCAGTGCATAAATAAGAATTAAGACAAAAAGAAAAAAAAACATGTACTTGTTCAGAATCTTCATAGTTTTTTGTAATACTAGTTTCAAAGCAACACCATCAAGATATCCATAAAAATGTGGTTGAAGAAATGTGATAGACAAGAAGAAAGAAAAGTCAGTAAGTACCTGAAGTCCCGCAAAAGCTCCATAGAGATGTTCATCTTGACGGAAAGAGAGAAACAGAGAAAGAGAAACAGTGGCTCCAATAATTGGTCACTAACACCAAACTTATATTATTTTATATATGCCTTTTGAGTTGGGGAAAATTGGTTGCATGAAATATATGTTTTCTGTCTGTTTTCGTACACACGTGATAAAAGAATCCATACTCGCTATGTGGTAACTCAGTGATTGAAATAGAAAGATAACGTTGAACATGAATTCTCAGCCATTAAAACAGGAAGATAACGTCGAACATTGGTTTGATGTGTCCATCATATTTAGAGGTACAGTACTTCCTTGACTTTATGCATGTAGGGGTCCTCTTTTGAAAGGGTTGTGTCAGAAGGACACGTGTCTATGTGGGTTGATAAGTGTCCACCCATTTCAACACACTTCATCATCACCCACTGCATATTCCAATGAATATTTCGCCCCACGACATGTTCACACTTCTTGTTTTATAGTGCAGCAGATCCCGTGTGTTCTCCGTGATAAAATTTTAAAGTGGTCTTATTAATTTTTTTTTTAAATTTAGATTAATAAATAGTAATGTATTTCATAATCATATTTTCATTTATTATAGAGATAATCGCAAATGTAAAAAATATATAATTTATTTAGTACCAAAATCAAAACAATACAATTTTCTCAAGAATTCAAAAGGTAAGTTAGTGAAAATATTAATTTTTAATAAAAAAATTATAATATTTTGTGTATCATTTAAGAGTATATGTAATTTGAAAATTATTCTTTTAGTTTTAAACAAACTTTCTTAAACCTAATTTTTTTTTCTAACATACAATCAAAAACACTGAGAAAAGTATTAAAAAAGTAATAAAACTCAACAAAAACCTACAATTCAAAATAAAAAAAGAAAAGGAAAAATAAAACTCACATTAGAGTCAAACTCCTTCTCCCAAATATGTAATATCAAATGTAATGTGATCAAGCCATATATCCAAAGCATTATCATTCAAAAAATTTAATAAGGTTTTGAAGAAACGCAATAGAAATATGCCGCTATTTCTAAGCAAAAGCATTGGTTATAACTTTATACATAATGATTGTAATTATTTTTCCTATTTCCTAAAAAAAGTACAATTCCAAAGGGGAAAAAAATAGATTTTTTTTTTTTTTTTGGTGAAAAAAGAAGAAGTATTGTGTTAATGATGTCACATAATCTAATTAAACATCTAATCCAAAAAAAATGAATAGATAATTAAGTAAATAATTTTAAACACAAAATTGACTTTATCTTTTAAAAATATACACTAATAGGATAAGGAAGATGAAGAGCAATATAAAATATTCGTAAACGCTTTAAACAAATACTCAAGCATCTAAGAACATCATATAACAAAGATATAATAATTTGTTGCTAATTTGTTAAACAAAATATTTACAAACTGTGAAAGGAAATTGCACAAAGACCATTGTTTTCAACGGAACTAATTGTTCTTCATTATATTGTCTAAATTATCCTATTGTTTTACAAATAAACTAAAACATGACAATAATACAAAATATGACATTATAAAAATGATTTTTCCCCAAATCAGATCAACAACAAACACCATTCATTAAAAGTATTTAGTGTTGTAAATAATTTGATAAAAAATTACTTGCATCAAGGAACACATGAATCAGTCAATAATAGGACAATGAGGATACAAACGTCTAGTAGGACCTATGGGGCAGTTATCAAGTTGTATATTTTCTACCATCAATGATTAAGCAAGACTTGTGAATACATTTTATAGACAATTTTTAATTTTTTTAATTTTTTTTATTCTTCATTGATTTCATTTTTCAGTTATAAACAACCAAAGGTAGATTTCTAAAAAGCACAAATATTCATCAATCTAAGGTAGAAATGCAAGAAAAATAAATAAAAAAGAATCCAAAAAACAATGAAAAAATAAATTGGGAGAGAGATAGAGAGAGAGAGAGTTAGAAAAATAACATTTATTTGTTTACGAAAAATATGCATAGAATGTGAGAGAGTGGAAAGGCAAAGTAATATGTAAAGTTAAAACCGTCCAAGATGAATATGTATAGACAATACTTTTGTTTTTATTTTTATCATTGATTTATTAGTTAGTTATAAGCTATAATATCAAAATTAAAGTAGATAAATATGTAAAGTTAAAACCGTTTAAGATGAATTTGTAAAGTTAATATACTTAAATATTTAATATTGTAAAAAATTAACGGTAAAAAATAAATATGAAAAAGACTAATAATGTGGCTAATGATATGGCAGATGAGGTGGCTGAATAGAAGCGTAGCAACTACAATAAATGTTACTTTTCAGCTTTTAAATATAGATATAAATGAGACATACTTTACTACCGTATCATATCTTGGTATTGATTTAAGTATCTAATTAAAAATATTATAGCTTAATAGTATTTAAACTTGTTCTCTATATTAGGAAAACGAATCTTGATCTCTCTTTCTTATTGTTGTAAATGTCAAATCATTATAAAGAAAAAAAAAAATCTAAATAAGGGTAAGAAGTAATGGAGTACATTATAAAGCATAACAACGAAAAAATCATATACTTTCGGCATACTTTATACAAAGTCATTACAAATCAAGGTTATCCCACACTGTCTAACCATCTCTCTACTCGCTTTAATTGTCTAAGATCTCTAAAGATTGAGCACACTACTAAATTTGATACATGCTATCCCCACATATTCTAAATCTTCACACCCATAAAAATCACTTTAGAGAGGGAGAAAGGTTTGCTAGATGACAGAGAAAATACAAGAAATTACAAAAAAATACAAGAACTACTACTTGTAAATGAAGTACAAAAAATACAAGAAGTACCCTATGCCTAGGGAAAAAAAATGTTGTCTTATATTGGATTGTTATTGAAGATTAATGTGTTGAGTATGTTGTTTTCTTATTCATAAAAGCCCCTCCTTTTATAGGCAAAGAAGTGCTTATTTTCAGTCATTAGCTATCCCCATAAAGCAACAGATTGGTGAGCTTCAAGTCATCTATATATATATATATATATATATATATACAATAATAGACAAGTGTCTTCAAGTATTCTAGGAATGTACATGTGTCTTCAAGTATTCTAGGAATGTACATGTGTCTTCAAGAAATTGACAAATGTCATTCATTGCCACATGTAACATAAGAAGATAGGTAGTTTTCTCTTACCAATTAAACACTCCTTAAGATAAGGAGTTCGGTTAGTCACTATTGATATTGTATTTTATCTTACCTCAATTAGCACGCCAAAAGGCTAGTTTAAGCCCTAAAAAATAAAAATTGTGCTTTTAAACGTATGAAAATGAGTAATAACATGAGAAAACCCTTTTTATCCTAATCAGATGTTAAACATATCATTTTAAATTACTCAAGAGTTCAAAATCCCAAACTTGCTATTTTTGGATAAGTTCGAACAATATTGACTAAACCCTAACAAGGATTAGTCAAAAAGTTGACTTTTTAATTGAGATAAATTTTTATCCATCTTAAATATCATAAAATTCCATTCAAAACAATAGTTCATGGGCCAAAACCGGAGTTAAAACTTAAAAGGGATGAATTATCAAGAAAATAACAAAACCCGAATTAAAAGTATTATTTTTCACGTTAAAACGCCTTTTTTTAGGGTATTTTCGTGCAATAAAATGTACCAATCTAGCCACAACTGGTGAGAAATATTTGAAACAAATTGAAGCATGATGTGCTAGCTACCTTGCATAAAAAAGACTCGACAATATCCTTTCAAGATTAGGAGATATTAATTTCCCACGGAAAGTATTACAGAAATTTCTATATAGCGTCATCTCCCTTCCAAGCACGAAATCTCGACAACTTTAGCTCCAAATTGCATGAGGTCAGAGCCCATGAAAACTATATATCCATAACTTTCCAGGTACACCAAGCTTGAAGAAATTCAATCCCCTGAAAACCTCCAAACAACAGCCCGAAACCAAGGTCAAAAAAGAGGAAAAATCGAAAAATCAGAATACAGGAAAAAGATTGGATAAAGATCGAACCGGGTGAGGTGGTAGGACCCCAAGGGTTAGCCACACCCCCCCATGCTATAACCTCTTGTGGTTTCTCTCTCCTCCCCAATTTGTGTATATATACCTCCACCTAGGGATAGCAATTGGGTGAGGGGGCCGAAGGATGGGGTTTTCACCCCGCCTTATATGGTTTCGTCTTGCCCCATCACACACTACTCCATATGATGAAGAAAATTTCTTTGCCCCATTCCCGCCTCGTAAAACTCTACTTCGTGTTAAGTTACCTCACATGTATTACAAATTTTTTTAATAAACTTGTTTCATTAATATAAATATACTTGAAATTACAACTAAATTTATCACATCAAATCAAACTAATTATTAACAATAACTGAATAATATTTATTCAAGTTAATTTAGTAACTTTGCAATAAACAAACTATATATCTCCAACAAAGATAATATAGAACAATGGAAAAGATAAAAAAAAAAATCACATGAATAAATTTAAGTAAACTGAACTGTGCTTCCTACTTAAATTTCCACTCACTCTTTATGTTAAGAGTGTCTTATTTAATTATAAGATGACAATAACTAAAACCCAGAAATTCTTATTAACTTACAGCCAAAAATAAAACCAAAAATTCATCAAGTAACTTTAAAAATGTATATCAAACCGAAGTTATATATATATAAAATCAAGAACCTAACATTCAATCAAAAGGCCAGCCAACCTATTGTTTTTAAGCCTCCTAGTATCATAACATGACAAAAATAAACGGAATGATTAATATCACATAATTTAATATATATAATTTATCTAAAATCATAATCTTTTGATGAGGCAACTTACGCTTGTTAAAGGTTAGTGAGGCACCAAAAGTCTAAAACTGGTACCTTATGTCTAACCGTGCTTCTTCAATTTGATTTGTAAGTATAGAGAGAAGAGAGAGAAGCAGAAAATCATGTTGGGTAGAATAAAATAAGTTAGTATTAATTTGTTTGTTTAAATAGTAATAATTTAGGGTATGAAAAAATTACAAGTATAACCCTTATTAACATGGGGTGGGGAGAGAATAGGGCAGGGCTAAAAAGCCTATGCCCAACACCACCCCATCCCGTGATGCGGGACTAAAATCTCACTCCATCCCCACCCCACCACCTTTATGTGGTGGGGAAAATCTTCGCAGGAAGAAGTAGGGAGAGGAGGGTTAAGGCAGGGTAGGGCAAAATTGCCATCTCCACCTCCACCTCTTAGAAATTCATGAAGAAAATCTCAAAAAACTCCCTACCTCTCCCATATTCTCTAGTTTTCTCTGTAGATATTTCTCTCTCTCTCTTCCTCCCTAAAATAACTCTCTAAATCAGAAACTCCAACCCCTCTCTTCTTCATTTTCACCATTCAAAACTCATAGGTAAGTTATGAAAAACCTTCATAGAGCAAGAGTAGAATAGCTTCTACCATAGCTTCACTACCCTTTCTCTTTTATGTTGTAAATATCTTCACCATCTATAAAAATCTTTACTTTTCATGCACTTTTAGTTTCCGTGCGCTTTTAATTTTGTGTTATTTACATGACCTTATGTCATTTATCTTCCCTAGCACCTTTACTTTTATGTCATTTACATTATCTCTTTTTTCCCCTTTTTTTTAAGGTTGTGTTCTTCCATTATACTTGATATGGATATAAGCTATGTGGATTTACACATAGACATACTAAAACCCATTGATATAAAGGAAGAAACCATCTAACACCTTGGCAAATCTTCACATTCCAAACTAGATGGTGAATGTGTTAAGGTTCTGTTAGTGAATTGAGGATAAAAGTGTGTTGGTCACTTCAAGGGGACCTGACCTCCATGGAAGATGAGAGAGAGAGAGAGAGAGAGAGAGAGAGAGAGAGAGAATGAGCAATGTATTATTCATCAGTCCATGAATGAATCAGTTACAGTGGTTCCTTCCTTATACTCGTGTAATCCTAACTAACTCCCAGTACATTGATACAACTAACTCACACTCTTAACCACCCATCACTCTATTAACTAGTGTGGTAATCTTTAACCCCATGGTAACTAACTAATAACTACCTATCTATTACAACCAATAAAGCTCACATGTGCCATTACACTGCAATTGGAATATAGATTCCTAACATTACCCCTCCCATTCAAAGCACCTTGCCCATAAGGTGAGGAAAAGAGAGCTGTAGCTAATGTAGAGATTCCCAGGTTGCATCATCAGGAGAGGCACCTAACCACTGCACCAGTACTTCAGTGATGACCCTAGACCTCAAAGACTTAGCCCTTTTTTGCAGAACAGCAACAAGTTCAGTAAACACTTAACCAGAATCATCAACAGGAGGCAAAGTAGGTAGAGGTGTGACATGTTGGCCCAACTTCAGCTTCATACATGACACATGGTATACATGGTGGATTTTTTACTCTAGTGGCAAATCCAACTTGTAAGACACACTACCAATCTTCTGCAGTACCTGAAATGGCCCAAAATATCTTGGGGATAACTTCCACCTACCCTTGGAAGCCAATGACTACTGCCTATAAGGTTGCAATCTCAGAAAAACCCAATCCCCCACTACAAAAGACCTATCCTACCTGTGCCTATCAGCTTGGGTCTTCATTCTAGCTTGAGCAACAGCCAAATGAACCTTTAAGGTGTCCAGAATAGCTTGCCTTTGACTCAACAATGAATCCAAAGCATCCACCCTAGTTGTACCAGGCACATGACCTTGGAGCTTAGAGGGAGGGAAACCATACAAAGCTTCAAAAGGAGTTAACTTCAAACTAGTATGAAAGGAAGAATTGAACCAAAATTCAGCTAATGGTAGCCAAAAAGCCCACTAATGAGGTCTATCACTAGTGAAAGCCCTTAAATATTGCTCCAAACTCTTATTCACAATCTCAGTCTGCCCATCTGTTTGAGGATGGTTGGCAGTGGACATAGCCAAAACAATGCCTTGCAATCTAAACAACTCAAACTAAAACAGGGAAGTGAAGGTGGCATCCCTGTCACTCACAATAGAAAAGGGCATGCCATGTAGTTTAAAAATATGATGCATGTAAAGAGAGGCAATCTTGGCTGCATTATAGGGATGGGAAATAGGAACAAAATGCACATACTTGGTTGATTTGTCCACCACCACCAAAATAACCTCAAACCCCATAGACTTAGGAAGACCCTCCACAAAGTCTAAGCTTACATCAGTCCAAGGTGTAGTAGGGATAGGCAGTGGTTAAAGCAGTCCAGCAGGGGAAGATGTATTAGACTTGATCATCTGGCAAGTATCACAATCCCTGATGAACTTCTTGAGGTCAGACTTCATTCCATGCCAATAAAAGTCACTCTTGGCCCTTTGATAAGACTTCAAGAACCCAGAATGGCTAGCCAAGGGGCTGCTATGAACATGATGCAAAAACTGAAGCTTAAGAGGACAAGAAGGACCAATGTAGAACCTGCCCTTGTAGAATAATAACCCATTCTGAAAAGTGAAGCCCTTAGAAGAAGTACCAGCTTGGACAGCAGCAATGAGTTGTTGGACAGACTCATCTAATGAATAACTATCCTTCAATACAGCCAACCAAGTAGGGTCATGGACTATTAAGAGCATCAAGCAACTTGCTCTGCAATCAAAACTAGAAGTAAGCAAGTCAGAATCAGTCCCAAACATTCGAGACAAAGCATCAGCTACCCTATTATCACTACCCCTTTTATATTCCACCACAAAGGCATAGCCCAAAAGTTTAGCAAGCCACTTCTGCTGAGATAGGGTAGCAATTCTTTGTTCAAGCAGAAACTTAAGGCTCTGGTGATCAGTTTTAACCACAAAAGGTCTTCCCAACAGATAAGATCTCCATTTTTTTACTGCAGAAGCTAAAGCCATCAGTTCAGTTTCATAAGTGGATAAATTGAGGTATTTGGCTTTCAAAGCTTGACTATGAAAGGCTATAGGTCTCTGATCCCACATTAGGACGACCCCTAAACCCCTCCCTGAAGCATCACACTTAATTACAAATGGCCTAGAAAAATCAGGAAGAGCCAACACAGGAGGTTGAGTCACAACCTCCTTCAACCTTGTAAAAGCTTCCAAAGCCTTATCACTCCAATGGAAAGAATCCTTATTAAGGAGATCAGTTAAGGGTTGTGCAATGGTCCCATAACCCTTAATAAATTTCCTATAATATCCAGTCAGCCCTAGAAAACCTCTCAACGCCTTGACAGAATTAGGTATTGGCCATTACACTATAGCTGAAATTTTCTTGGGGTCTGTCTTGACACCCTCACCAGAAATGATATGACCCAAGTACTCCACCTCAGTGCAACCAAACACACACTTAAACTGCTTAGCAAATAACTGGTTTGACAATAACACCTCCAAAACAGTCCTAAGATGGGATAAATAAGCATCCATGGACTAACTGTAAACCAATATGTCATCAAAGAACACTAGGACAAATTTTCTCAGATAGGGTCTAAAGATAGAATTCATTAGGACCTGAAAAGTGGATGGTGCATTAGTCAACCAAAAGGGCATGACCAAAAACTCATAATGCCATTCATGAGTTCTAAAAGCAGTTTTATGAACATCCTCACTCCTCATCCTAATTTGATGATAACCTAACCTTAGGTCCAACTTAGAAAACACTGAAGCACCTGCCAATTCATTTAATAACTCATCCACAACTGGAATAGGAAATTTGTCTTTAATAGTGGCCTTATTAAGAGCCTTATAATCTATACACATACGCCAGCTACCATCAGCTTTCCTCACAAGCAAAACAGGTGAAGAAAATGGACTCTGGCTAGGCTGTATTGACCCTACTTCCAACAATTCATTTACTATCTTTTCAATTTCAGATTTTTGGAAATGAGGGTACCTGTATGGTCTCTCACAGACAGGCAAGGTGCCCTCCTTGAGATTGATGTTGTGCTCATGGCCTCTGATGGGAGGCAGACCAGTAGGAACAGCAAAGACTTTGGAGAACTCACCCAACAAGTCAGCCAACTCTAGTGGAAGGTGTGGTTGGATAGTGACAACAAAATCTGTAGCAGTGATTTGTAGCACTAAGCCCTTTCTAGTTTGCCCACTAAAAAGCTTGTTAGCATCAGAAATGGTTGTAGAAGTAGCAGGCTGCAACCCTTGGAGAAATACCCTCTTTCCCATAAATAGGAACTTCATAGTCAACAAGTGAAAGTCCCAGCTGATTACCCCCAAAGTACTCAACCATTGAGTACCCAAAACCACCTCACAACCTCCTAAATGCAAGATATTAAAGTCCAAAACAAACCTATGCCCTTGTAAAGTGATAGTGACCCCATGATAGCTCCCTAAAGTCTTAAGAATTACGCCATCAGCTACTCTAACCTCCAATATCTGAGAGGCATCCAGGTGCAAATGCAACACTGGTAACACAGCAACATCCAGAAAATTATGGGTGCTCCCAGAGTCAATGAGAGACACCACATCATGATTCTGGATCCTACCTTTTATCCTCATGGTATTAGAAGTAGGATTCCCTACTAATGCATACAATGTGATCTCAGCAGGGCCCACTCCATTTCTTAAATTGACATCCTGATTATCTAGCAAGACTTCATCCTCATTAATCTCCACCAGTTGTACCCTTGAAGGTTTAGGTTCCAACTCCATTATCTCTTCCAACAAAAAACAATTTAGCTCCTTTACACTTATGCCCCATCTGCCACTTCTCATCACAATTGTAGCAAAGCCCCAGTTTCCTTCTCTCCTCCATTTGTGCTCCAATCAGCCTTTGTAAAGGAACCTTAGTTCTTGACTCCATTCTAGCTTCCAACTTAGGTGTTCCCAAAATTGAAACTTTACCAGTATCCATTGAATTCCTAATTCCCTTCCTACTATTAGTTAGGTATTCTTCTTGAATTTTTGCCAACCCAAAGGCTTCATTAAGAGTTTTAGGGACCAACATCCTAACTGGTAGTCTAATCTCATCCTTCAATCCACTTAGAAAACAACTTAATTTGTGTGACTCAGATAAATCAAAGATCCTATTTAACAAGATTTCAAAGTTACCTTTGTAAGCAATCACAATGGAATGTTTGTTTGAGTCTAGTAAGTGCCTCCATAGGATCATTATAAGCTGTGACACCAAAACGAGTCTGCAAGGCTTTGATGAAGACCTCTCAGCTAGAAAAACCACTTGCTTGCTCTGCATCCTAAAACCAAATAAGGGCTTCTTCCTCAAGATGATACAAAGCCATCATCACCTTCTGATGCTCAGGGGTGTTGTGATATGAAAAGAATTGGTTAGCTTTATAAACCCAACAAGTTGGGTCTTCTCCATGAAACCTTGGAAAATCCAATTTCAGATTCTTGAGGGAATTGAGAGGTGAGGACTCTGAATTTCCCCCATTATTGTTGATGAGAAGAGCTCGAGAACTTGAATTTGGAATTTGGCGCTTATCCTCTGCTTCAGCAATCCTTTGCATGAACCTAGTAATGGTCTGCAATTGCTTCTGGATTTCTTGTAATGCTTGTTCGTGATTCTCAGAAACCTTAGCTAAAGCTGCAATTTTTCCTGAATTCTGTTTCTCAGAGTTTTGTGAATTGGAATTTTGGGAAGTGGAACAAGTTTCTGTCATGGTGGTGTGGAAGGATCAGATGCTCTGATACCAAATGTTAAGGTTCTATTAGTGAATTGGGGATAAAAGTGTGTTGGTCACTTCAAGGGGACCTGACCTCCATGGAAGATTAGAGAGAGAGAGAGAGAGAGAAAGAGAGAGAGAGAGAGAGAATGAGCAATGTATTATTCATCAGTCCATGAATGAATCTGTTACAGTGGTTCCTTCCTTATACCTGTGTAATCCTAACTAACTCCCAGTACACTGATACAACTAACTCACACTCTTAACCACCCATCACTCTATTAACTAGTGTGGTAATCTTTAATCCCATGGTAACTAACTAATAACTACCTATCTATTACAACCAATAAAGCTCACATGTGCCATTACACTGCAATTGGAATATGGATTCCTAATAGAATGGAAGACTGGCCTTGTGCACGACCATCCTAGTAGGAATATGAAGATTTAACAAAGGAGGGTCTTCCTAGTTTAAATCCTAAACCCCAAATCTATACGGTAAGTGAAGGAATAGCCTCGTGCATCACCATATTTGATTTTAGGGTTTATTCAAGGAAGATTTCTTCTATATTATGTCTTTTTGGGAGGGTGGAAAAAAAAAGGAGATAAAATATTTTTGGTGAGTGTTTGGTTGGAGAGAGGGAAGGAAAAAAAAAAGGTGGGGCTTGGGTGTTTTCTACCCGGGCCCACCAAAATGGGAAGAAAACTGGGTGGAAAATGCTCATGGTTTGAGCAGACGAAAATTCCCATGTGCAAAGTGCACACGAGTTTCGTTCTTTGCCAATTTGCATCTTTCTTTTTTTTCCTTTGATTTTTGTATCTCTGTCATGCTATTTGTCTTAGTTTTTTTTTTTAATTCTTTTTTTTTTCCATCTTCTTTGGTTTTTGTCTTTTCTTATACTTCTCATTCGGTTTTTTTCTTTTTTCTTTTTTTGTCTCTCTGTTATACTATTTGTGTCAGTTTTTTTTTCTTTATTCTTTTTTTTTTTCATCTTCTTTGGTTTTTGTCTTTTCTTATACTTCTCATTCGTTTTTTTTTTTTTTTTTCATCTTCCTTTGGCTTGTGCTCTTCAAAAAAAAAAAGTGTACACAATTTTTTAATAAATAAATGTGTTAGTTTTCTTTATTTATTTAATAAGGATATAATTGTAAATTTATATCAACTTCATTTCCCATCAAACAAATGAGTTTTTTATCTCTCCACTTTTTAATCATCCCAACCAAACACAAATGAGAGAAAATTAAATATCTTCTATCATCACACTTTAATTTCTATCCATTCCTCATTTTCTATCTTCCCACTTTTTCACCCCTCCAACCAAACGGATTTTTAAAGTTCAAGGATGGTTCATGGTGCTAGCTAGAGAGCTAGCATCCTTGAACCTTTGCATCCATGAGAAGGTGACAAGGAAAAATAAAAAGAGCTTTAACGTAAAGTGCATAATTTAGTAACCATTTAACCTTTGGTGGTATGGCCGTAAGTATTAGTGACCAAACCAAATTAATTGCTTGGGTTCTTTCATTCTTATGTTTTCTTTTTGTTCCATACTATTTCAAATTTTGACAAATTCAGTAGACAACAACAAAATAAAAACAAAACAAAAAACCATAATATGGAATGCGAAAATTTTTAGAAAAGTTTTATTCGGAAAAAAATAAAAAACTGATCATGGAGAAATTTTTGTATCCATTGGTATGAGCCAGTGAGTTCTACAAGACCAGTTCCCGTCAAAGTCCTTTCAGTTCTAGTTCCCACCATTGGAGTCCTAAAACAACGCAGCAGATATCTGTGTGCTCCTGAGGAATCTCTTTGATTATTACTTCTTCCCATATTTCCTGCTGTTCTTACAAGAACACCATGTCAGCTATTAGAGAGCTTGCTCTATCCTCTCTCTTTCAGGTGTTATTTCAAAGGTTAACTTCACTTGACTTGGCGAAGATTTTTCACTAAGGGAAAATTGAGCTAAGTCAGGATGGGAAAGTTGCTGACAATCCATGCAGCTCTGGATGATGCAGAAGAGAGGCAGATGACAAACAAGCTCGTGAAGGTGTGGTTGGATGAGCTTAGAGACTTGGCTTATGATGTGGAGGATAATTTGGATAGTTTGGTACTGAAATTATTATGAAAATGTTATGGATTTGAATTTGGGTACTTGAATATGGACTTGGATTTGGATTTAAAATGTCTTGTTTCCAAATCTATAAATTTTATTGTTTGAATTTAATTTTTACCTAGAAAGATTTTTTTTTTTTTTTTTGAGGGTCTACCTAGAAAGATTTGAAACTATAAAATTTAAATCAATTGAAGAATGGCAATAGGATTCTAAAATTTCATGGACTCATATGTTGTTTTTTCATGGAAGATAGTTTCATCCTATTGCGCCCATTTTTGACGATTGCTCTATATCTTCAAACTAAGACATTAATTGGTTTTTGGTGTATATAAAGATCAAACCTCATATCTCTTATTCGACCGCAAGAGACTTTACTAGTTGAGCTAACCGGAACCCACTCCATAAACTCATATTTTTTATCAAAAGATTTCAAGGTTTTAAATTCTTGGTGGATTTAGCTAAATCCAAATCTTTAATATTTTTAAACTATTCAAACAAAGTATTTAGATTTTAATTACCTAAATTCATATCCCACCTAAATTCTAGTATCTATTACTATTAATAACAGGATCCTCTGCTTGGGTTTCAACATTTTGCGTATTAAAATACTATCACATAAATTCTTAAACTCTCTAAAATGCTCTTATCTTTTAGTTAAATAATTTTAAATTAAAAAGCATAAACTGGTTAAAAGAGTAATTTACTGTTCATAAATTTTAGGCATTTTCCTTTATCTTCTCCATTTAGTCTAAAATTTAGGACACTATCTCTATTTCATTTTTAAACATTATTTCACGTTATCTTTCCTCTTTCTTTAAAAAAATACAAACAATTATTTATATATCACTTTTAAATATTATAACACTAAACCAAAATAAATAAAGTATTATTGCATACACAAAGCGTGTGAGATGAGTCTAGTATGTGTGTGTGTGTGTGTGTGTGTGTGGTGGGTGAAAATATAATTTTGCTGACTTTCTTATAATAAATTTGTTATTTGAAGGAGGTTCTGCTGAAACTAAGTACATCATAATTCATCGGGAAGGTGTCCTTGGTAGAAGGTACTTGAAAGGGTTAGAATGTGTACCTAATAGGATCAAAGAGTATGTACTTGGGAGTGACAAAGGGAGTTCTCGGCCTAATGCACCTCGGCCAAGTCAGAGAGAGTTTCTGGGAGTGTCTGAGAGAGTGCTTCGAAAAGTCTCCTCGGCCAAAGGGAGTCCTCAGCCTAATGCACCTCAGCCAAGTTAGAGGGCGCACTTAGGAGTGTCTGAGAGAGTGCTCCGGAAAGTCTCCTCGGCCAAAGGGAGTCATCGGCCAAGTCAAAAGGGTATCTGGGAGTGTCTGAGAAAGTGCTTTGGAAAGTCTCCTTGGCCAAAGGGAGATAATCCCTTAAAGGATCAGAGCTCTAAGAGAATCAAAAAGAATGAGAAAGTGAGAAAGGGAGCTTCCTCTTTTCCAAATGGTCTCTCCCCCTTTTATAGAGAACCCTGTGGTTGTAGATGTTCAAGCAAATGTGTAGGCTTAATGTACAGAACATGTGTCACCATGCATGGTTCTTCAGTACTAAATGTGCCAAATTTTAATTCGTTGCATTCACTTTGTTTAAAAATGGGACCCCCAACAATAGCCCCCCAGTTTCTATTTGCCTAATTTGAGGAGAGGAAATGGACACTGGATGCACTCTTGGGACCTTGGCTAACTAATGGTCTGGCCATACTTGGGTAGATCAGCCTTTAGAGAATAATGACAGTGTTGGGCTCAACCGTACCTAGACTAGCTAGGATTTTGACCTAATGGTGGCTTTAGGCTCAGCCATACTTGGGCTAGCTAGGATTGGGCTCGGCCATACTTGGGCTAGCCAGGGTTTTGATATAATGGCTGCGCTGGGTTGGGCCATACCTGGACTGGCCAGGATTAAGAGATGATGGCAACACTGGGCTCGACCATACTTGAACTAGCCAGGGTTTTGAGATAATGGCAACACTGGGCTCAGTCATACCTAGGTTAGCCATAATTTAGAGATGATGGCGACGCTAGGCTCGGCTATACTTGGGCTAGCTAGGGTTTTGATATAATAGGGGCACTAGGCTCGGCCATACTTGGGCTAGCCAAGATTTTGATATAATGGTGGCGCTAGACTCAACCATACCTGGGTTGGCCAGGATTTTGATTATCTAGATGCCTTCTGAGAGAAACTTACAAGAGTCTTCTATGATAGACCACCCTAACACGTCCCCCATTTGATGCGTGGCTAGTAGTTGCTTTTATGTAAGGACTAGACTTTAATCTCAAGTTGTACCATAGCTTCAATTTGGCTTCCCATAGATGGCGCCAATTGTAGTGGGTAAAAATATGATTCTGTTAACTTTCCTATAATAAATTTGTTATTTGAAGGAGGCTTTGCTAAAACTAAGTATATCATAAGTCATTGGGAAGGTGTCTGAAAGGGTTAGAGTGTGTTCCTAATAGGATCAAAGTGTATGCACTTGGAAGTTTCAAAGGGAGTCCTCGGCCTAATACATCTCAACCAAGTCAGAGGGAGTTCCTAGGAGTGTCTAAGAGAGTGCTCCGGAAAGTCTCCTTGACTAAAGGGAGTCCTTGGCCTAATGCATCTCGGCCAAGTTAAAGGGAGCACCTAGGAATGTCTGAGAGAGTGCTCTAGAAAGTCTCTTCGACCAAAAGGAGTCCTCGGCCTAATACACCTTGGCCAAGTTAGAGGGAGCACCTGGGAGTGTTTGAGAGAGTGCTCCAGAAAGTTTCTTCAAACAAAGGGAGTCCTCGGTCTAATGCACCTCAGCCAAGTCAAAAGGAGTACCTAGGAGTGTCTGAAAGAGTGCTCCAAAAAGTCTCCTCGGACAAAGGGAGATAATCCCTCAAAGGGTTAGAGCTCTAAAAGAATTAAAGAGAGAGAGAGAGAGAGAGAGAGAGAGAGAGAGAGAGTTCTCTTTTCCAAATGATCTCTCCCCCTTTTATAGAGAACCCTGTGGTTGTAGATGTTCAAGGAAATGTGTAGGCTTAATGTACAGAATATGTGTCACCATGCATGACTCTTTGGTATTACATGTGCCTAATTTTAATTAGTTGCATTCACTTTGTTTAAAAATAGCACCCCACAAAAAAATATATATATATATATATAAGCTGTCAAAATAGTTAATCATTTTTTTCCATAAAAAATTTCTTAAAATAGTTTACTAATGTGTGCCCTTATTGCACACGTTAGTAAAACTCTTTCATTAATGATGATACCAAAAATCGTCAGTGAGTTATGTAGTACTCATGTACTCTAGAAAAAACCTGCAAAACAGAAACAAAGAAGACCCTACAGAGAGCACCAATGTGGTACCGGTCAAATACCCTCTGAAGGTTAAGTTAGAGAGAATTTCTACAACTCTAAAGTGTCAAAACTGGGAAAAATTATGCAGACCTTGGTTTGTAAGGGATTTGAGGTTTTTATAGTGGTATAGAGCTGACCTCCGTTTCTTGGTGGAGAAGGTGTTTCCTTGTAGAGAAGATCCTCTTTAATGCCCATATATCGTGGGATTATTTCCTTGTAGGGATTTTGGGCATGAGATGCAAGACATTTCCATATTAGGTTTCTTGGAGACCACTTAGGCCACGTGGGTGCCATGTGGCTTCACTATCCGTCTCCCTTGCGTCCGTCCGTCTCATTGGAATTGGTTCTCTACAAAGAATCCACCCATCTTACTTAAGTCCGTATACTTTGAAGGGTCTGTCGGTTTTTTTGCCTTTATGTCTGACATACGATCCCCTCTACCAGTTCTTTGATTGTTAGGCCATCTAGACCATCTCCTTTGGCAACACCGTCGCTTATGACTAACTCTGTTGATTGGATTCGTCTGCCTTGGGATTTATCCCTATCAGCTACCCACTCACTCTATGGGTCCGTCGCCTGGTATCCCAGACGGATACGTGGAGTGACGGTCTCACCTAGTTTCTAGGGAGTCGTGTTTTGATTGACAAGCCAATTGAGAGTCATAAATGCTGGGGGGACACGTGGCACAATTTTAGTGGTTGGTTACTCGGACCGAAGCGTCTCTTCGTCTTCCACTCCGTTTCCTCTATATTTATATAAATATATATATATATATATTTATATATATATGTTGCTTCTCCCCTTCATTTCTACTTTTCGCAACCATTTTCCAGTGTTAAATAACCACCGTCACCTGCAGGAATTTGTTACTCTATCACCTCACCGCGTCCATTCACCACGCTGTTTCCGTCCCCTTTCTGCATTGTACACCTGTAAGTGCTCTCCGTCCTATACACATATTTTTTTTTTCTTTGTTTTCTTTAAGTACTATATGTCCATCGCATATGCAAACCTGTAAAGTCTTAGGAGTTTATCCGTCACGTGTAGGTGTAATAGATGTCTAGTAAAGCGTCGAGTGAGCAATCATGTGTCCGTGATGGATCGGGCTACAATGAGGTGTACCTGTCAGGTCAAGATGACCCTGGCGCCTCTTATACTAAAAGGGCTCCTTCTTCCAACTCACCTTCCGAGGAAGAGGATGAGGATTCAGACGTGGACGGGTCAGAGAGTGATACAAGTGGAGACTCAAACAGCGAGGAGAACATTGAATCTCCTATTAGATCTGTCATTGGCCCTGATGGCCTTAGGAAGTTCTTTTTTCCCCTTATGTGGACGGTCAACGATTTTAATTCGACCATTAAAAGAAAACACTTCGACACCTTATGAGAAAGATATCAGATTCCTGTCGACATCCTCATCCGTCTACCTTTTAAGTTTGAGAAGTGTTATTACCGTGGTGTTGATAACGTCGGGGTGTATGAGCAAATGTTCAAGGCGGGATTTAGACTGCCTTTGAGTGCTCTCCACCGTCGCTTACTCCAGTACTTAGGACTAGCCATCACCCAGATTGCTCCGAATGCTTAGAGAATCTTCCTTGGTGCGGAGGTGTTGTACGAGGTTCTAAGCAAAGGGAGACGTCAACTAACTGTGGAGGAGTTCTTCCATTGTTACTGTCCCTCTGTGATCGTCAAGTCTAGCTTCCTGCCGAGGAAACCGGTGCTCAGGCTAGTGTACAAGACCCCTAATTCCAACCGAAATTGGAAGAACCGGTATTTCTTAATCTAGGGAGACAACTGGATGTGCCACCTCGATAAACGGGAGAACATGCCCCTTGTTGATAGAACTTAGGGCATAATGCCTCCGTTTGGTAGGTGTTCATTTGCTTAAATTTGCTCGTTTATTTATTTTGTCCGTTTTACTTGTTAGTCTAACTGTCTTTTATTGCAGCTCAGGACCGTCCAGAGGTTAACCTTGAGCAGTGGAACATTTTGGAGAAGATCTTCAAAATTTCGTTAAAAGAGAGGACGTGGAAGAAGCTCGTCACTTTGGACACCCTGCACTGGTACTGCAAGGGTCCCGAGCCTACAGCCACTGCCCATCGTTACTACAAACAAGCACGCCAACGTGAGTCCATCGCCTACTCCTTTCTTTTTAACTTTTTTAACTTTTTAGTAATTTCTGTCTAACTATTTCTTTCCGTCCCCTTTGGTGCAGAAATGGAAGATGGTAAGAAAAGGGCTTACATATGCCAACAAGCCGCCGCGTAGGTGAAAAAAAAGCAGGAGGAGGGCATGCCCCCTAAAGGAACGAGTCCACTGAAACCGTTCATCAAAAGGAAAACGACGGACAAAGTTGACCGTCCTGCCAAGAAGCCAAAGGTGGTGACTGGTCCAACCGTCGGGGAGACGCCTCCATCTGCCAAGCTGCCTCCTCCGCCCCGTCACGGGGCAGGGAAGGGTTTAATGACGGCTAAAGGTCCCGTCTCTGAGAAACGCCTCACCCTCCTCCGCAAGGATTCACGGTATTGTTGGGGTTTATGCCCTAAAATCCAATTTATTGGCATGCCATAAATAATTAAATTGTTTAATTATATGAGACTATCTATAAATGAACTAATGGGACATTATCTTAGTCCATGAGATGCATAGTATGTAATTTATGTGATTTAGTCACAGAAGATATAAATCACAAGTTTTTTGTAAACTCAGGATTTTAGTTCGTAGTCGGTGATGAAATTGGGCATTTCATCTGCAAAGACTATAACATATCAACTAAGATGATTTGTCTTGATTATGGAAGTGGAGACTTCTAGTTGGTATGTTGATATGTTTTAAGAGTTAAGACATATTTGAACTGGACCGCTGTGAGATTTATTATTCTCCTAATGACTGTCAAATGAATAATAAATCTCAAGACTTTTATTTACATCAACTCTAAATCTTGAGAGAATAATGGACCTTATCATGAGGTGTAGGTTGCTTTGATATATCAGGAGTGAGATCTAAAAGTCACGATCAAAACCTCAAAATGTTGGGCAGCCGCATTTAATGTTGATGGAACATATATTCTCAAGATGGAATTCATAATCTCTTAACGGAGATATAAAATATTCCATTGAGATAAGTTTAATGGGTTTGGTTATTCAGAGTGTTGGGCCCAACCACTTTAGTAAGGAGTTACTAAAGTATATATTTATGAAATTGGATTTCATAAATATATGATGAATAACATAAAGGATTAAACTGGGTACTCAGGGATTAAGATGTAGTAATCTTCAAAGTGGCAGTCTACATTCATGACTTTGTATTACTACGAATATTTTAATAAAGGGGTTGCATGTACAATAAAGTCTTGGGATATAATTTATAGATAATGCCTAGAGTGCAACTATATTTATATAGTGGTATTAAATATATTTAATGGTAACTTTGGACTTGTCAAGAGTTGACAGAAAAGCTCAAGGCCCATTGGAGCTAGTGTCTTATTGGTCCCTTTTGGTCCCACTCCAAGTCACACACTTAAGCCCAATTGAAAAGGCCCAAAAGGCTAGCCCAATTAGATAATCAGTTAGATATAAAGGGAGAAACATACAGAATTTTGTAAGTGACATGATAGAGAGAAATCTTTATGAAATGGTTTGTATGTGTGAGTGAAAGCCACTCTCTTATTCTCCCTTGGAAACTGATTGAAAGACCACACTTCTTGGGCGTTAGTGGAATTAGAGTGAAGATTAAAAGTGTTTTCAAGTACTTCTGATCTTTTGTTTTGAATTTCACTGCATCAAGGTATGCTTTCTATTTTTTGTTCTAGAATTTAAGGTTACATATTATCTCTCATGAATGAAGTAGATCCGTATTTGTTGCTTCCGCTATGTGTTTTGTATAAGATGCAAAACCAGATTTTCTAACAATTAGTATCAGAGCGGTCTTCAATATCATGCTTGTATAACATGTGATTGAGGTTTTAGAATAAAAGAAAATATTTTTCATGGTGATTTAATTTTCTGCAGTAAAGTTTCTGCATAATTTTGTTCTAGAATCACTGTTCATTAAAAGCAGATGCCATGATTAATATATGTGATATATTGATTGTTGATTCGGGAACCATTGGCTTGATATTTGTTTTTATTATGGGTCTGACATGATTCGTAAAGGCAATGGTAGTACTAATAGTTGAGGCTATGGCTTAAGGTTTAAAAATATGAATGTAACTGGTATAACCGTCATGTGCGTGCACTTCGTTTTGCACCGGTTGGATATACTTGGCACAGTTATTGTTTTTATTCAATAATTAGTGTTTCCGTTAACGTATATCTTGGCATGATATGTTGTTTTACAAATGTATTTGGTGGCCCATGTGGCATATTCAATCTGCCGTTAACATGCTTTTGTTTATATGTTTGTTAAAGCTTTATAATAAACATTGTCGGTTGCTTTTGATTTTGCTAGACGTACATGTATGAATGAATAACTTTCATTCTTGAATGATGAACATGTACAAATGTTAGTCTAGTGATATAAATATATATATAAATATATATATATATATATTTATGATCAAACTGTATATTAATGCTAGGATTATGAAATTTATTCCTAATGAGATTAGGATTGTGTTTTCAAGGTTTCTAGCATTATTATAGTTCTTGATCTTGATATTGAAAACCCTAATGTTTGATCTATAAATCTTTGTTGATAAAATCAAAAAATGTTTTTGATGGAAGAACAATGAAGATGTCAAAAACGGTTACTTGAAAATTCTAAAAACAATTCAGTTTTGCCCTTTAAAAACTAAAAACACGCGTTTTTCGCGGGTTAACTTCCCGCGAAGCTACTCACGAAAAATGCCTCTGAAGCACAAAACTTTTCGCGGGTAAGCTTTACTCGCGAAACAGTCGCGAGACAGTCGCAAAAGTTTATGTCTGATTTTTGTGTTTTCACTATTTAGCCTTAACCCATTTTCGCGGGAAGAGCTTAGTCGCGAGATTCTCGCGAAAATGCTTCTGAGGCTAAAGGTTCAAACGATCGAAGGCACTGAATTTTGAATTTTCACTTGTTTTTGACTAAGTGATAAAATTTTGATTAAAAGCAAAGCTATTTGATTAATTTTATAATCCTTAAAAGTTAAGGATATTTATTAATCATTATCTAACTAAAAGACCTAATGAGATCAAAGATGTTAGTTAAATAGAACTCTTAGTCCTAATTTGTTTTATGATTAAAAGTCCTTAATTTATTTTAATTAGAGGTTTTTAATGGATTAAAATTCTAATTAAAGTTATATAGTTTCTAATGAGATTAGAATACTTTATCTAGTAAATTAAGGATAGAGTTCTATATAACTAATTTTTGATTCATTAGTGTTTAAGGAATCCTAAATAGTTTAGGATTTCCATTTTAGTTAGTGATTCTAATGAGATTAGAGTCTTTATCAAGTGCAAGGTTATTAGTTGTGATGGGATCACAATTATTTAAAGAAAAGCCCAAATAATGAGTGGGAGTGCTTGAAATAACCCTTTTGTTAAGTTTATTGTAATGTGAATAGATACATTGTCTTGACTTCGAGTCTTGCATTCCAAGCAAAGGGTATTTACTTCACGGATTACATGATTAAACTTCTTTATAATTGCGCGAATGTTCGTTACGCTATTGTGACGTGACTTAGTTACATCACATTGAATTTAACAATTAAACACATCTAATGTGAAGGGTTACAATTGTGATTAGATCACAATGATTTCATGACAATCCACTTGTTTTAAAATTTTTAGTGAGAGAGAGATACAAGGGTTGGATCTCACGACCTCCATTATCGGTTCATAGTAGTGTGGGTAAGCACCTCGTCTTGGCATATATGCCTCGCGATCCCAAAGGAGAGTGTTTACTTCATAGTAATACAAGATTGAACTTACCCGTTTAAAGTAGTGTGAACAAGCACCTCGTCTTGGCGTATATGCCTCGCGATCCCAAAGGAGTGTGTTTTATTTCATGGTACTGCAAGTTTAAACACTATAAGGGAGATGAAATGTGGCTACACATGATTCTAGATAATAGTGTATACTAGACTAAGTGTAATGTTAACCTCCCAAAGGAGCTATGTCATTATTACTTAGAGGCTAAAGTTAATACGGTATATTATTAGTGTATGATAAGAGTTATCATGATAGCACTAATAATGAGAATAGTTCTCAATCAATTAATGTGTTTATAATAAACTTGCTACCAAGGAATTATAGACATGAATTGGGTTGTCGTTGCACCTAATATAGTATGTTTTTTCGGTTCCATATTATATGGTTATGGATGCAAAATAATAATGTCCTAGTATTTAAGTTCATAGTCTCAAATTGAAGTTGTCATAAATTTTTGTTCTCTAACTACTATTTTAATTGAATCATATTAACTAAGAAATAATTTTCGACATGGTGCTTAAAGGAGCTGAAGTACATAAATATGTTTCGATTCAGCATTGTTATAATTTCCTATACATGATGCATTTATGAAAAACAGCTTATGATGTGATCATAGTCTCCATTGGAATGCTAAAATGTTACATTGGCTTCTATCTCAATTGTGCTACAATATGAGTTGCAAGAGTTAGTACTAGACTTAGACTTTATATTAAGTCTAAATGAGATGTTTGGTATGAATCGTATTGAGTGCTAAAAAAGGTTCAAGGAGTTCCAATTCTATATCATTTTATGAAAATGTTTTAATTTTAAAATGAATTGGAATTCTTGGATGTAGAGATTAATTATTAATCTCATATGGATATGATCCACAAGTACTTGTTAGAATCATTTGATCAATTCAGATTGTTTTGAAACTAAATTCTTTTTCTGTTACCTGAATTGATGAGTAAGTTCTACGCAACGGAAGACATCCTAAAAGTTAAGGCTAGGATCAATATGATTTAATTCAAATTCTTAGCCTGAACCGAAAGGTAAGGGTAGCAAGAAAAGGAATTATAATACCAAACACTTGGACAAGCGAGTTGTCCTAGTAGTTGCCAAAAAGGAAATTAGACTCAAAAGTATGACCAAAAGGAAAGTGTTTATGTTTTGGTAAAGCTAAACAGTGTCTATAATTGTTTTCTAGATGGAAATTTACATATTTTACTTTTTAAAGAGAAAGTTTCATCCATTGGTAGTGTATGTTTTGGCACTTATGTCTAGATCTTATTAATCTAAATGTTATTCAAGATTGGTGAAAGATGAGCTTTTAGTACCATTATTTTGTTATATTCCCAGTCTATGAATTCTATTTAGAGGATAATATGATCTAGGGTTCCTTTTTGTAAAGGAATGAAGTTCCAATGACTTCTTTAAGTTAGTGCATACATAAAGGAGGAATAGGGTTCTTTTAAAGGTAGATTGTTCTAGAAGAAAAATGTCAAAATTTGTAGTAGGACAACTATAAAATACATTTGGAAATGAGATGGTTGTATTAGATACACCACAAGACATTATTCTGTAGATAACTATTACACCGGTACAATATCGTAGTGGGAGGATTATCAAATAAATTCATACTTTTGGAATAAACTTTTGAAGTCATTCCACAAGGATATGAATTTGATCCTCGGTCCTACGTAGAGGCAATAGATGATATGAATATGGATTATTGGATCAAGGTTATGTGAATAGAATTAGATTCTATATAAAGTCTAGAACTTGTAGAGGCGCCTAATGGCATTGAGCCTATTGTTCTCAAATAGGTTTACAAGAAAAATGAGATTGATAGATTAGAAGATGTAAACCTTCAAAGTCAAGATTAGTGGCGAAAAGATTTATTCAGAAAGAAATAGTTCGACTATGAAAATTTTTTTTCACCAATAGTCAAGTTTGACTCTATCTAGATTCTCTTATTCATTATATTTCATTTGGATGAAATATAGCAATGGATATGAAGAAAGTTTCTTTTAGTAGCAATCTTGAGGAAGACATCTATATGATGTAACTAGACTTGTTCATAGCAAAGAACCAGTAGTATTTAGTATGCAAGTTGCTTAAAGTTCATTTATGAACTAAAGCAAGCATCTAAATCATAACATATCATCTTTGATCAAGCAATCAAGTTGTTTGATTTTGATTAAATATTAAAATACCTTATGTGTGTAAAAGCTATATAGAATAATAATTTTTTCAATGTATGTTGATGACATTCTAATCATTTAGAATGATGTAGAGTTGTTGTCATCAAAGGAGTTCTGGTTGTCTAGTCCAGTTTGATATAAAGTACTTGGGAAAGATTGGTCACATCCTAAGAATTAAACTTTGTTAAAATTAAGAAATTAGGATGTTGGATCTATCTCAAACTGCTTAAATAGATTAGATTCTAGCCAAGTATAGCATGTAATACTTTAAAAAATGATTCTTTCCTTTTAAGTTTGAAGTTCCTTTATATAGAACTATAGTTCTAAGACATATAAAAGGAAGAACATATTAAGACAGTTCCTTATATCAAATTGATAGGAAGTCTTTATGCTATGCTAAATACTAGGCTAAACATCTATTTTGTGGTAAGCATAGTAAGCAAATATCAATTGAATCAAAGATCACTTAATTTAGTGGGAGTAAAGCATATACTTAAATATCTTAGGAGAATGAGGGATTATATGCTTGTCCACCAAAGTGAGGTTTTGATGGTTACTGAATGTACAAATACTGACTTGTAGTTTGATTGTGATTCATGAAGTAGGACTTCAAGATATGTGTTCATCATAGGTGGTGAAGATACACATTAAGCGTAAGTATCATCTCATTAGAGAGATATGAGTACGTGAGAAGTAGTAGTAGAAAAAAATAATTTATGTAATAAATCTGGCTGAAACTTGTTTCCAAACCTTGCCTTAGAGTGACTATGAATTACTCTAAAAGGAGATAAGTGTCGGATATATGGTAAATTGTCTTTGAGGGCAAGTGGGAAATTGTTGGGGTTTATGCCCTAAAATCCAATTTATTGGCATGCCATAAATAATTAAATTGTTTAATTATATGAGACTATCTATAAATGAACTAATGAGACATTATCTTAGTCCATGAGATGTATAGTATGTAATTTATGCAATTTAGTCACAGAAGATATAAATCACAAGTTCTTTGTAAACTCAGAATTTTAGTTCGTAGTCGGTGATGAAATTGGGCATTTCATCTGCGAAGACTATAACATATTAACTAAAATGATTTGTCTTGATCATGAAAGTGGAGGCTTCTAGTTGGTATGTTGATATGTTTTAAGAGTTAAGATATATTGAACTGAACCGCTATGAGATTTATTATTCTCCTAACAATTGTCAAATGAATAATAAATCTCATGACTTTTATTTACATCAACTATAAATCCTGAGAGAATAATGGACCTTATCATGAGGTGTAGGTTGCTTTGATATATCAGCAGTGAGATCTAAAAGTCACGATCAAAACCTTAGTATGTTGGGCAACCGCATTTAATGTTGATGGAACATATATTCTCAAGATGGAATTCATAATCTCTTAACGGAGATATAAAATATTCCCTTGAGATAAGTTTAATGGGTTTGGTTATTCAGAATGTTGGGCCCAACCACTTTAGTAAGGAGTTACTAAAGTATATATTTATGAAATTGAATTTCATAAATATATGATGAATAACATAAAGAATTAAACCGGGTACTCAGGGATTAAGATGTAGTAATCTTCAAAGTTGCAGTCTACATTCATGACTTTGTATTACTACGAATATTTTAATGAAGGGGTTGCATGTACAATAAAGTCTTGTGATATAATTTATAGATAAGGCCTAGAGTGTAACTATATTTATATAGTGGTATTAAATATAATTAATGGTAACTTTGGATTTGTCAAGAGTTGACAGAAAAGCTCAAGGCCCATTGGAGCTAGTGTCTTATTCGTCCCTTTTGGTCCCACTCCAAGCCACACACTTAAGCCCAATTGGAAAGGCCCAAAAGGCTAGCCCAATTAGATAATCAGTTAGATATAAAGGGAGAAACATACAGAATTTTGTAAGTGACATGATAGAGAGAAATCTTTATGAAATGGTTTGTATGTGTGAGTGAAAGCCACTCTCTTATTCTCCATTGGAAACTGATTGAGAGACCACACTTCTTGGGCGTTATTGGAATTGGAGTGAAGATTTAAAATGTTTCCAAGTACTTCTGATCTTTTGTTTTGAATTTCATTGCATCAAGGTACGCTTTCTATTCTTTTTTCTAGAATTCAAGGTTACATGTTATCTCTCATGAATGAAGTAGATCCATATTTGTTGCTTCCGATGTGTGTTTTGTATGAGATGCAAAACCAGATTTTCCAACAGGTATACCATCGAGCAGCTCTCGTCCATCATCAAGGATGATGATTATGAAGATTTGGGCAACCATGCAACTGAGGCCATAAGGGAGGCGGGCCTCTTCAGCTTGGCTCAGGTGTGTATCCATCCTTCTTTCTCTCTCGTCACTCTGTTACCCTTATTTCTAACCTTGTTTTGATTTTTTCAAGGGGTACTAATGATGAAGGGCCTGATGGACCGCTGCATGGCCCAAGAGAAATTAGTTGACCATCTGAAAGAGAGGGCTGAGGCCGCAGAAATGGGGCTATATGAGCTTGAGGCCTGGAGAGAGGTGCAGATCAAGAAGCTTGACCTGACGAAAAAAGCCCTAAAGGAGTCAAAGGGACAAGCCGAGGTGCTGAAAAATGTGCTTAAGGACAAGGAGAGGGAGATCTCCTCGTTAAGGAAGTAAGTCCTTCGGGCTAAGGAGCACGGGAAAACGGAGTTTCGTAACTCCGATGCCTTCCTTTACGAGCTCGACGGTTGTTTTGCTAACGGCTTCAACGACTGCCTCCGTCAGGTTTAGGCTTCCTTTCCCGATCTGGACTTGTCTCAGATCTCTATTGACACCGCGGCCCAAACCCCAGCCAGATCCGTCAAACCTGAAGGTACCAACGAGCTATTCGAGGCTGACCTTACTCCCGACGCTCAAGGTGACGAAGAGATTGCTCTACAAGATGAACAGGTTAAATCCGTCGAGGATGAGAACCGTCCTCTTGAGGAAGCCAAGACGGTTGATCATGAGAAGGTCGTGGACGAGGAGGCCCCCATTGACCAACCTTAGATTTTAAAGCTTATTATTGTCTTGCTTTTCTTTTCCCTCCTTTTTTGTTATTTTTATTGTAGAAATCCTTGGGAGAACAATATTTATGTAAATTTTTAACATTGCCCACTGTTTTTGGGCTTTTGATGTAAACATTTTGCCTTCCTTGGGCTTATTATCTTTTTTCATATCCGTCGCTTGTATTTTTACTTGCTTGTTTGAACATGCTTCTGCCTTTATATTTCAATGGATTTTTTCGTCTATGTTAAGGTTAGGTGGGGTCAAACACACCTCCCGTTCCCTTTTGGGATCCGTCGTGCGTCGTGCAATTTTTACTTGACAATTCTATGGACTTAGGGATGTTGGGTTCAGACCCTTTGTACCTTCTATTCGTCCGTCTATAAACTTAGCAATCTTTGGATGTTGGTTCATGTTCGTCCATTGGGGGGAATTATAACACGAGTTGGGGTCCGTTCACCCTACGGACTTAGTAAATTTTTGAATATCAGTCGTACCCGTCCATTATGTGGGCTGAAAAGTTTGAACGCATCCCTTGGGATGCATCCATCGGTTTAAGAATTTAAATAAATATCAAGGAATCCCTTGGGATGCGTCCGTCCACTTAAAGACTTTAATAAATTTCAAGGCATCCCTTAGGATGCATCCGTCCACTTAAGGACTTTAGTCGTAGACGTGATTTTGTAGAAAGGTATATACGCGTATGGTATATCTGAATAACTCCTCTTATTAAAAAAAATTGTTCTTGAAAAAATGACAAGCTGCCCTCTAGGCTTAAAAGGTACTATAGATAATAAAAACTAACTAAAAAGAAATAAACTAGAAATGAGAAGTGGTGTTCTGCATGCCGCAATCTACTGGCAGTATCTCTTCAGGTGCTCGGTGTTCCATGGATGGTGCAACTTCTGTCCGTCTAGTGTCTCCAAGTGGTAGGTGTCTTTCCTCTGCCATGAAGTGATTCTGTAGGGTCCTTCCCAATTAGGTCCTAGCCTTCCCTGGAAGGTATCTCTTGTGGCGCCCGTTACCTTCCTCAGAACGAGATCTCCAACTTGGAAATCTCTGTGTCTGACTCTAGAGTTATAGTGCTTGGTCATGAAGTCCTGGTATCGTGCTAACCTTTGTTCAGCTTTTGCTCTAACCTCATCCACTAGGTCAAGCTGTTGGTGCATGGCTTCGTCATTCTTACTCTCATCATGGTTCCCCACCCTGTAGCTTGTGAGTCTGACCTCAGCTGGGATAATGGCTTCGCTCCCGTATGCTAGTCAAAATAGTGTCTTTCCTGTAGGTGTTCTGGCCATCATCTTGTACGCCCATAATACACTTGGCAACTCGTCTGGCCATAGACCTTTTGCCCCCTCGAGCCGAGTCTTGATGATTTTGAGCAAGGATCGGTTAATGACCTCAACTTATCTGTTAGCCTGAGGGTGGGTGGGCAAAGAGTAGTGGTTCTTGATCCCTAACTGTGAGCAAAAATCCCTGAATGACTCGTTGTCAAACTGTTTTCCGTTGTCTGAGACCAAGACTCTAGGGATTCTATACCTGTAAACGATGTTTCTCTAGATGAAGCTTCGTATGTTTTTCTCCGTGATAGTGGCCAGCGCTTCAGCTTCTACCCATTTGGTAAAGTAATTTATACCGACTACTAAGAACTTCAGCTGTCTTGCCGCCATCGGGAATGGGCCCATGATGTCTAACCCCCATTGGGAAAAAGGCCACGGGGCTGTCATTCGGGTGAGCTCTTCTGTGGGCTATCTGATAATATTGCTAAACCTCTGACATTTGTCGTAAGCTTTGACATAGGCTTAGGCATCCTTCTGCATAGTAAGCCAATAGTATCCTGCCTGAATCAGCTTGTGCACTAGTGATCGTGACCCCGAATGGTTCCCGCAGATCCCTTCGTGAACTTCCCTCATGACATAATCTGCTTCCTTAGGGCTTAGGCACGGTCGGGAGAAGCCTCTTTTGTACAAGACATCCTTTATCAGGACGAATCATGCCGCCTGAACCTTCAACTTCCTTGCAGCCTCCTTACCGTCAAGTAATGTGCCGTCTTTCAAGTAGGAAACTATCGGTGTGGTCCAGTTGCTTTCGGAGCCTATTTCCTGCATACCGACGCCATCTATCAAAGGTGAAAGCTTAACAAAAGAAAATACCTTATTGGGGATGAGCATATGTTTTGCTGATGAGGCATTGGCAAGGCGGTCGGCTTGCTCGTTCTCTTCCCTTGGGATTTAAACAAACTTGACTTGAATGTCGCCCACCTATTTCCTTACTTGCTCCAGGTACTTCTTCATCCGTTCACCTTTGCATTCGTAGTCATCGTTCACCTAACTTGTGACCACCTGAGAATCGCAATAAACAACCACACTTGTGGCCCCTACTGCTTTGGCAAGATCCAGTCCTGCCACTAGAGCTTCATACTCTGCCTCATTGTTGGTCGTAGGGAAGTCGAGACGAACCATGCACTCGATCTTGTCCCATTCTGGGGAGTGAAGTACTATACCTACTCCGCCAGCCTGCCTGTTAGATGATCCGTCCGTGTGGATACTCCATTGAGGGTGCTCTTCTGCCCCCTGGCCTTCCATATTGGTGAACTCCGTGATGAAGTCAGCAACTAACTGTCCCTTCATGGTAGTGTGCGGGCGGTATTGTACGTCAAATTCGCTTAACTCAATTGCCCATAATGCCATCCATCCAGCGGCTTCAAGATTACTCATTGCTCTCTATAGAGGCTAGTCTGTCAGAACAACCACTGTGTGGCCCTGGAAATATGGTTTGAGCTTGTGAGCTACGGTCACTAAGGCGAAGGCTAGCTTCTCCATCGGGGGGTACCTCTCCTCTACGCCTTGGAGCGCTCGACTAGTGAAGTATACGGGCTTCTGCACCCTGTCTTCTTCTCTAACTAAGGCCGCGCTGACGGTAGCTGGGGAGACGGCCAGGTAGAGAAATAACTCTTCCCCAAGTTTGGAAGGACTTAGCAAAGGTGGGGAAGAGAAGTATGCCTTTAAGTCCTCAAATTCTTGTTGACACTCGGCCGTCCACTCAAAGGACTTCTTCAATGTGTGAAAGAAAGGCAAGCATTTGTCTGTTGCCCTCGACACGAACCTATTCAGTGCTGCTACCTTGCCGTTGAGGTTTTGCACTTCTTTTATGTTCCTTGGTGGTGCCATCTCCATTATGGCTTGGATCCTATCTGAGTTGACTTCAATGCCCCTCTAAGACACCATGAATCCTAGAAATTTTCCAGCCGTTACCTCAAATGCGCATTTACTGGATTAAGCTTCATGTTATAAGAGCGGAGGGTATTGAAGGTTTCCTTAAGGTCGTCCAAATGGTCATCTTCCCGTCGACTTTTCACTAGCATGTTGTCTATGTAGACTTGGATATTCCTCCCAATCTGATGTGCAAACATTTTGTTCATTAGCCTCTGATACGTTGCGCCTACGTTCTTGAGACCGAATGGCATCACTCTATAGCAGAAGAGGCCTTGGCTGGTGACGAACGACGTCTTCTCCTAATCAGCCTCATCCAGCTTGATTTGGTTGTAACCAAAAAACGCATCCATGAAGCTCAACAACTGGTGTCTTGTTGTCGAGTCTACCAGGACGTCGATCCGCTGGAGTGGGTAGCTATCTTTGGGGCACGCCTTATTTAAGTCCGTGAAGTCTACACACATTCTCCACTTTCTATTGGCTTTCTTGACCATCACTACATTGGCCAGCCAGTCGGGATAGTATACTTCTCTTATGAATTCTGCCTTTTGCAACTTACGAACTTCTTCCGCTATAACTTTGTCTCGCTTCTGGACAAAGACTCTCTTCTTCTGCCGGATAAGGGGGAACGAGGGTGAGATGTTCAACTTATGAACCATGATTGAAGGGTCGATCCCAGGCATGTCTTCGTGGCTCCAAGCAAAGACATCCTGGTTCTCTCTTAGGAATTTTGTGAGTGCTTGACGGACTGATGGACTGGCGAGGGTGCCAATTCTGGTCATTCGCTTAAGTTTGGAGTTATCAAGAAGTATCTCCTCCAACCCTTCAACGGGCTCCACAATCGTCCGTTGCTTCTCAATGCTCATGGTCTGTAAGTGGTCATCCATCTCCAACATTGCTATGTAGCACTCGCGTGATGCCACTTGGTCTCCACGTACCTCTCCTACTCTGTATTCAGTGAAGGAACTTGATCATCAGGTGATAGCTTAAAGTCACGGCCTTCTACGAATTGAGGGTAGGCTGGCCCATTATGGCATTGTAAGCAGACGAATAGTCAACGACAAGGAATGTAACATCCTTAGTAATTTGCTGAGGGTAATCTCCAACCGTCACGAGTAATGTAACTACACCGAGGGGGTATACTTTCGTTCCTCCAAACCCGATGAGTGGTGCATTGGTTGGTACAAGTCGTTCTCTCTCGATTCTCATTTACTAAAATGCCGGGTAATAAAGGATATCAACAAAGTTTCCATTATTAACTAGAACTCGGTGAATGTTGTAGTCCTCCACCCGTATGCTAACAACGAGTGCATTGTCGTGGGGGTGGTGGAGATGTTGAGCATCTTCCTCCGAGAACCCAATTATGGGGGTTGTCGACCTGTTCCATCTTTGGAACGAAACCCATCAGTTGGACGTTCTAAACCATCCTAAGGTAAGTCTTACATGCCTTCCTGGACGAACCAGATGCTGTGGTGCCCCCTACAATCATCCTTATGTCCCTTAAAGGTGGCCTGAGGCACTCGTCATCCCTTCTGGCAGCCTGTTCCTACGGTGGGTCTGCCCTTTCTTTGCTGACAAATCGTTGTAGTTTCCCCAGTCTGATAAGGGCTTCGATTTGTTACTTTAAGTCATAGCATTCAGATGTGTCGTGACCGTGATCCCGATGAAAATGGAAATACTTGTCTCTAGACCTCTTGCTGGGATCTCCCTTCAACTTGCCAGGCCACGTTAAGGTCATATCGTCCTTGATCTGCATCAATACCTAATCAATCGGGGCAGTCAACAAGGTGAAGTTGGGGAACCTTCCAGTGGGGGGTTTAGAGCGCCTATCCTCCCGTCGGTCTCCAGTTCTAGTCATCTTTAATCCCTTGTCCTACCATGCATCTTCTTGCCTTTCCCTCTTCTTGGGTTTCTCCTATCGAGCCAGTAGCGCGTCCTCTGAGTTCATGTATTTAGTGGCTCGATAAAGCACATCTAACATAGTCTTTGAGTCGTTCTTGTATAAGGAGAACAAAAACTTCCCCTTTCGCAGACCATTGGTGAATGCAACAACAAGTATCTTGTCATCAGCTTCATCTATCGAAAGAGCTTCTTTATTGAAATGTGCTATGTAGGACCTCAGCATCTCGTCTTCTCATTACTTGATGCTCATCAGGCACGTTGTGGATTTCTTGTACCTGTGCCCCCTTATAAAGTGCAATGCAAACTGCGCACTTAGCTCTTTGAAGGTACCGATGGAGTTGGGTGTCAATCTGCTGAACCATATCCTGGCGGGACCTTTCAATGTAGTTGGGAAAGCTCGGCATATGATCTCGTCCAGAACACCTTGTAAGTGCATGAGGGTTTTGAACGACTCTAAGTGATCCAAGGAATCCTTTGACCCGTTACAGGCTTCTATCTGCGGCATATGGAACTTTGCTAGAAGGGGGAATGAAGTGACAGGTGTTGTAAATGGCGAGTCCGTCCAGTGGACCAGCTCGTCAAGGTCATTTGACACTTGCCCTTTGAGGGTGTTCATTATGAAGTCCATCCTCTCCTTCATCATCTGCATCTCTGCAACCATATGCGATGGTGCCATATCTGCGACGGATGGACGGCTGGTGTCTTGTTGCTCTTGTCTACTTGGGGCATTGCTGCCTTCTGGTCCTTCTCGGTCCCTCCTTTCGGCGCTGGTGCCTTCTTGCTCCTCTCCGTGATTGTTGGGCCCAGCATCCCTTTGGCGCAGCTATTCCTCCAGGTTGTGGTTTTGCTTAGTAAAACGTTCCATAGCCACGACCAGAGTCTGTACCTGTCTTTCGAGGGCAATAGTGCATGGTTCATCTTTATGATTGTTGTTGGTTGCCATCGAGTGAGTGAGTACCATACAACTCTTTGTCTGGAAAATGGTAATATGGTTGCTAATGTTTTCTTCCCCACAGACAGCGCCAACTGATGATGCCAAAAATCGTTAGTGAGTTGCGTAGTCCTCACGTGCTCTAGACAAAACTTGCGAAACAGAAACAAAGAAGACCCTACAGAGAGCACCGGTGTGGTACTGGCCAAATACCCTCCGAAGGTTAAGTTAGAGAGAATTTCTATAACTCTAGAGTGCTAGAGCTGGGAAAAATTATGTTACCTTGGTTTGTAAGGGATTTGAGCTGACATTCGTTTCTTGATGGAAAAAGTATTTCCTTGTAGAGAAGATCCTCTTTAATGCCCATATATCGTGGGATTATTTCCTTGTAGGGATTTTGGGCGTGAGATGCAAGACATTTCCATATTAGGTTTCTTGGAAACCACTTAGGCCACGTGGATGCCACGTGGCTTCACTATCTGTCTCCCTTGCGTCCGTCCGTCTCATTGGAATTCGTTCTCTACAAAGAATCCGTTCGTCTTACTTAAGTCCGTCTACTTCGAAGAGTTCGTCCGTTTTTCTGCCTTTCTGTCTAACATAGGATCCCCTCTACCAGTTATTTGATTGTTAGGCCATCTATACCATCTCCTTTGGCAACACCGTCGCTTATGACTAACTCTGTTGATTGGATCCCTCTGCCTTGGAATTTATCCCTATCAATTAATATGTCTTGAAGTTTGGACTAATGCTAACGAGACCAACACATTTCAAAACAAACTAAATTATGTTATTTTAATCTAATTATTATAATTTTTTATTTTTAATAATAAGGTGACCACTTGGACTGCACTTGTCAATGACGGCAACTGGTCTTGCTGGAAACTTCCTACTCATTAAGGATTTAAGTGCTTCACGCACTCCACTTCCGTGATCATTTTTTTTTTTTTTTTCTCTAGTAAAAAAGACATTCTAAAATTTTCGTATCACATTTTATTTTATTTTTACTGAATCCTTTGTCCTTTTAAGGTCAAATTGTAAAAGAAGTCCTAGGTTTAGCGTTTAGGTCCATTACAAACAGTCCTGTGCTTCTAATTTTGTATTAATTGAAAGTCACATTATTAAGAATACACGCCACCAGAAAAATGTTTGTTTAACCGCTATGCTATTAATATATATATATATATATATATATATATAGTGGAAGCTTAAAATTAAGAGAATTTAGAAAGTTAATTATGATTTCATAAAATATAAAAAACATCATTAATCTAATTAGATAATTTTTATTCTTAAAAAATTAAAAAAATATGGTTAAAATTATAATTTAACAAGATTCAAAAAAAAAATCTATCAGAAATTTTTTTTTCCTAAAAATTAGCACACTCTATCTAAACATATCTCACGTAAGTTTGGTACTTTTTTTCCTAAAAACTAACACACACTAAACCTAGCAGTTTAATTCATTTTAAATCCTAAATTTTATTATATTAAACTCAAAATTTAAAAAAAAGTCTTATCGCACGTGCAGAACGCATGTGATGAGGCTAGTATTTATTATTGTTACACTTCTATTGAGTTATATCATCCACTTATTTCCAACCAAATTTATATCAAAATACAATCTTAATTATGTATTTAAATGTCATTGTCAACTATTTGATTAATATCAAATATAATTTTGTGATGAATTTTGATTTTCATAGTAATTTCCTTTAAGAAAATGATAAACTATATATTTAAAACTTAAAGAGTTTAGTTGTATTAGGAAAAAAAAATTTAGAAAAATATAGAATACATATCAATCAAATACACGGACAAAGCCACCCTTGGACAATGGGAGGCAACGGCCTCCCACCCCCCAAATGTTTTTTATTTAAATTATTAGTGTATATATATATATATATATATATAGGTATTAATTTTAGCAATTTTGTTCTATAAAATTACATTTTGCCCCCTTTAACAATATCTTTAAATTCTTTTGAGAGTAATGCTACAATCAAAAAACTTTTTTATAATATTTTTACAAAATATTGAGGTAACAAATTCTTATTGGTTTGCATATGTGTCCACCATTTACATCACTTTTTTTACATAACAATAACCACTAACTACATCATTAATTTATAAAAATGTTTGTAACTCTAACATTTTCCTCCTTTTCAAGGCTATAAATCTAAAATTTTAAAAAAAAAATAGCCCATCAACAAAAATTACCAATAGCAAAAATACAAAAAAAAAAAAAAAAAAGCCTAATCAACCAATTTTACTCAAAACAAACAACTTGACATTTTAAAAAAAATTAAACAAAATAATTTTGTACTTAGTACTTACCTTGCAATACGCATCAAAGACACTTGAAAAAAAAAAAAAAAACAAACAAACAAACAACCCCAAAGCAGCTAACAGTAGAGCCTTAAGTCCGAAGTGATAGCAAAGCCGCCCCTTAATGATTATTTTTTTTGCAAAATAACACCATTTTGCTAACAATTTCGTAAGTTAGCAATGTTTCCAAATTATTTAGGAAACTGACATCTCAAGTTTCTTAGACTTGAGTTTATCGTAGTAACTCGAGTCTTAGAAACTCAAGTTCCATGTGCTAGCAGAGCTGATGTGGATATTAAAATCCACGTAGAAATTGAGTTTGAAAGACTCAAGTTCCTACTCTGAAAAAGCCAAGAACAAAACCCACTCTCTACTTCCTTCTTCCTTCTTCTCCAACCCAAAAATCACAATCTCAGAACCAGCACCGGAGCCTCTCTTAGAATTAAAAATAAATAAAGGGAGAATCAGAGAAAAAGAGAGAAAACAGAGATAGACCTGCACCAAGAAGAACAACCACCTTCCCAATCGGGAGAGCCACCGTCGATTTGCCACTGAGATGAGAACAAGTGGGTGGGTTTGGTTTTTGTAGATGATTTCGCAGGGTGGGTTTGGTTTTGCCATGGGTATTGGCCTCCTCTTCTTCTCCGTGGGTATGAATAGTGTTTGTTGGGTTTTGGTTTGCAATTCTAATCGGGATGAGGTGGCGGCGCGATTGTTGGTTTTGGGATTGTGAGTTTCGATCTGTATGAGGTGGTGGCGTGTTTGTTGGGTTTGGGTTTGAGTTTGTAGGGTTCCAATTGCTTTGATCGGTATGAGGTGTTGGGTTTGGGTTTGGGTTTGTGAGGAAGGTTTTGATCGGAACGGATTGGACCTAGTTTTTGCTGGAGTTACTCAGATCGAATTGGAATTGTGAGGAAGGTTTTGTTGGAGTTGATTGGATCGGATTGGACTTGTGAGGAGGAAGATTTTGCTGGAGTTGGTTGAAGGTAAGAACTAAAGTTAAGGGGACGAAAGGAATTCTGTGAGGAACTCAAGTCTCATAAACTCAAGTTCCACGTGGATTAAAATTATACATCAGTGTGGCCAGATCATGGAACTCAAGTCTCTTGTACTCGAGTTGCTATAGTAAAATCGAGTCTAGGAGACTCGAGATATTAGTTTCCTAAATAGTTTAGAAAACATTCTAACTAACAAAATTGTTTGAAAAATTGTGTTATTTTGCACCAAAAAAAATCCCCCCTAATTCCAAATCCTAACCCCATCCCTGATCAAATATATTTAAAATAATAAAATGATATATATAAGGATATTGATAGATGGAAAATATTTTTTTTAGGAAGAAAGAAATTATATATTATGAATCTGTTTGGAATCTGCTTATTTTGCTGAAACTGAATTTTTTTTATTAAAAGTACTATAAATAAATGTAAAAGTTAGCTGAAATAGTATAGTAAGGTTTGTGAATAGTACCAAAAAGTAAAAATAAGCTGAATTTTTAATTTTGCCAAATACACCCTATTGTTGTGTTTGAGTACCGCTTATTTTACTAAAACTAAAAAATTATTGCTGAAAGTACTGTAGATAAAGATAAAAGTTAGTTGAAATAGTACAGTGAAACTCATAAAATAGTGCCAAAAAATACAGTGTGACCCATAAATAATAACAAAAATAAACTAAATAGTAAAATAATTTTAATTTTTAATCCTAATTCCAACCCACACGATATATCTCAAAACAACTCGAGTCCTGCGTCAAAAGACACGATTTCAAGTCGTTGGCTTAATCTAATACCTTGCACAGTGACAAATGAAGCGTCCGGTTCGGTTCAAAATTACCTTTCAAAAGTAAAAGTCCGTTCATTACTTCCCAGTTTCCACAATTTGAGTCCTAAATAAACAAAGCAGTAGATATCTGACTTGAGTCTCTTTGATTACTTCTTCTCCCATGTTTCTTTTGTTCTTAGTTCTTACAAAGAAAGAAATTAACCATGTCAGTTATTGGAGAGCTTGCTCTATCCGCTCTCTTTCAGGTGTTATTTAATAAGATAACCTCTCCAGACTTGTCGAAGATCTTTCACAAAGAGAAAGTTGATGCTGACATCAAGATGTGGAAGAGAACGTTGCTGAAAATCCATGCAGTTCTTGATGATGCAGAAGAGAGGCAGATGACTAGCAAGCTCGTGAAGGTGTGGTTGGATGAGCTCAGAGACTTGGCTTATGATGTGGAGGACATCTTGGACGAGTTTGCTACTGAAGCTTTGCGATGTAAGTTGAATGCAGAATCCAGCACAAGTAATAAGGTAAGGAAGCTCATCCCTGTTTGTTGTGTGAGTTTGAATCCAAGCTCAGTTATGTTTGATGCTAATATGAGGTCGAAGATCAAAGATATCAATACAAGGTTGCAAGAAATTGTGACTCAGAAGAATGATTTGCAATTGAGAGACTGTGTTGGGGGAAGGACTAGAACATCAAGACCAAAGCTGCCCACAACTTCTTTGGTGGAAGGCCTTGTTTATGGCAGGAAGGAAGATCAAAAGGCTATTGTGGACTTGCTGCTGAGCAGCGAGTTGCATAATGCTCAACTTTCTGTGATTCCCATAGTTGGTATGGGGGGGTTGGGTAAGACAACTCTTGCCCAACAAGTCTACAATGACGATGAGGTAAAGGGTTATTTTGATTTGAAAGCATGGGTTTGTGTTTCTGAAGATTTTGACATTGTAAGGGTGACCAAAGTAATTTTACAGTCTGTAACTACTGAGACCTGTGATGTTAATGATTTGAATTTACTACAAATCAAATTGAAGGAGAAATTGTATGGCAAGAAGTTCTTGCTCATTTTGGATGATGTTTGGAATGATAACTATAATGATTGGACTAAACTACGTTGTCCTTTTGAATTTGGGGCTCCAGGAAGTAAGATTTTAATCACAACTCAGAACGATCGTGTATCATCAATTATGGGCACTACTCAAGCTTACAAGTTGAAGGAGTTGTCAAATGATGCTTGTTTGACTGTATTTACCCAAAATGCATTGGGGACAACCAGTTTTAGTGCACATCCAGAACTTGAAGAAACCGGTCAAAAAGTTTTAGAGAGGTGTAAGGGCTTACCTTTGGCAGCAAAAGCCCTTGGAGGCCTTTTACGCACTATACCTGATCGTGATGAATGGAAATATGTGCTAAATAGCAAGATATGGGATATGTCAGCAGAGAATAATGATGTTCTTCCAACTCTTAGATTGAGCTATCTATATCTCCCTTCAAATTTAAAGAGGTGTTTTGCCTATTGTTCACTATTCCCAAAAGATTATGAATTCGAGGAGAAAGAACTAGTCTTATTATGGATGGCTGAAGGTTTGCTTCAAGAAATAGGGCAGAAGCCAATGGAAGATCTTGGTGCTGAGTATTTTCATGATCTACATAGGAGATCATTTTTTCAACAATCAAGCCGAAATAAATCACTCTTTGTCATGCATGACCTCATCAATGATCTAGCACAATGGGCAGCAGGAGACTTGTGTTTTAGGTTGGAGGACAAATTGGGTGGTGATAAGCAACTCAATATTTCTACAAAGGTACGTCATTTCTCCTACATTCGTTGTTATTATGATGGCATCACAAGATGTGAAGACTTCCCAAAAGATAAGCGTTTACGAACCTTCCTACCGTTACCAATAGAGAACTCAGGCTACTTAACAAATTTCGTTCCTAATTGTTTGTTGCCACAACTAAGATGCTTAAGGGTATTATCTTTATGTGGATATGAAATTGTTGAGCTACCAAGTTCAATTGGGGATTTGAAACATCTAAGATATCTCAACATTTCATATACTTTGATTAGAAGTTTACCAGAATCAACAAGTTCTTTATACAATTTGCAAACATTGATATTGAAAGGTTGTTCCCGTCTCATAAAGTTACCAGAGAAAATTGGGAATCTAGTAAATCTTAGACATCTTGATATTACAGAAACGCATTCAATCAAAGAGATGCCGGTGGGAATAAAAGAATTAAAGAACCTACAAACACTATCTGATTTTGTTGTGGGGAAAGGTACTGGATCCAAGATAGGAGACCTGATGAACTTGAAGTCTCTTCATGGAACACTTCGCATTTCACATTTGGAGAACATGCTTGATGCTGAGGATGCAAGAAAGGCCAATTTAAATGGTAAGAAGAATTTAGATGCATTGGTGATGAAATGGGAGTTCGCACATGATGATTTACAGGAAGCAGGAATTGCAATAGATGTTCTTGATATGCTACAACCTTGGACAACAGTGAAAGAACTTTCAATTGATGGCTATGTTGGTGTGAAATTCCCAACTTGGTTTGGACATCCTTCATTTTCGAATATGGTACTCCTAAGGATTGAGAACTGTAGAAAATGCACATCATTGCCAGCAATCGGACAATTACCATCTTTGAAAGACCTTGTCCTTATTGGAATGGCTGGGGTACGGGGTGTTGGTCCTGAGTTTTTTGGGGAAGGTTGCTCGAAACCTTTTCAATCCTTAGAGACACTTCATTTTGAGAATATGCAAGAATGGCACGAGTGGATTTCTTGTGGACTTGAGTATGAAGAATTCCCATACTTGCGTGAGCTTTTTATCTTTGAATGCCCCAAATTGCAAGGAAAATTGCCCCTTCATCTCCCATCATTAGAAAATTTATCGGTTTGTAAATGTGAGCAGTTGGTTATTTCAATTCCAAGCCTTCCAATGCTTCATGAATTAGAAATTGTGGGATGCAAAGAGGTGTTGAGCGAAAGTATGGTTGAGTTATCCTCGCTACACTCAATTGTTTTTTCTATTCCAGATTTGAAAAGCTTGACAGAAGAGTTCATTCTGGGGTTAACAAAAGTAAAAAATCTGACCATAAATGATTGTAAGGAGCTGACATCTCTATGTCCAGATACACTCATGTCCCTTGTAACACTAGATATCAGATTGTGCCCAAGTCTTAACAACATCAGCTTGACATCTACGTTAAGGACACTAAAAATTGATGGTTGTAGTGCTTTGAAATCCCTGCCGATGTCCAATTGTACGTGTTTGAAATACGCAACTATTCGGAAATGTAATTCTTTGACATTCATTTCAAGAGGCCAGTTACCTCTAACTTTGAAAGGGTTATATATTTATAATTGTGAGAATTTGCAGTTTGTGGTAGATGAGGGAGAGGCTTCTTCACCTTCTTTATTGATGAATGGGGAGAATTTTAACTGCAACAATAACAATAATGCATCTCATCTTGAGCTTTTAGAGATAAGGGATTGTCCATCTCTAAAACGCTTATCATCAAGAGGCAACCTACCTACCATGCTTAAACACCTTGAGATTTGGTGATGCTTAGAGTTGACATTCTTATCATCAATAGACCAATTACCTGCATCCCTTAAACACCTTTCTGTACGCTTTTGTCCAAAGTTGGAGTCAATAGTAGACAAGTTACAAAATAATGTGTCTCTTGAACAACTTAGATTAGTGTATTGTAAAAAGCTTAAATTCTTGCCTGAGGGCCTACACAGACTCTGCCACCTCAATGAGATCAACATACGTGGGTGTTCAAGTCTTGTTTCCTTCCCAGATGGAGGGCTGCTCCCCACTAGTCTGAGAAAGGTTTTGATTGAAGATTGTGAGAAACTTGAGGCCTTGCCCAACTGCATGCACAAGCTCACCTCGCTTCAACAATTAAGCATATGGGAATGTCCAAGCATCATATCCTTTCCAGAAGAGGGTTACCCCACCAATTTAAGGGTTCTTTCTCTAACAGGGGTCAATATATGTATGCAAGTATTTAAGTGGGGATTACATAGACTAACGTCTCTTACAGATCTCTCCATTTATGGTGGATTTCCGGAGTTGCAGTCATTTCCTGAGGAGGATGAGAATGGGAAGCTGATGATGACGTTGCCTACCTCTCTCACCACCCTAGAGATTGCAAAATTTCCAAATATAGGATTCCTATCCTCTAAGGGCTTTCAAAACCTCACTGCACTTGAAGAACTGTGGATATTCTATTGCCCTAAACTCGCCTCCCTCCCAGAGGGCCTGCCTTCCTCGCTTCTAAAACTTCGTATTTATGAGTGTCCTCTACCGAAACAACACTGCAAGAAAGGCAAAGGGCGAGAGTGGTTCAAGATCGCCCACATCCCTCGAGTTGAGATTGATTGGAGGTCTGTCTATGAGGTGGAGGAGGAGCAGCAATAATTGTGTAAAACATAGAGGAAAAAGTACACAAGTGTACATATTTACTCCTTCTAGTCAGGTACAACACTATTTGGTTTCACAATATTTAATTTTAAGAATTTATACAAAAATTATGCTCATTACATTGTTGATATCGAAAGCTGAATACAACAAAATCCTGTGTTTTAGAATGCAATAAATGATCTTGACCATTTCATTAGAATGCAAGAGCCCTTTAGATTGGATAAGATCTCACTGTCAGATCTGAATTTATTGAATTCAAATTCCATTACTAATTAGCTTTCTATTTGGGTGGAGATGCTGTTTGGATGCTGATCTTTCTTATTCTGTTATTGTTGTTTTTGCAGCCAGTCTTTGAGCTATTTAGAAACGCAGGAATATTGCCATGCTTGAAGGGGTGGCTGTCAATGCCTCTTAAGCTCTTAACTACTGCAAGCATACGGTTACAATCTGTCTAGAAATAATGGCTGGGAATCATTTTCTAAAAGGAGCTGTAAACTTCTTGTTTGCAAATGGACATGATTTGTTGATTATTGAGAGTGGAAAGTGCTGGTCTTAGTAGAAGTTAATATCAAAAGAAAGACTTTCTTGTGAGGTGCAAGCTTTGTATGCCAAGATTGAATGGGAAAGCAAATTGCAGTAGGATGTTATCTCAAAAGAAATCCATTGTACTTTCTCAGACAATTCGTGAAGGCTTATTCTATGTAGCATGTACTTATGAAAGGTGTGGTGGCTGCACTTGTACTTACCAGTAGCTCCAAGGTTTGCATTCTTTGTTGTGGAAGGCAAACACCAAGCTGGGAGATACAAGCTGTTATGGGAAACATTTCCGTGCTGCGTACATGATTTTCTAAGCTCTGGTTTCATCAAGTCCTAGACAAATTCTCACTAATGCTTCTCAGCTTGCCAATTCAGCAGCATCCTCTTTTATTCATATGGTAGGTGTTTTTTTTTTTTTTTTTTTTTTTTTTGGCTTTGTATATATAAAAAAGCCCTATCGAGACTACCAGTTTACTAAAAATAGTCGGGGATGTGGTAGATTTGCAACCAGTTTATCCAATTTGTTGAAAATTGTTCTTTGAAACATTAGTTTCAGATTTTCAGTCATCAATTAATCTTGGCTTTAAGAATCATTTGGATAGAAGTATACATTGTGCTTGAAATCATAGCTGTAAAATTTACTACGATGTTGAGTACTGCAATTTACAATCTAGTAATACCATCATCATTTTTTTTTCTTTCAATATTTTTCATGACAGTGAAAGCACAGAAATTTTAACCTTCAATTTGTATTTTATATAATTCAAGTTCATTTCAAATTTCAGCTGCTTTATGATTGACCATTGGATGTGAAGTGGGTTAATTACCTCTAATTACATTGATTTATTTGATCCTTCCTGATATTCTCACAATAGGTAAATTCAAATAATTAAAAAATTTGTCATGGTTTCTTATCATTTTAACTATGAAGGTCAACTGCAATGCACTGATTGAATTATACTCTTCTTTGGGATAAAGGGTTTAATTTGATTGTGTCTGTGTCTGTGTCTGTGTTTTTTTTTTTTCTCTCTATCTGAAAGCTCATATCCATTTTCAGGGATTTCACAATGGTCCTATGAAAGAAGATCCAAAAGGAAAGGAGGTTGGTTTTGTACCATAATTCATAAATGTTCTTCTCTGTTTGCACATGCCCTGTATATAAAGCAATTTCCTGTTCATGTTATTTACTAGTATCATGTTATTTATATTTATAATCATTTTTTACTTGATGAATATTTCAGGCATAGATCAAAGATCCTACTATACCATCTGAGCCTTCAATTTTAACTTATTTAATAGTTCCATTCTATTAATGTATGCTAATATGAGGGCCTTTATTGCAGTTATTGAATGAAATGAACCAGACTATTAGTAAGGATACATTCCTCAACACAAGGTATAATATTGAAAAAAAAAAACACTCAAGAACTGAATTATATCTTACCAAGTATGCTGAATTTTCCAGAACAAACACCAATCAGGATAGATAGAAGTGGGAAACTTTGGCATCATTATACTACCTGTTTGATCTAGATTTAAGTTAATTTTAGTAGGGCAAGATGACTTACCTGACTGTGTTTCAACTGAAACAACATTCTGTACTAGTATATGATTTTTAGAAGTTTCATTGCTGATGATAGATCTGGAAGAATGCTTAAGGCATATTTTATTTGCTGACTGTTTTTTTTTTTTTCACTGTCCATTTATGGTCTGCTCAGCATTGTGGCATAATCCCCAGGGAACTTAAAGACCAAGCAAAGCAGGCACTCCAGTCTAAGAGGGTAAACAACTAATCGACTATTTATATTTGATCTTCTATATAACAAGGTCAGTGTCCATTTCTTTGATCTGTTTCATCTTTCAAAACATCAGCAAGATAGAGATAATTACTAGAAATTAGTGATGTGTATATTCTTTTCTTTTTCAAAGTTTTATCTCTTTAGTTTTGTGTATGCTATGGTATCTTCATTTCCATAAATGACATATACTGGTAAAGCACAAAAAACCAAGAATCATAGTTGTCATTGAAATTTTCATTGTAAACTTTCAGGCAAGATTTCCATTGATTATTCAAACTGAAGGAAGCTAACCAATTATTATAGATGTTTTGAACCATTGAGAACGCCTCATTTGCGATTCTGGTAATTACAAATAAGCTTCTTGTCTTTAGTTCATGTTAAGTATACATATACCAATGCTCTTCTTCTTCTGTTGGTTACTTTCTAGTCTTTATTTGTTTGCTTCACTGCTTTCAGAACCTCACTCTATTAAAAATCCAGAAATCTCTCATTTCCTTAGCTCACATCTTTTTTATAGGAGGGGATGACTCCCTCAGTTCTTATTCTTGTACTTGATACTTTAACTTTTCAATGCTGAAAAGTGGTGCCCCATCACTTCTTCATCTATGACATATAGTAGAAGGAATGGATTTCATGATTTCACAAAAGAAAGATAGAAGGGTAGAAGAACAAGTCTCTGCTTCTATCTTTTATTCTTATATATTTTAAGGATAATTTTTTTCGTATTCCCAAAATATCAATTTTCAGAATTTTAAAGGATTTCATTCTTCCTTACTATTGTGTCAGCATGGCACAAAATGTAAAACTCAATTTCAACAACATTGAGGCGAATGCTGCAATGACTACTCAATGCCATGTACAGGACTCATTTTCATATGAACTATTCAGCTGCTCTAAAGTTGATGATTAGATGTTATGGAGAATAATTATCTATGTTTAGTTAATAGTTAGCAAACTATAAACTTGTATTTTGTAGAACTCAATTTCATATGAACAAATCACTTTTCTGTATTTGTTCAGGTCATGGGAAAAATAATGCTGTTGAAGTTTGTAGTTCCAAGGTTTGTCATTGCTATTTAATTCACTGCCATCAATTTGTAGGTTTTAAGTATCCTTTCTGAATTATAAACTTCAAGCTATTTGTTTATAATAAATCTAAAACAAGCTAATTACCTGTCATTACAAATTACAGAACTTTTGAGGAGGTGTTCAAAGCTGAAACTCTCTTTTTGTATTCGTTTAGATTTTGTTTAAATTAAATTTGAAGGTTACAATAAAAGTGGGAGAGGCATTTGAATTTTCGCTTGGGTCATTGGGATCTGCCAGACACATTATTGAATACCATATTTTGATGAGAGATATGTACAAGAGGCTTTTTGTGAGCTGGTTCAGGCCCTTTAACTAAGTAAGAAAAGCCATTACCAAGGCCCAACCTTGACAGGCTATTAGTCACTATTCCTAGAAAATGGTCATGGTTAGGTTGAAACAAATGCGAGCATAGTTACTATTAGTTACTATTCTTGTGTTGCAATAAGTAGATTTAATGTTATGTTTTGTCCAATCTTATGTCAGCTGAACTTGGATTTGTAAAATTTACTATTTGGGGGTACACAACACACTGATAACAATAGACAATTTTGGAAGTTGGTTATATATTCTGACTCAAAGTCTGAAATTGATGTGTTTCTTCTCTATTGGACCTTTTGCATTGGCATTACTTCTTCAAACGCCCCCTGAAAGTTGTGGTTGAGTGTTAATAATTTGATATGCAATGCAGTTTAATGGATTAGCTTGGCTCTTTTTGAGTGTTCCAAAAGGTAGCTAATTGCTGTACAAGGAGGTGAATATCCTTTGGAATTTCATTTTCGGATTTAATTTTTGGCTTACTTTCACATGCTAGATTAAAATGGAATAGACTTTCTTTATGTGATTGTGCTTGAAAACAGGAGTTTGAGAAGATGAACAAGAAACACCAAATAACTTCTGAGATGATTATGCCGTGAGCAGATAACAAAAAAAATGACAAGGGTGAGAAGATGCATATCCAAACCCAAATGGCACAATATGCAGGGGAGCTATGGGAGATACTAAAAAAGATAACACCATTGTCTATATGTGCGTGCTCAATCAAATGGAAAAAGAATTGATGACATAATGGTGTCTTTGTCTGCTAAAGATGGTAATCTGAGCAAAAAATTTAATATGATGCAAATGCCTGAAATACGTATACAATACAACATAAATAGCTAATCTCTCTCTCTCTCTCTGTGAGGCATTGACTAGCTTGAAGAAGGCAGAGCATTGGAATGTTGAAGTCTATTAATTCTACTGGTGTTACACATATACACTAAGAATCTGAAACTGTACCTGTTTGTATTTTGAAATTAAAATTACTTCTTATATATAGAAGAAAACATGGCTTGTATCTACTTGCATATATTTATTTTAATTTTTTGATGTGTTTGATTTTAACATTTGTCTTTCTATCTTCCTATGTTGAACAACATTGGTGCAATGAGAGTTAAACATGTGTACATTGAGTTCATAAATTGTTGTAAGGCTTAGAACATTGAAGGAGGACTTTATCTTCATTCTCATGAAGTTCTTTTTTCTCCCCCATTTGATGTTATAGTTTCTGAATCAATCCAATTTATATTTGATGATTTGTTATACAAACTCGATAGACTATTATGTACATTATTACAAATCTCAGCTCAATTATGTTCAAAATCCTAAAATCCTTGATGAGTGGCTCTAGCAATTTTTAATTTTAAATTAAGTAAAATTGTAAAATTTAAATTAGGGACATAAATCATGTAGCCCAAACAAGATTTTTTTTTTCTCATTCTGATTCTGTTGGTTCTTAAAATTAGGTGTAAGATTTTGATTATTTTGTTGCTTAGTTGACTACATTTCTTTAATTCTTTCACTTTAGATTATTTACAATTTAGACTAATTTAATAAAGAGTAATGTATAACATAATCATATTTTTATTTATTATAGGAACAATCATAAATGTAATATAGGAATAATCATAAATTATAAATATAAATTTTGTCATACCAAAATGAAAACAATATAATTTTTTTTAGAAATTCAAAAGGCAAGTTAACGAAAATATTCATTTTTTAATAAAAATTATTTTATAACATTTTGTGAACCATTAAAAAGAAGATAAAATTTGGAAATTATTCTTTTAGTTTTAAACAAACTTTCTCCAACCTTAATTTTTCTGCCTACAATCCAAAACACCGAAAAATGTAACTAAAAAAAATTAATAATAACAATGATTAATTTTACCAATTAGGAAAACAATTTGTTGTTGATAATCTATTAAGGATATTTTATTTGCAGAAATTGTAATTTCATCCACCCAAAACATATTATCAAATAAACAATTATTAGCAAAATCTAAGAATTAAATTTCTATATATGCATTGTTATAAAATAATAATTAAAATAAAATTACAAAAGCTAAAATTTGTCACCCATCCGATTATTTTTGTCTGGCTAACCTTTGCTTTTCTCTAAATAGATGGCATTATAGAGTACTTATAATACAACTATTAAGAGTAATTTGTCCACCACAAATGATTAAAAAATAAACTAAAATTAGTAAAGTCTCATAGTTTAACACCTAAATTGACCACTATAAAAAATCATGCTATGTAATAAAATAAATACCAAATTACAATAAATACCAAATTATCCAAATCATGCTATGTAAATAGAATAATATTATATTTTTATATACTACATTTAATTCTTTAAAACGCAATAGGATAACATTTAACAATCAAAGAGAACAAAAAAAAATTTTAAAAACAAAACTAAATCGCATTAACCCAAAGTTGAGTTTTAAAGAATATAAAAAAATTATCAACCTAAAGAAGAGATGCAAAAAAAATATAAAATTCACCAAAAAATTGAGAGAGAGAGAGAGAGAGAGAGAGAGAGAGAGATTTTTATGCGATGGAAAACTATGCATAGAATGAAAGAGATAATGACAAATTTATAGTAAGAGAGTGCTAATAAGAAGAGACAAAAATAAAGGAAGATGAAGGGAAAGAGGAAGAATTATATTAATGTAGAGGATAGTGAAGAGATGAAAAGGTAAGGGAGGGAGAAAGGTTGGAGAAGTGTAAATATTAAAAATAAATAAATGTTAAAACAATTATAGAAAAATTGGAAAGAAAAAAGATAATGACTTAGACGCTGATGTGGCTCAACTAGAGTGTAGTAACAATCAATACTACGCTTCAGCTTTTAGATAAATATATAGATTATTATTATTATTATTATTTTCATGTAAAATGCTTCTAAAGTTAGGTTGTGGCAAAGGTATGTGTGATTTTTTTTTTAATTTTTTATATTGAGAAAATGGTATGTGTGAGTGTGAGTTTGAGTCATATTTTTGGCTAAAATATGGCCAACTTGATTACATTTTTATTTGTGGGAAATTAAATTTTTCCATCATAAACTATTATACCGATTATACTTAACCTCTGAAACTATCAAATTACACAATTGACCTCTCTAAAGTCATAACTTTGTTTCAAATTTTCAATGTTCCCTTACAGTCCATTTTGGTGTTAAGTCTTTCCAAAACATACAACTAACTTGAACTAAGGGATAAATTAGTTTTTACTTTTTAAAACTAAATTTTGTTAGAGTTTATAGTAAAATAGACAACAAGGGGTATAAGTACAATATATTTTGGGCAAGACTTAGGTATAGTACTTAGGTGTTGTTCTTTAGATTCTCCTATTAAGATTCTGCCATGTGACTTTTTTTCTCATAGATGGAAGTGTATTTTTTTAGTTAAGTGACTATATGGCAGAATCTTAAGAGGAAAATTTAAAGAACAGCACTTAAATAATTGTATAAGTTTTGTCCATATATTTTTAAGATTAATCAAGGCGATAGCTTATGTAGGAAAAATGTAATCAATGTGATAAGTGTAATTAAGGGGTCTATTGTGTGTTTTAATAGTTCAAGAGGATAAGTGTAATCAAGGTGATAGCTTGTGAAAGAAAAATGTAATAAATGACAAATTGCAAATTGCACATGCTAATACCCAGTACAGCTTATTTCATAACTTTTTGAAGTGATAAATTGTAATTAGTAAAAAATAAAAGCAATATAAGTTTTAGTTACTTTAACCGATAAAGTCTCTGCTCGCCTACATCAAATACCGATTAGTTTTTTATTTGAAGATGGATACTCGCAGCTAACCATGTCAAAAAGGGGATTTTTTTTTCTTCAAAATAACCAAATCCTTCAAACAATTTCATTAGTAAGCAAGGTTTTGAAACTATTTATCAATTTAACAAATCGAGTCCCTTGGACTCGATTTTGCTCTTTGAAATCGAGTTAAGAGGAGTCGAGTTTCAGTTGGAAATCGAGTGTTTCACACTCGAGTTTCATACTCGAGAGTAAAACACTCGAGTTCCATACACAAACTCGACACTAGAGCACAGCTATGAAGCAAGAAGCAAACACAGCAACCCAGAAAGCTTCGTAGCAACCCGATCTCAACCTCTGCTCTCTGAACTTCCAATGCCTTTGGGTTGCAGCGAAGGCTCCAACAATGGCGGTGGTCTGATCTCAACTTCTGCTCTCTAAACTTCCATGGCCTTTGAGTTTGGGTATATTGATTTGGTCTGGAGAAGGAAATAAGAAGGAAGTGTGGGAATGGCTGGAACTCGAGGGTTTCACTCTCAAGTATGAAACTCGAGTGTGAGACACTCGATTTCCAACTGAAACTTGACTCCAGCTCGCTTGATTTCGAAGAGCAAAATCGAGTCTAACAGACTCGATTTGTTAAATTGCTAAATAGTTTCTAAATCTTGCTAACTAATGAAATTGTTTGAAAGATTTGGTTATTTTGAAAAAAAAAATCCTCAAAAAGGTGTAAAACAAGGTGAGTACGTAACAAAGTTTTTTGACAAGTGAAAGAAAAAAACATTGCCACAATTCACCATTTCAATTTTTTGGAGACAAAAAAGCTCCCTTCTAGACTAATCATTAATCAAGCAGCGGTATTAAGATTTGATTTGAGAGAGAGAGAGAGAGAGAGAGTATAGCAAACTGGTCACTGCAGTGTCCACATAGGAGACCGCTATTAAAACCGATGGGACCCTGAATTCATGTATTTTCCCAGCTGCCCCTTATTATTATGTTGCTGGATAAAGATACTCAAACAGTCAAACCCAATTTGACAAGGAAAATAGTAAAATACCATCAAAATCATACGATTCGGTGGTAAGGTTCAATTTAATGTTAATTCAATTTAATTTTTATTTATTTATTAAAATAGTAATGATACAAAAACTTTCACAATCTTTTTCGCAAAATAGTTTTTATTTTTATATTGATTATGAATCTCAAAATATTGCACTTTTATTTTTTATAATTGATAATTACTATGAGGGAAAAAATAAAATTTGAATCTTAAACAATTAAAATCTTAAAAAAAAAAAAAAAAGAAGAAGAATAGTGGATATTTTCATTAAAAACACTATGAGCTACTAATTAGATGAGGAATAAAACTTTTGGTTAACAATATTACTTTCAAATAACATTAATTGCAGCATTTCAAGAATCTTATAATTCAAATTTTTTTTTTTGAGGGTGTATAATTCAATTGATATTTTTTTTATTTCATGTGTTTAAGTTTGTATTTCCAATTTTATTTTATTTCCATTATTATTTTTAGTATCAATGCATGTTAATGTTATAAAAGAAAAAAAAAATCTAGGACCACAGTCTTTTGTATCACAACAACCCTTGTATGCTCTAATGGAGTTTTTTTTTTTTTTTTTTAATTAATCACGACAACCCTTGTATGCTCTAATGTAGTTTTTTTTTTTTTAAGAGAGTTTCAATCTATAACGTCTGCTTCTATTGAACCCCAAATCTCTTAGAGACTAATCGATTTTTATTGTAGGCAAATATTGAACTCCAAATTTTTTATACAACTATCAGAGACTTTACCAGTTGAGTTAATTGATAAAGTCTAATGTAGTTGGTAAGTGGTAAAAAATAAATAAATTTATGTGAAAATAATAAACAATTTGCTATCATAAGATAGTTACAAAAAATCAAGTATACTTGAGTTTCAAAAATGGCCATAAGTGGCCATGTAACTAATATGTTTGCAAAATGTGTGGTCCAATAATTAACGTTATAAAAATATCTGTAGTATAAATTAAGTAAAACTGATTTGTCTGTCTCTCTTCCAACAAGCAAAGTTGATTTGGTTGACTGTTCAAGATCTCTAGTATGTCTAAGTATGACTTAAATAAGAGGTAAAAGAAAGCCTTCCATGACCATCCAATAGGAAAGAGAAAAAGGGAAAGCAAAGATGCTCCCATTGAAGCTGGTACGCTCTCTGGTCTTAGGAGAAACCATTAACAACCCTCTCTGTTTAACCCAACAACACACTCACCTTGACCACAATGATGTTGATACTAATGATGATGAAGATGATGATGATGATGAAGCCAATAATGCCATTCCTCACCACAAACAAACCAGAGGAAGAAGAAGAAAAACCAGCACTGACAAAAACACCAAAACAAAAAAGACTCCATTTTTGTTGTTCTTACCAACAAAGGAGCTCATCACTGACACATACAGACTTGCCACCATAGCCAGAGACATGGGCATGGACTTACACCCTACCCCATCTCTCTCTCACATCATCTTCTCGTACCCATCATCACCATCACCATCAACATCAGCTTCCTCTTCTTCTTCATCAACACCATCACCATCATCACCATTCCCCATATCATGGTCATGGTCATCCTCATCACTTTCATCATCTTTCTTGCCAAACGATGCCGTTCCTCTCCCATTTCCTTCACTCACCACAGCTTCTCTCACCCATCTCCGCTCTTTTGCTACTCTCTCCAAAGGGCTTTTCAAACTAGCCTTTGCCAACTTCACCACCAAAGCAACAATTGCTGACACTACTAGTAATTGGGACTGTTGCTCTGTGTCTCTGTTTTCCAGGCTCACCAGTGACCGAGTAGACACCATGGATGCGTTTTCTCGAGCTTTGGCTGGAATGGGTTGGACTCTTTTCAAGACCAAGCAAAACCCATCTCAGGATTCAAAGGAAAAGCGGGTTTGGGGTGGCAATTCGGTGTTTTTGTTCAGGAAGGTCGAGTCGAACCGGGTTCGGGCGGGTCGGGTGAATGAATGTAGAATAAGGGAGTTGAGGTTGCCCCCGTTGGATTTTAGGAATGCCCCTCTGAGGATTTTGCAGTACATTCTTCTAATGACTGATGATATCTTCTATCTGTCATGATATACCGGTATTTATTTATTTTTGGTTTTTGGTTTTCTATCTGTTGCTAAGATTTCCTTTTTTGTATATTGGTGTGTGCAAAATTTGAGTAAAGTTGGTGAATTTATGTTTCTTAGATGGCTGTTTTTCATTTGATTTTCTGCTATCTTAGGGTTTTTATTTATTTATTTATTTTTCCTTTCCTAGCTTGTGGATATTGGAATGTTTAAATTGGAGATCGAAAGTTTGTGAACATATGGTCTTAGGTGGATCCTTTTTAGCCAATGTAGGTCGACGGCTGTCTTTGGTTGATCTTTTTTGTATTCTAATTTGGGAGTTTTCTGGAATGATGAACACCTGTTGCCAAAAGGAAAAGGAAAATACTTTTCTTACAAAACAATTTTATGAAATTTTCATACAGTTATTGAGTGAAAGCTGCCCTACAAAGATACGTTTAGGACTCCATACTTTGTGTAGGGGGTAAGTCTCTTGAAAGAGGAACCACACCAAGATTCCAACCGAGCAAGGTGACGGGCAGGCTTCAAATTAAACAATAAGGTTAAGTTAGAGGAATGATCTTTGAAAATAAATTGTAGATAAGTGAAGCTTAGGAAAAGATCATACCTTTGTTTTTGGCTCAGAAGGGTGTATTCATGGTTTTTTCTTGAGTGGAGTTGGTGATCAGTTCCCTATAAAGCGGGGGGATTTTGACGACACACCATCCCCTCAGATTGGCTACTAGGGTGCTTGCCCCAATGATGTACAGTGACGGCCTGTCTCCTTGCATTTAATCCAAAACGGTTGGCGGTTGGTCTGAATAATAAATGCTGACATGATGGGTTCAACTTTTCAAAGGTGTGCTTGTCAAGATTAGGGGAGCTTGACTCTCAAGCTCAGGGAGTTACTGGTTGAAGTTAGGAAGTGTTGCCTTAGGGTCTTCAGCTGGACCTTTATCCATATATCCTGCTTAGGGTATGATCAGTGTCCAAAGCATGCAGTTGAATGAAGGGATGAGTTGGGGTTACCACATTGGTGGGATTTTGGATTGAACATTCTATGGGTCGGGTGCTGGCCCAGGGGCTTTTATGGGGTTCAGTTGGTGCTTGGGCCTCAAGGATCCCTTTCCCCCTCCACTTTGCATTTGGCATACGGAGCATGACTTTCATCATTCTGTTAGAAACTTTTGTAAGATTTTTCTGTTTGGTTTGTAATTTTATATAGCATTTGACAAAGGATAAAACCAAAAAAAAAAAAATTATTGTCCCTTTAGTCTGCTATTGTGATATTAAGTTCGGATTTTTTGTGTGGAGGGTGATAAAGACAGATAGAAGAGAAGTTTGAAATAGTTGGTGTAGGATTTGGATTTCCTTTTGCTGATTCAATTGATTTTATTAGTCTCAATAGCTGTTGACATTGAAAACCATTGTGTAATTCATTGATGTTATTGATCTATATTAATTTTGTCAGATATCCCCCAAGTGTGTATATATGTTTTGCCAGATTCCTTTATCACGACAATGATCATTACACGTGCATTATTTCAGCACAAGTTCTTTTTGTAACTTTTTCCCCCTTTTGGTTTTACCTTGGTTTCCTTAGGGTTTTTTTTTTTGTTTTTTTGGCAAGCTCACATAAATTATAGAACAACATGCAACCCTTGCTAGTGATTGATATACTCTGAGCAATTGATACGTTGAATTTACACCATTGGCTGTAGATTTGGACAAATGAAGCTGAGTTGCCAATGTGGTTTTTGGTTTAACATATAGGGAATTCTACATTAAAGATTATATGGTGTTCCTCTTTATTTTTTAACTCCTGAATTTTGTTTAAATAATAAAGGTCTGGGGCATAATTTTATCATCTCCATTATTAAAAAAAAAAAAAAAAAAAAAAAAAATTATCACCTCCATAAGTAGAAAGCATATATCATAAATTTCAATGATTTATAGGAATTTAGAAGATGGAAATGAGTTAGCAAAGATTCACATAATAAGTTAAACCTTGAGATTTGCTTTGCATTTGGAAGGTAAGGAGGCATTAATTGACTAAATCAGATAGGCAGTTCCTCAAACGTCTACAGCTTACACTGCAAAACTATTAAGCAAGCTCAATAATAGCTTATGTATTTACTCTATCAGTTTAAGTGAAAAAAGTAGGATTCAGTGCTTGTTGAAGTTGTTGAGGAAAAGGAACTTGGTTGGATTTCTTAAAGGACTTTAATGTGAGGTGTACTCTTGACAAAAACCAATTGTAGGAGTGTTGCACACCATTAAGACAAGAAAAGGCCGTAGGTACCAACCATGGTCCTGATTTTAGCCTTGCTTTTAAATGCTGTGCATCAAGTGCTTTGAGCTACTAATATGTCACTTAAGACAAGGCCCAAATGCAATTTGGGCATTGTTATCACTCATCAGCGAACCTTAATTTTAGTGGTAGGCTTCCAGACTCCTATTTCTGTGCTGTGCTGATCTATTTTTACCATTTCCTTGGTTTCATATACGGACAAAGTTTCCTCAATTGCCAAAGCATGGAATATACTTATTGCCATGCAATGCAACTCACCACATTTCTTCACATTGTGATATCTGTATGCTCTGTTGGCCTTCCCTTATCACTATCTTTACTGTACTCATCATGCTGTGGCTCCTTCACTTTTTTTCTCTTCTTCACAGCATCTATACTCCTTTTCTATTGCTTTGCCAATGCATGGGAGTTTTCTGCTTTGCTGATGATAGAAGTTTTGTTCAAGCTATTACTTATCCCAAAAAAAAAGAGGAAGTTTTGTCCAAGCTAGAGTTTTATTAATTCTTAGGAAATGCCAACAATGTGGAAGTGGAGATCTTCAAGGATAAAGGCACTACAATTGATATATTGTCTGGCTTGTTTCACTTTCAGAAAAGGTATGGAGCCATTTTGATATGAAAGCAATCCACCACCAACTTTGGTTGGTTGTGGCTACAATTAAATGTCTACTTCTAGAAGGTGGACTGGAATTGGCTTTGGGTCAGGCAGCTAAATGAAGATGAGCCAATGCCTGCTCTGAAACTAAGAAATTATTGAGTGAAGGTTGCCTTTTTAGGAATTCCTCATAAGGACTTTGCACTGCAACTTACTTATAAAAATAAAAAAATTGCATTAAAATTTTCTTGGTCTGATTCATATGCTTATTATGTATTAGATAGATTTGCATCTTCTGCATTACTCCTTCCAGTGTTTTTTTTTTTTTTTTTTGCTTGCCCTGTATTTGTCATTGACAAATCCTTGAATAGCTTCATGGAATTCATTGTTTAGGTGGCATTTTTATTTAACGTATGACCCCTGTTTTCTTTTGCTAAAAATAGCAAGGATTGATCTTGTCTGCATCTGCAATCCAGGGTTTCATTCTCAAGGGAATTTGATATGTCGGAAGAGTGAACAAGACAAAGTGGAGAAGAAAATTTGGTTCTATCTGAAATTTGGAGTAATGTCATCCTCCTACTAGCTTGAACTAGAGTAACTAACAGTGTTTCTTCTTCCCCCACTTTTTTTTTTGGGTATATTTTCCCCATTTCTTTCATGTTAATGACGGGGGTTAATTATCTAATGCTTCTCAATCGGATGGGCTTCAGTACTTTACATTAACTTATGGACCTGTATGATGATGTATATATGTGTCTTTTTTTAGTCATTTCCTAATCTTTTTCCATCTCGTTTTTTGACTATTGCATTATGTAAGATGTACAACTTTTTTGAGGCACATTGTCAATACAATTATGAGATGTCTGTTAAAAGTAATTTGTACAATTGAAGCTTGCAAACGGCTATGAGATCTTTCTTAGGTATTCCTCTAAAAATGTTTAATTTGATTAAGGGTAGTTAGGCTCTTCTTATGTATTCTCCTTTTCTCTGTCTCTCTCTTTGAGAGAGATTATATACCAATAATGTTTGGAGCAGTTCTTTCTGCAAAATTAGTAATCCCACTAAGTGCCTCCTTGCAGGTCATTCACATTTTTGCTGTTAAACTAACACTTCATCTAGTCATTTATGATGGTGCAATCTTAATTTAGAGGTGTTAGATTGCTGCGGTTGAGTTTTATGTAATGGCTTTTGAGGTGGCACTTTTATTAACTGATCCCCCATTACCCCCCCCCCCCTTCCCCTTCTTCTCTCTCTCTCTTCTTTTTTTGATAAGGGACTGAGACTAAGCGGTGATTACAAGTAACAGCAATCCACAGAAAATTATCTTATGAGACAAGTCTCATTAGACCCTCCCAGGCACCCCCAATGCTGAGAGAGAGTGGTGTCTTAGACCGTTTCATGAGATACCACCTTGAAATCCAAGAACCATTCCAAAAACATTCTGCTGTTGGTTTTGCCTTAGTAGAACATGCAGTTCTATCATAGTCTTCTCCCCACCCCCTACCCCACATACTTAACATCTTTGCACTGCTTTTGTTTAACATCTTTGCACTGCTTTTGTTATATATGCCTTTTCACAATCTTGGCATACAATTATTCTTGACAACTAGTCACTGGAATGAATTCGTCATCCCTGTTGAAGTTGACTAAAGCAGAATTAGTTTAGAGCAAACAAAGATGCTCTCCAAATCAGAACATCTTAAGATAACTTTGAGTGGGAATGAAGTGCCATTCAGGGTATTGTTTTCAGATCCCTTAACGAAATTATCACCAGTGGCAATGCCTCGAAAGTATACTTTTGCAAATTGCTTTTGAAGTAGATTGATTACTCAAAGGGCTCATTTCCAGATTCCCACTTTAGAGTGTCTTCCAAGATAAGACCCCATTCCATGTGGTCCATTGAAAAGATTCAGCGGCTTTGGAATAGTGTTCAGTTGTTAACTCTGAACATGCAGGTTTTTTCAAATCAAGCCAACCTCCACGTAGGGTAAACAGAAGCTTGCCATGCCACTAGATAAGATGAACCTCGTGAAACCCCTCATAAATTCACAGAAAACCAAGTTTATGCATATTATTCATGCTGTCACAAAAAAGCATCCGATCTGATATGCTTGCACAAGTGTTTGTTTTCTTACAGTTGTGTACAATATACTCTCTGGAGTTGAAGCTACAACACAACCACGACTTTCCAACCTCACAAGAAAATCATTAGTTACCCAATGTTCATGCTAAAAGAAAAGTATGATATTGCTGTACTATCCGAGATTCAGAATATTGTATAATTTTCTTTAAATATGACTTTTTCCTGGGAGAATAGGATTTCATTGCAATATTATTCTGTCACACATATATAAAGGCCCATTTTGGTTCCCGATTCTTGAACCCAACTAAAAATTGAGGCAATCCTTTTAGTGCCCGGGTTCAGACTTCAGAGACATACCTCAACTATAACAATTGCTTCACATTAAGCCCTTGTTTGGTGGTTTTAATAGAGGGAATGAAAAATTCATCCCATTATTTAGAAGTTTAAGTGGAAGGGAATGAAATAAGTATCGAAAAATACTCATTTTTCTTTATTCCCTTAATACTTCAAATTTTCATTCTCCTCAAAATTGGTAGGAATTAAAGGGAATGAAATTAGATTTAATAAATTTTGTACTAAAATTCCTAAAATATCCCTATATATTTAGCTATTTATTTTAAAATAGAGGTCTAATAGTAATATTATCATAAAATGATTTCATTCTTTTTCCTTTATGTTACTCTCAAACAAAGTTACTTGCATTCTATTTCTTTCCATTCATTTATTTTAAAATATCCAAACAAGATTATTTAATTCCATTTAATTCCATTCTTTTTTTCTATTCCTTTCCCTTAAATACATTCCATTCCATTCATTTCTATTCTTTTATGATCCTTTTATTCTATTCCATTCCCTTCTTTGGAGGAATTGCCACATTCCATTTCTTTTATGATCATTCCATTCCCTTCTTTGGAGGAACTGCCACATTCCACAAGTAAACAAAGTACCCTTCACAGTAACATTAACCATGTGGCGCCAACTAATTAGGTTTAGTACACAAAAACAATAAAACAGAATTATTTACCATAGCAACACAATTTAGGCCTCCTTGGTTGCTGTATGTACTTCAAATAATTCCATTCACATTTTACAAAACATTCAAGACATATCAATAACAGTAAATAGGACCATCACTATTGCTGGCAGGATAGGTTTAATATTTCCGAAAGGTACAATACCCAAAGGTTTTTGGTTGACTCCCAACATTTCTAACTTCAAAATGTGTGTTTATGAATTTGTTACTAACATACTATAAGCCCTCACATAACTCTCAAAAGTCACTATTTACCATGCAAGAGTAAAGCCATAGACCTGAGAAAACTTGCACATAAACAATAATATTGCTATTTGAAGGGCTAATTTACAACAATTAACTTTTGTTTATAAAAAAAAAAAAAACAACAATTGACTTAAACACTCACTGAACACAAAATCTAAATAGTCTACCAGTATTTGCTCATTTCATACTTATCAAATAGACTCATGAATGGTATTGACATGAAGTTCTATAGACGGCTTCTAAAAACAAAAAATCTCAATTAACAAGGATAAACAATAATGCTAACAAAATCATGCCGAATGAGCACTGTGAGTCCGTGAAGCCCATATACCAAAGACAAGAAACCAAAAGACGAACAGGATTGCCCAGTAGCGTGCAGGTCCATACTTGATTCTGGTAAGCACAAACTGCAAAATTCAAAAGAAAAATTATATTAGTGATCAGTACACAAGACTGAATGAAGTCCAAAGTAGGAACACACAATTTGAAATTCAGTAAGAATTATTACTATTGTGCCGATGAGATATTAAGTAATAGTTAGAACATTCTGAGGATGTCCCAACTAATCCACAGAAATCCATGTAGAAGAAACTTATATAGAGTTAAGGGTTTGCTAGTGAATCCTTTCAGTGTAATAATTTAAAATAAAAATAAAGACAAAAGACAACATATGGCCAATGTTTGATTTATTGGTATTGCACACACACGCACACACATAGTGAGTTTTGAACTCATAACCTCACCCGTCACCTTGCTCTTACAAGATAAGGAGATGTCATTTAAGCTAGAGCTCATTGGCACCACATGGTTAATGTTATATATTTTTTATGAATTGCTTTTGGAATTAGATTTAAGGCAGCACAAAGCAGGAAATCTAATACAGATTAAAAAAAATTGAATTTTCTAAAAATTAGATTAAGAGCTTTAAAAAGATTGATCCTATGAGAAAACCCGTCAAAAGTGGCAGTGATCTATAGGGAGAAGAAAGAAGAAAATTTAATGAGAAATAATATTACAAAAATATCTGTATTTCAGTTTCAGGCAACATATCAAAGGTAAACACAAGTTTTCAGCAAAGGTATAACATATCAAAGGTATAACATATTTTATTTTCTTCTCCTTCATACCAATAATTTAAACAGCTGCAAGCTTTACAAGTCTCTTTCTAGTCTCTTCAACAATATACAATTTATCCAATTATGTGTTCCTACGGCTTTTATCCATCGCCTATAGTAAACAAATTGCCCAACTGAGCTGCACATTCATAGGCCTGGTGTCATATTCACTTTGCATATGTGCGTGCAAGCATATGCACATGTCCGTCTGTGAAGAAGAACCAATAGTATGGCTGGACAAAACATCTCTTCCAAAGCCAATGCCAATAAAGAGTATGAACAGAATGAATGAAATGAGTTTTTCTGGAAGTAACAAAGTGCTCCAAACCCTTATCTAACTAATCTCCTTTCTCTCATCCCTCCCATCATCTAATCTTCAGAAACTTCCTTCCTTTAGCTAAAATTCTCAGAAGTTCCATGTTTGTACTGTTTCCTCAATCTGGTTAAGACACCTAAGATATAGGAAGCTGATTGATAAAATGGGATGGAGGTTGAGCAGAAACCCAAGGCAAACTGAAGGGGTCTTGAAAGCCTTGAGATTTTTACTTATCCACAAAAAAAGGAGCTTTGAGATTTCAATGATTCCAGCCCCTTGGAATTTATGAATTTTTTTGACCCTCCTATAGGAATTGTACAACCTCTCTCCTCAGATATATCTAATTTCATAAACTTGAAACACAAATGTTGTTCTGTATCTTGTGGGTCAACCAAACACTTGTAGAAGATGGACCCTCAACAGTAAACCATAATATAAATCACCAACTCTTGTGAAGGCTTCAGCTTTCTTATTTTACTGCGGTATCAAGAGTGAGAAACACATTTTTACTACCTTAAGTGCTCATCTTTATAGGATAAACGTGTAACAGGTTGAGCTTTTGAGCAGATATCAATATATGCTATTAAGGAAAATAAAGCAACTAGAACTCCCAAACCAGAAGAAAATATTCTTCTTCTTCTTTTCAATTTTATTTTACTTGTTTTATAAGTGACAATAGTTTTATTGAAAGGAAGAAGATACTTTATGCACACAGAGTTCATACAAAATATTCCCAAGGAATACAATTACCAGTCTTTACAAATGAAAAGAGAGCACAAATCAACAAAATCTAACTAGATTGCAAACCACTATTTTACTTCTGTTATCCTTTTTTGATAAATATTTTACTTCTATTCCTTATGTCATTCACAATAAACAATGTTCTCTAATGGCCACTTGCTTGTCAAGAAAAGTTTGCAAACCCTAATCAAATTTCTATATTCTAGTGAAACATATATCAATAATAAATTAAGCCAGATGCAGATGAGTGTGGTAACTGGATGATCTCTATTAAGGAGATACTTACAAAGCGAAAGAAAACCACAACTGTTAGAGCACAGATGCCTCCAAGGAGAATATGAAGACCACTTCTGGCAGTTTTCTGCACATCAGAGTGGTATTTATCAAATAAAGTATATAATAAAGACATTATAAACACAAAAAGAACAGATGAACTCAAAATAAATGAATATCCTTAAAATATATAAAACAAATATTTAAATGCAAGAATTTTCTTAACATTCTGTTTAGTTTCTGATAATTTATGCAAAATTGCAATTTTCATCTTAATAACAAGCCAATATATATATATATATATATATATATATATATATATATTAGTAGCTTATATGGTCATATTCCTATTGCCATTCCCCATTTTACATGATGTCTTGCAAATGGGTCACACATACGGGAAGCTTCTTTTCTCAAGCAAGTGAAAATAAACCATATTGCAAAGATGAAGAAAAGCTAATCAAATGGAAGAGGAAAAAAAACTGCTGCTGCATTACATAAATCCCAACCCACTCTTTAACCATCGAATCCGATAAAGTTATAAGAGAGTAGTTCATCACCAACAAACCAGGGAACAAATGATCAAGCCAGGAGCAAAATACATCCAAACACTTTAGATGCTTCCCAATTTGATGTCCACAATAGGAACTCTCCAACTCATAATGTTGAAATTATTCTAGTTCTTCTAGACTCTTCAACAAATCACATCACCCAGCAATAGTCAAAAAGTTATTGAAGCTTATAATGCAGACTAGCATGCAATTTATACCTATTTATGTATGATAGTGAATTATGTACATTAATATGTAAAAAAAAGTCTAGATATGAGTTGTTGATCAGTATGCTTGTCTGTATGCTATACATGCAATTTTGTATGCTTGCACATAAGCATACATATATTTATGCACATAAGAAACATATCTAGGCACGATTTCCTTCTAAAAGTGGTTACAAAGAAATTATGGAAAATTTTACAGGAGAAAAATATAGTGAAAACAGGGAAAAAAATTGGAGTGAAAAAAAAGAAAAAAAAGAAAAAAAAGAAGGAAATTTCACAGTTCTCTCTTCCTTACACCAAACATTTTCTTCAGATCTCGCCTAGTCTGAAAAGAATTTAGTGGGCCTGAGAAAAATGTTGACAGATTTTCCTCACCTTCATTTCTTTTTTGTCCGTCTGACAATCCAAACATTGGAAAAAACTTCTTTCCATTCTTTTCTTTAGGGGTGACCCAAAAAAGCATTTAATGTATTGTTGTTTCTAATAGATAAATACTGATAAGACCACTTCCTAGTTACTAGAAATTCTGCCAAATGAGAAAGAAGAGAGACAACTTAACAGTCAAATGAGCTATTACATAGCAAACAATATTTGACACCTTTAGCTTTTTCTTTTTATAAGTAAAAATATAAGGTAATGAAAGAAGCAACCATATTTGGCACCTTTAGCTTATTACAAACTAAGAAGATTTTCTATGAGCCAAAAGTATGTGGCAACACCAACCAGCACAATTAGGAATTGACATGATAATATAGACAAATGATTCTTCTTTTAGTTTTTATTTTTATTTTTTTAAAGGTGATTTCATCCATTTCTTATGATTTCCATCACCTGCCATGTTTATTTTGAATGGTAAAAGGTGCCTACATTTGTGCATGTACTTTAATCCTGAGCATAGAGTTAATTACTTCTACACATAAGATGAGCTAATAACCCTATAAACTGAATTATGTCTGCACTGTGTCTTAATAAACTTAAAAAGCACTTAATCTGACATACCTTCCCAACACGAGGGGCAATGAGCCATGCAAGAGTAACAGTAAGAAGACCTGTAGCAAGCAGAATCCCAGTACCTTCCACAGCCCACTTGGTTGCAGGATTTTCAGCAGGAGCATCTTCAGAGACGGTATTCAAAGGTTGTTCAGAAACAACCTGTGAAACTGCAGCAGCAGTATTATAATTGCTACCATTGCTATGTGGATTAAACCACAATGAAATCTCACTAAGTCGTTGCCTTCGAATGGCAGCAACAGCATCAGGATCTACACCTGTACTTGTATGCACCTGTGCTGGATTGGGTTCTCCACTAGCAGTCCTTTCCCTCAATGCTTCATATTCCTTTAAAGAACTCACCACCTTTTTGAAGTCAGCAGATCTAATATTTTCTGCAACACTTCCACAAATTTCACAAACAGTGGATCCATGGTTAACAAACCACTTGAGAGCACAACCATAGTGAACTAGAGCAAGGTCATTCTTGCAAGAACAACCAAGCTCTACCAATGTGTCTTGATGGTGGTATGTACCCGTCTCCAAATCCGTATTGCAAATGAAAACCTCTCCATTAGGGCCAATAAACTCGACAGGTTCAGATTCTCTTCCAACATTCCTTTTGAGAGAAAATTTACTTTCGCTATCAGGCTTCACCTCCCTGTTGCTTTTACTTGCTTCATGTAATGGAGGAGTGATGCCCAAAAAGCCTAATGCAGCATCCCCTCTTTTATCAGATTCAACACATTGGCACACACGACAATTTGGCAGGCCGGCCTCCTTGTCTAGACTATGGCGTGAGTGAGTCCCTGATTCTTCACTCTCAATATTTAAGCAATCCTCATTGCTAACTCCAACCTTAATTGTATCCAAGAAATCTTCCTTTCCCATTGAATTAGTTAAGTCTTTGGATTTAAACATGAAAACTGCACTTCAGATTATTGCACCATTTGGTTTAATAAATTCTACTTAATCAAGCTCAGGAGGCCAATGTCCCCATATGTTTCTATCAATAAGACAAGCAGCAGTACTATTGCAACATAAAGCTGACAAGTAAATAAAACTTTTGTTCCAACTTTGAAAGAAACTCAAGACTATAAGCATAACTTAAGGCTGTGGTGTAAGTGATAAACATGAAGAAATACACAGAGCAGAAGGATATAACCAACTTTCTATCCCCAAACTCCTGTTTTAGAAGTAGGATGACATCACAAGCCGTTTTACTGTGACTTAAGGCACATCAGTCTTCATAGCACCTTTATTTATAACTCTGGTTTATGCACTAACACAAGGAAACAAAGTCAACATTAGGAATTAGTTATGAAAGCATTAAGAAATGACCAAATATAAAATTAGCAAATCATTTTATTTTGAGAATAATATTCATCAAAACTACACATATTTTATTAGTTATCAAAACTGAACATTTTTTCCTAGCAAATAAAGTAGTTTAATAATTAAGTGCTTTTTGAAACTGGAATGGAGCATGCTTACTGTCTTGAATGTCTTATTCCACTAAATTAAGTTAAATTATTGGATTGTTAATCTTACTCCCCATCAAATTAATTGTTAAAAGCTGTCACTCAGGTACGCTTTCAGACAATAATATTAATCAAGATCAATTATGCAAGTATTATCTATCAAAAATTAAAAAGAAAAAGAAAAAATAGTCAACTATGCAATAATCTAGTTAAAAGCTTGCTGGCTTAGAAGTTTAATGCAAAAATTTGGCACATAACAGAAAATCCACCTTACAAATTAGATTTAGAAGTTTAATAAAAATATCCAGCTTAGCAATGAGACTTCACATCATCCTATTTGGCCCTAGATCATTACTTTGAACTAGAATAACTTAAGTTGCATCAATGTGAAACCTCAAAATGCATTAACAGCATTTTAACCAAGAAGAAAAGCATGTCAAATAATGACCAACCCCTGGGTTCTAAGGAAGGTACATCTTCAAAATTGACATTGTTAACTCCAGTGGCAGTCAATCTGAAATAAGCAAATGCTTAAAAAATCAATTGATTTCCTTATTTTAATTATAAGATTTTGTTTTTAACAGTAAATTTCTGGACAATGTCACATTAATATCTAATAGCATTGAGGTGAACAAGCTCAACAGCACAGCCTCCTCCCATAAGAATAGATGGAGGGTAAGATTGTGGTGATACATCCAACAAAGAGCTCAAGAAAAACAAGATAAAATACCAATATATTCTAGAATTATGGTCTAGTTTTGATGTGGGACCTTCTTTGCACCTTTCATAAGCTACTTTAGTTATTATTGAGTCTTAGTATCAGGTTTCTTTAGGTTAGTTGCTGATTCAATTTTAATAAAGCTTTACTAAACTAGAGGCAAATTGGATTTCCAAATTTTCTGAAATGCGCTCTATCAGAGGCCCATACATCTTATTTTATTTTGTGTGTCATTTTTCTATTTGGCTTCATTATTGGCAGTTTTAGTCTTCCTAGGAAAATGCTATTTAGAAGTCCTAATCTTTCTAGGAAAGGATTGGAAATAGGCTTCAATGTCAAATAACAATGATGGAGAGATTGAGATTAATTAAATTCCAACAACTTATTTAAACCTTTTTGAGTGTAATTGCTTAGGGGAACTAGGAGTGATTTCATAGATCTATCTTTCTTTGTTAACAGCCATCAAATTCCCTCAAGATTCATTCAAAATCCTATCATTTTAGTACCTAACCCTACTTAGTTTCTTAAATATCAAACTCCATTCAAGTACCCTTCAAGAATTCATCAAGAACCCAATTTAGTGCTGATTTTTAAAAGATCATACATCAAAACTGGTATCAAGAGCCCACTAAAATTTCTGTCCTGCATAACGTGGGTTTAAATTCATTGGGTGGGTTTGTAATTTACCAATAATATATATAATTGCACTAAAGAAAGGACCCAGATATAAAACATCCATATATGTAAGAAAACCTTTGGTAAACCATCCTTAACCTTTTGAATCAAATAATGTGGTAACTCAAAAAGTTCTCAGAAATACCAAATTATATCTTGCTAAAAGTCTAATTCGTCTGCAAATTCCGGAAGCATCATTTCACTTAAACTATTGAACAAATTCAGACAAGATATACAAATCTTAGCAACTAAATTTAAACACTTAAATTGGAGTATAGAACCCACTAAAGTCTCAAACCAGATTCACACTCTTCAAAAAATCCCCATTCCAGTCTAAGGACCAAGAATTCCTACTGTTTACCAATCGGACTTTACCAAACACAGGCACAATCACAAGAAAAAAAACAAACACACACACACACAAGCAATCTCATTACAAAGCCTCAGAAAACAATACTTGCAGTTTGTGTTGCATACCATTACAGCATAATCAATCAACATAATCAAATGCCTCAAAATTCAGGAAATACAATTACACAACTCAAATGGGCAAGCAGCAATTTTTATTTTTTATCTTAAAAAATAGGTAAGGAATCACAATTGTAAGGAAACCCATACCAAAACCCAGAAGCAGAAATCAAAGAAATGAAGTAAAAAATCAATTCTCAACCAAATTGAAAGAGAACAAACCTCTCTCAATACCCACTTGGCTTGAAAGAATAAAATGGCATAAGATACCCTTCAGATCGTTCACCAACATAAAAACCAAAACCGAAGCAACCACCTCGCTCTTTCTCTCTCTCTCTCTTTCCTTAGAGTCTTCCAGTGGATGTCACTCACATCACACCACACACGAAAGAATACGTAAAGTGTGTCCGTGACACATAGTATTATTCATTCTAATAAAAGCATACACTCACTTTATACTTTATACTGTTTACCAAAAAAAAAAACTTTATACTTTATACTTTAATTTAGGTACTAGAGTTTACTGTTCTGTTCCTTCCATGTGTTTTTTTCAACCGTACTAATCCACTTTACAGTTACGTATTGATAATTTGATACTGATTACTGACCACATACACTTTGACAATTATTTTGACAAATTGGGTGAAATGTTATCTCCAAATAAATCGGGTAAAAAAGACTCTTGTTTGGTCATGTATGGCCATAAATATCTTAGGAACCCACTCCACTTCGAGACTGTGGGTGTGGGTGTGGGTCCCATCGATGTATGGGTCCAAAGTCTATAAATTATGTCACCTGATCGGGTACGAAATGATACTAGCACATTATCCTCTTTCAAAATCCAATAAATGAAATATGCGGAATTGTCATGGGTATGCAGCATGCCTGAATAAAGGAGACTATTTAGGCATGCCAGCGTGCACGCAGGCATGCATAATGGGCTGTTATGGGCATGCCCGAAGTAGGTTATCTGAGCATGCATGTAGACATGCCACGGACTTGGCAATGTGTACGTAGGGCTTCCATAGGCATGCCAACATGCCTAAATGAGGTTATTTGAGCATGTCTACGTGTACTCTGCATCGCTTCACCCAATTTATGTTCCTAAAATCATAGGGAGGGTTTCCAACAATTGAGTTGGCATTTCGGGCATTTTTCTAATTTTTATGATTTTTTCTAACTTTTGGCTTCCGAAATTCACAACATAAAAATAACTACTTATTAGCACGTGTTAGACAAGTGGTAGAATGCTAATCTGATTATTTTGTACACATATTTCTCAATTATTATATTTTAATAAGACATGATACCATTTAATACTAAATATTTTTTCACTTGATGTCACCTCATGTATGGAATGGGATGTTATAATTATGTTTGTAAGAAGTATTGTAGTTCAATGCAAGAAAGAGCTATGTTGAATACCTCACATTACAAAAAAAAAAAAAAAAAAAAATTAGAATACCCCTTCTCTTATTATTGTAACTATAGAATTATAAAATATATGTACATTAAAAAATTCAATTGTATAGAATAAAAATAGTTTAGAAAATATTTTGTTTATATTAAAAAATGAGATAAGTATTAAACATTTTCAATAGAATACTTTATAGAAATATTTCAACAAATAAAAATGCGTGTTACGGTTTGAAGAGGTCGTGCTTTGATATGTTGGCGATATGGGACTCCCCCAATATTGTCATTATCTTACTCTACAACATTGTGCACTTTTTCAATTAATTTTTGAATATATTTCGAATGAAATCCAAAACTTTATGCATATTTTTTGTCATTAATTTCAAATTTTCAGTTAACTTAAACTTTAAATTCAGTTTTCTTTGAAGGATGTAAGTTCAAAAGAATTATTATTTTTTTGAATATGGATCATTGGATCTTTCTCATTTGATTTACGAAATGTAATTGTGCAAGGTTTGGTGGCATGTATTTCGAAGAAAAAGAAAGATATTTCGTTAAAAATTTTAAGTGAATGGAACTTATTAAGGATAAATGACAATTTGTATATTATCAATTAATTATGGGAGATATTGCTCAATTTCATAGTTTAAGAGAAGGATTGAGGCTGACCTCATACTCATTGTCTAGAGGAAAAGTGCAACAAAACCCAAAAAAAATTATTTAATAAAGTATTAAATGCATATTACTTTGTTCCCTTAGGCCACTTGTAAATAAAATTCTTTAAATTTTATATTAGAATTAATTTTATTTTAAAGTATATAGTAGATTTATTTTAAGAGTTTTGTTTTTTATGCAATTTTAAAAAAATAGTTATTAAGAGTCTTATAATTCAATTGACATTTTTCAGTGTTTTTAACGGAAATATCTAAGGTTCAAATCCATCTTCCTTCCATTATTAAATTATTATAAAGAATTTTTATTTTATTTTATTTAATTTGTTAATGTGGCTATCCAAATTCTTAGAGTACTGGACTATTCTTGAGTGTGTGTAGTCCCTGTCTCAATGGCAATTATGGAAAGAATTCCTTAAGAAAGACCCCCAAAAGAATACTAGTTAATCGTTACTGTAGACTATAGTTAGTATAGTCATGAAATCTCTTTGAGAAAATTAACCACCATATAAATGTATTGCATACAATAATCCATCCCGATTCTCACTAATCACTATTGTTACTGGATCATGTGAAGGACTGTACCTTCCAATACGATTCATTCTTACAAACCTGATGTGAGACATGAAACTCAGTGCCATTATTATTTTATGGGCCGCCTTTTATTATTGTGGTTCTCTTTTTGTTTTGTTTTCTTTCTTCCCTTCATCGAATGGAATAATTAATCCCAAACTAGAAAATGTCTTGTCTGACACAGGATTGCATCAACTTTGTATAAAAAAATAACCATTATTATATCATATGTTGGTCAAGTACTTTTCCTTTAGCTCTTGATAAGCATATAATAAGTGGCAATTTCAGAAATTTTTTTCAGAGTGTTCCTCAACAAGCATAAATTACACAATCTAATAAAAAAAAATTATATATTAATAACAACAACAATCAAAAAACACGCAAATACATAAAATTTACAATTACCTACTACGAGTTTTCATATTTTGAAATCGTTGCATGATAGTCTCATTATCGATGCTACAAGCTACATCTTTTTCAATAAACACAATCAAGCAATCATTCATCTACTGATCTCCCATTCGATTGCGCAATTTATTCTTTATATATTTCATTACTGAAAAACTTCTTTCTACTATTGCAGTAGCAACATGAAGGGTCAAAGCTAACTTCACAAGTAAATAGACTAATGAATAAGTCTCATGCTTCCTTGTGCTCACTAACTTTTCAGCAAGTTCACTAACTCCTTGAATCTCTAAAAAGAAGTCATTGCTGTGCATATCAAAAATGTAATTCTGAAGTTGAGAGTTAAGTGCCAAAATATCTAGGATTTGTTTACAATTATAGCATCCACTATTTTTTTTTTTTTTTTTTTTTTTTTGCAAAGGACATGTTAAGATACAAACACACGTATCTAAAATTGGACACATGCTATAAAAGGCACTCAGCACCAACATCACCCGCTGTTTTTTTTTTTTTTTTTTTTTTGAGAAATAAACACACTCAAGGGAGAGGGAAAGAGATTCTAATACAAAGGCACATCATAACTTCACCCGCTGTTGAAAATACAAATTAAACAGTGAAATCTCTTATAGTATTAGAATTTATTGGCACCATTCTCTTTCTTCCAGCTTGGTGTTAGAAATCTCTTAACTAACAAGGTTGAATCATGAATGTTATACACCTTCCCCAAACTACCCTTGACCAAAGAGTAAAAACTCAAGTCTTTTAGACTTAAAAAGAAAGCCCACAAATGTAAATATCTACTCCAAAACCCACCAACATCACACAACCAAAACTCTCAACATCTCAATTTATTATCCTATGAAAAAAAAAACCACTCAATTTATTACAGATACCACCATTAAGACAAAACTAAACCCAAACAGACGTACACACATTTTTCTCTGTTTGAAACTTACAATTGACTATACTCTGAATACAAACAGACATTGCAGATCACATCTGTTGGGTTTGGAAATCAATTAATCAAACAATAGACAGTCACTCTCTCTTCCTTACAAAAAGTCCTATCCGTAGGGGCGTTGGCGACGACGACGCGAAGGGGCGAGCGAGCGATCCGATGATTCCGATCTCCGTCTGTTGCTCGGAGCGAGCGATCCGATCTGGCGATCTCAAGCGGCGTTGCAGCAAGCGGGCGAGCGAGCGATCAGCGATTTGATCTCAAGCGGCGACGGCGTTGAAAAGAACCCGTTGCTCTGTCTTTAGGTTTGGATTGGATTTTAGTGATTTTTTTTTTTTTTTGATAAAGCCTTTAGTGATTTCAGATTTAGACTTTAGGGACTGAGGCGTTGCTCTGTTTTTTTTTTTTTTTGGAGAATCTGTGGGTTTGCTACGTTGGGCTTGCCGTGGGCTCTGTTACAAATTTTTTTTTTTTTTTTTTTTTTTCAGATTTTAGTTTTTTTTTTTTTTTTGCTTGAAAGTAAAACATATAATTTTTTTTTTTTAATTTGAGGGTGTTCCTAATTCTGTGATTGAAGGTGTTCCTTGTTAGTGTATAGTTTAGACTATTCAGTCTTTCTCTATCACAGGTTTCTGTTTCCTGTTGGGTACTTCTCTTGTCTCATGGCGTAGTAAGAAGCAGGATGTGGTTTCCCGTTCCAGTACTGAGGCTGAGTATCGTGCCCTTGCCGACACCACCTGCGAGCTTGTCTGGCTTCGCTGGCTCTTGGCTGACATGGATGCTCCACAGCCCACTGCCACTCCTCTTTATTGTGACAATCGTAGTGCTATCTACATTGCTCATAATGATGTCTTCCATGAACGCACCAAGCACATTGAGATCGACTGCCACATCACTCGCCAGCATCTCAAGAAAGGCAATCTCAAGTTGTTCTCCATCTCCTCTGCTGACCAGCCTGCTGATATCTTCACCAAGACTCACCCGCCTGGTCGTCTTCGAGATCTTATATCCAAACTCCAGTTGGCTTCCTCCTTGCCACCTCGAGTTTGAGGGGGGATGTTAGTGTATAGTTTAGACTAGATTAGCCCATTGGGCTTGGCCCAGTATACTATACTTGTAATTTACTCATATTGCTTGTACTGCACACATACCTAGCCTATATAAGGCTCTCTGCTCTCTATTGTATAATTATTCTTTGATACATGAATATACAGACTATTCAGTCTTTCTCTCTCACTTTATATTGTTAACATTCCTAATACAAAGGAAATATAAAAATTAAAAAAAAAAAAAAAATTCAGGATTTTTTTTCAGGTCAGGGTGTTCCTAGGAACACCCTGAGTTGTAAGTGGCGTCGCCACTGAGCATATTGTTCGAGCTACATTGGTGTCTTTTTACAATAACAATGTTGAATGCCAATTAAGAGGCCTTTTATAAAGAAAAAAGAAAAAAGAAAAAAGAAAAAAAAAAGAGGTGGATTGACGGAGAGAGAGAAGGAAGAAAGAGTAGAAAGTTTGGAGAGAGAACTTTGCAAGTATGAAATTCTATGAATAGAAAAGTACTGGTAAAGTTGGTTTAGAAAAGTAGTATAATGCCCTAAATTACATCTTCAACCATTTCCATGTATTTTCATTAGTCTATAATGAATTATAAAGGATCTTAAAAGTTTTTTGTTTTTTTGGAGTAAACTTAGTGATAAAAGAATACCTGGCTTCTTGCTTCATGTATAGCAGATATATTCATTGAGATATATATTGTATTGGAAATAAGAGAAGTTCCTTGTGAAATTATTCATAGAAAAGGTCTCAACTTTTACAACTGATTGGTACTTTAATGAGCTATGATGATGCTTAGTGACTTTTTATTTTTATTTTCTATTTTGCTTACTAGTTAACAAAGATGATGATAAAATGGGCTGACTAGAATCACACAATTAGCTTAGTCCCTTCTCAAAAAAAAAAAAATTAGCTTAGTCAAATAAGGATTTTTTTTTTTTTTTTTGGGGGTGGCTTTATTGTGATAAACTATGAGATAATTGTTCAATTTTTTCTATATAGATACGCGTGTCGCATTTTGATATGTAATCAGTTGGACTTAGAATTGTTGGGATAATCAAGTCATTATGTTATTTCATTAGCCAATTGAAATAACATAATACCTTCTGAAATGAGATAATTAATAAATGGTGTGGAAATAAGTAAGGAATTTATATGTTCTATATAACAAAAATAATGTTCGAAATATAAAAGAAAGTAGAAGTAATATTACACAAGACTTATCTTTTAGTCTTTTTGGGTTGCTTGATATTGAAACAAGTTGTGTCATCTTTGGTGTAAATTGTTGGGAAAAATTCTATATAACTGTAAATAAATTTCAGCAAGCATAGCGAAAGCACAACTACACAAGAACACAAAGATTTACGTGGAAACCGTTTCTTCTTGAAAGGAAAAACAACGGGACAAACTCCGAATAATTTCACTATATTAAATAGAGATTACAACACTTAGAGATACAACTTGAGCAAAAAAACTCTTATTTTCTTTTCACTCACTGCTCTCTTCCTCACTGTGTATCTCTCACAATTTTCTCTAACTCTCTATATTTTTCTCTTCTCTTTTGCTCGCTCTCACTCACGCAGTTCTCCAAGACTGCACTATCCTCAGTCTCACTCACTAGGACTTCTCTTCACTCTTCACTTCTTCTCCACCAAATGACCGAATGACCTTTCCTTTTATTTCTTCACCTTTTTCTTCTTTTCTTCCTTCCACACTCTTCACATCAAGTCATAATAAAAGCAAGCACACAAGCCTTGACTTTTGTACATGATATTAGACAAAAAAAGGATGAATTCAATTCTTCTCTTCACTTGGCCGAATGTCCTTGTGTTTTCTTCAACCAATTTTTCTTCTTCCTTCAGCGTGTCCCACACGCTTAATGTCAAGTCTCATTAAGAGACATGGTTGGCATGAACACTTTAGAGACAAGCTCATTAAATGAGCTATTCCATCAAGTGTGGGCTGGAACCCACATGTGCCACACACCCAACAATCTCCCCCTCCAGCCCACTATGGAGGAGATCTTCAATCCAACTCTTTAGTTAGAATTCATTACGGCCAAGACAACACTAGACTCAACCTTCTTCATTATCTTCATTAACACTAAGAAAATTTCATCAAAATTAATACCTTTCGTTCTCAAAGAATTTATTTCACTTCGGATATCCTTAATCCAATTTCTTGGCTCCCCTCCATCAGAGGCCCAAATATTCTTGAAGTTAACTTCACGATGTTCTTTAGTACACCTCCTTTCAAGAGGTTCAACAATCTCTAGTGGAGGATATTACTCCCCCTGCTCAAGACCTTCGCAATCCTTCACTTGATCATTCTTCCTAGCATCATGATATTTTTCATCAAATATCACTTCCTCATTTAAATCACTATCTAGTAGAGAGAATTTTACTCTCTTGGCTGCAACACCATTAATATCAACTCTCAACTGTGGAGTTTTCTCAAAAACTTTGACTGCATTGAACTTCTTCTTACAAGCCCTCACATGAGTCCTGTACATACTGCAACAAGCACGCCGTCTAGCAACAACTAATAATCCTTTAGAAAGTTTTCATCTTCCATTGCCAAGATGGTTACTATAACCCACTCGATCCATAGCCAGTGTAGAAAACACATTAATCCTTAAATCCGGAACATGTCACACATCCTTTAACATATACGATTGTTAAGTACAAGAGATTATTTAATCTTACTCATCACAAACAAGAACCACAAAGCTCACTTGCTTAGTTGTGCATAGAGATGCTCATCTAAACTACAAGAGATACAAAGTTTAGAAAACTTTGTTTCAATGGCCATCCAAGGTACACAAGTACCAATGTACACATAACACATTATTTTTGTATTTTTCTGATTTTTGATTTTTTTTTTAAATTTTTTTATATCAAAAACAAAATAAACAAAACTGAAAACAAACAAAAAGATGTTAAACAAAGCAAAGCATAAAAACTAGACTGAATCAAAATAAAAGCAAAACACACAAGTTATGCATAAACAAAAACACAAAGAGAGAGAAGAAAGTGATAGAATCACTTGGAACCTTTTCCTTCTACACCTTGGAAGAACCTTTTCTTTGATTAAACCCTTGAATCAGCGGTGAGGGGGAAGAATTGAAACCGTTCAAGTTTGAAAGGAACATGAGGGCTTTAAGAAGATCTCCGAGGGGAGCAAGAGAGGATTGAAGCTGATTCTGGCTTCCAAATGCTATCATGTCGTTGCTCTGTTGAGTGGCTAACCATTTATAGTAATTTGGTCGAGTATGATCGGCAACTCCACAATGATGATAAAGATGCTGCTTCTTTTGTTTAGGATTTTCTCACTAGCTAAATCAGTTTTAACATCATTATTCTCAATTTCAACATTATTACTAGGAGGAACAAAAATAGTAGCACTAGTAGAAGCAGTATTAGAAGAAGAGAAACCATGCCCTAAGCCTGTTCGATTAGAAACAGATTTTTGAAGACTGAGTATCTCATCAAGCTTTGCACTTGAAGTCCTCTCCAATTGAGCTCTGACTTGAAACAGCTCCGCTTCAAGCTTCTTAGTCTTCTCAGCCAAGAAATTATTTTCAAACCTCAATACTTCAATAGCCTGATTAGCTTCATCAAACTTTGTGGAAAGCTCTTCACGATCAAGTTCCACATCACTGAGCTTCTTAGTGGCCAGCCTATAAAGTTTCTCATGTTTCTCAGAAAGCTTGTATAGTTTCTCATAGGTTGTATGAATTTCATCTTGATCATCCATCTTCTCAAACTTGGACTCCACCAATTCCTCTTTTTCATCCACATCTTCAACAATCCCCTCAGTAGGATTGACAGTGGCAGTGAAGGCATTCAGGATTCCGTCATCCTCATTGTCGGAATCATCCTCAGGCTCGGTGTCGCTCAAAGTAGTAGCAAGTGCCTTGCTCTTCCTAATGCTCTTGAGATATGTAGGACACTCTTGTTTCATGTGACCGAAGCCTTGACACCCAAAGCACTTAGGTCCTGCAGGAACAGTGTACTGACTGTCATCCCTAGCATCCTTCTTTCCTTTGTCTTGACTCTTGAATTGAGAAGAACTGGATTGCCTACGGTCCTTGTCGGAGCCCTTCCCATTGGCATTCTTCATGAACTTCTTGAATTGCCTGGTGATGTAGGACTTCATCTTAGAATCTTCATCATCTGAAGACTCATCCGTGTCACTGCTCTTGGCCTTCAAGGCCATGCCCTTACTCTTGCCCGACTTACCAATCCTTGTTAACTCTAGCTCGTAAGTTTGCAGATTACCAACCAGCTCTGTCAAAGGAATCTTGTCAATGTCCTTTGATTCCTCGATCACTGTAATCTTAGCATGGAATCTCTCAGGTAGAGATCTGAGCACTTTTCTCACAATCTTGGGTTTATGAATAGTTTCCCCAAGATTGAAAGTTGAGTTCACTATGCCCTTGAGCTTGGCATAGAACTCATCGAACGACTCATCCTCCTCCATCTTAATCTCTTCGAAGCTTGTAGTGAGCCTCTGAAGCTTTGAATCTTTGACAGTCTTAGTTCCTTCATAGGTTGTCTGGAGGATGGTCCATGTTTCCTTTATAGTTTTAGTGAATGATATCTTCTTGAATTCCTCATTTGTGACTGCACTGAACAAAGCATTTAATGCTCTGCTGTTGAAGTTTGCTGCCTTGATCTTGGCTTCATCTTAATCGGCCGATGCTTCCTTTGGCTTGGTCCAGCCTATCTCAACAGCTTATCACACCTTCTCATCTAGAGACTGCAAGAAAGCTCTCATGCGTACCTTTCAGTATGCATTGTTAGTGCCATCAAATAAAGGAAGTATGATTAAAGACTGTTCTCTATCCATGACATACAGGGGTCAATGGATCAACACAGCAAAGATTAACCCTAATCAGAGTGTGCCTGCTCTGATACCACTTGATAGGCCAAAAAAAATGTATTGACCCATTGTGATAAATTAATTGATTAATTAGCCAAGTTTATTAATTAATCAAATTAACATGCAAACGCGTGGTAGCACAAACAAATCACCAATTAAACTAAGTGCAGCGGAAAATAAATTGACACGGTGATTTGTTTACAAATGGGAAAAACCAACATGGCAAAAACCCCACCGGGTGATTTTAAGGTCACCACTCCCGAAATTTCACTATTATCACAACAAGGTCTTGATGCACACATCACCAATTCCCACAATTTTTGAATAACTGGAGTTACCCATCTTCACAACACCATAGTCGCCTGCTTTGTACATGGTGAACAACCCTTTTGTGGGGATAACATGGTGGGAGGCTGCTGAATCAACAACCCACTCAACGTCATTCTTAGTAACATGCTCACATTTTTGCTCTTCAAGAGAGAGCATCACAACATCCTCATAAAACACAACTGCTGCAGTATTCTTCTCATCATCATTATTTTCATATTTCTCTTCAGTTTGTTCTTTATTCCAATGCCAACAGTTTCTTTTCATGTGACCTCCACAATGGAAGCATTCTCTTATCTCTTTAATTTGAGATCTAGATTTTGATTGTGACCAGTCATTAAATTTAGCCCGATCATCAGGCCCTTTGCTTCTATTTCTGCCCCTGTTCTCCATGACAATAGCTTGATTTTGTGCATTGTTTATACCAGCATTTCTTTTGCAAACCTCTTTACTTAGAATCAAATCTTGAATATCATCATATTTGAGTTTGCTCTTCCCTGCAGAATTACTCACTGCCATTTTCATGGCCTCCTAACTGTTTGGTAAAGAAGCCAAAACAATTAATGCTCGGATGTCATCATCAAAATCAATCTCCACAGAAGACAATTGACTTGTGATGGTGTTGAACTCATTCAGATGCTGAGCCACAGGAGTACCTTCCACCATTTTTAGATTAAACAACTTCTTCATCAGATGCACCTTATTGTTAGCCGAAGGCTTTTCATACATGCTAGACAAAGCCTTCATCAGATCCGCTGTGGTCTTTTCCTTCACAACGTCGTGTGCATTTGATCTTGTTAGAGTTAATCGTATAACTCCTAGCACCTGTCTATCAAGAACACTCCATTCTTCTTCTTCCATACTTTTTGGTTTTTTCCCCAAAAGAGGAAGGTGTAATTTTTTCCCATACAGGTAATCTTCGATCTGCATCTTCCAATAGCCAAAGTCTGTGCCGTCAAACTTCTCAATTCCTGATGTCTTTCCTTCTTCTCCAGCCATTACTCCCAATCGAACCTACGCTCTTATACCACTTGTTGGGAAAAATTCTATATAACTGTGAATAAATTTTAGCAAGCACAGCGGAAGCACAACCACACAAAAACACAAAAATTTACGTGGAAACCCTTTCTCCTTGAAGGGAAAAGCCACGGGACAAACTCCAAATAATTTTACTATATTAAATAGAGATTACAACACTTAGAGATACAACTTGAGCAAAAAAATTTCTTTTTCTTTTCACTCACTGCTCTCTTCCTCACTGTGTATCTCTCACAATTTTCTCTTACTCTCTATATTTTTCTCTTCTCTTTTGCTTGCTCTCACTCACGCAGTTCTCCAAGACTGCACTGTCCTCTGTCTCACTCACTGGGACTTCTCTTCACTCTTCTCTTCTTCTCCACCAAATGGCCGAATGGCCTTTCCTTTTATTTTTCACCTTTTTCTTCTTTTCTTCCTTCCAAACTCTTCACATCTAGTCACGTTAAATGCAAGCACACAAGCCTTGATTTTTGTACATGATATTAGACAAAAAAGGATGAATTCAATTCTTCTCTTCACTTGGCCAAATGTCCTTGTGTTTTCTTCAACCAATTTTTCTTCTTCCTTCAGCGTGTCCCACACGCTTAATGTCAAGTCTCATTAAGAGACATGGTTTCCATGAACACTTTAGAAACAAGCTCATTAAATGAGCTATTCCATCAAGTGTGGGCTGGAACCCACGTGTGCCACATACCCAACATAAATGATATTACAAGCGTGAGATACCCAACAATGGTGGATATCATTGAAATGTTAAGATATTCTGTTGTGTTGGAAGGTATTTTAGCAGTGACACCTTAGAGCATCCACAGCAGTGGAGCTATTTTTTTTAGCTATTTGGCACCACAAAAAGCTACTTTATCTATTTTACCTACTCATTTTACCAAACATCAAGCAGCAGTAGATCTATTTTAGCTTTCAATACAATAAAATAATATAAACATCACAATAAAATAACATATCTACTACAATAAAATAATACATCTCACTAAAAAAACACCACAAACCGATCAATACACAATCCACAGCCACTGCCAACCAAGAACAACCACCCACAAAAACCTTTCAGCTAGCCACATCCACCTCCACCACCACTCCACCAGCAACAACCTCTATGTGACAACCACAACCCACGGCAAGGAAAAAAAAAAAAATCAAACCACCACCAAACCTAGAATAGATCGACGATGAAGATGAAGATCCATGTGAAGATAAAGATCGGTGACAAACCACGACACCACCAACCTTGTCGGACTTGCTCCTCCTCACCAAATGGTCATGACCTGGATCCGAAATTTCGTCTTCTAATTCGTCTGTGTCAGTTTCGGGTTCTGGAGTGGCCGAGTCAGACTGGTACATAATCGATAGTTTGAGAGTTTGAGAGAGAGCACAACGGGCAGAATGAGCAAAGAGAAAAAGAATAAAAAAATAAAAAAAGTATTATTTTAATAGAGGTAGGAATTAGAATAATATTTCTAACTTTTAGCTTCACCTTCCGTACGAAGCCAAAAGTAGCTTTGTACGGAAGCCTGGAGCTAAAAAATTTTAGCTTTACATACATTGCTGTGAGAGCATTTTTTCTGTTTTGGTGAAGCTAAAATAGCTATATAACTATTTAGCTTCACTGTTGCTGGTGCTCTTAAAGTAGTCAGCAAATAACAATAACAATATGATGCATTTTGTGGTGCCACAATGAAGAATTCAACAGTGTACTTTGAGACTTTGAGTCATTTAGTGGCGCTTTGTGAGATATTCGATGGCATATAGGCTCTTGAGAACTTATTTTGTAAATCAGTGTTTAAGATGTTAGAGTCATAGAAGTTTAGTTTACGAGAGCACATTTAGCATGGCTAGACTAGAAACCTAGTTCACGAAACCTCCTGATAGAAGCTTTGAGTAATTTCGAAGGGACTGCCCAATTAGGGAAACCAGCTTGTCAAACTCAACAAAATTAAATGTTCAAATCAGCAAGGTTAGATATTGAGCTAGTATGTGTATTTAAGTAAAAAAGATGCAAAATTTAATATGCATATACATGCAAAGAGATGTTCAAATCAACAAATCCAAATCTATTTTTCATGAGAATTTTCAAGGCTCAAATCTAATTAGCAAGAGTTTCAAAAGAAACTTAATGAGGCTGAATTTTTATGTTGGTGGGTTGGGCCCAAGAAAACAAGTCGGCCCTAAATGAAAGTTCGACGCTAGGCCCAAGGCCCATCGAGTGACGTATGTTCGGTACGCCTAAGGGAGGTGACCCCGGAAACCGTCACAGCACACCCGACCATTGGCTGAGTATCGGGGATTAATGCGACCACATCAGAGGGGTCGCCTAGAGGTCGGTAGTCTAAACCGATCATAAAGGGAGTCTGTGTGTAAACCTCTAAGAGGTCGGTAAGCGAGAATTAACGATCCTGAAAGGAATCCACTCCCGAACACTATCCGACATCTGGAACAAGTTCCAAGGGAATCCTCTGAATTCGTGAGGATCCCTTGGGATTCTGAGGGACGTGGGAATATGTGAGTGAGTGGGAAAGAAATGATGGCCACCCCACTCATGGAGGGCTATAAAATGAGGACGAAACCATAGTAGTGAGGGAGGAAAAAAGAGAGAGAGAGAGAGAGAGGGTAAGAAGATAAACAGCAAAGTGTTGGAAAACCAGAGGGAAGTGAGGAAGAGGGTGAGAGGTCAGACATTGACAAGAGCATATCAGACTAAGGTTGGAGGCCCATTAGTAGAATCGAGAGAAAGCCCACATATAAATAAATTGAGGCCCAAGTACAAGTACGTGAGTAGTATCTGGTGCCCACATTTCACATACAATAAATTAGCTTAAGTTGAATTAATGAGCTTTGCTTATTGGTGTCTTCACCCTCCTAAGGGCAAAATGACCAAAAGGCATGACAAACATCTAGCCATACAGAGGACATACCCCATGTTGCCAAACCAATCCTCCCTTAACAAGTTGCCGAAGTTAGACCATGATAGGCTTGGGCCATAAATTGGATCGCTTTCTTGCCACTTTGTGGGTCTTATATTCTTATTTTTGGGTGGCCATCTATTTTTGTAGCCTGTGTCATTTGTGGTTGAATTGGGTCCCTTCTTGAATTGTTTGTGTTTGCAAAACAAGTTTCATGACTAGATTTTGCTAGTAAAAAAGATCCTTAAACAATAAGAAAAATGGGTCTCAATCATAGATTGTTTTTTCTTGGATGTTTTTACTAAACAAAGAGAGCATTTAGATATTAATTTCAACAAAAATGTTGTTATCTTGTGGTTTTCTAGTGTTAAAGGAATTGTATCTTGTACTTTGAATTAATAGAGTCTTACAAAGAATGTATATCATGACATCCTAAAAATTATCAAATGAAATTTGTAATAAATAAAAATTCAAGGAACCTTTCCCATATCCTCAACTTTAAATGAAAGCCCAAGTGACAACCAAATCATCCGTTAAATTATTAAGCATGACGTTGCACCTGTCCTAAAAAGACCACATACTCCTACCTACGTACGTCTACTTCTAGGATTTAGGTTTCTATTTTTTTTCCTTCTTTTCTTCTTATGGAAGAAAAAGTGGTAAAAACAACTCCCACAACTTGGGAGAAATAGATTTTAGCTTTAAGAAATAAGGGAAAGAGGGAGCAATGAGTTGAAGGAGAAAGGGACACTCTTATTTGTGTAGTTAAAGAACTCGTAAACATGCTTTTTACACTTGCTAAATGTAGCTGATAGTGCCATATATGATGCATGAGTGTTTTAAGTGTTTTCGAGTGTGTTTGCACTGCATGTATTGTATGCTGTAGTTTTTTTTTTTATACATTCGTATACTTACACATGGCATCAATCATAGTTCCAATGGTCTTAAAATGTTCCAAGCTTATTTGTTAGATTTTGGGTGGGCTCAAGTTGATGCAAAATATGGCCCTTTTGCACTCCAATCTATTGCTCCTTCTATTTTTCCTTTGCTGACTCATTCTCAATTGTGTAGGCTTGGTCCACATAATGAAGAATGAATATATTTAATCTTGCTTTTTGTCCTAGTCAAACCTTAGAGATTTTTTGCCCCAAGAGGGGTGGCCTGGTGGTTGGGATCTGTGAATTAGATTTGTGGTCTCTAGTTTGAGCCCGGACGAGTACCTGGGGAGGAATTTAGGTATCCCTGCTGAGGAACCCTTGATTACCAGCTCTCTTGAGATGCTAGGGTGAGGTCTATGGTCACCCCAAACCACAGTAGCTATGGCTCAATTCAACATTTCCTAGCGGGAGGTGCCCCTATGATCATTCCCAGTGGGGTGAGTTACAATGGTCGCCCCCGCCCCCCTTTTATTCAGCAAAAAAAAGAAAAACCTTAGAGATTTTTGCGAACCCAATTCAACCCAATTTCAGGTGTTCTCATTCTCACAGATAATTTGCTGTAGCTACGGGCATTGGACTGACTTTATGGGCTTTGGCCTTGTTGTTTTGCTGTCTAAAAAATTTCCTCTAACAATCATCAGCACTAGCGTTACTTCATTTAACCTCTCCTTACAAAATCTAATTATAAGAATCTAAAACATATTATTATATAAAACATGAATGCTAGATTACCACTAAACGAAGAAGTCCAACAATTTGTGGAACTTAATTTCCATGAAATAGTCACAAAATTAAACAGCTTCTACGTTCTGGGGAGGAAAAAGAGTAAAAAAAAAATTATCATCTTGGAATTTAACTAATTAAGAACTTGTTCTCAAAAATAAAAATAATAAAATAATAAATTAACTAAAAAAACTTAAAGCTAAATGTCCATTCCACACTCATTTACACAAAGTAAACAATTTTTTTTTTTTTTTTTTTAAAGTATACTAATGTGTGGAAGTGAATGTATGAAATAGACATCACTTAATTAAACTTAAAACCATGCATGTTTCCAATGTGGCTATGACTGGCTCTTCATCTCCTTCTCCAATACTCATCATACCCGTCCAAGCCATCATCATCTTGAACCTCTCTCGCGACCTTAACAAGCACAAAACCCAGCATCTCCTGGATCCGGAAGGACCATAGCTGCACTACTGTACCCACTCTCAGTTCATTCTCAATCGCTACCTTGTTCCAGTGCATGCTCAATCCATAATCTGTTCCTTCATGCTTGCTCAAAGTTTGACGACTCACCGATATGATTGGCTCGATAAACACCGTCTCTATCTCTTCTCCATTGTTCAACAACTCCTCCTCTTCTTCTGTTAAGAAAGACTCCTCAAATTCGATAAAAAAGCTGTTGTAATAGTTCAGCATACAATGATCTCTATGGGACAGTCGCTTTTGCATAACCAGTTTAGTGTTTGTACCCTTAATGAACTCGATGGTCTCCTTGAATATTTCAGGCAAGTCAGAAGGTTGGTCTTTCTTTGTCCTTTTCATGGAGTTCCAACCTGGTTCTTCGTCACTGTCGCTTTCAGTTTCTTCTATGTATCTTCTATTATATCGATAGAGACGGTTCATCCTTCTTCTTGATTGAAAATCCCTTTTTTCTCTTATGGGTTTGCTTTCAAACTCCATGTAATTGCTCTCAAACTCCATGGAATTATTCTCAAACTCCCTGGATTTACTCGATTCTCCAATTTCATCACTCTTGGTTTCATATTTGTATTTTTTCTTTTTGTTGAGACGCTTTGATTCTTCTCTGCTTGTCCCCTCCGCCTTTATAGCAGAAGCCATCAACTTTTCTCCCTTGAAATCTGCTTTCTTGGATTCATCCATCGACTTTAACATAGGCTTCTTGAGTGCTTTTTCTCTCAACAAACGTTCTAGCTTAAACAATCCACCATATGGGTTTGCCTTAGCCTTCTTGAAACTCTTCTCTCTCACAAACCTTTCTTTCTTGGAACCCATAGTCTCTTTCTCAATCAAAGTTTCTTTCTCTGAGTTTTCTAGCTCGAATTTCTCGGATGGAACATGTGAAGCCTCTACTGGAAGGTCGGAAAAAGACCTATTTGGCTTAACATTGCGACCCCCTCCATCAAACTTGTTCTCTTCCTCTAAGGCTGAAATATAGAGAGGCTAGGGTTTTTGCTGTTACAGCTATTGGAATGTGATTTTGGGTTACTTATATATAGGTACAACAAATAAAGTAGAGTCCTAAGAGGTCTTTAACTAGGGTTTCCTAATCAATGAAGGAAACGGAAGACTTAAGTCGGTTTTGTTTATATGGAATATTCCATCTCTTAGGAAAACCAAGAGAATTCCAAACTAGCTCATCTGGAGAAACTAATAGCTCTCTCCTACGTGTTTGGATTCCATATACATACATACATACATATATATATATATATATATATATATTTATATAAAAAGTTGCATTCATTAATTATGGTAGTCCTATAGCTAAAAGGGTTTAAAAGATACTTCTCAATAATAATAATTAAATAAATAAATAAAAGGCATTGGGTAATGGATCCAACTTAATCACCTGTCACACATATCGTTAAAGGCATGTTAATTACTTCTTTCTTCTAACCAAACTTATCCCCTTTTCATTTGTTTATATCAACTTTAAACAATTAACCTTTTTTACCTAATGATTTTTTGATTAGAAATTCTAACTTCATTGCATTTTTGAAAAAAAGAAAAAAAAAATACATCTAGAGGAAATCTTCAAAGTTTATAACTTTATATATCCTTTTTTCTTGGTAGAATAGAACTTACCCTAAATTGTATCCCAAAATCCCCAAGGTGACTTCTCTTCCTCTAGCTACATAGGTATGCATTTCTTTTTTTTCTTTTCTTCTCAAAACTGCATTCTAATTTATGAGTAAGGACCAATAAGTTCAATGATAACAATAAGACTTTAGATAAATGATAAATCCATAGATGTTATTTTCAACTATTGTAATACCTTTGGTAAGTGTGTATATATATGTGTGTATATATATATTAATTGTCTTACATTGTTTATCGGTTTTTTTGCATTCTATATATACTTGGTGGTGTCTTATTATGATATCTTATTGTTGTGTTTCATAAAGTATTATTAAAGGCTTTATTTTCCTTTGCATTTGAAATATCTAAAAGTTGGTTTCAATTTTTCAATCTCCATAGGTAAATTTTTAGATATTTCTCCCCAACCGCCCGACATTGAACATGGGTGAGAGTTTGACCAGCTCACCTATAGCACTATATATATATGTACTAAGAATATTTTGCTGTAACAATTTACTTTGTCCTGTGCTTGTTGAGCATGATTTTGGATTGTTCTGCATGTTCCAACATGCAATTTTTCTTGCGATCATCTCATGGAACAGATCAAAGTCATTAGCTCCTACGGAGCAAAGCCAAGGCAAGATCTAGCCAAGTTGGTTAGACTCAGAAACTGGTATCCTCAATATCTCTGATGCAGTTTCTAGAAAATATAAATTTGAGGAGGCAGTCCAAGCATTCCATGATCTTGACCAGGGAAGTATTGTCGGTCGAGCTGTGATTGAGATAAGTTAGTTCAGTTGGTCCAAACGACAGTTGATGGCGGTGGCTACCTCCAGTACTAGAGTCATGCACCTGTCTTGCATAAATGACTTCATTGGAAATGTATTAATCAAGTAATAACTTTCTCTGACTTTTATTTGCTGTATTTTTTATTCCCTATTTTCTTTTTCATTCTGTTTCCCCTCACCCTCCTTTTTTCTTAACCTTCACTTTCCTTGTAACATCAGTTGGAAAACTTGGGGATGTGCTACGATTTTTGTGCTCTTCAGAATATGGAAAAAGGTTACAATTGTGTCAACAATATGAAACTTTTGTCCCCAAGTCAGGTATAGAAACTTTTGTCTGATACTTTGAACTTCGATCACACGGTAGAGAATGCTACCCACACGAGTCATAGGAGGCTCTCCATATCTAAGCATGACACCCCAGTCGAGGAAACAACTGTGAAGTCCTGTAGGTAGGTACCCAAATTTGTTTTTTTTTTTTTTTTTTTTTTTGGCGAAAACACTATTTTGGTCTCTATATTTTGAGGTCACAGTCAATTTGATCTGTACATTTTAGTAGCAGTCAATTTGGTTCCTATTATTTTCATATTGCATTCAATTTGGTCCATATACCGTTAACTCACTGACGGAATACTTATGTGACAAACGGTGTGTACTATTGGCATACTTAAAGCTGACGTGACTAATAAAAAATAATAAATTTTTTTAATAAACATTAAAAAAAATACAAAGTGTCAGCATTTAAATTAACAACATTTAAATAATAATAAAAATTTCTCAATTTTAAAAGATAGAAAAACAAAAATTTAGATCATTCCCAATTTTCCTTTCACTTTTTTGTCAACCAATCACAAAAACACAAAACTCAAACCCAAATTTGTACCATATCTGACTATTCTCCTCCCTCAAACCCAGATTTGTCCCTGGCCACTATTTGTTTCTCTCTTTATTTGACTATCTCTCTTTCTCACTTGAAAACTCACTACCTTCGCTCTCCTCCATTGCCATCGACGCCGTAACTCCTTCGAACACGATGTTGGCCATAACAGATAACACACACACGCACACGATTGCACAAACTTAGACACCTTCCTTCCTTCAATTCTTTCCTTGGAACCATTCTCTTTTTATATTTGATATTTCTCTTTTTACATTTGATATTTGGGTTACCATTTTCTGTTTGCTTGTCCAGAAACAAAACAAAATATAAAAAAAGCAATTGAAATATGGGTCTTCTGTTTTTTAATGGTTTTTTGGGGGGGGGGGGGGGGGGGGGAATGGAAAACTTAGCTAAACTAAGCTGAAATAATTCTTCTATAAAGTTGAAAGCACAAAGTTTGAAGAATAAATTGTTATTGGTATTCTTTGGTTCGATTATCTCCCTTCCAATTTGACTTTTGGGTATTCTTTATTTGAATACGTGTCTTTGTTGTTGTTGGTTTGATTGTGAGTTTGCTGCGAGATTTCAGAGATAGTGAGATAAAAGAGAGAGAAACAAATATTGAAGAGGGATCAAATCTGTGTTTTACTGTTTTAGAGAGAAACAAATAAAGAGAGAAGCGGAAAATCAGATTTGGAACAAATCTGGGTTTGAGTTTTGTGTTTGCTTAGCAAGAAAATACAAGAAAATTTGAGGATGATCTTAATTTTTTATTCTATCTTTTAAAATTGAGAATTTGTTTTTGTTTTTATTTTTTATGGTGGATTAAATTAAGTTTAATTCGTCCATGATGGTCATCCATGACCAGACTACGTCCACACTGTTGTACAAGAAAGGAACCTCATACAAAGCGTCACAGATATGGATAGGATCCGTCCACAGGCGTCATATCTGTCCAAAGTGACGATACTCAAAGACATGGACGACTAGATAACACTTAGTAAATTTCGAAGAATTTTTCTACAAACTCTATACAATCAGACCACGATCTATCATTCCAGAATGTGGGGAGGATTCCTCGAAATCCACTCCATTAACTCCACACATCTCCCATGATGATAGTGGATCCGAACAAGTAGACCCACTCTTGACTCTCTATAAAAGGATCAAGTCTCCTTCGACCAAGGTAAGTTCTACTATTCACTAATTCACCATCCTTGTGTTCTAGAGAGAAAACTGACTTAACCGTCGGAGGGTTCTTGGCCGGTTCACACCAGTCACCCTTGACAGTCTCTTTTTCTCTTCAGGTCATCAAGCCATCACCATAGCTCAGCGCATTCAGCCTACTAATTCTTGTCCTTCATCATTTGGCACCGTCTATAAGGGATAAGCAAAGTTTCTAAGTGTTAACCGCCTTGCTTTCCAAGACAAAAAGGGTGCATGGTTCGGATTAGGTCGATCGCCATAAGTCCAGAACACCAGGAGAGTGGAAATCCTCCAGTCATCCAAATCGTGCACCACCACCACTATCCGTCCAGCAATAGCTGCAGTCCATGGCAACTATAATGGCAAACTTGACGCAACAAAACCAAGAAATTACTAAAGAAGTTAATAAACAACATCGACAATGGCGCAGCGAGGAGCATGGGCAAAATTCAAAGAATAAAGGGATGGAGAACAACATTGAAGGAGGAGAACACTCTAGAGGTACCGTCACTTGGAGGGTGCCACACTTGAAGAGAGAGATAAACCAGATGAAGAAAGTTATGGACGAGATGAAGGACTCTATGAGGAGAGCAAACCATGTGGATGATCTCGTCCAGAGAACTAACTCTCCCTTCATTGCGTCCATCACGAGTCATCCTTTGCCCTCCAAGTTCAAAACGAGATCCTTGTGATCATATTACCACTTTCAAGATGACCATGCATCTCCAAGGCGTTCTAGATGAAATCATGTGTAGAGCCTTTCCTACCACGTTGAAAGGCCCAGCCAAGGTGTGGTTTGGTAAGCTACCACCAAACACTATAACTTCATTTCAGGAGTTAAGTAAGTTGTTTGTCAACAACTTCGTCGGAGGCCAAAGACACAAGCATTTCTCGTCCAGCTTATTGAACATAGAGCAAGGAGAAAACGAAAGCCTTCAGACTTTCATCAGTCGCTTTAATAGGGAAGCCCTGTTAGTAGATGAGATGGATGATAAAATCCTCTTAGCAACCTTTTACAATGGAGTTACTTCGGATTTGTTCAACCACAAGTTGTATGACCAGAGCCACAGATGATGGCGAGCTGATACATTCAGCCCAAAGTTTTATGAATGCTGAAGATGCGATTATTGCCAAGAAAAAGAAGAAGGCTAAACAAGTGAAAGCTGGTTACGTACACCATACAAGGCAAGGCCCTCGTCTAAAGAAGGTCAAAATGGGAGAAAAAAGAGATCGAGACAGCAGAAAGGCGAGATTGTCCTTAGGACTACATACCAACTACACTCCCTTGAATGCCTTGCTTGACCAAGTGTTGATTCAAATCAAGGATGACCCGTCCCTGAAATGGCCAGAGAAGAAGAAAGGGGATCTTAGTAAATGGAACAAAAGCAAGTACTGTCGTCTCCATCGAGATCACAGGCATGACACGAACGAGTGTTACGACTTGAAACAACAAATTGAAGTTCTTATTAAGCAGGGAAAGTTAAAGAATTTCCTTGGACAAGACCACAAGGACAAAAGGCAACCATTGAAAGGTAAAGCGGAAGAACCAATGCATCAGCCACTTGGAGAAATAAGGGTCATTATGGGAGGAATGTAAACTGGGAGTTCGTCCAAAGCCAAGAAGACTTACTTACAGGTAGTTCAGAATGTTCAACTCACTGGCCGCCCACCAAGGACGTCCAGAGTAAACGAGCCAGCTATTACTTTCACAGACGAAGATGCGAGGCGACTACATCATCCTCATGATGATGCAATTGTTATCACTTTGACGATTGTAAATTACACAACGAGAAGAATGTTAGTAGATAATGGGAGCTCAGCAGATATCCTCTACGATCCGGTCTTCCAGCAAATGAGGATTAACAAGGAATTACTTCGTCCAGTGAATATGCCTTTGATGGGGTTTGGAAGAATGAAGGTTCTACCAGTAAGCACCATCTCCTTGCCAGTTGTGGTCGATTCTTACCCACGACAAATCAATAAGGAAGTAAACTTCCTTATTGTGGATTGTTCATCCTCATACAATGCCATCATAGGATGACCAACTTTAAACAGTTGGAGGGTTGCAACGTCTACTTATCACTTGTCCGTTAAATTCCCAACAGAATATGGCATTGGCGAAGTACAAGAAGACCAGCTGGCGGCTAGAGAATGTTACTTAGCTATGTTAGCTATGGACGAACAGATGCAGACGATGGACATTGAAGAAAGAAGAACTGTTGCTAAGCCGATTGAAGTATTGGAAGATGTCCCTTTAGACGAGTCCAACCCGGAAAAGTTCAATAGAATCGGAACAAGAATGGAGAAGAAGACAAAGCAAGACCTCATCCAATTCCTCAAGAAGAGCATGGATGTTTTTGGTTGGAGCCACGAAGACAAGCCGAAGATTGACCCAAGTGTGATTATTCACTGTCTAAATGTGTCCCCGTCGTATAAGCCCGTCCATTAGAATAGAAGAGTGTTCGCCCCAGAACGAGATAATTCCATCAAAGAAGAAGTACAGAAGTTGGTAACAACAAAGTTCATCCGCGAAGTCTACTACCCTGATTGGCTAGCTAATGTAGTGATGGTCAAAAAAGCTAACAGCAAATGGAGGATGTGTGTGGACTTTACAGATTTGAAAAAAGCATGCCCCAAGAATAGTTATCCCCTTCCACACATTGATCAGCTGGTAGACTCAACAGCAAGACACCAGTTGCTGAGTTACATGGACACATTCTCAGGGTACAATCAAATCAAGATGGACGAGGCAGACCAGGAGAAAAAATCTTTCATCACAAGCCAAGGTTTATTTTGTTACAAAGTAATGCCTTTTGGTTTGAAAAATGCAGGAGCCACTTATCAAAGGCTAGTCAACCACATGTTTCGTCCACAAATTGGGGTGAAATGTTGAAGTGTACATGGACAATATGTTGGTCAAAAGCACAAAGGAGACGCAGCACTTAGACGACCTCCAGGAGACCTTTGACACGCTTAAACGATACAACATAAAGCTGAACTTAAGCAAATGTGCCTTCAGAGTTTCATTAGGAAAGTTCATTGGTTTCATGGTTTCACAAAGGAGAATTGAAGCAAATCTTGATAAAATTCATGCGATATTGAGCATGGAGCCCCTAAAGAATGTCAAAGAAGTCCAAAGTCTCACTGGACAAGTAGTAGCTCTTAACAGGTTTGTCTCAAAGGCTACTGATAAATGCTTGCCATTCTTTAAAGTGTTAAGAAAAGAATTTGAATAGATGGATGAATGTCAACAAGGGTTTGAAGAACTTAAGGCATATCTCACAACAACTCCCTTGTTGAGTCCATCCAAACCAGGTAAGGAACTATACCTCTATCTTGCAGTTTCCCCTCATGCAGTGAGCTCAGCCTTAGTCAGAGAAGAAGGAAAGTGAGACTACTTTTTTTTTTTTTTTTTTTTTGAGATAAAAGATAGAAAGTGAGACTACTATTAAAGTTAAAAGTTTCAGACTAGTAGTCGGCATTAGTTTTAATTAATTAATTTATTATTATTATTTAATTATATATAAATTTTAGAAAGGCGGCATAGGGGGTACTGGTATTGGATCGTACAAATCAAATTGTGGGGTTTGAATTTGACCAAATCAGAGATGTTTATTTTTTATTTTATTTTCTTTTTGAGATTATATGTTGTCAGTGGGGGCCCACTTTGGTAGAAAGAAATAAGAAAAAATATCTTGGATTTGGATTATGTTATGTATTGTAGCCTTTCAAGTTTCAAGTAATGACAAAAAGGGGTTATTTTTATAAGTTAGAGTTTCCTTTTAGATGTGTGGGTTCTCGTTCTCTTGCGGTCGTGGGATCAAATCTGCTTTATGTTTGGAGAATGATCATCTGAAAGAAAGTCTCCATGTGCTAATTTGGTTTTTGTAGTGGATGATCAGTCCCAATTGGGATTTCATTTCAACATTAAATTACAAGGGTAATAACTAGTTTTGACTCTCTCTCTCTCTCTCTAGTACTACTGCAATATTTTTATTTCGTGAATCGTGAATGTTAAGAGTTGAATACATTGTTGGGATCCTTAATCATGTTAAGAGCTATATTATATATTAACAATTTTTAATTGTGATGTTGCTTGTCCCTGTCCCTGACGCCCATTTCGGCTTTCTCATTTTGTATTGCATAATAGGTTTCAATTTTGATTGTATTGTTGGTTGATAGTCTTGCCTTATTTGATGTGCTAAAAATTGAGTGGGGGATTTGCGTGTTGATTATATATATGTGCTCTATTGTATTTTTGGTATCAAAACTGTTGCATTGGATTTTTGGTATCAAAGCTGTTGCTCAAGCAGGAAAAAAATTTCTGATCAAAGCTGTTGCTCAAGTAATCCCAACTTATATGATGAGTTGCTTCCGACTACCCACTACTTTGTGCAAAGATAGAGAGAATGCTAAGGAGGTTTTGAAGGGAAGGGATGAACATAGAAAAAAGACCCATTGGGCAGATTGGGTTCGACCGTGCAAGCCTAAATACAGTGGTGGAATGAGTTTTAGAAATCTCAGGAAATTCAATGAGGCTCTATTGGCCATGCAAGTTTGGAGGTTGATGCAAAACAAACAAAGTCTTGTTTTTAAAGTTTTTAAGCACAGGTTCTTCAAGGATGGAAACATTTTTAGTGCAAATACATGCACATAAGGTTCCTATGCATGGCAAAGTATTCTTGGAGCCAAACATATTATTGAGATAGGGTACTGTAGATGGAGAATTGTAAGTGGAGAAAAGGTGAAGATTTGGGGGGATTAGTAGATGCTGGTCCCAACTACTTATAACAACCAACCCCCCCCCCCCCCCCCACAGCATTGCTTGTGGATTCTTTGGTGAAAGAATTGATTAGAGAAGAGACTATGACTTGGAATGAAGAACTAATAGAAAAATTATTTTAGGAAAAGGAAGCAATTGTTATCAAACAAATCCCACTGAGCAGAATGAGACCACAAGATGAATTAATCTGGACAGGCACTAAGGATGGTAATTATACAGTTCATAGTGCTTATCGGCAACTCATAGAAAGGGAGGAAGCTAGTTAGGCTAGTAACTCCATCTGAAATGAATCTAATGTAATTTGGAAAACTCTATGGAAGATAAATGTCACAGCAAATGTTAAGCATTTTCTGTGAATCTAATGTAATTTGGAAGACTCTGTGGAAGATAAATGCCCCAGCAAAAGTTAATCATTTTCTATGGAGAGCTGTAACAAATACACTCCCCACTCGAGTGAATCTTCATCGTTGTGGGATTCCAATAGATGAGGTGTGTGCTCGATACAATGAGGAAAAGAAAATTCAGATCATGCCATTTGGAAATGCCTTGCAGCTCGAATAGTATGGGATAGCAGTAATGGGTGGTCAGTATTACATGAATTCCAGCAATTAAACTGCGATAAAGTTGCAGAGAAGGTTATCATCGGGCCTTAGGTTAAAATTAGAGAATTATTTGCCACTGCATAGGAGTTTACTTTGATTTTAAGATGTATTATAATGTGTCACTCTAGGTACAAATTGTTAGGATGATAAGTAAACCAACCAACTTGGTTAAGCTTGATCATAGTGCTAAAAGAAATGTGGCAAACCTGGCTTAGTTTTTAAAGCTGCGGTCATATCATCTATAAATATATATATATATATATATATTGATTAGAATTTCATCTTCATTCACTTTTTGTATATTTTTTTATGTTTGGTATTTTTCTTCTCGATTTGCTTTCTTATTTTACAGCTTCTATATAAGCGTTAAATTAAACTGTGTGCCACTAGCTTCTGGTAACTATGCTTCTTGACACTCATTTGCAAACTACAACTAATTTCCTGTGGCCAATTCTTATTAGCACTAGCAAAAATTGCTACATAGGATATTTCACTGCATAATTTCAGCTGAAACTCAAAAGAGCATGATATAAATTGTGTGCATAGAATGAAATTAGAAGATTTTACATTGGGTTTGATGTAACCTAAGCAACCTTATCCTGAAAGATTACAACAAAATCAACTTTAGTAAATATCTGGTTTGCAGCAAGACACAAGGGTGTATGACAAAAAAACAAAATAATAATAGATATTATATAAAGAATAAAATAAAATTAGTAATTCGTGCAACTAATGAGAAATAAGTTCTAAGAGAGATATTTATTGGTTCCACAGTCATTAAATTCTCAAGCTTTTAAAACAAAAACAAAACAAACAAACAAATAAACAAACACATGTACACAAGGAAGAAGGAAAGTGGTCATAACACAAAAATACAACACAAGAAGCATTGGAACGCTGTCACAGGCAGAAGCTTCAGCTCTTCAATGGGCACAAATAAACACCACAAACAACACCATCTCTGTACCCCATCATAGGAAGAAGCTTCAGCTCTTCAATGGGTAGTGCATCTCGCCATCCAGAAGCATTGGAATGCTATCATCTTTGAAGGAGACGCAAAAATTTGCTTCATAACTTTTTTTGTTAAAAAATTTATGTTCCATAAGTGTTTTTTTTTTTTTTTTTTTTTTTATGCATTGTAAATAATAATAATAATTGTACAAGATTTTTTTTCTTCCTTTTATAATATATAATTGTAAATCAATCGTCTAAGATTAAATCATATATTATACTTAATACATTTCCCATGCATTGCATGAGTTAATATATATATATATATATATAAATAAATAAATAAAAAACCCAACCCAAAAAAAAAAAAACCTGAAAAAAAAAAGTGCCTATAGTGGCGTTTGTTAAACATTGCTATAGGTCCCTCAAATTTCTTTGGGGTTGGGCAATAGCAGTGTTTTACAAATGCTGCTATAGGTCTCTCTTATTTTTTTTGGATTGGGCTATAGCAGCGTTTTACAAACGCCACTATAGGCCCATGTAAGACAAGGGCCTATAGTGGCGTTTATTAAACGCTACTATATGTCCTTTTTTTTTTATATGTCCTTATTAAAAAAAAAAAATGAAATAAAAAGTTCCTATAGTGGCGTTTGCTAAACACTGCTATAGAACCCTCAAATTTTTTTTTTTTTTTATAGGGCTAGGCTATAGCAGCATTTTACAAACGCCATGAGCCCATGTAAGACAAGGGCCTATAGTGGCATTTATTAAACGCTGCTATAGGTCTTTTAAAATTTTTTTTATAAGTCCTTATTAAAAAAAACCCCAACCTAGAAAAAATAAATAAATAAATAAAAAGTGTCTATAGTGGCGTTTGTTAAATGCTGCTGTAGGACCCTCAATTTTTTTTATAGGGCTGGGCTATAGCAGCGTTTTACATACACCACTATAGGCCCTTGTCTTACATGGGCCTATAGTGGCGTTTATTAAATGCTGGCATGTTTAGAATCCTCACGAAGGAGGATGGGCGCTTTCTCTTGATTAGACGGAGCCTTCATAAAGCCCTTGCCTGCCCCGTGCTTCAGTGGGGGATCCGTCTTCTCGACATCGGCCATTAGCCCTAAGACTGGTTCCAAAGCAACTCTTTGTTTCTTGGCCGGACGGTCTCCCTTCAGCAGAAGTTTTCTTTTTGAGGACGGGTTAGTTGTAACCGTCGCCACTGGTACCTCGTCACCGGACTCCTTTTTCTTTGCTGCTTGCGACCTAATCAGTGCTCTCCTCTTGGCGTCGTCCATTTCTAAAAAAGAGAGAGAACGAGTAAAATTAACTGATAAAAAATGGAGACCGTTCAAATAAAATGAAGACGACGGACTCACGTTTACGTGTTTTTTCTTCGTACTTTATGGCTGCTAGTGTAGGCTCGGGTCCGTCGCAGTACCAGTGAATGGTATTGAGGTTGACTAGTTTTGCCCAAGCCCTTTCTTCAGCCTGAGTCTTTGAAAAAATCTTCTCAAGAAAACTGAACTCATCAAGATTAACTTGTGGACGCCGTCTAACTGCAAAGAAGAACGGTCAAAATTCCTAAAAAGAACAAAGTAATAAACTGAATGGCAGTAAAAAATAAAATAATAAATAATAAAATTGTTAGGACGAGTTCATACTGGACGGGTTCAATATGCCCCAAGTTGTGTCGACGGGCATGTGTTCCGTCTCCCCTTTTTTTTTTGTAGTAAGAGCAAGAGTAATGGGGAGTGAGTGAGGATCAAAATTCAAAAAAAAGTGTGAGTCAGCGACTCAACTTTGAGACTAGAAGAAGAAGAAGAAGAAGAAGAAGAAATAAAGGAATTGTGATGAAAAAGGTAATGAATGAAGTCTAAGAACATAAAACAAGAAAACAACTTACATTATTAGTAATGTTTCCGTAGATCCCATCGAGTCTATACTCATGCATGGTCCATCTAGCATTGGGGCCAAACCCTTTCTTTGCAACAAAAGTGAAGGTTCTCTTAGACCCAATATGTCTCTTTTCTTTTTGGTTGAAGCCATCACGCACCTCTTCATCATCATCCTCATCACTATGATCAAACACTTTGACATCTTTTTGAGCCCTCCATGTGCCAAACTTAGTTGCTCTCACAACCCTTTTACCCTTCTTCTTCTTAGTTAGCTTTGTGTAAAAATAAAGGGTTTGCATTCCAGTAGTTTGAAAGAGTTTGGTCCAGATCTTGGGGTCACCGTACACATCAACGTCCTTCACAAGATTATTTGAAGGCATGGGTTTACAAGTGACCTTCTTGAGAAGTTAGTATTTAATCAAATCCTTTTGATGAGGGCAAAAGATGTAACCCGGTGGCAACCCCATGCTCGTATACAAGATCCCCTTGTCCTCCATGGCAATGGGTAAAAATGAATTCTTTGAAAAAAAAGAAAGAAAAAATGGGTAATGGGTAGGGTTCAATTGCAAAGGAAGAGGAAGAGCAATGGGGAGTGAGTGAGGCAGCTCAGGTCAGAGAATAGAAGAAGAAGAAGAAATATGGAATTATGATGAAAAAGTAAGGAATGAAGTACAAGAAAGTGAGACTACTTTTATTCTAAAAGTTCCAACGGTCACTGATAGTGGGCATTAGTTTTAATTAATTAATTTATTATAAATTTTAGAAAGGCGGCGAATTGTGGGGTTTTTTTATTTTTATTTTTTGAAGACCAAATTGTGAGGTTTGATGAAATCAAAGATGTTTTTTTATAGATTATATATGTTGTCAGTGGGGGCCCACTGTGGTAGAAAGAAAATATATAAGAAAAAATATATTGGATTATGTTATGTTATGTGGAGTAGGCTTTCAAGTCAAGTAATGACTTTGCTTACGTGGCATTAGAGAGGAGCGAAAGTCAAAATTTGGTCTTGCGGTGTACGGGTTTGATCCGAATCTCTCTCATGGTCATGTATCGGAAAATTTACAAAGGCAAATTTCGATGCCCGAAATGGATCTCCGCCAATTCATCTTGTGATTGCTAGACACGAATCCCAATACGCAAATCACCGTCAACGAGATCGTTCAAGATCCTTGCTTGGTTTAGTAAAAAAATCAAGTTGGTAAACGATGACGTTTTTTACTTCAAGGAGGATGAGGATGAGGATGAGGATTCGAACGGCAAGTCGTGATTTGAATTATCATCGGGTTTGTTCCGCGACCCCGAAAAGATAATAGAGCGAATCGAAGAGACGGAGAATGTGACTATTATTGTTACGAAGAAAGATTGGAAGGGCAGAATGGTAATATTTGTTGTTGTATTGTATGTAGTACAATACGGTCATGTCATTTGGAGTGGATGTGGATCTTCTCTTTCAGTCCCAATTCCAATTGACATGAAGCAGATGTAGATAGCAATATAGCATACATTCATTCTAATGAGGTGAATCCCTTGCTTTTGTACTTGGGTAATTGTGTCCAAAATACTAGCAAAAGAGTATTTTGAGAAGCTCATTTAATGTAAGGGTACCTGTTTTGTCAGTACAGATCATTATGTCTGACCCAAATTGTGACTAGCCACACATAATCAACCATCATGCACTTCACAAAATAAGCCAAAGTAGAGTAACAGGCAGTGACAATACCAACAAGTGTATTGAAATATGTTGGTTGCCCATCCCTCAATACGTCCACCTTGGTGTCTCTACTCTTTGAGAGAGCTTCTCAAATTGCCTGGATTGCTTGAAGTTATGACATCAGAAACAGCAACAACCAAAATGACAGATTGTGTACTTGGCTAATACTCTTTTGGTTAATACTCCCACTCAAATCTTCGGGCAAAGGCTGTAGAAGTTGTAACAACTATTGTCAAGAACAATCCCCATAGTCAACAACTAGTCATGGAAGCAAATGGTTTAGAACCTCTCCTTTCTAATTTTACTTCAGACCCTGATGTAACTGTTCGAACCAAAGCACTTAGGTCAAACCAAAGCACTTGGGGCAATATCTTGTGTTTATAGTAAGGATGGTAAATTGTGGCTTAGAAAATTGTTAATTCAGTTTTTCAGCTAAATGGATTTATCTTCTATATTTGTATTTGGTTATAATACATTGGACTTTATGTATTTGGTTGTATACATTGGACTTTTGATGTATTTGGTTGTAGTGTGTGGTTTTTGTGCATGATTGTGGTTTTTTTTTTTTAATAAAAGAAAATCTTATTTTGAGGGTCAAGAGACTCTTAAATAACCTTAATTATCAAGAGTTGTACATGTAAATCTTTTAACCCTTAGTAAATAAGGTTATTTAAGGGTCTCTTGACCCTCAAAATAAGATAGAACACTTGTTTTGAGGGCCACGAAGGCCTTCAAAATTTCATTTTCGACAATATAAGTTTCGAAGATTATCAAGGGTCGATTAGACTCTTAAAATAGTTTTTCTCGAGATTTTTTAATATATTTTTCAAGAATTTTGACCCTTGAAAAAAGTCATCTTTGTTGTAGTGAGGGAAGAGAGGAGAGATGATATAAAGTATAAACAACTCAAAGTAAATAACAATGTCAATATCTACTTTCTCACCTAAACAACACAAAACAAATTACAATGTTTCAAACAACATCACAAACTCACTTAATATCAAAAATTTTGATCTCTCCCCCCCCCCTCCCTCTCCAACAATATCATTGGTTCTTTTAAGAGTAATGTTATAGTCACAAACTTTTACACAATATTTTTACAAACTGTTAAGGTAGTAAATTCTTATTAGTTTGCATTTGAGCCTCGACACTTGCATCACTTTTTTTACCTACTAATAACCACTCATCACATTAGCAATTTGTAAAAAAAATTATATACTCAAACATTTTCCTCATTTTAAAGGCCATAAATAATTTATAAATCTAAAACAATATATACAAGCTCAAAAAAATTACTCTAACAACAAAAATCACCAATAGTAAAGTTAAAAACAATTAAGCTTAATCAATTTTATTAAAAACAAACAACCTGACCCTTAAAAAAATTTAAACAAATTAATTTTGTAAATAAATAAATAAATAAAAACCCCTTACCAGATAAGGAGTAGAATTAGAGGCCAGAACCACAGCACACAACCAGCAACAAATTCACCCCCTAACTTTAAGTTTTTGCTCCATCCTCGTTGACAAGGAACACTCGACTATCATTTACAAGACCTCTAAGCTCAACACACCATTGGTCCGCCTAAGTTGGAGTAAGTATGACCTTAGCTAGGTACATGGCAAGTGGCCACTATCATCATGAACAGTGCCATCCTGGACATTCGCTTCCCACTCTACTATCCCAAACTAAACATCCCCAAAATCACTAATATTATCCAACAACAATAGCTGCTACGCCTCGATCGATCACAACTCAACATCATTTGCTATAATCCAAAAGCATGAGTTTGTAATTCACAACATAAATAAATAAATAATATAGTCGCATCATCTATTGAAAGAATGTATATTGTTTGTTGCAATCCAACGACAGTATCTATTAAAGAGTCTAAATTCTTATAGAATTTAATCTCCATTTACAATCATAGATATTTTTCGAGAAAATATTAGACTTTTATTTTTCTGAGAAGAAGGTGAAAAGAAACTAATTAAAGAGGTGTAAAGTAGGAAAGTATAGATGTGAACTATTAATTGGGAGCAGTCCTAAAATGTAAGAAATAGAAACTTGCAACGGAATATAAGTAATCGGTTTTTCGACATACCTCTCTTGGCCTAAACCGATGATCACACAGGAGCTTTGAGATTGTTCTACGCTGTCTAGAGCCAGCTTCCACGCAGACCAGCTATTCAAAGACGTTCTAAATTCCAGTTTGTATAATTCACAAACCAAAAACGTTTCTCCGACGGTGTTGCACACTACTAGAGTGACGCAAACATAACCCACAACTTAAGAGCCTCACAACACTCTGTAAACACTATGAGAAATGCATAATTCGTTCACTGTACAATGGATACCATTCTTGGTGTTTATATACACACCACTCCATTAATATTAAGTGGCATAGTGGACTTAGTATGATAGAGTAACGGTCCAATACCATTACTCCATAACTCCTGGATGTTACAATCATTCTAAGGCAAATAGAGGGACATGCTCACTTTGGGTGTCTGTCCATATTCTTTTCAGTTTCTAACATAAAAGTTATAGCATATATCCTAATTAAATTTTTAGTTTAAAACACTATCATACTCAAAAATAAAACTATGAAACATGCATATTGATCATCAGAACTAGAATCACTTCATTCAAGTTATACAAAATCGAATTATAAGAATCTATAACAAGAATGCTAGATTACCACCAAAAGAAGAATTCATACAATTCGTCGAAATTAATTTCCATGAAATGGAGTCAGAAAATTAAACAGTACCTACGTTCTAGAAAGGGAAAAAAAATAATGAAGTCAATAATCTTCAAGATGAACTAACAACTCAAAACCGTGCATGTTACCACTCTTCTAGAAAATTAAATAGCATCTATGTCCAACCAATCATCACTTTCAACCTCAACATCTATCGCGACCTTAACAAGCACGAAACACAGCTTCTCATGGATCCGGAACGACCATAGTTGCACTTGTGTTCCCACTCTCAGATCATTCTCACTCACAACCCTGTTCCATTGCAAGATCAATAGATAAGCTGTCTCTGCTCTCAGTTCATCCTCAATCGCTAACTTGTTCCAGTTCATGCCCCATCTAAAAGTTGTCCCTGGATGCTTCCTCAAAGTTACATGACTCACCGATATGATTGGCTCGATAAACACCACCTCTATCTCTTCTCCATAGTTCAATGCCTCCTTCTCTTCCTTTGTTAAGAAAGACTCCTCTACTTGGATCGAGAAGCTTTTGTAACAGCTCATGGATAAATCATCATAGGACAATCTCTTTTGCATAACTAATTTAGTGTTCTTACCCTCAACAAACTCGATGAGCTCCTTGAATATTTCAGGCAAGTCACTGTCACCTTCATATGTGTAGGTTCTATTTAGGTACCAGTCCATAGAGTTATTCATCTTTTTCTTTGATCCAAAATCCTCTATTTCTCTTCTGGGTTCTCTTTCATAATCTATGAATTTCACACTCGATTCTCCAATCTCATCACTCTTGGTTCCATGTAGTTTGTTTCTTCTTTTTCCTCTAAAATATATTTGGCCTTTCATAGCAGAACCCATCAACTTTTCTCCCTTGACACCTTTCTTGGATTTATCCACCAACTTTAACATAGGCTTCTTGAGTGCTTTTTCTCTCAACAAACGTTCTAGCTTAGTCAATCCACCATATGGGTTTGTCTCAGCCTTCCTGAAACTCTTCTCTATCACAAACCCTTCTTTCTTGAATTCCATACTCTCTTTCTCCATCAAAGTTTCTTCCCCTGAGTTTACTTGCTCGTATTTCTCAGAAGGACCCTCCAATTCAAACTTGTTCTTTTCTTCAACTTCTTCCATTATGCTGTAAAGTAGTGACACTGAGATTCAGAGAGGTTTAGGGTTTTTTTCTGTTTCGGTTATTGGTATGTGAGTTTGGGTTAATCACGTATATATAACAAATAGAGTCCTAAAAGGCTTTTTACAAGGTTTCCTACTCAATGAAGGAAACGGAAAACTTAATCGGTTTTGTTTGTTTATTTGTTTTTTTTTTTTTTTTTTTTTTCTTAAAAAAAAAGGAGTTTATAATATTATTTATATGGAATATTCCATCAATTCCATAAACCAAGAGATTTCCGAACTACCTCATGAAGTACATGGGTTCCAATTTTTTCATGGAAAATAATGAGTTAATGACTACAAACTTTTTGAATGGTGAGACTTTTGTGAAGAAAATTGTAAATTTAATAAGCAAAGGTTCGGTTTAGTGTTCACAGGAGCATTGGACTTGAGATGTAGACATGTGGCAATTAGACTCAAGCCAGTTCCAAATTTGAATTCGGTTGACGAAATTATAATACTTTCCAAACTTTTTAAGATACTGATAATAGGAATTTTCAGAATTGATCTTCTTTTTACTACACAATTTCAAATTTTATCAACAATGATGATTTGATTGTGTAAAAAAAAAAATATATATATATATATATATATCATCGAATGGATGATTTTTCACTAATCCATTGTGTGGTTAATTGGTTCATAAAAAATTTACCTATATTAAATCATATGATTTATTAAAGAACAAATTTTGGTTACAAACTTGCTACAACCAATAATAGAAAGATGATATGTGTTCATATTATGTGCAATACACATAACTCATTTAATAAGTAGACATATGTTGTCTCCCTATTAGCAAATCACATGACTATTAAGTAAGATATGTAATTAAAACTATACGTGGATACTCACATGACTATTAAGCATTATATTATATATACATATCAACCATGCTCATGTCGTATTGTATGTATTAGATGATACATAGACATATGGGTTTAATTTGGGTTTTTTTTTTTTCATTTATTAAAATTTGTACTTGGGCTTGAGTCCAAAAATGACAATAATTATTGGATTACTTGGATGAAGCCATTAAAATAGCATGTCTATGAGTTTTTTTCCTACTCACTCTTGCAAAATTTGGATCACCCATTTGACACTTTACTTTCACATTTACAAATTTATTTCATATATTATGTATTAAACAATTACTTCCCCCCCCCCCCCCCCCCCAAACATGTATATTCCGAGTAACTTAAATGCCAACAACAAATATAAAGAAAATGTTATTGAAATAGATGAACAATAATAGATAATAAATGTTACAGACATTGAAGAAAATGTCAATGATAAAATGATTTTAGAAGATGATGAAAAATTATGATAATATTGACTTGGATTATAGAGATGAAATTAATTGAGCAAAATGATTAATAATATGAGACGAATTATTATTTTGGCTTTATATATCATGAATTGTTACTTTTGAGTTAGACGGATATAAATGGGGACGTTATAAATATGTGTGTTTTATATTAACTAATTTAGTTTGTTTTATTGAATATTAATATATTATTTGATAATTAAGTTAGTGCATATTAAATATATTCTAAATATATGATAAATATGCCTTTTCTTTAAGTATACCTATAATTTTTTATAAAACTTATAAAGTTTTTGTATATATCTTATAACACACGATATAAATTAATTAAAAATCAATTTAAGATAAAAAAAACAATTATGCACATAGCTCGAGTTTCAATTCTTACTCTTTCCCCCTTTACCTCATCATCTCCCCCACTAGTTCTCCCTCATCAACCACCATCCTCAATGTCTTTAAATTTTTGTAATTTTTGAAAATTTATATATTAATGTTTTATTTCCTTGCTTTGGAGAGTTTTTAAAAGTATATTAGTCAAAATTGAATCTTTACATAATAGTAAATTTACTATAATTTTTTTAATATATATTAGAAAATAGGATAAAATGCAAATTGAACACTTTAAATTTGACTGAAATTCATTTTAGTCCTCTAACTTTACTTTTATTCAATTGAGTCCTCTAAGTTTTAAATCTATTCAATTAAAGCATTTTCATCCAATTCCATTAAAATTTTCCATTTAGTATACAATTAACTAATGGAAAAAAATGTTCGAAAAATATTCTCCCATAAATTTATAAAATAGTTTTATTAATTTTATAGATTTTTTTATGTGAGACAAATATTTTTTTTTAATGACAACTTCTAAAGGAATTTCCCTGCCTATTCTGACCAAGGAGAACAGGCAATGTGATAGGAAAATTTTGAAATTGCGGGGGCTTTGTTCGATCAAGCCGCTGAATATTGGAATTGAGGCACATATTTGGTTGAAGATCACAAGGCATTTCAAATAGGAGCACTCTATTTATTTATTAATTTATTTAATTTAGTATTAGTTATAATAAGTTATATTTGTTATAATATTATTATAATAAAATAAAATTGTTTTGTTTGTTGTCCCCATTATAGAAGGTCCTCCGGAAAGAACCAATAAAAGAATTTCATTATATCCCTTCTAAGATCATTTTCTATTTTGTTCGGTATCTAACGAAATTGGAATGAATAACTGAATTGAATAAATTTGAAACTTAGAGAACTTAAATGAATTTCAGTTAAACTTAAGGTGTAATATTTAATAATTCAAAAGGGTAAGCCTAGAATTTCTTTGAGTAGGATGGCCATTTTTTCCTTTCCTTGTGATTATGATGAGATATTATTTTATACAAGTTATAGTCATAAGAAAAGAAAAAATATATATAAATATATATATATATATATATATCAGGTTATGGGTTGAGACTTAATAAGTTCATATCATATTCGGGTTGATACGAATGATCCGTTTAATAAATAGGTTAGGTTAGTGTTCAACCCATGGAACCAGTTTGTCCTGTTTAATTAAATGACATTTTACCAATATACTCTTCAAACCCTAGGAATGTAAACTTATTAGTTGTTGTGATTTATTTTCTTTGACATATTGTGATTGATTATTTGTAATATTGAGATATGCTTTAATTTTAAATGATTATATATGATGTAGTTACTCGTTAATTCTGAATTTTATATTAAAAATATTTATTTGTTTGTTTTTTCATAAATTTTTTTTTTTGTTTTTGTTTTGATAAACAGGTCGACAACGACTAACCCGTTTCATAAATGGGTTGTGTTACCCGTTTAATAAATATGTCGAGTTAGTGTTGACCCATATAGTCTGATACTCATGAGTTGACACGACACAAACTCGACACGTGAACACGAATTGCCGCCCCTACATCAATTCACCAAAAATTGAAAATTCTAAAATTGAATCTGATGATACACGAAAATCAGTAGGCTAGAATGCTTCGAGCTATGGTGATGACTATGAATCCTAAAAAGAAAGAAAAAACTATCAAAGGTGACCGATGTGACCTGGCCAAGAACCCTCCGACGATTAAGTCAGTTTTCTCTCTAGGACACAAGGATGGAAAGTAGTGAATAGTTAGAACTTACCTTAGGTGAATAGGACTTGTTCTTTTTATAGAGAGTTAGAAGTGAGTCTACTTGTTCGGATCCATCACCATCGTGGGTGATGTGAGTAGTTAGTGGAGAAAATGGGTAAATAGAGTACGTGGGGTGAATTACGAGGAACTCCTTCCATATTTTGAGAGTAGTACATCATGGTCAGATCATAAGGAAGTTTATGAGACGTCCTCTTGTAGATTTCACCAAGTGTTATTTGGTCGTCCTTATGTTTGCACTGTGGACGACCTACCTGGTCCTATTCCAAAGGGACTTGTATTGTTTCCTAAGTACAATGTTCTTGTTATCCTATTCTTAAGGTTTCCTGAACGTGGTCAAGTTGTGGACGCAGTGACTGTGAACGATCATCATGGACGAACATCTTTAACTTAGTCCCCATCAGAAGCCAATTTTAAAGAAATTATTTGAGATAGTGAACAAGATCGACTTTTTATAGCGAGTTGATGAAATTGAAGGCTGAGGATGATATTTTCAAAAAGTTAAAGTCGAGGAAGTGATGGAATCATTTGAGAAAGTTGAGAATATTAATTAAGATCCTATTAGGAAAAGATATGTTAGATAAAGAAATTGGGAAAATGAAAGATTCGCAAACCCAATTGCGGTAGGCAAAAAGTGAAATAGATAAATCAAGTTGGTTTTAATCGTGTTACTATTCGCTCACACAATTAATTTATAGAGGTGGAATACAAGGTCAACCTTTAAGTACCCGTTATAAGACAAAGGACGAAAGTTAGATTTTTTTTTTTGATAACCTAAGGACGACAGTTAGATCAAACTATGTGTGTAGTGATTAATGTTCAACTGGAAATAGCCTTGAAATGGAAAAGTGTTTGTCCTCGGGTTTGGTCCGAGGTAGAGGTTACAATTGGATGATTTCTTTCTCTTTTCTCCTAAAAAATCAGCCCTCCTCTTGATCCAGGTACTTCTTGGCTTTATATAGTTTAGCCAAGATGCATCTGGACCTTACATTTGGAGGGTCATGATTAGACTTTCCTGATACTTGTTCCATCAAGATCTTGCTAGAAGGTTTTTACACTAAGGTATGAGCTCTGGGAACACAATTCATGGTCATTTTCTCATTAATGCGGCCAGCTAAGTGGTTGCAGTGCATTGAATGCGGAGGAGATGGCCACTTTGTCCTTCCGTTTTCTTCTCTTCCTTGTTCAATGCCAAATTATCTTTGTCCCCCCTCAGATTGCGCCGTGCTCCCTTCAACTCTGACCCTCGACCTTCCGAGGTTAGGCAAATGTCCTTGACACCCTCACCAGTTACGGTTGTTCAACTTAAGTATGAGTTAAGTGTATACTTTTCGAGGACAACCCACCAATGTTTCCCGAGGTTTACCTCCTCAAGAATTTCATCAGTTGTTTGGATCCTCGTCCCCCCACACCAATAATACAATTACTCTTTTTCACTACTTTTATTACAAGCAAAATAATCTCTCTCTTTCTCTCTCTCTCTCTCTCTCTCTCTCTCTCTCTCTCTCTCTCTCTCTCTATATATATATATATATATATATATATACTTCATGTGAGAGAGCATGAAGTTCTGCCATGTAGCACGTTGTATGAGTAGTATTTCATTTAGTCTTTCACTTCACCCAATCTTCTTATCAATGACCAGATTAAGCCATAAATGCAGAAAATTAAGAGATTTGGTTCTACCCCCTTTTCCAACTTCTTGAACTCTTCCACCTTAAATTTCATTAATCCATTCAATGTTTGTTTTTCATGTTATAACACCTGCTATTTTATATATTCCAAATTCACAAAATATTGAAGGGCCAAAAGAAAAGTAGGAGAGAGAGAGAGAGAGAGAGAGAGAGAGAGAGAATCAATGCCAAGAAGAGTATGACATTGGCTTTCGTTTTAGGTGCATATAATTTAAACCTGTCAACAACACTATCAAAGCTTGATACAGTGCTTCAGCGACATTTAGGGTTTCTAAAAGGTATGTTTATGGAAGACATAGAGTATTTATACGTGTTATTTGCTTTTATTTATATTTTTGGGAAGTGCTTAATTTTTGTAAGTGACTGGGATACTCATATGTATCTAAAATTAAACTTAGGATATGAAATAGTATAATTTATATTTTTCTATTCAATTGCTGTTATATTTTTAATCTCTTGATATGTATATTTAGTTTTGCAAATTAAAAATTATAAACCTTAAATCTTAAATGTCCAGCCTTCAAAAGTTCATGTGTTTTCTTTATAAAAAAAAAATAATCCTAAAAAAAATAATAATAAGAATTTTTATATTGAAAACGTCAAATATAAGAACCAAATATACATATACACTTGATAAAAAAAAATAGGCATGTGCATGTAATGGCATTTTTAGGGTTTAATTAATTATGGTTACTTATATATGGATATATTGTATATATTACAATTTTTTTCTTCATTATTTTAATGACATATAATACATAATTGAAATTAATTTTCCAAATATTATAACACATATGAGTATTATAAAATAACTAATAATGAACACGCACATCGTGCAGGACATCTGTTAGTTAATTATAATCCTACTTGCAATTACTTTACTTGTAATACAAATAAAGTAATCCTATGTTTAGTTCATAGTTTAGTCTATTATTTACCTTTCAATGGGTTCATTATAACAAACAATTCAAAACATAAAAGATATAGCAACTCTAAGGTTATCTACTATTGACGTAGGCTATCAAGTTATACCATGTTGATCACTTTGTGCTTATACTTTCTCTCTCTCTCTTATTCACTCTCAAATCTTAATTCCAATGTCAACATAGATTCTAGGCTAAAATCTATTTACACCCTTATTGTAAATTTACAATTTACACCCTCAAGTACTACAACAATAATAACAATGTGTCCCTTCATCATCCATTAAAATCTTACTGTCAACCCACCCAGACAACATTGTTTGGGACACAAATTTTGTTTTCCTGTCCTTTTGTTTTAAACCAGGTTAATGGCAAAAATACGACATATTATAAAAGAAGGTGCATATTGATATCATAGTAATAGTCTATAGTGTACATTGAAAGTTTTGAATATCGAGAAACCTATGTAAAAGTAACCTCAAATTTGGAGGTAGTAAAGTGCAGTTTAGCTTAAATTCTAATATAGTGTAACATGGAGGATATTGATGATGTTGGATTAGAGGCCATTTTTCTCATGGAGCTTCGGGAAAATACTTACATTGATATTAGTGCTCATACCTTCTCCATCATTGCTAATGAAACAAGGACAACTTCAAGGGCAAAGATGATTCTCCCTAGTCTTCTCATGAGGCTCTTTCGAGCAAAAGGTGTGGAAATTCCCCAAGACATCAGTCTCATGCCTACTCCTTCAACTATAAATGCTCTAACAATTGCACAGATCAAAGTTCGAAGTGCCTCCAGATGCATTTTAAATCATCCTTGAGAGATTGACGGCCTACGAGACGTCCAAAATGAGCAATCTGACAGGCTGACCGCTATTCAAGAATAGATTAATTTGCTTTCAGCCAAGTTTAATAGCTTCACTGCACAGCATTAGCCCTTTGGCCATTTCGGTCAAAAAGGGGGAGATATGGAGTAGGAGTAGCTCTTGAGCTCTTGAGGGGGAGCATTATTTTAAGAGGGAGAAACTTTAAACACTTTTAGTTTATGTTGTTTATGGTTTATGTTGTTTATGTTTGGATTTAGTTTTAATTATGGGTTTTCATAGCACGTTGTTAAGTACTTTGGGTTGAACTCTATAACTCTAGTACTTGGATTTTCTAATACTCTATTATGGTGTGATGTGAATAGTTGAATGTTTAGCTGTTTAAACTATATTTTTTATGTACCTTTGCTTTGTAGCTTAGTACTTTTAGTTAATGTTATGCATTTTCTTTAGTACATCACTCTTGTGCCCTTGTTGGATTTAATATCCTTGATGCAACTACCTTGTGTTTTTGTATCGGTTGAGTGTTGGACATGCAAATTATACTTTGCATTAAGCTTATTAGCTTGCATGTCCGAATGTTCATTCCTTGTGTGAATGATCATTGTGATCACTATTTATAGTGATTGTTCTTGTTTGGTCAAGCCATGCTTTATTGCTATAGTCTTTACTACTTGATCGCATTATGCTTGCTCCATATGCATTTCAAAATTTATGCTTACAATGATCGCCTTGTGTTATTGTTTTCAGGAAAAACTTGTTCGTATGGTTCAAGAGCTTCACAGTTTCTAGAGTTAGGTGTGAGTGAGTTTTGGTAACTGTTCTCAACTCACATGTTGAGTCTAGAGTCTGTTTTAGGATTTTGTCACGGAATAGCCAAAGGGGGAGATTGTAAGGTTGAATTTATTCAATCATGTGTTGGCTTTATCCTGTGCCAGATTTGCTTGTAATTTAGCAATTAGATACCCTGTATTTAGGTGGGATTTATGTAAGGGTTGTGTGTGAAAGAGTGTGAAGAAAACTCAAGATGTGTGCAATCAAAGGAGTCTCAAGACTGGATCTCGCGACTGGCAAGTCGCCAAAGTGGCACACGTGTGAAGCATGCAGGGGAGCTGAAGGGTCACGATAGCTGGAGCACTATAGGACAAAATAGACAATCTGGCCAGACAGTTAGCTCGTGACTCAAACTCGCAACTCGTTCTAGTCGCGAGGTTGAGTCGCCAGAATGTCCTGTTTGGATTAAAACTGACTTTTCGCATTCCTCACATACATTACTATAAATACTATTATACCCACGAAATGTAGAGTGCTTCCAGAGAGAATTTTGAGAGAAAAACCTTAGAGAAAACGAGATTGACTCATCCACAGTCTTTATCATTTGATTCTCCAAAATTCCTTTACTCTCACCCTCTCCATTGACATATCCTTGAAAGGTACATTTTGCCAAATCCTTATCTCACCTTACCTATATCAGTGATGAGGTATTTTGGTGCTTGGGAAGCAGTTTAGAGAGGACCAATTTACTTGGTTGATGCAATGGGCGTATTGCAGGATTTGGGAAGTTAAAGAAGACAAGGTTCGGCGTAACCCTGTTGGAGTAAAAAGCTTGGAGGGCTTAGGTGCATTGGGTAGATTAGGCTTGGAGGGTATTCTACTATTCATGTATCCCAACTATATTCTTTAGTGAATCATTTGACCACTTGGAGGGCAGCGAAAAGGTTTTTCGCCAAGTTCTTTAGTTTTCTCTTCGATAACACATGCCGGTGTTATCTTTGTGTTTGAATCTCTCTTTCCTTTCTCTTTACCGTTTAATTGTTGCTGTGTTTGTAATTAATTTTGATTTAGAGTGTGTTACCAATTTGGATATAGCTTATATTTCATATTCCGCACATATACTGTTTGATTATAAGCTTGTGTTGGTAATTTTGTAATTAGAGGTCTAAACATTCATTGGTGTTTTATACGTTATTTGAACTTTCATAAGCTAACCCTAGGAGGGGTTTTTAGAGAGAGAGAAGAGTGCATCTTGTGCCTCCTATTGTAGATCTAGGTTTTTTGTACCCAAAACACTCTAAAATCTTCCACCAGTGTTATTCTTTTAAGAAACTCAAGATCTAGTGCTGTAGAAGTTGCCGCCATCACTAGTCATCAAAGGTGCTAGAGATCTAAATTTTCAAGGGTGGTCTTCGAGTCATAGACTGGAGGTCTATGTGGGAGATTTGAAGTGTGAACTTGAGGTTCATGTGAGAGCAAGTCCAACATCAAAGAAGTCTAAGGAGTTCAGAACTCAGTTTGGTAACTGTAGTTAGATTTACTACGAATAGGTATTCTTGACTATAAATCTCAATTTGATATAGTATATTGTTCTCTTGGGATTGTTTCCTCTCAGGTTTTTTTTACCTTGAAGCGAGTTGTTTCATTGGTTTTCCTAGATCATCACATCTTGTATTATTTGTTTTTTTGTTGTGCATGTTATATGTGATGAATGTTTAACCTAAATCTGAATAATTAACCTAAGTAACTACTTGGCTAATAAATTAGGTTAAACATATTGTGTTTTCCAAAGTTCTAAAACTCAACAAAATTGGCCCCTACTGTATTCCTCAATGATTCTTAATCTGGTTAGTAAAGTTTAAAGATAAGGCAAGTATCTTATAAACAAAAATTCATTTTGAGAAATCAATAAATTACTTTATAAAGGACAAGAGGCAATAGTACCGAGTTACGAGACTCCTAAATAACATGCTGGATTCTAACTTGGGGTCACATTAGTTAATCTATGAATTGTCATAATTAATATGCCTACAAATTGATGAGTTGGCCAAAAAAATTGAAATTAATTATGTTCTCTAATTTGTCCTGTATTTTTGGTCTAACCCAAATGTTTCATAATTTATATTGGAGCAAAGACAGTCAATTTTGTACTAAAAGTCGTTTCGATTTGGATAGGGAAATGAAATATTTCAGTATCAGTTAATACTAGTGTATCATTTCAAGGTTATGTGTGTGTGTGTGTGAGAGAGAGAGAGAGAGAGATTTAAAATCCACATATTTAATAAGCCAAAATATTAGCTTAAATAACTATATTTTTTACATTTTAAATATTTTTTAACTATTTTTTTTGTACTTGCCTAGATATCAATTCCAATCAAAACACCAAAAAAATCTCTAGTACAGAGTATAAACTGGTATTTTATCCAGAACATTTTGGAGTACCAATATAGGTTTTATGGCCGATACAGTATTGACGTCCTTGATTGGACCCCTCATCCATACACACAAGACAAATATAAAGTACTAGATTGATAAGCCATCGTTGGTCTCAAGAAAATTCTTAAAAGGGCAGTGTTTCTTTCCCTCATGCATTTCATCATAACTGGATTTAAAATTAAAAAACTTAATACTTACCCCCAAAAAAGAGTTAAAATAAAACATCATAATGAGGACCTAAACTAACAGCACGAAAACAAAGATGAAAATATTGCAAAAGCTTCTCATATTTCCCACAATAATTTCACATCATTTCTTGCTACAAAGAATTATGATCACAATACCTCCTTTTCAAGTTTTAAGACAGCCATGAAGGCTTCTTGAGGTACATCAACTTTACCAATAGCCTTCATTCTTTTCTTTCCCTCAGCCTGGTAAAAAAAAAAGGAAACACTTATGCACAATACTAACTGCAAATCACGGATTTTACATTATAGGAATAGTCAGTTAAATATATAAAGCTCAAGTACAAACAGCTCAAGTACAAACTACTACAGACTAAAAGACCTTTTGCTTTGCTACAGTTGAATACAAACAATAAAACTGTATTGGAAACTTTTAATATGTACAGTTACAATTTACTAACGAATTTGAAAGAATTTGTTTCCTCTGATCTATTAGATAACGAATACTCCTCGCATTCCACAATAACATAGACAGATGTTAGTGACATTGCAAATTTCCAATATTGAACTACCAATAGTGGTAACTCTTCCCGTGTTGTCTGACAATGTAAGATGACTTGTACCTAAAGCACATATTTGTTTGCACATATTAAAGCACGTAGGTTTTAATTTTTCTTTAAATTTTCTTCAAACACGACATTCCATGGTCCTTTCAAACAAAATTTATCTAGATAGGAATCCTCTGAAATACAATGGTCTTCAAGACCAGTTTAGCCAGTCTTAGTACGTGTTAGTACGCATATCTACACACCACCAACCCCTAGAAAGATAAATAAAATAAAATCAAGGTGAACATGTCCATAAGGAAACAATTACAAAGCAGATCAATTTCTTGAATAACCATCTCCTATTCGCACTTAATGTTGAGACTGTAAAGTAAAGCAAGTGAGCATTTTTAACAGCGTAACCTCCAATCTTTAAGCTAGTACTATAATCAACCTTCCACATAGGGCATATTTCACCTCATATATGCTTCTCAGCTAGACATAACAAGACGAATCTAGAAATGAAAGACATACACGTCATCATCACAATGGGTAACCCAGGGACTATCTCAACCCTACAACTGTATTGCTAATTCTGAAGGCAATTCTAGGATGTAAGTGACCTTTTTCCATTATATTGCTATAATTTTCAATAAATTTTCTTTTCTACATTCTTTCTTTGTTGCAGCAAGTATATAGTAATCACAATTTACTTGTCTTGATTGACACTATTGAGATCTCAGATTGACGCAGCTCTGAACTCATTAAAAGCCTATCTATTTGATCTAGAACTCACAGAATCATGGTTGCCAATCAAAGTCTGACCATGGAAATTGTGGAAAGAACAGCATTACAAGAAATACAAATGAAGATTTCATGCAGAAAGCAGTTCTGAAAAGACTGGAGCAAAATGCTAGAGGAACAATAGGAGATGCAACATGCCTCCTAGATTGGGATTCATAGTTAATGAAACATGCCACCACCAATATTCTTATATATACCTATGTCTTATATTTCAGTACTTTCAGGTCAAGGAGCCGACATAATTCAAAGCACATCCATGGAGCATACCTGGCTCTTTGAACATATTATTTCATCTTTTAAAAAAAGGTTTCCCACTTTGAGTAATTGACTCTTCAACCAAAATCTAAAATATTAATTATTCAAGTGTAGCCCCGAGCAGAGGTTCGTAGTTAGCACTTCATCAAATGACCACCAATTAATAAGATTATATGCTTTTCTGCTGTACTTGCATCCTTGCAACATCAATACAAAATATAATTTGTTAACAAATCCAATAAATTTTGGCAAGTGCAGCACCTGTTTTTTAAGCAGTTTCTTCTTCCTTGAAATATCCCCACCTACAAGAATTAACAAGAATGAAAAACATTCATGTTATTTAGTTATCAACACCAGTCACATGAGGGACAAAAGGAAGGAAATGTTAACTCAGAAAAAGTAAAAATTAACATTTTCTATTTATTAGAGAAAAAAGGTTTTGTAAGTCCTTGCATTACAGAATATATACAAAGCTGATAGATGAAGGCAAGAGAAAGGAATTGTGCTCCTCCAGAATTACAATCCTTATTTTCCCCCTACTACCAAGGGTGTTCAAAGCTCTTCAAGCACTTGACTATTCCCACGGGTGTGTGTGGGACGGATTATAGGGAAAAATCCCTTGGGGATGGCCCCAAGATGCTGGCTAGAGATTTCAATTCATAATTACAATCTGGCAGCTGTATATCCTATGATAAACATTTATCTACTTCCTTAAGAGATGTTTGAGCAAAGTAAATACACAGAAGATCCTACATGAGTGAGAAGACTAGACTTCAAATATATCCAAACATTCTTAAAAGAAAGAAGAACATCTTACCATAGCATTTAGATAAAACATCCTTCCTAATTGCTGATAAAGATTCACTAGCAATCACTTTTGAACCTATGCAAGCCTGTAATGGATATAGGACATAAATGTTGCAACCAAGTTAGCATTACTGGCTAATAAGAGTTAACGAAGTGAAGCCCAGAATTATGTGTTCTGTGTATATAGATGATACTAGAATAGGATATCAGTGAGGGGGGAAAATTGAACACAAGAAAGAAAAATTTTTAGTGGTTTAAGACACTAAGACAACCAGGGTACTGAGTGAATTCAAATGTATTTGGAGCTATAACAGTTCAAGTCAATTGTAGGAAACTTCATAATACAAAGACACCAACTATAGATTGTGGTATGTCCTCCACACACACACACACATATATATTAAGGGTACGTTTGGTACACTGAATAGGGATTACGACAGGAATTGTAATCTTTATTACTAGGAATAAAATGTGTTGTAATATAATAACTAAACCTATTCATTAGTTTGGTTGTGAGTTATAACATTAGAATGAAATTTAACATTTATTTTAAGAAATTTCTTACTCATACAATTATATCTCCTTAAAAATTGTTATTTTTAAATTTAAGAGAAATATGTGTTATTTTTTATGATTTTTTATTTTTATAATTGTTAGATGTATATGGAAAGTTTGTTTATTTGGAAATATATTAAGTTTTAATATTATTGCACTTACTAAGAAATAGCTAATACAACCTTTTAAAGAGGAATACTTATTCCTCATTTTGAAGAATAGCTATTCATAAGGAATGATTATTCATTGTAATAAAAACATAACCTAACTAAAGAATAACTAAACCATAAGAATAATTATTACATTACACTGTCTATTACAATCTACCAAACATGCCCTAAGTAATCATGGTTTTGGTGCAACTTTATTGCTGAAGCAGATGTAGCCAATCTTCTCCATGAACTTGTAGAAAACTAGGAGCCAAAAATGGTACATAAGTGAATTCCTGGCAATCGGTCTAGTAGTAAAGTTCATGATTTTCAAATCACAAATCTCATATACCTCAATTTTAATTTAGTGGTTACATATAAATGTATCTGTTATTTGGGGGCAAAATAGAGTGACCAAATAAGATAATTTTAAATTACTCTCAGCCTAGATGCCAACAAGAAGTTCAAGAAAAAGCAAAGATAAGATGTCTCAGAAGCTTGATAAGGGGCAAACTTGAGACGCTGGATTGCCTAGTCTAGCTGATATCAACTCTAACTTTAGGTTTTCTTTCTTGAGTAAGCTGCTGGTTTAGTTTAATTCAAGATCCTCAGGATCTATTGGGTTTTTTGTTTTTTTTATAAAAAATAAGTAATAAGAAAGTCTATTAGTAGTTCAAGATGCCTTCCATGCATCCCTATCCAGTGAGAGAAGACATCCATCACAATGTTAAGAGGTAGATTTGGAAGTCTCAATGTTTCTCAAAATAAGCTATAGCAAAATTTCTACTGCACGAGTAATAATTTGGGTCAAGTTTTATTATTGACTTTTTTTGTAAACTAGATGGTTTGGGAATGTTTACGGGAGAAGTTAGAATCCAAACTCCAAAGCACAAATTCAAATTTGGTAAGTTACAATGCACTCCCATTGTTGTGAGAGAATTAAGTGCCATTAGCTAGAGCTCATTTGCTATCAAAAATTTCCAATCCATGTTTGCAAAAAAGGAAAAAGAATGTAGAAGGCATTTTTGGTGGGAGGTTCATGTTGCACTTTGAGGATGGCATTTAAGCAATTGTTTCAATAATAAAGCAGTAAACATTATCACACCGAGGCTTTTGCACTACTTAGAATTAGTGTTGCATAAACTAAAAAAAGAGAATATCTTACTTGGATGGGTACTTTAAACATTTGTCTAGGTATAAGCTCCTTCAGCTTTTGAGTCAAAGCTCTTCCCACAGCATATGCCTGAAAAAAGGCAGCTAGAGTTGATTTCATAACACCTTTCTCAATGTTAAATTTTGACAAACACGTAGTAAAGTGTCCAGCTCAGAACATACATGTTGGACACAACAATATAAGTAACATCTCTCTCTCTCTCTCTCACACACACACACAAAGATGTACATACTATATATATACACTTTTCCTAAGAATCTATATATAACTACCATGATTTAAACAAAACTAGAATCACCTTATCCCTGTGCACAATAGTAGCCAATGGTTCCACATTATCACCATTAATCTGAATGTCAAGTTTTAATAATTCACTTTCCTTGTACCTGTAAATCAAAAGGTTAGAATAAATGATAAGTTATTGAGAAGATAAAAAAGCATCTCCCTTGCAAAATGTTAAAATACATAGATCATCCATTAAGCCAGAAAAGGGAAAGTTGAGAACCTTCAATTTTTTAGAATGAAACTTTTTATTCATTTCGCCCAAAAAAAAAAAAAAATCTATACCATCAATTCCATATAATAGAGAAGACAAAAATTATATCCATTTACCCAACAAATGTGTATTCCATGCTGGCATAACCCTTACTTCTGGACTTCAGCTGGTCAAAGAAATCACCTACCATCTGTATTATAAAGATTACAAAACAGATAAGGTAAAACAAGAATAAAATGGATCAGGATGCTATAAGAAAAGAAAACATTAGCTAAACAGAGATCTACAAGGGAGTTGATCAAGGCAACTTGAATACAATAATGCAAAACATTACCTCTGCTAGAGGTAACTCATAGGTGAGTGACGCTCTATTCTCAGTAATATATTTCATTTCTTTAAACTCTCCCCTTCTGTCTTGAGCCAGCTCCATAAGTGGACCAATATAGTCTTTTGGCGTAAGCATCTCAATCTGTAAGTATTACTTCAAAATGAAATAACACATAATTTTTCAAGCCAAAAATCGAATACGTTTTTATCTTTGATTAATTTAACATTTAAATGAAGCTATTAAATTACAGATTCTCCCACAAGCTTAAGCTATTAGGAAATGGTAGTGGGGCCCAACATGTGGTATTTTTAATATTTTAAATGGGAGGTAGAGTTGAGTCAGGGATCAAACTCAAGATCTCCTGCTCTGATACCATGTTAAATTACCAATTCTCCCAAAAGTTTAAGCTATTAGGAAATTGTGAATTTAAGCATTTAACCATAGTTCTAACGAAAGCAATAAATATCTCAAGTTGCAATAAATATCTTAAGGTACAAGAAATAACCTTAACAAATGGCTCCTCAATCAACCTCCTCTTTCCAGGTTCAGGAAGTATAGATGGGTTTGAGCATTCAACCTTTAAGAATATTGAGATTGAAATTGGCAATGAGGTCAACATGACATCTAGTTTAAATAAAAGAGGTTTATTTGCAAATAGGGAATATAACATCATCAATATACATTCAGAAAATATGGACATCAGATCAATGAAAAGAAATAAAAGGATGTCAGCATTGCTGTGAAGTAATAGATGATGGTGATGGTGTAACTAAAGCGTGGTTAGAGAAACAAAGCCCTCTTTGGAAGCCTAAGGTTAAGACAAAACTCAAGAGTAAGTGTCCGTTATAGTTAATTAGGTTTTTATATTTTATATATTTGGTTATTCTAGAGTCAAGGTATTTAGTAATTCTGCAATTGTTGGGTGCAGGCCAATGGCCATAGTTGAGGGCCTTGGGTTTTATTTTATGATTAAGTTTTATTTAGTTGGGATTTTATGTGTGAGCTTTGGTTTGTGTCCATTAGGGTTTGGTTTTCTAGTAAAAGTAGGAGTCTAGGAGAAGTTAAGATATAGGGTAAATCAATATGTTGTTGTACTCAAACAAGGAGGAGTTGATTAATAAAATATCCAGTGTTTTGAGTATTGAGGCATGTTGGCCCTATTGTTCTTCTTCTTCTCTTATTTTATCTCTTTTATTCTTTTTATTCTTCTCTCTCTTGTAAAAGTGTTCACGAGTATTGCTCACCGACACAGTTCATGCACATTGTTCATAGGTTGTGGAGAAATTCGATTTCCATTTCTCTTTCCATCATTTCAACCATAAATCAAATAATGTCCCTTCACTATGAAACCCTACTTTTAAAAGGTACTAAACCTTAAATCCACAAATCATCTTAAACCATAATTGACCATAGGCACATGTAGACAACGTCTCCAATTTTCCCTACATTAATTTGGTATTAGAGCTGAAATATTACTACAAGTTCTTTGTTGAAATTTTGCTTTCACCAACTTCTCAACAAATTTTCTCGCCAAAGACAATGATGACTAATGTGGAATTAGAGTGTTTAAGGCTTTTTCTCAAGAATATGAAGGAACAAAGAAGATTTTGAATCAATTAAGTGAGAAGGTGAAATCATAGAAGCAATGCTCAAATAATTATCACCTATTAAAGAAACACCGGATAAGTTGTCAGCTATTATTCTTGGCAAAATATCTGCTGAAACTACTGCTGATCAAGACCCTGAATCCTTTATATCAGGTCCCAGTTCAGCCCCTATGTTTCCCTCAAGCTCAATACCTTTTTTCTTCCGTAAATTTCTATGAAATAAGCACTAGCCAAATGTCCACTGATGTCGACTAAGCACTAGCCAAATGCCCCCTGATGGTGCAACCATAGCATGGTTCGAGAAAAATTATCCTCTTTAGAAGCCTAAGGTTAAGGAAAAGCCCAAGAATAAGTGTCTATGGTAGTTAATTAGGTTTTTATATTGTATTTGCTATTCTAGCCTTAAGGGTATTTTAGTAATCTAACAATGTTGGGTATGGGCCATGAGTTTTCTTTTATTAGTAAGTCTTATTTTGTTTATGGGTCTTTATGTATGGGCTGTGGTTTAATTCAAATAGTATTGGTTTACTAGTTAAAGTAGAAGTCCTAGTCCTCCTAGAAGTTAAGAATAGGGTCTATGTAAGTGCTTTATTGTACTCAAACAAATGAGAGTTGATTGATAAAATTATTGAGTGTTTTGAGTATTATAGCACGTTGCATTAGGGTTATTTTCTCCTCCCGTTCTCTTCTTTCTTTCTTCTCTTCCTCTAACCTTTCTTTCGGTTACTGTTCATTGGTACTATAAATGAATTACTTTTAACATTAGTGTTCAGCGGCACTACTCACCGTGTACCATTCACATTACCATTCACAGATTTTAGAAAACATTCTATTTCATTTCATTTACTTCTCTTTTTTGATAGGTAACTTTTTTATTTCATTTACTTCTCTTTTCAACCATCAATTAAATATTGTGTTTTGAACCCTAACCATTCTTCTCGAGGGGTTCTAAACCCAATATCCCCAAATCTTCTAAAACCTAAACCCACCACAACCACACTATTAACATATTGTGGAGAAATTTGATATTGTTTCCTCTTCCCTCTTTTCATACCTTAATCTAATCTTTGCCCTCTCCTACAACACCCTTCTTTTAAAAGGTTCTAAAGTCTAAACCCTAGATCCATAAATCCTCCTAAACCATAAACCACCACAAGCAAACATAGAAAAATTCTCCAATTTTTCCTATCTAACCCACCACAAACAAACGTAGAAAATTCTCCAATTTTTCCTATGTCAGCAATGTTATGAAAATTACTTATTAACAAAGACACAAGATAAATATTTGTGACAGTGTAACAAATCCCCAATATAGATTTTAAATTGAAGATTACACCAAAAGTGCATCCCACTAAAATTGTCCTCACTTACCTATCTAATGGTATTTTTCCATACTAGCATGGAGAAAAAGGAAAGGAAAACTTGTTGGCTGAAGAGTTAGTTTGCCAATAAACTTACCTATTGCTCTTGAATTCCCAAGCCAAATGAATATATCGTTATGGTTAGTGTAGGCTAAGGTGTGAGAACATGACAACCATACTAAAACCTTAAAAATGCATCATTCTTACAAATCATTGATGCAGAGTTAATTTTGATAAGAAAATGAGAAATATGTTGCCACTTAATCAAAAGGAAAAATTTTAATTTGCTTCAACCCATAATGCGGCGATTGAAGAGACTATCCATGTGTAGTTTTAGTCACATGACTTTTTTAATGAGTCATGTGACTTGTTTGAATAATACACATGGATAGTCTTATAAATTGTTACATAATAAATTGGAAGATGGCTTCAAACTTTGTCCTAATCAAAATTTCAAGTTTTCCTGTCCCTAAGAGCTTGGATCCTACGCATAGATGGCAGTTAGTAATAGATAAATATAAACATTCATCTCATATTCTTGAAATATGTAAATAAAAACAAATGCAATGAGTTTAGGATTGAGAAGAAATTACAGTATCACCATTTACACAAGTCACTCTATATACAACACTTGGCGCTGTAGTGATCAGGCTCAGATTGTATTCCCTCTCGAGCCTCTCCTGTAAAGACAGAAAAATTTGTAAGGGCATATACAAGACTTGAAAGGTTCAGACACATTTTAAATTACTGGTGAAAGATCACTAGAGGAAAATGGTAGATGCTTCATAGAAAAGAAAGCATACCTGAACTATTTCCATGTGGAGAAGACCCAAGAACCCACATCTGAAGCCAAAACCCATGGCACTTGAGGTCTCTGGCTCAAACTGCATAAATGTTATCGAATCAAGGAAAGCAGCTTAAATTCAGTTTATCAATGTCGGCTCACTCTCTGTCAACGTCAAACACTTGAGGTATAACAACTTAACATATATGGGGTAGTCATATTGCAGAAACTTGAGCCAGATAGCAAATAAAGAATTTATGTTTTGTAGTTTGATAATCATGTAAAGCTTATCCCTTGGCATAGCAATCAATTAAATTTCAAACAAGAAGCCACCTTAGAATTAACCATAAAGATTGACCAAGGACATTTAAGAAAATTTTATTAAGTTCTTTTATGGAGGGCAAGAAAAAGCGGGAAAAAAGTGCAAAATGAAACTTAATTTTCAATCTTTTCAATTAAACCCATGTGTTTCAAAAGAGCACATCCTTCGAAAAAGCATGAGTCACGTTGTTCACTAGAACATGTTAAAACTCCACTCAAATGTCAATTTCCCTTTTATCGTAACCCAATTTATAAAACCAAACATTTATTGAAATGTTTGTTGAAATTGTAAAAGTGAAATGCCATTCTAGAATATCCAACATGGGTACTTCACTTTGATTAGTAAGTGTGCAAGCAAGATGTCAAGTCCTTTAAATCATCCTGACAATTCAAGTGTTTCCAACCAAATTTACATATATATGTATCAACATTTGATTTTATATAGAGGGATGTTTGGACCAAAAGTTATCCTTAGAGCGTCTAGGGCCAATCTTTTATCTTATAAGACTCATTTTGTATAAGATAAGGACTTAATGCCTTAAAGAAAAATGTATATTTTTTAATCACAAAATTAAAATCAATTTCTTTAGAAATGCTTACTGTTAAATTACCAATTGTCCCAAAAGTTTAAGCTATTGGGATAGGGTAAATTTAATCATTTAACCACACAATTCTAACACTTAACCTTCTTCTTTTTTGTAGGTAATCATTTTTAACAAGGATAAATTAGACAAGAGTATTGGAAATTTGAGTCTTTTCACATCAATCTTGCCTACTAAACTTCAACATAAGCTTTTACATGATTATTAGATGCATTTCATGGCTGGAAACTTAAAAAAGAGGTGCTTAGTTTATATGGCACAATGGTCATATACTACTACACCTTCAACGCAGCATCGTTGAGTTGCAGTTTCTCAAGTGCATCACGCAACTCAGGGAACCTGGCAACATAGGAAGAAATAGAATGAATCCAGAGCCAAGGGGGCACAAAAGTTCTATTCTAGAATTCAGAAAACCAACAAGAACAAGCAATAGATCAATACTGGTCTGCATCAACAGGAAACAGGCCACAGAACACCATAGGAGTGGCTTCCTCGTATCCAGGAAGTGAGTTTCCCGCCTTTCTACTGTAGTGTGTAATTGTGTCACCCACCCTAGCATCTGCAACTGATCTTATAGAAGCTGAAAGATAGCCTACCTGAAAAGGTAGAATGAGACATAGTTATACAGATTTATCAATGTCTTTCCACAGCATTGGCAACAATATTTTCATTAGAAAATGTGAAACCAAGGATTATTGCTTTGATAAAACTCCAGACAAGAAGGTTAAAGTGTCTATGATGCAGGGAGCACGAAGAAAATTCTATTCTAATTTAGTTTATTTAATTTTAGATGTCAATTGTATCTTTACTATTGGTACATTGGATTCTACTCTACATCTATTAGCTAATTAGTATTTTATTTTATTTCCTAGAGTCAAGGTTATTTTCATAATTCAATAATTGGGCTTTGACCCAAGTCAATTAGGATTAGGGTTTAGTCCTAGTAGTCTATATAAACCTGCTACTGTACTCCTATGAAGACAAGCTCATGATAAATAAATTTCAGTTGAAAATTTTTCTATGATCTGGTGCTTACTCCAACCAACCAAGTGTTGATTCCTAGGTCTTGTTTCTCTTGCTTGGGGCTAATTCCAACCAATCCTAAATGCTGGTTCTAGGTTTATTTTATTTGTATATCTTTGTAGATTCTCAGTTCCTTTGAGAATATGTGCATCAATTTTGGTATCAGAACTTGTTATTTTGCATCAATTTTGGTATCGTAGCAAAATTTGACACAGTTTTCCTGTTGACTCCCAAAATCCACCAATCACAACAACTTGACCACCATAAACATGTACCCAAACATCCAAAACCTCCCCAAAAAAAAATTTTCCATTGTGTTTTTGAAAGAAAGAAAATAAGATTTTCTATTTAAGTCACCATCATTGTCGCACAAGAGATCACAGCAACCCTAACCACCATCACTCCAAGTTTTGCCCGCGCTATCAACATACAATATTTAGAATCCAACATGCTTTATCCTTTGTCTCAAACTGAATCTGTTCAGTATAAAGTAGGTCAAACGACTTGTTAAAAGATTCCAATCTCAATCCTGCACTGGCCTCACAAAGACTGGTCCAATGCACTACTCCATCCCTAATATCAAAAAGTCACTCACCATAGCATGTTTTTTAACTGCAATTTGAAAAAGACCACAGAATAGTGATAAAAGGGAGGGAGAGAGAGAGAGAGAGAGAGAGAGAGTGATGTTAGCTCTGATTAAGATATAAGGTTTTAGAGTGTGGAATATAAGATATAAGATTTTATAGAGCGTTTGAAGATTGGGAGTTGGCTGCTTCTTATTCTCTATTTCAGCTTATCCAACCTCGAATTCCTCAAGGTGGTAGGAGAGATACTCTTTGCTGGTGGCTAAAAGGGGATGGAAAGTTCGACACCCGGTCTTACTACCATGAGATTCGGGGTGCCTCGAATTCTTCATTTCCTTGGAAGGGTGTTTGGAAACCCAAGATTCCTAAACTTGTGGCGTTCTTTCTGTGGACTGCTGCTCATGGTCGGATCCTCACTTTGGATAATATAATGCTTAAGGGTCGCCCTTTGGCTAATCGGTGTTGTATGTGTTGCTGTGATGGGGAGTCGGTAGACCACCTTCTTCTTCATTGTCCTGTTACTCATTCCCTATGGGCTTTCATGCTTCAGGCTTTTGGTATTCATTGGGTTATGTTGGGTTCATTGGGTTTGTTATCTAGTTGGCATCAGTGGCTTGGGAAGCATAATTTGAAGATTTGGAATTTGGTTCCAGGGTGCTTAATGTGGATTGTGTGGTTGGAGTGAAATCGTCGATCTTTTGAAGATAAAGAGAAATCATTGGAGGAGTTAAAGATTTTATGCCAACGCAGTCTAATGGAGTGGTCTCATTGTTGGGGTTTTACTGAGTGTTCTTCTCTCTCTGAGTTTATGCCTTCCCTTAGCTTAGTTTCCTAACTTCTCTCTTGCTGTTGTGTTGTGATGTGTTGTTGCTGTTGTGTTGTTGTTCATCATCATGAACATCTTGTAATTCTCATTTATTTTTTTCTCTCTTTAATATAAGTTTTCTGATTACCTATCAACAAAAAGATTTAAAGGCCACATATTGGAAAGGAGGGGATTCTAATAAACCATGGAATTTTGAACTGCACAAAAATGTGCCAACCCCTTCTAATATGCCTCCACAATCCCGCCCCACAGAGGTTTTTTCCTCAAAGAAACTTAGGATTTGATTTTTATTTTATTTTTTAATATAAGTAAGAAACTTAGGCTTTGATCAAAATAAAAATTGACACTTTTAGCTAGAAAAATTAAACTTCTTTACCTGTTTGTTTTTCACGAGTTCTGCTTCATAAACAGGAGGTGTAGGTGTATTAGGTAAGAATCGTGTTTAATCTATAAATATGAAATTGGAAATCTAAAGAGGAAGACTTCTTTGGACAACCATATAATTCCACTACTGACCTAATTTCATTTGCACACCAAAATAGGACTGCCTATTCATATAGTTTAGTACCCATATCAGCTCCATGTCACTCTGTGTGTGTGTTCTCACGCACATGCGTGCTCATGCGAGGATATGCAGATACATATCATACTATAACCAAATTATTGAGATGTATTAATTTACCTCACCAGCAAACAGTTCTTCAACTTGCAACTGATTAGGAGACAAAACTCCAACTTCATCAGCAGAATAATCCTGTCGTTTCATGAATAAATGGTATAAAAATTAGCAATACTTTGAATAAATTTTGAGTCAAGTATGGCATTAAAGCAACAAGTAGTGTACAAAACAATGAATAAAGGTCTCAAATCAGAAGATAATCCCATCAATATAAAAATTGGGGGATAGAAGACTGGAACAAGTATTTCACCTTCCCACTGGCCATAAAATAAATTCTGTCACCTTTCTTTATGGTCCCATCGATGACCCGAAAATATACTATAACACCCCTATATGGATCATAGTAACTGCATATAGATTCAAGGAAGCAAAATATATGACTTAGGATGAAGTTCAATGCCATATGTAAGTACTATAACCACAAAGGCAATTAATTGACCAAAAGAAGAAGATTTTTTCAGAACATTTAAGGCAACTACATGCATAAGGGCAGAACTGCTGTCTCTTTCAAAAATAGATGGATGATAGTATTAATACGAAGAATATAATGACATGATAGAATATGTGAAACATGTATATCATTATTCTGGAGATGTGCACCTATGTTTTGAGATTAAAATGTTCAAGACAGTAGAAACAAAGAGACCGGTTTGGTGATGCATATCATTATTCTATAGATGTGCACCCATGTTGATGTAGCCACCCTCTACCCTTAGGCCAGCCAACCAACCCCTCTACTCTTAAGACTGAAAATCAGCCACCCTCTACAAGCCAAACAGCCAGCCACTCTTTCTGACCTCTTAGAGCAGCCAGCCAGCCCCCTTATTTTGACATCTCAAATCTGCCATATATTCTCATTAATTTCAGCTTTGACTTATGTTGTGATAGCCTGCCTAGATGTAATTGTTAGAATTGTGTGGTTTAATGATTGAATTTACCATATCTTAATAGCTTAAACTTTTGGGACAATCAGTGATTTAACAGTAACAATTGGCTAGTTTATTTCCTAATAGTTAAAGATTATTAAAAGGCTTGTTATGTAAGAGTAGAATCAGTTTTTTTTATGTAACTTAACTTAGTTTCAGACCTGGACAGAAACTCTGTTTCTCCAGTTTTTCTCCGTAATTCCAGCTTTGATTCTTAATTCTAAGGCAATTCTAGTTCAAATTATCATGTTTACAACTTTGGTGAGTTCACCAAAGATTCAAAGCCATTGGTTGCAAAATTTTAATCACCCCAACTAACTGGGGTCAGCTACATGGATTCTTTCACTCTAATGGGCCCTCATTTTCTCATCCCAACTATCTCTGAAAATGCAAAGAAAATTGACATATCAGTGACAGCTGCAAATCATGCCAGCTATCAGAATTGGGAGCATAGATCCCCACTCTATAGTCCCACCTATCAATGGTCACATAACCGGTCAAAAGATCTCTTCTTTGTGAATGTATTACATCACATTTGCGTATGTCTAGATCATCATATGATGTTATTGTTTTCTATATCAGACACATGTTTAGAGGGGCTCCGGGCATGACCAAAAATTTTCTCAAAAAGCAGTCCTGGGTGAAACACCAGTTGACATGTCTAATCATAATACAATGGTTTTAATCAAATAGGGAGACAGGACTAACACACATGTGGACACATTAAGAGAAAATACTAATGGCGGTAATTGTTATAAGGGGAAAACTCCAATAAAATTTAAAAATTAAGAAACATGTGCAGCTTTTTGGGGTTTCCAACCACCACCAGACTCCAGCAGCATTAAACTGTAAATATAGTCTTAAATTGCATTAAGCCTATCCACTAATTGAAACTCCAAAAAATAGGGCATTATTAAGTCCTATTGCAAAGGTTTGCTACCAAGTACCTCTGCTTCTTCGCTACTACCATGTAACATGGAGAAGAAATTATAGAAATTGATGGAAACCAGCTGGTCCAACTTTATCTTTGTGGTTAATTGACACAATAATAACAATTGAGTTAGGTTGTAAATTTTGGCAAAGTCCATGTGACAAAACTTGTGTCAAAGATAGGCTCAACTCTAGGCCTAGGCCTAAGTCCCATCTATCTCAAAAATTAATAGCCAACAGAAACCCAACCCAATTGAAACCTTAAATTGCTTCTCCACAAAAAAAAAAATATATATATATATATATTTGTTTTTTTGCCAAACAATCATCAACAGTTGAGCATTTGCTACTTCACTGTCCTACAGCTCAAGAGTTGTGGTCTCTTGCTTTTACAGCCCTTAGAGTGTTATGGGTAACCGGTAATACCTAGGCAGGTGATAGACTTGTTGTTTTAAATCACTAGATGTGAATCCCCAAGCTTGAGACCAATCAAATAAAGTGCCTACAAAAGAGGCTAGAAGCTGATCCCCCAAGCTCTGCAAATCCTCAAATGTACAATTATTAGGCTCCCTCCAAGAATAGTTTTCTGATATTATTGTTTGAGTATTGTACTACTATTTGGGTGGGGGTGGGGAGGTGGGGGGGGGGGGGTGGTGTTGCCATGTAACTCTATACAGTTTCCCTTACTTTGAAAGATGTTACAGTTTTAAAATCTGTGACTAAAATAGTTTATCAAGCATATTAAGTTCAATGACTTCAAGAACGTAAACTTATTTTAACTTGTATAATATTAGTTTGCAAAATATTCCTGTGCTAGCATTCAAAATAGTGTAAAAGTAATAATAACAAGTGAAGGAAGAAAAATGTACAGGGAACATTCAGGCACACAAACAATGCAGACAAGTATGAACATAGGTATAAGAAACAAAAAACAAGAGCATAATGAAACATCAAGTTGATTTCCAACAAAACTATGTGGTCAAGTCAAATATATACCTATCAAATATTAAAGCCCTCAATGGCCTTTCAGCAGTATCCTTGGGTGGGGGAATCCGTTCAACAATCGCATCGAGAATTTCAGTTATACCTATTCCCTCCTACATAAGAGAAGGAACACCAAATATATTTATATATATATATATATAGACTCTTTACTATACGTTTGGATGAGTAAAGATGCATGCCATGTGTTCAACAAAAAGAAAAAATTATCAAAACTGACCTTAGCAGAACAGCGTATGGCATTGCTACAGTCTAACCCAACAACCTACATTGAAAATGTGTTGACTTAGAACCAGTTAAGAAATTGACCCACTAGAAATGATGTCTTTCTAATTGTAAACCTTTGGGCAGGAATACTGCAATGAGGCTATAGCAGTAACGATTGGCCATTTTTTTAACTTGATATGTAAATTCATGGAAAAAAGATACTGAAGGGGTTCATCCAAGTATACAAGAAGTATACAGAGAGATGCTCCTCTGACTTAAAAAAATATAAATAAATAAATAAACCCACCAAAAGTGTACTGAATCAATAAATTCCACATATGGGGGCAAAGGTTATATACAAACATGTGGTTATTAATTAATACTTAATGTAAGAAAACCCACAAAATAATAACATATTCATTATATTTTCTTAATTTGTGAAGGATTTTTTGAATGACTAAGCCATTTTTTTTATTATTTTTTCTTTTTCAAAGTCAAAACTCTACTTATGAAGGATAACAATCAGTGTTTTTAGAGTCCTAATGTCACACCCCAACTCATCATTGGCATAACATTGTCCTCTTTGGGAATGACACAACCTCATCCCTCAAGGTTTTAAAAGGCCTCAACATTCTGCCATGCCCCAACTCATCATTGGCATGATATTCTCCTCTTTGTTGAGTGACACATAGCTTCATCCCTCAAGGTGTTAAAAGGTCTCAATACCAATTAGAGTCCAAGGCTTCCATATAAGGTGTAGGACCTCCCCCTACCTAGGTGATGTGGGACTCAACCAAGATTTGGTTCTCCCTCACCTCAACCCACTTAAGAGGTCTTTTGGCTTTGGACTCTAATTACTATTGAGGCCTTTTAAAACCCTGAGGGATAAGGCTGTGTCACTCAACAAAGAGGTAATATCATGCCAATGATGGGTAAGGGCATGACAGAATGGTATCAAAGCTATCCCCTATGCGGACAGGATGGTGGGTAGATCCCACATGGGGACATGTGGCAATTAAGGGGGGTGGATTGTGGTGATCCAAAAGGCCAAAAGACCTCTTCAGCGAGGTGAGGTGAGGTAGAACCAAATCTTGGTTGAGTCCCACATCAGCAAGGTAGGGGGAGGTCCTACCTTGGACTCTAATTGGTGAGGGACAATCCAATGCGGACAATATCATGCCAATGATGAGTCAGCGCATGACACCTAAAGTCCAAAAGTTTAGGGTCATATTAGTTTTTTTTATATCACTTTGAAAGATAACTATAATATTTTCCCTTCTATTAAAATTCTAGCTTCATTATTTTCTCTAATCTTCATATTCTTTCAATAGGTTTTGAACCTTAAAAGACATTTATAAAATACAAAATATTTTCTTTCTTTTTTAAATAAAATTTGGCATATAAAAGAGATGATAGTGTGTGTATTTAAAATAATATACCTTAAACAATAAGTCAGTAACTTTTAGTATTTTTAGTGTCCTGTCCTAGAGACAAAGAATTTAGGGTCTTATTAGTTTTTTTATCACTCTTGAAAGATAACTATGATTTTTAGCCTATAGCTAGGCTATTTCACCGATCTTTTTTTTTTTCTTTTTTGATAGGTAAGAAAAAGTATATTGAAAATACTACAAAATGCATGAATAGCACAAAGTAGTCAAAAAGTACAAAAAGAGAAAAGAAATACAGAAAACATAAAGTTAATTACAAAAAAGCAGAGAACTAACGAACAAAGGGATGCCTTTCAAGCCATCCCCTATCCAGCTCCCCTATTTGCTCAAAATCTAAACCCTCCAACATAGGTCACCATACTTCAGTCTCCTGGTACAGTTTTTGATAAAACTGTACTATCAGAGAAGCCACTTCAGATTCCTCCTCATACACACCCCATCCACCTCCAAAATACCCAAATGATTGTACCTTCTGTGAAGGTTTGCCATCTTGTGGAAAAACTTTGTATGATAGTCGCCTTCCTTAATGCATAACATCCTCGATTTCTAATTTTCTATCTCCAAGAAATCTCTTCCAAGGATACAAGTCGCACTACTTGGGACCTCAATTCTTCTCTTTCGCACTTCTCCACGTCTAAGAGTCCCACACCCCTTCTTTAGCATCCAACCTCTTCAATTCCTCCAGCAATTTTTTTCTTATTTATGCCTACATTCCCAAACTCCCTACAATTCCACAGTATGGTATCTTCTTTCAACACCTTCAACTTCTTGGCTAACACAAAACTAGGAGTACCATAGAATGAACGCTGATTCCACCATGATTGAATTCTATCAACAAACCCATCTGTCTTCAACCACATATCCTCAAACTTGAATGGGCTTTTCCCCCTTGCCATTCCCCCTACCTCCAAAAGAATTGGCTAGTGGTCTAAAATAGGCCGAGGCAACAGCCGTTGGATCACATCCGGATAGTGTTTCCCGACATTTATAAAATAGGAAAGATTTTCTTTGTTTTTTGAATGAATTTGGATATGTAAAAGAGACTATAGTATATTGAAGTATGTTAAAAAAAACTTAATATAAAAAATACATGAAATAAATTCATGAAACAAAAAAGAACAAAAAAAAAAATCAAGTTATTATTAAGGAGGGGCCAAAGTTTTAACATAACTTCCAGTAGCGTTTCTTCATAATAATAATAATAATAATAATAATAATAATAATAATGATAACAACAACAATAACAATAAAACTAAAGAATATTAGTACTGATTTTTTTTAAGCGGGCCAGGGAGCAATATATATTAAATAGATTGAAAGAGATAGAACTACCTATTAAAGAAACGCTGCCTTAGGCTCACAAGTGGAACATTCCACTCGTTCAAAAGTTCAACTATTTCACTCCATCAACAAGACAAGCATACAAAAAAAGGGTCAATTCTTTTCATCAGTGTAAAAGAGGGGTAATTTTTCAATCACCATTGCATTCTCATTCTTAGCTCTATTGGAAAAATTAGCAAACACTATCCTTAAAGGATACCCCCACACCAAAGATCATTCAAAGGAAAATGCTAGTTTCACATGAGTTCGAAACATTTCCTGGGTTTTGAGATGCCAGTGCATTAACATCCTTTGTACAAAACAAAATCAAGACCATGGATATGAATTAATGTTAAAAAATTTGGCAGAGCATTATCTGTCTTCTTTTCTCACCATGTCTCCATCTCTATTTTCACCCACCTCTGCTTCCCTCTCTCCACAAGATTATGCTTCTTCCTATCTCTTCCAGTCTTCCTCCTATGTCTTCACCCCATATAACGTTCAGTCTTATTTGTATTCCTATCCCTTTCCTTAGCCATAATGCTCTAGATTTTTCACTTCATTCACCATTTTCAAGATTGCAAACCATGCTGATTCCCTGTTGTGCTAATTGCTCACCATGATGTGCAAGTATTTTCTATGTGGAACAGATAAGCTTCTTCCTATCTCTTCCTCCTATGTCTTCTCCCTACATAACCTTCAGTCCTTATTTGTATTCCTATCCCCTTCCTTAAGCCATAACACTCTACATTTTTCACTTTATTCACCTTTTTCAAGATTGCGAACCATGCTGATTCCCTGTTTTGCTAATTACTCACCGTGATGTGCAAGTATTTTCTAAGTGAAACAGAATTTCTAGTGGAGAATGGTGTAGTGGTAAAATGACCAATGAAAATAAATAGCCAAAAATATTCTTTTCATCTCTGAAAGTCCATGTTCTATTTTCTTCCCTAAATTTTAAAATTTTCTATTTCAGTCTCTGAAAATTTTAAATGTTCCCTATTTTGTTCTTTCATCCACTTTCATTAAGTTTTTTGTTGGTGTGTCTGACAGAATGCATCTTTTAGGGACCGATATAGCACTTAGCCTATATTTTACGAATGAAAAGAATATAGTTTATGTTCTATTTTTGTCCCTAAAATATTGTCCAAATTCTATTTTTGTCTCTTTCATTAGACATCTCAGCAAAAAACTTAACGGGAGTGGACAAAAGGAAAAAAATGTAGAATATTCTAAATTTTCATGGATGGATATAGAATTTTTTTTTTTTTTTTTTTTTAATAGAACCTGAACTATATTTGAAGGAAGAAAAAAATATCTCAACCCAATAAATAAAGTTCTTGCAAGTGGTAGCCCATTATGAACAGTTGGTCTTGGTTATACTACTCTTCCATATATATCTAAATGCTATATGACTGATCAAAACAAAATCTAGATGCCATACTAGTGATCAAAAAAAAAAAACTAAATGCTAGATGCATTGGTTTAAAAAATAAAATAAAAAAGCCAGAGGTGGAATTGAGTTTGGTTCATATTTGGCCTTTTGTCCTACTGAAATGGGCAATTTAGGAGGGTTCGCTCCCCTTCAATTAACTAGCAAAGCCAAATTTTATAGACAATAGGCCTAAAAAATTAGACAAATTGCAGTATGCTCCTGCAATACATAGATTAATTAAAATTCATATGTAAAGTAAGATCATAAATATTAGTGAAAATAAACAATAAAATAAAAAATCACCTAAAGTTATATGACTACTGCTTATCATGTAAGATTATTTTTTTATTAGAACTAAATATTATCGTAGATGAATAAAATAACTTAAATTAATGAATAAAAAAAAATTTCAAACAATTTTTTTATGACTTGGAACCTCACCAAGGCAAAGGCCATTTGGAGCCAACCCTGGATACATAACCCCACCTACCAAAACTATGTATCAGGAATTCAGTAGAACTCTTAGTGGGGATTTGAACCAAGGATGTCTGGGTCTTCAGCTCATCCCAAGCTTCCCACCACTAGGTTGCACCCTAACAGGTTAATTTTTTCAAACTTATAATAATAGAATTTGGTCAAAATGGTAATTTCAACTTATTGAAATTTGATAATAGAATTTCATCTCAAGTAGAATTATTTTGATGATTTTAACGTATTTATATTGCAGTGAGGACTATCCAAGCTAAAGGGGAGGATATCCACTTGACAAAAGCACAGCTTCCAAGACCTAACTTTAACTATATAGTATATGATTCTCTTTTCCAGCATCCCAGCCACCCAATAAAATTACAAGCATCAATCCATGCGACACACCCGTTAGACATAGAATCTTTCATTTTACCAACCTCTTCAATCTCCCGAACAACAAGATCTGGTTCAGCACCTGGAAGATCTATTTTGTTCAAAACCTGTAACAGAATGGTCTGTCAATGATAATATCACACAAAAATATAATTTCACCTGTCTATGCATTGTCATGACTGAGGATTATGAAATGAAACAAACATCAACAAATGAAGAAAAAAACAATATCAAGAAGTTTGCAAGTAATCCCAAACTTTTAAAAATTCATGTAGATGGACATGTTTTTTTGGAGCTTCTGTGGCATGTCATGTGAGTATTAGCACTGGCCACTGAGAAGAATTTCTCTATGGCATCAGTATAAGTGAGTTGTGACATGCAAGAGCCAAAAAAAATCTGATGAAGTTTAGATGACCAGATAAACTGGCATGGTACTATTTCATTAGACGTTCTAACTGACAATCCCCCACAGTCAAATATAGTTCCACGCTTTTGTTCCCCAGTACTAAACAGTAGGCTATTTCTGATAGTATGGGCACACAATGATATTAATGGCCACCAAAACCATTTTAGAAGATTTACCGATTAGGTCAAAATTTATGCCCAGCACGAACTGTTACAGGCCAATTGAGAGCTTTACTATTAAGTATTTGATGATGATTGATGAATAACCCATTTAAGCATTATAAATTCGATTTACATTTATATTCTCAACCAATACTCCTCTTCAGAGGCTTATAATGCAGCAGCAGAAGTGTGAAACTCTAAAGGGCAGTTCCAGTTTGTCTAATGTGGCGCAACCGGATGGAACAAAATCGATGCACGTTTGAGGGAAAGGAACTATCTTTTCCAAATCTCAAGTTTCTCTTTTTGAAGACGCTCTTTGGATGGGCATCATATTGTTCTACTCCTATACAATACTCTTTAACGGAGTTCCTAGAATCCTTATGCTTTAGAGCATTCATCCGCTTATGCATAAAAAAATGCATTTTGCATCACAAAAAACCACTTTATTTATTTTACATAACCACTCTTACAACACACCTACATCCCATTCTATGTTTCTTTTTCATGCTTTATTTTAATTTTTCTCTTTGTATACTTCCTGTATACTCTTTTTTGGTATTTAATATAACGCTATTCGTTATCAAAAAAAAAAAAAAATGCAGCAGCCAAAGCAGCCATAAGGTCCATAACATGGCTGGAGCATGCCCTCTTTTAAGGCCCAAAGACAGTTAAGAGAAGTGGTATTTTAGGATTGGACCTTAGTAATCTAAACAGCGCATCTATGTAAAGGGGCAGTTGGCCATACGAGGAAACCAATAAACAAGCAGCTGGCATACATGTTTCCAGCAGCATATTTTGAATTTTTTTTTTCTTGCAAAAATAAAAAAGTTCAATATTAGGAATAGGGATGCAGCCATGGAAGATTAATTTGTTACTACTTTGCAAATTCACTATTCAAGATTTATTTAATGGAGCCCACATGTGAAGTCCAACTGAAATAAAAAGTTGTGTTTTAAAGCTCTAGTTACTTGTGTCTTAGGGTTGAAACAATGCTAAATTTGGGGTGGTTTGGGTGATGAAGTTAAAATGCATTTGGTTAATTGGAAGACTGTATGTCAGCCTCTACAAGCAGGCAGTTTGGGTATCAGAAGTTTCAGCCACTTTAACACTGCCTTATTGGGTAAGTGGTTATGGTGGTTTGCTGTGGAGACAAATACTATGTGGACAGTTGTAATAGCTAATAAATATACATGTATTAGGGGTTAATGGTGTTCTGAAGTATCTAATAAACCTCATGGGTTTTCGTTGTGGAAGCACATTAGAGGTGGTTGGGGGAAGTTTTCCCAAAATCTCTGCTTTGAGGTGGGGAAGGGTTTCCAAATTCGTTTTTGGGATGATGTGTGTGTGGGGAGTTACCTCTTAAGGAGGTATTCCCGTTGTTGTATAGCATTGCTCGGAACAAGGAGGCATTTGTGGCTGAGCATTTGTGTTGGCAAAATGGGTTTGTTCATTGGGATGTCCTTTTTATTAGACTGCTTCAAGATTGGGAATTGGAGAGCTTGAATTCTTTCTTTGCTCTTCTTTATTCTATTGAGGTGGGTCAGAGTGAGGAAGATAAAGTAGCATGGTTTGCTGCCCGGAGTGGTTCCTTTGAAGTTAAGTCGTACTATAAACTTTAATGGGTAACGGTAGCAACCTATTCCCTTGCAAAAGTATCTGGAAGGTGAAAGCTCCTTAGGTCTCTTTTTTCACTTGGACAGCTACTAAGGGAAAGATCCTCGCACTAGATAATTTAAGGAAGAGGAATATTTGTATTGTCAACAGATGTTGTATGTGTAAGAGTGATGGGGAATCGGTGGATCACCTACTTTTTCATTGTTCTTATGCTTATAATTTATGGTCGTTTGTGTTCAACTTGGTGGTGTTCCTTGGGTTATGCCTAACCAGGTGGTTGAGTTGCTAGCTTGTTGGCATGGAGGGTTTCAGCGGCATTCAGCAGCTTCTATTTGGGGTGCTATTCCGCATTGTATTATATGGACTATATGGAGGGAGCGGAACAACAGAACTTTTGAAGGGGAGGAGTGGTCTATCATTGAGTTGAAGTGCAGTTTCATTCTATCTCTATTTGAGTGGATAACTGCTTTTAGTGCTCTTTCCTTTTCTTCTTTGTTGGAATTTCGAGATTTATGTAGTTTTGTATAGAGTTTTGTTTTCCTTTGTACACACTCCATGTGTACCCAGGTAACTATTTTTGTTGTACCTTTATTTTTTATTTTTCAATAAAGTTTTGTTTACCTATCCAAAAAAATAATCTGGGTTTTTATTTTAAAATTTATGGTCAATTTTGTATTCAAGGGAAAAAAATCCCTACAAATTAAAGGTATTTTAGTAGTTTAATTGAGTCTATAATTTTTTGGAGATCCTAAGTATCTTGGGTTTTGTTTTCTTTGAGTTCAAGTTAGTCAATTAGTCTTTTAGTAGGTTTTTAGTTTCCTAGTCAAGTGAGGAGTCCTAATAGTACTAGTACAAGAAAGAGTCCTTACATATATTTGTACACAGTGTAATAAATAGAGGGAGTTTATTAATGAAAATATTGAGTGCTTTGAGCATTGAGGAATATTAGCCTACGTGTGTTTTTTTCTCCCTTTCTTTTCTCTCTTTTCTTCTTCTCTTCTTGTGGTACTATTCATGGCCTCTAAACACCCGAAAATTATCTTATGAGACAATCTCATGGAGCACCCCTCTCACAACATGTGGGTCCCACAAATGCGTGGGGCCCACCAAAACACCATAAAACCTTCTTTTTTCATTCTTCCTTGCAACCCCAAATCAAACCCTTTTCTTTTACCTATTGAAACTCTAAATCCCACACACTTTCTTCTACCAAATAGGCATCAAAACTCTCATCAAATCATTTTTTAATTCCCAAAACAACCCCATGACCCTTTTGTTCTACGTCAAATAGGGTGATTAAATATATAAATCGTCTAAGCAATGTCAAACTAAAAGTTCCACATAAGCCAATCCCATGATATGCTTTTAAGAAGTATCATCACTGCACTCAAGGAGTTTAAAAGCCTTTCCTACTTTTTATAAATGACTCACAATTAAAGCAACTACATTTCACTCATCTCTATATATTTTCTAAGTAGTCTCAAACTAAAAGTGCCACTAAAGCCAATCCCACGAATATGCTTTCAAGAATTATCACCACTGCATTCAAAGAGCTTAAAAGCCTTTCCAACTGCTTATGACTGACTCACAATTAAAGCAACTATAATTCATTAATGTGAAAAAAATTACAAAAATTTGCTAAAATAAAAAATCTCACCAAGATCAACAAAAACTAAATAATAAAATAAAAGTGAGAACAACTACCTACTTACAGGGATGATCTCTAGGTTGTTTTCCAAGGCCAAGTAAACATTAGCAAGTGTTTGTGCTTCAACTCCCTACAACAAAATAAACATAATCAATAATGCTAGCAGTGGAGGATGTAGTAACAAAAGAGTTTTAGAAGAAAAATAGCTAAAATCAAGTTTCATCATACCACATTATATGTGGCATGTTTAATGTTATGAATGATTAAGTTAAAACAACTAATGTAAGTGGATAAAGATTCACCTGAGAAGCATCTACAACAAGGAGAGCTCCCTCACATGCAGCAAGAGATCGAGAAACCTAGATGTAGATAAATGAATAAAACAAAAATCCAAAACATTCATTTAATTCTATGCAATGCTACTAAATTTCTGACTGAAACACATCAGAGAATGGAGATAACGAGTGACTGTCGAAACCACTGTGAAAATCTATGCTTAATTATTTGATTAATCACTCAAGTAGGCAGTTAAGTTGTAAATTATGGAAGACTAAGGTTAGGTGCAAAGAAAGAGGGAGTGAAGAGTGGGCAGAGAAAGATTTGAAGAAAATAGGTTTAGCACTTGATTGATTAGTCCCTCACCATAGCAGATATTTATGTTAAGGATGATATGACATTATTACAAGAATACCCTTTAGCTAATATAAGATAAACAAGTCAATATAAATATAATAATGAGTAACTGTAAGTCTCTAACATAGGCAAAGGCAAGACAATTAGTAATATGAAGAGATGTAAGAGAAGCAACAACTGTGCACAAAAGTCATTGATAAAGCAAAAGAGTACAGGAAAAATTTAATTCTTTTCATGTTAAAGCAAAGGGATTCCTGAACAATGACACACTACATCACAATCTGGCTACAATGAAATTGAGATACAAGAAGAAAAATAGCCATACACCGGAAGCAGCATGATCTACAACTTTGGACGATACTAAAGATTAGTAAAATAAGGACACATAAGGGCATTGATACACAGTACTTACAAGACCAAGAATGTAGACTTCTGTGAATTGAATTTAGTATGTCTATGCCCTTAGTCTAAAACATGGGGTATTACATTCTTATACTACTAAGTCAAGCATTGGAGAAAAATGTCAGAGCACAAAGGTAAAATGTCCAATGATAAGTGTAATAGAAATTAGCAGGATAATAGACAGGAAATACTTAAAGATAAATCATTGCAATATTAAAGCGAGTAAGATCACCATATATTGACCAACTAGTTTGCAACATTGGCATACCTCATAAGAGAAGTCCACATGCCCTGGAGTATCAATTAGATTCAGGCAATATGGTTCACCTTTAAACACATAACGCATTCGAGCTGCCTGTCACAAATAGATAAACAACTTAAATCAATTTCTCAAACGCTAAAGATATATCAAAGAAACCAAAAATAGATCACAAAACACTAAAGGTGTCGATTATAAATAGATCTCAAAATGCATCATTGAATGATGTGGCTCACCACATTTAATGATACAATGTCTCACATGCCTAACACTAAAGATATATTATCTCTTTCTTTCACTTCCTTTCACACACTTTCTATACGAAACAGCAATCATATTCAAATTACAACTTGTTAGAATAATGGTTAAATAATTATATTCACAACTTGCTAACGGCCTGAACTTTTGAGACAATCGGTAAATTATCATGGTATTAAAACAAGTAGTCCTAAGTTTGAAACTTGTCAACACTCGACTTGTTAGAGTGTAAACGTTATGCACAATCAGCAATAATTTATCGCATCTAATAAACCTTTAAGGACTAATCAACAAACCTAAATCTAATAAACCTTCAAGAACTAATCAACAAACCTAAGGTAACAGTGAATTAGTAAAGTTGACAAAGAATACAATAAAGAAACTGAGAAATGAATCAATATACCTGTAGTTTGATAGTGATGCCTCTCTCTCTTTCCAAATCCATGTTATCAAGAAACTGTTCCTTCATCTCTCGCTTCAGCACAGTTCCAGTAATTTGAAGCAGTTTATCCGCCAAAGTTGATTTTCCATGGTCAATATGCGCAATGATGCAGAAATTCCTTATTCTAGACACTGGAACCTGCAATTTCAAAAGCAAAACAAAAATGAAGTAGCAAAGCAAATACTCCCAATCCTACTGAAACAAAACAAAAAAAGAAGTAAAAGTTTGACCTTACCTTGAGAAGACGATCTTGTCCGGCTTGGACGACGACATCAAGGTCGGTGGAGGAGGACTGGCAAAGAACTGGCCGAGAAGAAGGAGAAGAGACTCTGTTGCTGGTGGAGAGAGAGAGTGGAAGCGAAGAGAAGCTTCTACTACGACTCACTCTTCTTCTTCTTCTTCTTCTTTCTTCGAAACTAAAGCGAAAGGTTTGGGAGCAATGGTGTTGATGATAGTTGTTGTTGCTGTTGTTAATGGATAAGAAGAGCGCGCGAGAAGAGAGGCCTGCGGCCATTTCAGTTCACCACTTTGAATTAATTTGGTCCTCTCTCACTCTGTTTCTTTCTTTTGTATTGCCCGCTTAACCATATCCTTACACTATAATACCTTAAATAATTTTTTTTTTTTTTTTTAAATAATTATATTGCCCTTACAGTTGTTGCGCTAAAAACGTTTGTGATGAATTTCCAAAAAAAAAAACGTTTGTGATGGCATAATGCCAATAAAAAATAAAATCACTAAAATACCATTCTTGGTCTTGTTAATTTGGTCCTGTTAATTTGATCACTCTTATTTTCAACTTTCATTTAATTTTGGGGAAAAAATGCTTGTACACCCTCTAAACTTTGTACTAGTGGCTAAGATACATGTGAACTTTTATATTAGCCAATTTACTGCCTAAACTTTACGACGGCCAAATCAATATTCTAATCAATTTGTTGTTAATGCACTAACGAAATGGTCACATGGGACTCATGCGGACTTTAAAAAACAAAGTCAAGTGACCATTCTGTTAGTTCATTAATGGTAAACTAATTGAAGTATTGGTTTGGTAGTTGTTTAAAGTGTAGGGAGTAAATTGGTCAATATAAAAGTTTAAGGGGTGTCTTGGCCACTAGTCCAAAGTTTAGGAATGTGGGCATTTTTCCCCAATTTTCATTGTGAGTCAACAGTACAGATCAAATTATTGCAAGCGAAAAAGAACATGGACTAATTTTCATTGTGAGTTAACAGTGATCCAAAATGAGAATTTCGTTTTTTTTTAATAGATACAATAGATTTTCAACCTTTTACCCATACTCCATTATGATTAACTTTTATACATACATACATATATATATATATATATAGTATTTCAAATCTATGGTGCTCCATGATGATTGTTTTTTATTATTATGTCAAGACACCAATTAGTTTTTTATGTGAACGGAGATTGAATCTCTTATTCAACTACAAAAGACTTTATTAGTTATGCTGACTAAACCCACCATTATGATTGTTCTCTATCATTAGGTCAAAATACTAAGTCTTCGTTTGGTTAAGGGATAGAAAAGTGGGAGGATAAAAAATTGAGAGGGGATAAAAGAGTGGGAAGATAAAAGAGATTTCAGTTTCTCTCATTTGTATTTGGTTAGAGGTGGAAAAGTAAAGGAATGAAAAAAAAAATTATTTGGTTGAGAGAAAAATGAGAGTATAGAAAATAGAGTTTGTATAAATTTACTCATATGCCCTTATCAAAAAATAATGTCCAATTATAAAAAATAAAAATAAAATGAAAACATCTGAGCCCTACCAGTTTTCCCTCTTAAAATCCACCAAACCAAACACCCAAAAAATCATTTTCTCTCCCTCCCTTTTTCATCCTCCCTAAAATCCACCCAACCAAACAGACCTTAATTGATTTTTGATATAGGCAGGGTGCTAAGAAACCTGTTGCTTTTTTGCATAAGCAAAACTTAAATCCTAAATCTCTTATTGCAAGAAACTTTACCAATCAAAAAATTAGAACCAACAATATAAATAATAAATTAAAGTTAAAGGATTTGAAAGGAACAAATTGGGAGTGTGAGAAATTTGGATTTTTAACGATCTTAAAGAGTTAGACTTCATGAAATTTGACTCTTTAAGATCCATATTCCACTTTTTTTCTTTTTCTTTTTCTTTTTATACAAGATAGAAATTCATGAATAGCCTAATCTAAGTGTATGTGTGTGTGAAATTCCCTTCTAGAGACTTGAACCCCAGCCCTTACTCCCCACTCCTCCTAAGCACTTATACTTGTGGAGTGACCATCGCACCAACGATGTGTGGTGGTCTTTTTCTTTTTTTTCTAAATGTGAAACATTGGACTCTCATGAAATTTTAGTTTTTCTTATTTTTGTAAATTAAAAATAAACGGCGATTCCACAAAATAATTAACCTCCAAAGAGATTTCACGAGTCTCTTTTGAGAGCAACCAATTTTCCAATCTCTATAGATATGGATGCAATTTTTTATTTTTTATTACTAAAGTACACTTTGGTCCTTAAAGCTTGGTGTGGGGGGACGAGGATCCAAGTGGCTAACAAAGTTCATGTGGAGATAAACTTCGGGAAAACACGGGCGAATTGTCCTCGAAAAGTATACACTTAACTCATGTCAGGGTTGCACAACCATAGTGGACGAGGGTGCCGAGGACATTTGCCTAACCTTGAAAGCTTGAGGGGCAGAGTCAGAAGTGGCGTGGTGCAATCCGAGGGGGAACAAAGGTAACTTGGTATTTAACAAGGAAGAGAAGAAAAATGAAGGACAGAATAGCCATCCCCTCTGCATTAAATGCATTGCAACCACTTAGCTAACCGCATTAATGGAGAAATGACCCTGAATAGTGTTCCCACAGCTAAGACCCTAATGTAAAAACCTTCTAGCAAAATCCTGATGGGATAAGTATCAAGGTAGTTTGATCATGACCTTCCAAATGTAAGGTCCAAATGCATCTTTGCAATGATATATAAAGCAAAGAAGCACCTGGATAAAGGGAGGGCGGATAAAAGAGAGAGAGAGAGAGAGAGAGAGAGAAAGAAAGGGAGAAGTCTACCATTGGTAGAATCATCCTTGGATTAAACCTGAGGTCGAGCACTTAGTCTTTTCTAGGCAATTTGTCACTCTGAATAATAATCCCCACTTCAGTAGTACTTGACTGGAATTTTCATCTTTGGTCTTGTAACGGGTACTTAGAGGTTGACTCTGCATCCCATCTCTATCATTTAATTGTGTGAGCAAATAGGCACACGATCAAGGCCCAACCTTGGTCCCACTTTTTGCCCGCCACACTTGGGATATTTTCATTTTGGCCTTTGTGTTTGATCCATTTTCATATTGGCCCTTTACTTTTCAAAATTTCCATTTTGGTCCTTTATGTTTGATTTAATTATTTGTTTAGCCCTTTACATTTCAAAATTTTCATTTCTATGAAGAACTAATAAGAAAACTAAGCCAAACATAAAAGGCCAAATATAAAACTAAATCAAACTTGAAGAGCCAAAATGAAAATTTCAAAACATAAAAGGCCAAATGAAAACAGAATCAAACATAAAAAGCCAAAATAAAAGCAACCTCCTCAAACTTTCAGGGAAAAAAATGTATTTTAGTCCTTTTTAATTTTTTTTTTTAAAAAAAAGTCAATTATGATGTAAAAAAAGATCCTAACGTGTTCCTTTTATAGCAGCTGATGCTTTTTTTACCTCCCTTGCATGGTCGCCCAGGGTCCATGTTAGTATCAGTGCTTTTGTTTAGTGTTTCCATTGACATAACATAATCATACTTTTCCATTAACTAATTGCTAACAGGAATCTTTTTGAAACACATTTAAATGATTACGGGTTAAACTTACACGTTAAAAATGTTAGGGACCATTTGAAATATAGAAAAAATATTGAAAACCAAATGTCTAATTAAACTGATATATTATACAAATAAGATATAATGTTTTCATATAACTTGTCTCATATTCTCTTAAAAATTATTATGACTTTTGAGTAGAGTTAGTAGTGTGTTTTTGTGTTAGAACCCGATTTCTCTCTCTTGTGTGTGTTTGTTTAAAAATAAATAAAAATTCATTTTAATGGTCTAATCCCAACCCTATAAGTGATCAATAATATAAAATAAAAAAACACATTAATTTTTCATGAGTAAATATAAAATCACTAAATAATGGTATATTACTCTCGTAAAAGTCTATGATCATAGGCAACTCATGACCGTATCCAATAGTCATTATTTTAGTAACTCTTAATTTAAATCAAATACTTTTTTTATTCTTTTGAATGAAGAGTTAATTGTGAGAACAATGAATGGTTTTGACCCTTATAAATCTCAATCATTTGATAAGTTCAAGTTTAGGAGAAGGAGAGGAGGCATGGAAGGAGGTAATATGATGAGGAGACTTGTGAGGATGATAATTGGCTTTTCATTGATGGTTGTTTTACTTGGAGTGCAAGCCAATGACTTTCGCCTTTTGTCCCTCTATCGCTCTCCAGTTTTTGCCCGTTGCCTTTTTTTTCCCTATTCAGATTATCTTATATATGAAACTGATTGCTTTGAGAAATGCTTTGGAAAATGCAAGAATTTTAAATATAGGCATAGAGTCTTCATGTGTATGAAATGATGTATGTTTTACTGCAAGGTCAATGGAAACAATCTCTTTAACAAGAAACCATTAGTCTCAACTTTGGATCGGGTATAAATCTCTCTCTCTCTCTCTCTCTCTCTCTCTCTCTCTCTGGGGTAGATATGCATAAGGAATCTTACAGACATACTCAATTTCACACCATATTGAGTCGTCAACTTATAATGGGACTAATATTGCTTTCATCTAGGTTCATATTATACACCAATCACAATTTGACACATTAGTTCAGGGTTGGATTCAAGTTACACCTGATGTAACTCTAAGCAAAGTTACACTATCTAATAACTTGTTATAAAATTCATATTTTGAAAATCTCACCATTGAATTACATGTTCTATATGTTCTTAACATTCATGTCAATTTTCATGTCAATTGGATGTTATTTACCAATTAATCTATAAACTCTTCTTTTATACATTATTTTAAACTACAAAAACTTAAATTTAAACATTTGATTAAAGACATGACTATTAATTTTTTATCATCTTAAAATTTTGAAAGTATTGAGAATATATGAAGATAATTTAATCTAATAGTGGATTTGTCCAAATTTGCATCTAATTAAAAAATTTTGAGTGGTGTAACATTTCTTAAAGTTACACTAGGTGTAACTTTAACTCAGCTCATTAATTCGGTATGAAATTAGACATGTCCCTAAACTTATTGAAATACGCATGGCAAGATACCAAAGTGATTATTTGATTTCACTTATATATATATATATATATATATATAAATATATATATAAAAATATGAGATGAGTTCAAGTTACACATTTTTTAAACCATTAGATTTAAGTAGATTTAACGGTAAAAAAAAAAAAAAAAAACTCTCATTAATGCTAATATTCTAATTGATCTAATTTATTATCCTTTATTTAATATATTTCATACTTATTTCTAAACCCAAAATAATTTATATGTCTGAGCAACAAAAAAAAGAAGCAATTGTCGCTTACTGAGTATTAATCCAATTGTATTAATCCAATTATTATTAATAAAGCCACAATAAAAAAAATTCAATTGTATTAATCCATTTATTATTAATAATCCTAATAACTATTCATGAAATAAAATTCTATATTTTCTTAGGGTTGTTAATGTTTGACCCAACCTGCGAACACGACATGAACCCAACACGGGTTTTTGCGGGTTAAGGTTGGGCCTTAGCTGGTTTAGGTCATAAATGGGTCAACCCGAAAACGATACGATAAGAAACGTGTCATAAACAAGTCAACCTGCGTAACCCGCAATAGACACGTTTAACACGCCAATTTATTTGTGTCAAACTGAAATGACCCATTTAACACAACCCATTTAACTCGTATAACAAATAAATATTCATTTTATTTTAAATTTGTCAAATACCTTTTATATCCAACCTATATTTTAAATTTAAAAAGAAAAGTGAGTAATTACGAAAACTTTCAAGGGATATAATTGGAAATTGAAACTTTACAAACCTTAAATCTCTAAACCCTACAAACCCTAAATCTCAAAACCTTCCTACAAATATCTAATTTTATTTTAGCCGTACTACTCACTCTACAAGTGAGGAAGAAAAAGTTTTTAGAGTTAGTGAATCAAATGTCTTTGGATGGTAAGAGAGGCTTAAGACAAGATGTTCCCACTAGCTGGAATTCTACCTTTCGTATGATTGAGAATGCTCTTTACTACCGACATGCTTTTTGTCACTTAGAATTTACTGACTTTAATTATAAGAATTGTCATATTGTTGATGAGTGGCGTAAGGTAGAAAAGATTGACAAATTCTTGGTTGTTTTTTTATGATGCTACTTGAATTTGGGTTGAAGTGTATACATTTATTTTGGAGTGTAAAGAACTTATTTCTATATGGATGTTATATTTTTGTTGAATTATATTATTTTAAATGTAGGTTGAAGACTTGAAGTGTATGCACTACTTTTGGGATGTATAAAATTTAAAAAAAAAAAATTTCTAGATAGATGTTATATTTAATATTATGTAAGTTGAAATGGGTTGTGTTACATGATGGATAAATACATATGCAGCGTAAAATTAACGGATTTACTTCATTCGCAATTGATAACATGCACTATGTAAGTTTCAGAATTAAGAATAAGAGAGTGTACCTTGATGCGGCGAAATTCAAAACCAAAGATCAGAAGTTCTTGAGAACACTTTTAATCTTCACTCCAATTCCACTTGATACCCAAGATGTGTGGTCTCTCAATCAGTTATATATGTATTTTCCAGAGAGAATAAAAGAGTGTCTAACACTCACTTACATACCATTTCATGTTCTTATAAAAAGCTGTATGTTTCTCTCCTAATAACTGATTATCTAATTGGACTAGCCTTTTTGGGCCTTTCCAATTGGGATTTAGTATGTGGCTTGGAGTGGGACCAAAAAGGAACAAATAAGACACTAGCTCCAATGGGTTTTAGGCTTTTCTATCAACTCTTGACAAGTCCAAAGTTACCATTAATTATATTTAATACCACTATATAAATATAATTGCACTCTAGGCCTTATTAATAAATTATATCCCAAGACTTTATTATACATGCAACCCCTTCATAAAATATTCGTATTAATACAAAGTCATGAATGTAGACTGCCACTTTGTAAATTACTACATCTTAATCCTTAAGTATCCGGTTTAATCCTTTAAGTTATTAATCATATATTTATGAAATCCAATTTCATAAATATATACTTTAGTAACTATTTACTAAAGTAGTTAAGCCTAACATTTTGAATAACAAACCCATTAAAATTATCTCAAGGGAATATTTTGTATCTCCGTTAAAAGACTATGAATTTCATCTTGATAATATATGTTCCATCAATACTAAATGTGGCTGCCCAACATACTGAGGTTTTGACCATTACTTTAGATCTCACTCCTGATATATCAAAACAACCTACACTTTATGATCAGATCCATTATTCTCTCAGGATTAAGAGTTCATGTGAATAGAAGTCATGAGATTTATTATTCAATTGACAGTCATTAGGAGAACAATAAATCTCACAGCGGTCCAGTTCAATATGTCTTAACTCTTAAAACATATTAACAAATCAACTAGAAGTCTCAACTTCCATGATCAAGACAAATTATCTTAATTGATATATTATAGTCTTCGCAGATGAAACGCCTACTTTCATCACCGACTACGAAATACAATTCTGTGTTTACAAAGAACTTATGATTTATATATTCTGTGACTTTTCACATAAATCACATACTATGCATCTCATGAACTAAATGATAATGTCCAGATATTCATGTTACCATTATTTTAAATAATAATAAAACAACTTTATCAATCACAATATTAAGTCATATATAATGTCATACTTAATATCATACATAGTATCATACAATAGGATTTAAGGGCACTAATCCTAACAACCTCTCATTTGCCCTAAAGACTATTATGCATTAATCTAACTCTCATTCCCTCCAAATGTGACTCAAAAGTCCTTTGAGGCAAGGCTTTAGTAAAGGGATCCGCTAGATTATTTGCACTTTCAATCTTTGCAACTACTACATCTCCACGAGCAATGATGCCTCGAATGATGTGGTATTTTCTCTCAATGTGCTTTCCTTTCTTATAATTCCTTGGATCTTTGGATTGTGCAACAGCTCCACTATTGTCGCAAAACAATGTGATGGGAACTTGTTCCATTCTCAGTACACCAAGGTCAGAAAGGAATTTATTGAGCCAGACAGCTTCTTTTGCTGCTTCAGAAGCAGCAACATACTCAGCTTCCATGGTGGAGTCCGCAATACATGATTGCTTAACACTCCTCCAACTTATGGCTCCACTTCCCAAGGTGAATACATATCCTGATGTGGATTTTTTGAAATCTAGATACAATTGAAAGTCTGAATCTGTATAGCCAATGGGAATCAAATCCTCACAATGGTAAACAAGCATATAATCTCTCGTTTTTCGTAGATACTTGAGAATATGCTTTACAGCTTGCCAATGTTGTGGTCCTGGATTTGATTGATATCGGCTGACCATGCCAACTGAATAACAAATATCCGGTCTAGTACAAAGCATGGCATACATGAGACTTCTTACTACTGAAGCATAAGGAACTTGTCTCATCATATCTACTTCCTCTTTAGTCTTAAGCTTTTGGTCATCAGACAGAGGAACTCCATGTCTAAAAGGAAGTAAACTTTTCTTGGAGTTTTGCATGCTAAACCGTTCTAGAACCTTCTCTATATATTCAGCTTATGATAAGCCTAACATCTTATTCTTGCGATCTCGCCAAACCTTGATCCTTAGAATAAAGTTAGCCTCACCCAAGTCCTTCATATCAAATTGACTTGACAACCAAATATTTATCGATGACATTACCCTTACATCATTTCCAATTAGTAGAATATCATCAACATAAAGCACTAGGAACATTACTATTTTATCTTGATGTCTTTTGTACACACATGGTTCATCAAGATTTTGTTCAAAACCAAAAGACTTGATTGTTTGATCAAATCTGATATTCCATGACCTAGATGCTTACTTAAGTCCATAAATGGATCTTTTCAACTTGCATACCATATGCTCTTGATTCTTAGATATGAAACCTTCCGATTGCAGCATATAGATTTCTTTTTCAAGATTGCCATTAAGAAATGCAGTATTGACATCCATTTGCCAAATCTCATAATCATAATGAGCAGCAATGGATAAGAGAATTCTGATAAATTTAAGCATTGCTACTGGTGAAAAGGTTTCCTTGTAATCAATACCTTCTTTTTTAGTATACCCTCTCGCCACGAGCTTTACTTTAAAGGTTTCAATCTTTCCATCTATCCCTCTCTTTCTCTTGTAAACCCATTTGCAACCAACAGGTTCAATGTCGTTAGGCGTCTTTACAAGATCCCAAACTTGATTGGAGTACATAGAATCTAATTCAGATTTCATAACTTTCACCTAATGATGTGCATCTATATCATTCATTGCCTCTTCATAAGTGTAGGGATCCGATTTAGCCTCTTCTGAGATAACTTCATAAGTTTCTCCCAAACATATAAATCTTATAGGAGGCCGAACAATTCTCCCACTACGACAAGGCACTTGTGTACTAGTCATCTCATGAGTAATATCTTGTGGTGTATCTAATACAGCCACATCATCCCTAGTTTCATCCATTGGTTGTTCAATCACAGGTTCATTCATTTCAGCCAACACAACTCTACTTCTAGGAGTATAATCATTCATATAGTCATTTTCTAAGAATTTGGCATTTGTGCTAACAAACACTTGATTATCTTTATGACTATAGAACAAACCTCCAACAGTTCCCTTTGGATACCCTACAAATAAAACCACTTCTGTTTTGGGCTGTAACTTGTCAGACTTTCCTTTTAACACATGTGCTAGACAACCCAAAATATGGAGATGCCTCATACTAGGCTTACGCCCATTCCACAACTCCACAGGTGTTTTAGGAACAGACTTCGAAGGTACTAAATTCAAAAGATACATTGCAGTATTCAAGGCATATCCCAAAAAGAAATTGGTAGAGTTGAATAACTCATAATGGACCTAACCATATCTAAAAGAGTTTTATTCATTCTTTCCGCTACACCATTTTGTTGTGGAGTTTCAGGTGCAGTCAATTTGGATACTATCCCATTTTTAGTTAAGTAATCCTTAAAATCCCCAAGAAGGTATTCGCCACCACGATCAGATCGAATGGCCTTTATGCGTTTACCCAATTAATTCTCAACTTCAGCACTAAACTCTTTGAACTTTTCAAAAGTTTCGGACTTCTATTTCATTAGGTACACATAACCAAATCTAGAGTAATCATCAATGAAAGTAATGAAATACTCATAGCCACCTCTTGCCTGGATTGACATAGGACCACATACATCTGAATGTACTAGTTCTAGCAAATCTTGTACTCTTCTACCTTTTGCATTAAAAGGTCGTTTGGTCATTTTACCTTCCAAACAAGATTCACAAACTGGAAATTCGTCAAAATCCAATGGCTCTAGAAGTCCATCTTTGACAAGTCTTTGAATCATGTTTGAATTAATATGACCCAAACGCAAATGCCAAAGATATGCATCACTAGTAGAAGGAAATTTTCTCTTTAATGATTTTACATGAGGGTCATTATCTAATTCAGAATTATATAATTCATGCTTATCTAGAGTTAAAATATAAAGATCATCCACAATATTGCCAGAACAGATAAACATTTTACCTTTCTTTATTACAACATTATCTTTAAGGATAACACAATATCCATGTTTACCTAAATAAGTTGCAAAAATTAAATTTCTACGAACATTAGGTACGTACAAACAGTCTTTCAATATTAGAACTCTAGACTCAAAACATAAATTAAAAACACCAACAGCTACAACCGGAATCCTGCTACCATCAGTCAAAGTAAGAAACAATTCCCCTTCATTAAGTTTTCTGGTCTCCTGGAACCCCTGCAAAGAATTGCTGATATGATTAGTACAACCTGAATCCACACACTAGGAATCCGTGGGATTTTGTACTAAACATATTTCAAGGAGCAACGAACTATTCATACCTTTATTATTGGCAGCTCTGAATTTTGGACAAGTCCTCTTCCAATGTCATTTCTCACCACAATGGAAACATTTTCCTTTGATCTTCTTTCCTTTATCGGCAACCCCTAAGGCAATTTGCTTACCCTCTTGCTTGGTGAAGTCCTTCTTCTTTTTCTTACCTTTGCCTTTCGACTTAGGTTGAAAAGTAGAAGTTTCAGCCATATTGGCATCCACACTAGAAGTACCAAGAATGTCTTCTGCCGCTACCAACTCATTCATTAATTCAAACAAAGAATAAATCTTTTTGTTCATATTATAATTGAGCCTGAATTCCTTGAATGATTCTGGTAGTGATTGGAGTATCATATCCACTTGGAATTCTCCATCAATATCGGCACCTAAAACTTCCAGTGTATTCAAGTTAGAGATCATTGTAAGACAATGCTCCCTCATTGAACTGCCATCAGTCATTTTGGTATTGTAAATTTGTCTTATGGTTTCTTGCCTTGCAAAACGGCCTTGCTCACCAAACATCTCCTTCAGACTTAGCATAATGTCCAAAACTAGTTCTACATTCTGCATTTGATGCTGTAGAACATTTGAGATAGATGTTAGGATATAACACTTGGCCATCTCATTAGATTTCTGCCAACGATCATATCGCTGTTTTTCCTCAGAATGAGTATTTAATAAAGGAAAGTTAGGACATGGTTTAGTAAGCACATATTTGTGCTCTTCAGCAGTAAGAACAATGTCCAAATTTCTTTTCTAGTCAACATAGTTGGATCCAGTCAGTTTGTTTTGATTAAGAATAGTAACAAGTGGGCTAAATGATGCCATGTTCAAATCTGAAATAATAAACATGAATATAATAAGTAAATTAGATATTATCAATTTAGCATATAAATATATAATATAGAACCTTAATAAAACTATAATATAATATATGCAACGACAATCCAATCCCATATTCAATATCCCTCAGCATAGAGTGAATATAAAATACTATAATTGATTAAGAATTATTCTCATTACTAGTGTTATGATAACTCTTATCAAATACTAATAATATGCCGTTATACATTTGGCCTCTAAATAATAATAGTAAAAACTCAGCATAGAGGATACTATAATATTTAGTCTAGTGTATATCATTGTCTAGAATCATGTGTAGTCACATTTCATCCCCTTAACAGGCTTATCTTGTTGTACCATGATACAAAACACTATCCGTATGGAATGCAAAGCTCGAAGCTAAGACAAGGTGTTTGATCAAACCACTATAAACCAAGTAATTCAATCTTGTAAGACCATGAAATAAATACTCTCCGCATAGAATGCTAAGCTCGAAGCAAAGATAAAGTATATATTTCATACTACTATGAACCGACAATAGAGGCCGTGAGATCCAACCCTTGTATCTCTCTCCCACTAGATGTTTTAGAATAAATGTTTTTAGTTATAAAACATGCATAATCTAATTACACATAACTTTGCACTTTATACATTTGAAAACACATAGAAAAAATTCAAAATTCCCTTCAGTGGCATTTTCGGGAGAATCTCGCGACTAAGCGCTTCCCGCGAAAATGAGTTAAGGCAAAATAGTGAAAACACAAAGTTCAGACAGAAACTTTTGCTACTGTCTCGCGACTGTTTCGCGAGTAAAGCTTACCCGTGAAAATTTTTGTGCATCAGAGGCATTTTTCGCGAGTAACTTCGCGGGAAGCTAACCCACGAAAAACCCGTGTTTTCAGTTTTTAAAAGGAAAATCTGAATAGTTTTCAACAGTTTTTATGAATAAACAACCACCATATGAACATGATAGATAGAATTTGATATCAAAACTGAATTCCATTGATGCTATAGCTTTAAAGTTCAATTCAACATACTTGAATTCAAATTTAAACAACATCATAACATTAATATCAGTTTTCATCAAACCATAGTTTCAAAAACAATGCAAAAAATTAAATATCTCTATAATCTTCTAACGTCATGAAACTATTATCTCTAATTCCAAAACTCACAAAACATGTTATACAGATTCGAAATTGAAGACCGCTCTGATACCATTTGATGGATAAATACATATGTAGCGAAAAATTAACGGACTTACTTCATTCGCAATTGATAACATGCACTATATAAGTTTCAGAATTAAGAATAAGAGAGTGTACCTTGATGCGGGGAAATTCAAAACCAAAGATAAGAAGTTTTTGAGAACACTTTTAATCTTCACTCCAATTCCACTTGATGCCCAAGATGTGTGGTCTCTCAATCAGTTATATATGTATTTTCTAGAGAGAATGAAAGAGTGTCTAACACTCACTTACATACAATTTCATGTCCTTACAAAAATCTGTATGTTTCTTTCTTAATAACTGATTATCTAATTGGGCTAGCCTTTTTGGGCCTTTCCAATTGGGCTTTAGTATGTGGCTTGGAGTGGGACCAAAAGGGAACAAATAAGACACTAGCTCTAATGGGCCTTGAGTTTTTCAGTTAACTTTTTACAAGTCCAAAGTTACCATTAATTATTTTTAATACCACTATATAAATATAATTGCATTCTAGGCTTTATTAATAAATTATATCCCAAAACTTTATTATACATGCAACCCTTTCACAAAATATTCGTAATAATACAAAGTCATGAATGTAGACTGCCACTTTGTAAATTACTACATCTTAATCTTTGAGTGTCCGGTTTAATCTTTTAAGTTATTCATCATATATTTATGAAATCCAATTTCATAAATATATACTTTAGTAACCATTTACTAAAGTAGTTAGGCCTAATATTTTGAATAACAAACCCATTAAACTTATCTCAAGAGAATATTTTGTATTTTTGTTAAGAGATTATGAATTCCATCTTGAGATTATATGTTCCATCAACACTAAATGTAGCTGCCCAACATACTGAAATTTTGACCGTTACTTTAGATCTCACTCCTGGTATATCAAAACAACCTACACTTTATGATCAGGTCCATTATTCTCTCAGGATTAAGAGTTCATGTGAATAGAAGTCGTGAGATTTATTATTCAATTGACAGTCATTAGTAGAACAATAAATCTCACAACGGTCCAGTTCAATATGTCTTAACTCTTAAAACATATCAACACATCAACTAGAAGTCTCCACTTCCATGATCAAGACAAATCATCTTAGTTGATATGTTATAATTTTCATAGATGAAACGCCCACTTTCATCACCAACTACGAACTATAATTCTGAGTTTACAAAGAACTTGTGATTTATATATTCTGTGACTTTTCACATAAATCACATACTATGCATCTCATGGACTAAATGATAACATCTGGATATTCATGTTACCATTATTTTAAATAATAATAAAACAATTTTATCAATCACAATATTAAGTCATACATAATGTCATACTTAATATCATACATAGTATCATACAATAGGATTTAAGGGCACGAATCCTATCATTATATTCGTGTCAACTCAACACAACCCGTTTATTAAGTGTGTCAAGTGGGTTGGGTCAGGTCAACCCGCCTTATTAATAGGTCGGGTTATGGTTGCAGGATCATGATACGATTATTAAATGGGTCGGGTTCGAGTTGAGCCATTTCGTCGAATACCCCTACCTCGACACGCTAACCCGAATTGACACCCCTATATTTTCTATTGTTATAATTATTTTTATATCCTTTTTTATTTTTATAAATTTATTTTATTTATTTATATTTTTAATAGCCTTTATAACTGTTGAGCAATACTATCACAAGAAAAAATTTGCCCATAACAAGGATTTGTGTTTCGCAAAATGTTTATTTAATTGCAAGTATGAATGAATTTTTTTGTCCCATGTCCCTATATTCCTTTCATATATACTTCAAGCCTGCGAATAAATCCTGAGGAAAGGCCCTCTGTGATGTATGTTGAATTGTTTAGGGAGGAATATGACAAGTCGTATGAAGCCAGTGGCACAGTCCTCCTAAGTGGACAGTGCCGATGCATCCTTTATGCTATGTTTGGAAGTTTAGAGGGAGAGGAGAGTAAAGGGAAGTAGAAGGGAGGAGAGTAGTGAGGAGGAAAGTAGAAGAGAATGGTTACAACCTCTCATTTGCCCTAAAGACTATTATGCGTTAATCTAACTCTCATTCCCTCCAAATGTGACTCAAAAGTCCTTTGAGGCAAGGCTTTAGTAAAGGGATCCGCTAGATTATTTGCACTTTCAATCTTTGCAACTACTACATCTCCACGAGCAATGATGCCTCGAATGATGTGGTATTTTCTCTCAATGTGCTTTCCTTTCTTATAATTCCTTGGATCTTTGGATTGTGCAACAGCTCCACTATTGTCGCAAAACAATGTGATGGGAACTTGTTCCATTCTCAGTACACCAAGGTCATAAAGGAATTTATTGAGCCAGACAGCTTCTTTTGCTGCTTCAGAAGCAGCAACATACTCAGCTTCCATGGTGGAGTCCGCAATACATGATTGCTTAACACTCCTCCAACTTATGGCTCCACTTCCCAAGGTGAATACATATCCTGATGTGGATTTTTTGAAATCTAGATCCAATTGAAAGTCTGAATCTGTATAGCCAATGGGAATCAAATCCTCACAATGGTAAACAAGCATATAATCTCTCATTTTTCGTAGATACTTGAGAATATGCTTTACAGCTTGCCAATGTTGTGGTCCTGGATTTGATTGATATCGGCTGACCATGCCAACTGAATAACAAATATCCGGTCTAGTACAAAGCATGGCATACATGAGACTTCTTACTACTGAAGCATAAGGAACTTGTCTCATCATATCTACTTCCTCTTTAGTCTTAAGCTTTTGGTCATCAGACAGAGGAACTCCATGTCTAAAAGGAAGTAAACTTTTCTTGGAGTTTTGCATGCTAAACCGTTCTAGAACCTTCTCTATATATTCAGCTTATGATAAGCCTAACATCTTATTCTTGCGATCTCGCCAAACCTTGATCCTTAGAATAAAGTTAGCCTCACCCAAGTCCTTCATATCAAATTGACTTGACAACCAAATATTTATCGATGACATTACCCTTACATCATTTCCAATTAGTAGAATATCATCAACATAAAGCACTAGGAACATTACTATTTTATCTTGATGTCTTTTGTACACACATGGTTCATCAAGATTTTGTTCAAAACCAAAATACTTGATTGCTTGATCAAATCTGATGTTCCATGACCTAGATGCTTACTTAAGTCCATAAATGGATCTTTTCAACTTGCATACCATATGCTCTTGATTCTTAGATATGAAACCTTCCGATTGCAGCATATAGATTTCTTCTTCAAGATTGCCATTAAGAAATGCAGTATTGACATCCATTTGCCAAATCTCATAATCATAATGAGCAGCAATGGATAAGAGAATTCTGATAAATTTAAGCATTGCTACTGGTGAAAATGTTTCCTTGTAATCAATACCTTCTTTTTTAGTATACCCTCTCGCCACGAGCTTTACTTTAAAGGTTTCAATCTTTCCATCTATCCCTCTCTTTCTCTTGTAAACCCATTTGCAACCAACAGGTTCAATGTCGTTAGGCGTCTTTACAAGATCCCAAACTTGATTGGAGTACATAGAATCTAATTCAGATTTCATAACTTTCACCTAATGATGTGCATCTATATCATTCATTGCCTCTTCATAAGTGTAGGGATCCGATTTAGCCTCTTCTGAGATAATTTTATAAGTTTCTCCCAAACATATAAATCTTATAGGAGGCCGAACAATTCTCCCACTACGACAAGGCACTTGTGTACTAGTCATCTCATGAGTAATATCTTGTGGTGTATCTAATACAGCCACATCATCCCTAGTTTCATCCATTGGTTGTTCAATCACAGGTTCATTCATTTCAGCCAACACAACTCTACTTCTAGGAGTATAATCATTCATATAGTCATTTTCTAAAAATTTGGCATTTGTGCTAACAAACACTTGATTATCTTTATGACTATAGAACAAACCTCCAACAGTTCCCTTTGGATACCCTACAAATAAAACCACTTCTGTTTTGGGCTGTAACTTGTCAGACTTTCCTTTTAACACATGTGCTAGACAACCCAAAATATGGAGATGCCTCATACTAGGCTTACGCCCATTCCACAACTCCACAGGTGTTTTAGGAACAGACTTTGAAGGTACTAAATTCAAAAGATACATTGCAGTATTCAAGGCATATCCCAAAAAGAAATTGGTAGAGTTGAATAACTCATAATGGACCTAACCATATCTAAAAGAGTTTTATTCATTCTTTCCTCTACACCATTTTGTTGTGGAGTTTCAGGTGCAGTCAATTTGGATACTATCCTATTTTTAGTTAAGTAATCCTTAAAATCCCCAAGAAGGTATTCGCCACCACGATCAGATCGAATGGCCTTTATGCGTTTACCCAATTAATTCTCAACTTCAGCACTAAACTCTTTGAACTTTTCAAAAGCTTCGGACTTCTGTTTCATTAGGTACACATAACCAAATCTAGAGTAATCATCAATGAAAGTAATGAAATACTCATAGCCACCTCTTGCCTGGATTGACATAGGACCACATACATCTGAATGTACTAGTTCTAGCAAATCTTGTACTCTTCTACCTTTTGCATTAAAAGGTCGTTTGGTCATTTTACCTTCCAAACAAGATTCACAAACTGGAAATTCGTCAAAATCCAATGGCTCTAGAAGTCCATCTTTGACAAGTCTTTGAATCATGTTTGAATTAATATGACCCAAACGCAAATGCCAAAGATATGCATCACTAGTAGAAGGAAATTTTCTCTTTAACGATTTTACATGAGGGTCATTATCTAATTCAGAATTATATAATTCATGCTTATCTAGAGTTAAAATATAAAGATCATCCACAATATTGCCAGAACAGATAAACATTTTACCTTTCTTTATTACAACATTATCTTTAAGGATAACACAATATCCATGTTTACCTAAATAAGTTGCAAAAATTAAATTTCTACGAACATTAGGTACGTACAAACAGTCTTTCAATATTAGAACTCTAGACTCAAAACATAAATTAAAAACACCAACAGCTACAACCGGAATCCTGCTACCATCAGTCAAAGTAAGAAACAATTCCCCTTCATTAAGTTTTCTGGTCTCCTGGAACCCCTGCAAAGAATTGCTGATATGATTAGTACAACCTGAATTCACACACTAGGAATCCGTGGGATTTTGTACTAAACATATTTCAAGGAGCAACGAACTATTCATACCTTTATTATTGGCAGCTCTGAATTTTGGACAAGTCCTCTTCCAATGTCATTTCTCACCACAATGGAAACATTTTCCTTTGATCTTCTTTCCTTTATCGGCAACCCCTAAGGCAATTTGCTTACCCTCTTGCTTGGTGAAGTCCTTCTTCTTTTTCTTACCTTTGCCTTTCGACTTAGGTTGAAAAGTAGAAGTTTCAGCCATATTGGCATCCACACTAGAAGTACCAAGAATGCCTTCTGCCGCTACCAACTCATTCATTAATTCAGACAAAGAATAAATCTTTTTGTTCATATTATAATTGAGCCTGAATTCCTTGAATGATTCCGGTAGTGATTGGAGTATCATATCCACTTGGAATTCTCCATCAATATCGGCACCTAAAACTTCCAGTGTATTCAAGTTAGAGATCATTGTAAGACAATGCTCCCTCATTGAACTGCCATCAGTCATTTTGGTATTGTAAATTTGTCTTATGGTTTCTTGCCTTGCAAAACGGCCTTGCTCACCAAACATCTCCTTCAGACTTAGCATAATGTCCAAAACTAGTTCTACATTCTGCATTTGATGTTGTAGAACATTTGAGATAGATGTTAGGATATAACACTTGGCCATCTCATTAGATTTCTGCCAACGATCATATCGCTGTTTTTCCTCAGAATGAGTATTTAATAAAGGAAAGTTAGGACATGGTTTAGTAAGCACATATTTGTGCTCTTCAGCAGTAAGAACAATGTCCAAATTTCTTTTCTAGTCAACATAGTTAGATCCAGTCAGTTTGTTTTGATTAAGAATAGTAACAAGTGGGCTAAATGATGCCATGTTCAAATCTGAAATAATAAACATGAATATAATAAGTAAATTAGATATTATCAATTTAGCATATAAATATATAATATAGAACCTTAATAAAACTATAATATAATATATGCAACGACAATCCAATCTCATATTCAATATCCCTCAGCATAGAGTGAATATAAAATACTATAATTGATTAAGAATTATTCTCATTACTAGTGTTATGATAACTCTTATCAAACACTAATAATATGCCGTTATACATTTGGCCTCTAAATAATAATAGTAAAAACTCAGCATAGAGGATACTATAATATTTAGTCTAGTGTATATCATTGTCTAGAATCATGTGTAGTCACATTTCATCCTCTTAACAGGCTTATCTTGTTGTACCATGATACAAAACACCATCCGTATGGAATGCAAAGCTCGAAGCTAAGACAAGGTGTTTGATCAAACCACTATAAACCAAGTAATTCAATCTTGTAAGACCATGAAATAAATACTCTCCGCGTAGAATGCTAAGCTCGAAGCAAAGATAAAGTATATATTTCATACTACTATGAACCGACAATAGAGGCCGTGAGATCCAACCCTTGTATCTCTCTCCCACTAGATGTTTTAGAATAAATGTTTTTAGTTATAAAACATGCATAATCTAATTACACATAACTTTGCACTTTATACATTTGAAAACACATAGAAAAAATTCAAAATTCCCTTCAGTGGCATTTTCGGGAGAATCTCGCGACTAAGCGCTTCCCGCGAAAATGAGTTAAGGCAAAATAGTGAAAACACAAAGTTCAGACAGAAACTTTTGCTACTGTCTCGCGACTGTTTCGCGAGTAAAGCTTACCCGTGAAAATTTTTGTGCATCAGAGGCATTTTTCGCGAGTAACTTCGTGGGAAGCTAACCCACGAAAAACCTGTGTTTTCAGTTTTTAAAAGGAAAATCTGAATAGTTTTCAACAGTTTTTATGAATAAACAACCACCATATGAACATGATAGATAGAATTTGATATCAAAACTGAATTCCATTGATGCTATAGCTTTAAAGTTCAATTCAACATACTTGAATTCAAATTTAAACAACATCATAACATTAATATCAGTTTTCATCAAACCATAGTTTCAAAAACAATGCAAAAAATTAAATATCTCTATAATCTTCTAACGTCATGAAACTATTATCTCTAATTCCAAAACTCACAAAACATGTTATACAGATTCGAAATTGAAGACCGCTCTGATACCATTTGATGGATAAATACATATGTAGCGAAAAATTAACGGACTTACTTCATTCGCAATTGATAACATGCACTATATAAGTTTCAGAATTAAGAATAAGAGAGTGTACCTTGATGCGGGGAAATTCAAAACAAAAAATAAGAAGTTTTTGAGAACACTTTTAATCTTCACTCCAATTCCACTTGATGCCCAAGATGTGTGGTCTCTCAATCAATTATATATGTATTTTCTAGAGAGAATGAAAGAGTGTCTAACACTCACTTACATATCATTTCATATCCTTACAAAAATCTGTATGTTTCTTTCCTAATAACTGATTATCTAATTGAGCTAGCCTTTTTGGGCCTTTCCAATTGGGCTTTAGTATGTGGCTTGGAGTGGGACCAAAAGGGAACAAATAAGACACTAACTCTAATGGGCCTTGAGTTTTTCTATTAACTTTTTACAAGTCCAAAGTTATCATTAATTATTTTTAATACCACTATATAAATATAATTGCATTCTAGGCTTTATTAATAAATTATATCCCAAAACTTTATTATACATGCAACCCTTTCACAAAATATTCGTAATAATACAAAGTCATGAATGTAGACTGCCACTTTGTAAATTACTACATCTTAATCTTTGAGTGCCCGGTTTAATCTTTTAAGTTATTCATCATATATTTATGAAATCCAATTTCATAAATATATACTTTAGTAACCATTTACTAAAGTAGTTAGGCCTAATATTTTGAATAACAAACCCATTAAACTTATCTCAAGAGAATATTTTGTATTTTTGTTAAGAGATTATGAATTCCATCTTGAGATTATATGTTCCATCAACACTAAATGTAGCTGCCCAACATACTGAAATTTTGACCGTTACTTTAGATCTCACTCCTGGTATATCAAAACAACCTACACTTTATGATCAGGTCCATTATTCTCTCAGGATTAAGAGTTCATGTGAATAGAAGTCGTGAGATTTATTATTCAATTGACAGTCATTAGTAGAACAATAAATCTCACAACGGTCCAGTTTAATATGTCTTAACTCTTAAAACATATCAACACATCAACTAGAAGTCTCCACTTCCATGATCAAGACAAATCATCTTAGTTGATATGTTATAATTTTCGTAGATGAAATGCCCACTTTCATCACCAACTACGAACTATAATTCTGAGTTTACAAAGAACTTGTGATTTATATATTCTGTGACTTTTCACATAAATCACATACTATGCATTTCATGGACTAAATGATAACATCTGGATATTCATATTACCATTATTTTAAATAATAATAAAACAATTTTATCAATCACAATATTAAGTCATACATAATGTCATACTTAATATCATACATAGTAACATACAATAGGATTTAAGGGCACGAATCCTATCATTATATTCGTGTCAACTCAACACAACCCGTTTATTAAGTGTGTCAAGTGGGTTGGGTCAGGTCAACCCGCCTTATTAATAGGTCGGGTTATGGTTGCAGGATCATGACACGATTATTAAATGGGTCGGGTTCGAGTTGAGCCATTTCGTCGAATACCCCTACCTCGACACGCTAACTCGAATTGACACCCCTATATTTTCTATTGTTATAATTATTTTTATATCCTTTTTTATTTTTATAAATTTATTTTATTTATTTATATTTTTAATAGCCTTTATAACTGTTGAGCAATACTACCACAAGAAAAAATTTGCCCATAACAAGGATTTGTGTTTGGCAAAATGTTTATTTAATTGCAAGTATGAATGAATTTTTTTGTCCCATGTCCCTATATTCCTTTCATATATACTTCAAGCCTGCGAATAAATCCTGAGGAAAGGCCCTCTGTGATGTATGTTGAATTGTTTAGGGAGGAATATAACAAGTCGTATGAAGCCAGTGGCACAGTCCTCCTAAGTGGACAGTGCCGATGCATCCTTTATGCTATGTTTGGAAGTTTAGAGGGAGAGGAGAGTAAAGAGGAGTAGAAGGGAGGAGAGTAGTGAGGAGGAAAGTAGAAGAGAATGGTTATTCCTTCACCTTATTTGGATGTTTTTAAAATTAAGTAAGAGGGAGGGGAATAATTAGTCTTTTCATAGTTTGTAATTTTGTTAATATGGTAAGGGCAAATTTGGTAATTCATTTGATTAAGCATTTTTATGCTCTACTCTACTTCCAAATTTCTCCAATTTGGAGGAATTAAAAATGGAGGGTTAGAAGTAGTTAGAACCCCTCCAAATCCCTCTCCATTTTCCTTTAAAAAACATCAGTGAATTATACACCCTCCGTTGGGAGCAAGGCATTTACGCCAAGGCGAGGTGTCTCATCATACTGCTACAAACCAACAATGGATGCTGTGAGGTTCAACCTTTGAATCTCTCCCACTAGAAATTTTAAAAGAAAAGTTTTTATTAGAAAGCATGTGTAATCTCATCACACATAGCCTTGCACTTCATTAATGTTTTAACACTGCGAAAATTCAAAATTCAGTACTTTCGATCCATTGAACCTATTCTTGATCGATTGAAAAATTAAAGAAATCCATTACAAAGTCACTGCCTAATTCGATCAATTCTCGATTTCTGTTCGATTGATTTGAAAAGAACATTCGATCAATCGAAAGGAATTCTTGATTGATTGAGACTTGTGAAACTAAATTTTTTTCAAAATTCTCTGATAACCGTTTTTGACGTTTCTCATGAACAAAACACAATCCCTTGTTCAAAAAGAATGGGATTGAGATAAAAACCGAATTACATTGATGCCATAGTCTTAAAGTTTAATTTGGCATACTTAACATTAAACTAAAACAACATCACAACATCAATATCAGTTTTAACAATCAATAGTTCTAAAATCAAACTATGCAGAAACGTTAATGTAGAATATTCAAATACCATGAAAGTAATTTTCTTTGATTCTAAAACTCACTCAACATGTTATACAAACATGAGATTGAAGACCGCTCTGATACCATTTGTTGGAAAAACACAGTTTTGCATCTCATACAAAACCACGCGGCTAAAATAAACGGGTCTACTTCATTCATGTGAGATAACATTGAATATCTATATTTTAGAAACAAAGAATAGGAAGGCATATCTTGATGCGGTAAAATTCAAAAAAACAAACGAAGATTGAACTTGGGAAGACTTTCAATCTTCACTCCAATTCAACATATGCCCAAGATGTGTGGCTCCTCAATCAGTTCTATACGTACTTGTTCAAGAGAATAAGATAGATTCTTAAGAAAATCTATATGTTTCTCTTTTAATCATACGTATATATATACATATTTTTTTTTTGCACTTGCTATTACTTTATTTAATAACTCTTAATAAATAAATAATTGATTATCTAATTGAGTTAGCCTTTTGGGTCAGCCCAATTGGGTTTTAGTGTGTGGCTTGGAGTGGGACTAAAAAGAACAAATAAAACTCTAACTCCAATGAGCTTCAGACTTATTTGTCAACTCGTGACAAGTCCAAAGTTATCATTAATTATATTTAATACAACTACTATATAAATATCATTGAACTCTAGGTCTTATTAATAAATTATATCCTAAAATTTTATTATCTAAACATTTAACCCCTTCATGAAATTATTCGTAGTAATACAAAGTCATAATATATAACTGTCATTTTGAAGATTACTACGTCTTGATCCTTGAGTATTCAATTTAATCATTTAAGTTATATATATATATATATATAAAAATTTATATATATATTTATGAAATCCAATTTCGTAAAATATAAACTTTAATAACTCTTTACTAAAGTGGTTAGGCCTAACATTCTGAATAACCAAACTTATTAAACTTATCTCAAAGGAATATTTTATATCTCTATAAAGAGATTAAGAATTTCATCTTGAGAATATGTGTTCCTTCAACACCACGCGTGATTGCTCAACGTATTGAGGTTTTGATTATTACATTAGATCTCACTCCTGATATATCAAAACAACCTATATTTCATGATCGGGTTTACTATTCTCTCAGGATTGAGAGTTTATGTAAATAAAAGTCGTGAGATTTATTATTCATTTGACAGTTGTTAATAGAATAATAAATCTCACAACGGTTTAGTTCAATATATCTTATATACTTAAAACATATTAACATATCAACTAGAAGTCTCCACTTCTATGATCAAGACTAATCATCTTAGTTGACATGTTATAGTCTTCATCACTGACTACGAACTAAGATTTTGAGTTTATAAAGAACTTGTGATTTACATCTTCTGTAACTAAATCCCAAATCACATACTATACATCTCAAGGACTATATGATAATGTCCAAATATTCATGTTACCATTATTTTAGATAATAAAACAACTTTATTACATAACATAATGTCATACATAACATTATACAAAAATTCAAATATGAAGCCATAACATACCCTAACTTTTGGGTTAAAATTCAAAAATCTTTTTCAAAAGCAAAAGAGCCTAAAACCATGAGTATGTTCATTGAAAAGTTGTGAATCCATCCATGCTTTGGGAAAGTTTTGAAACCCTAAAACCCAAAGACGTGGGTAAGCCCACTAAGAGCTGAATGACAATTGAAAGGTTAAATCTTTTTGAGCTAATTGACCAAGCCCTTTGAACTAGGGGTAAGACCCATATGAGAATAAAAATCAAAATGGATCAAACTCTTGAACTAGGGGTAAGGCCCTCATGAGGGAGGAGAGTGAACTTTCAAGATAGGCTTTGTAATGGGACAAATAAAATACTTTGATGTGTCAAGATAAAACTTGGTCACTTTTTTCCTTTCAAAAAACTAAATCCAAAAAAATCAAAATAGGAAAAAAATAAAATAAAAGAAGAGAAAAGATGTGGACTTCTAAATGTCATGGCTCATTTTAAATACAAGTTCAAATAAGTTTTTTCATTAGAGAAAATTTTTAAAGCATGATGGGCTTGCATTATAAATGGGGTACTGATCATTGTTTTTAAATTTTTTGATGAGACCATTTTCATAAGGCCTTATAGAGCACAAGATGTGGACCAACTTTGCAAAATTCATAAATAACCTATGCTTAAGGCCAAATAAGTATGAGAGGGTGAGATGAGTGACTTGTAAAATGGATCCAAAGCCCAAAGAAAAAAAAAATGAAGAATGAAAATAAAAATAAAAGAAAAGAAAGTTGAGCTTGGATTCAAATGAGGGAAGGAGAGAGCATAAGGTGTGTGAATGATGTAACTGGGTTTTAAGCAATAGGGGAAAACATGAATTTTGAAAGATTGACGTAGCTCATCCTATTTGTAAGTCCAAGATAATGAAATGATACAAGACTTAAAATACAAATGGGGCATACATGTAGTCAACATTTTGATGTAAATAAAAAGTGTTGATTAAGATGTTGGGTCCAAGGCTTTAAGACATTTGGGAGCACATATTTATTTGATCAAATTTTGTTTCAGGCACAATAACAGTCCCTACTCAAAAGAACTTCCTATGTTCACTTGGTTTCGATCACTTACCCCTAGTCGCCTAAAGGAAGTTGACACTGCAGTACTAGAAGACGTGGCTGGAGCTCCTAATTGGCTAAGCAAAGAGAGATGCTAGCACAAATGGGAACTCACCTAAGTTGTTTAGAAGAGGGAAGAAGGAAATTAATCATGACAAGAATGAGAAGATAGACAAGATAGCTGTTGAGACCGCCATGATGAAGGAAAAGATGGAAAAGATGCAACAAACGTTTCGCATGACCCAAGGGATGGATGATTTCTTGTATACTATGGGTGGATTAGGCTCAATCACATTGGTGTTGTTGCCTCCCAAGTTCAAGATTTTCTATGCTGAAAAGTTTGATGGATGTGGTAATCCAAGGCAACATATTCAATAATATTTGAGCTTAACTGGAATGAAGGGATTGGATGAGAAGCAAGCTTTGTATGCCTTCCCTATGTCTCTCACAAGAAATGCCTCAAGCTGGTAATACAACTTGGATGGTGAGGTTGCTTTAAACATACCTCGACGAAAGGGTATCAGATTATCTTATGTGGTCCAAGGTCTGTCTCACGTTTATTGGGCTTGACACCTCTTCTTGTCAATAGGAAATGGGCCAATCTCCTTCGGCTATTATATATGCCAAAGAATTATAATTGTTATTATTCTTTTACATAGATACATAATGATTTGAACTCTTTAATATTTGCATCATGATTATTTACTTTTTACCATCATATTAAGCTACCAATTAATTTCCTTTTTGTCTAGACAAGATTCAAACCCATATCTCATATTCATTAACAAAAGTTTTTAACCATTTAGCCATGTGAAACCTACATATATACCATAGAATTAAGTAATGTGTTTGAGCTTAGTAAGAGAGTGTAATTAAGTGTGTGTGTGTGTTTAGAAGTTAGTTAGTTTCTTAAAAAAAGAAAAAAAAAAAAAAAAAGAAAGAAGAAGAGAGAGATGATAAATCTTGTAAAAATATTGTCCTGTTATTAATGACACATTGTCATAAACTTGTTATTACACATTTTTAATTTGGGTCATGGGGTGCTCTTAAGACAATTGTTTTTTTTTTTTTTTTTTTTTTTTTGAGAATGCTCTTAAGGCAATTGTTAATAGATCATTTTAAGAAAGTTTTGACTTACTTTCATGAGAAATAAAATAAACCGTCAAACAATTAATTGTTATTTATATATATATATAGAAAGTTTTGACCTACTTTCATGAGAAATATAATAAACTGTCAAACAATTAATTGTTATATATATATATATATACTATAAAAAATTTCTTAAAATAGTTCATAAATCAATGTTCCTTGTTCATAAAAAAAAAAAAAAAAAAAAAAATCAATGCCTCTAGGCATCTTAGGACATCAATTAACATTTTCCTATTTAATAATTAATACCAAGGTTTTTATTTATTTATTTTTTTGAGAAATTAATACCAAGGTAGTATGAAAGAAGAGTCCCACCCTCTTGACTCAAAAGCCCCCCTCTTCCATCAAAAAAAAAAAAAAAAAGCCCCTCTCTTTCTCTCTCTCTCTCTCTCTCTCTCACTCTCTCAGACACTCACAGTCACTGTTAGAATTGGGCTCTTTTTTTAATTTTGATTAAAGTTTCGAGATTTCTCTTTCTCGTGGTTTTGGGGGTGGTTCTGATTATGAAATGGGGTGGTTCTGAGGAGTTGACAAATACATAATCCCAACCCGAAAACCGTTTGAGACCTGGCCCGAGATCATCTGGCGGCGTATTTGGGTTTGCTTAATATTTTTATTATTATTCATATCAGCAAATCCTAGTGTTGTATGTGTATAAAAGCAAACCCTGGTGTGTATGTGTATGTGTATGTGTATCTATATTTATCTGTATGTCGGCTGTGGAGGACATGAAGAATAATAAGAAAAGGAGTGGGAATTTTGCACGAGATCGAGGCTGCACACTCAATATGCTCAGTTTAACAAAGTAAATTTATCATCCACACTTTGTTGTTGAATTCGCATAAACAAAGCAACAACCTTTATAATTTATTTGTTGCTTAATTTGTTGGACATTAGACTTCCTTATATTAATCAAATCACATCAACTTTTATCTCCTCTTTGTAGACAGTCAAGCACCACAATTTGATTCTTGCTTTCAAATCGTGTGGAATGTGCTTTAGTTGCTTAAGTTTTGTTTCAAAATCACAGCCTTTATGGCTTAATATTGTATGTTATGCTTGAATTTTTATAATTACATGTACATCTGTGCTGTGAAGTCTTTATTATTATTATTATTATTATTGTTCTTATTTACTTTGATCCTTGGTTTGTTGTTCTTATTATTTAGTTGTTCTTGATTTTTTTTTCCCCAGACTATCGCTCAATCTTATGCAAAATAAACGTGTTGGGATCAGTAGGAAAAAAAGAAAGGTAAGGTGTTCTTGACTTTTTCCCCCCTTCTTTAGGATGTGTGTTTCAAAATAAATTTCTACAACTGAGGACATTTAGAGGCTTTACAAAAACAATTAGTGGAAAATTGGGATTAAGACTGCTTAGTTGTCTCAGAAAACGGACTATACAGTCTTAGTGCCTTTTAGTGCCGATACATAATCATTTGATTCATCAAAGACAATATGTAATTATGTGGCTGATCACTCGAGTTTCTTAAAAAATAAATATGGTATTTTTATGTCTTAGAAGTTATAACAGGGTTAAGGAAAAAAGAAAAAGAAAAGAAAAGAAAAACTCACATTAGTTTAAACTTTTGAAAGCTTACATTAGTTTAAATTAAATAAAACTCACATTAGTTTTAGATAATGCAACTCAATACTAAACATTTTGATATTAGCTATGTGCCCAAAACTGCTAACAATAAGGTTAGCTGCTTATCATAAATTTTTCTATATGCTTGGAGTTACAGATAAGTAGGATTGAAGCCAGAGAATTGTGCAATATATTGCCCTAAAATAATTTCTCACCCTGTTCTCTGTAGTGTCAACGTCAAGATCCCTCCTCAAAGGACTGGATCAGTGACTTGCCAGATGAAATCCTCATTGATATTGTGTCATTATTGCCAATGAAAGCAGCTTTGAATATCAGTATTCTTTCAAAAAGGTGGAGGCATATTTGGAGGTCTACTGTTATTTTGAATTTTGATGGTTCAAACAAGATGCTTTCCTCTATTGGGAATAAAAAAAGTCTACAAAGACTCGCCTTTGTAACATGGGTGGACAGAGTTCTAGACTCCCATTATGGTTCTGTGGTAACAGAATTTAGTGTTTGTTATGCCCTAAATAAAAGGGCTGCTTGTCATATCAATCAATGGATTTCTTTTGCTGTAGGGAAAAAAGTTCGAAGGCTTGAGCTAAAGTTGGAAGATGATGATTCTTCCTTCTCTGGATTGTACACCTTCCCATCTTCTAAATTCAGAGCAGAAGAAGCGTCATCTATAAAACACTTGGCTTTAAATGCGTGCCGAGTGTATTCTCCTGGGTTTGATAGTTTCAGATCTCTTATAACTCTTTCTTTGGATCATGTAGTTTTAACTGACATTGTCTTCAACAACATTTTTTTGAATTGTTCGCATCTTGAGCATGTTAGTGTTGTAGAAGCCGAGAAGCTGGTTAATGCAAGAGTTGTTGGACCAAATCTGCCTTTGAAACATTTAAAGTTGAGTATTTGCCGTCAGTTGGAGAGTATTGAGATATGTGCAATGAATCTTGTGATATTTATATATGGTGGCAAACCGATAAATCTGTTCCTTAGGAATGTTCCAATGCTACGGGAGATCCAGTTTTTTGCCAGTGATGTAATGATTAATGATACAATAGCTTCTACCCTTAGCCAAGTTGTTTCGCTTGAAACTTTAGCCTTGTTTTGCAAGAATGTGTGGAACATAGCCGGCGGATATCTTGAGGTTAGCAAACATAACATAAAACATTTTTACATATTTCCTTTCTTATCTAATGTCTTATATTACTTGTTGATGCACTACTCATTGGTTTTTATTTGCAGATAAAATCAAGAGTGTTTCCGACTTTTTCTAAACTTAAAGTTTTGGTGTTGACGGTCAAGACAAGTTTTTGGAGTGGTTACATTGGATTTCCTTCTCTTCTAAGGGCATGTCCATTATTGCAGAGATTAGGGATGCATGTAGGTACTCGTATCTCTTGATATAATGAGAGTTTTGGCATTATAATGGCTATTTTGAAATGGGACTTTAATTACTTGTTGATGGTTCTATTGTTCTTGTTTAATGTATGAATTCTACCTGGGTACATTTGTAGCTTGTTGCTTGCTGAACTAAATATGATTCAGAGCTTTTCTTGATAATTTTCTCTTCAGAACATCTTTGTTTTCTGCGTGTTTGTTTAGTGATTTTTTGCCATGTTCTGATTTGTATGGATTTTCTTGTTTTTAAATTAAAATAAGGCAGCCATGGGAAACGGATGTAGCCACTATTGTATGTGTAAAATATATGGTTTCAGCATTTGTGAAATTTTATGGTGTGGGGCTTTCAAGTGGATATAGCATAGGGACAAGGTTTACATGGTCTTAAAGATGGTCATTGAAGTTTAGGCCTTAGGTTTAAGGGTCCGGTTAACGGGTGCTTTTAGTTTTAGGGAATTTGTTAATTAACCACTTTAGGAAAGTTTTGATACCACTTTCATAAGAAATATAAAAAGCTGTAAAAAAAAATGAAAAAAAAAAAAGAAAAAAAGAAAAAAAGAAGAAGCTTTTTTCCCCCATAAAAAGTTGCTAAAACTATTGACTAAACCAATACTCTTAGGACACCCGTTAACTTTCCCTAGGATTAAATGAGATGTCAATTTGAGTTTTTGGTTTAATGGTTTTTACATATAGCTGCTCTTTTGTTTTCAACTCCTGTACAGAATGTTTTTTTTTTTTTGAAATTGTTGGGGTGGTTCAGAAAATTTAACATAGTCTCTAGGAGTCTGGGGATTTTTTTTTCTTGATCTGTAACTTCTGTTGACTCTTAATCACTTAAATTGAAATGTCTTACTGATACAAAGCAGGACTTTCTTAAGAGTTTAATGACATTTAAATTGGCTTTTGAAATTCCCTTTATTGCAGTTTGACTTTCGCCCTTTGGATCCCGAATTTCGTTCAGATGAAACAAGGACGAGCCCAGAAAGTCGATGCCAATTCCTTAAAGAGGTTGAGCTGAGTGGGTTTCTTGGTCAGACATATGACATAGAGCTGGCTGTGTATCTTATAAAGGCCGCTGTTGTGTTGCAAAAAATGACCATACGTAGCTATTATAGATTTTTCAGTTCTAGGGGATGGAGAGATTGTGAGATATTGGAGCCAGAGGAGATGGAGATGATTAGAGAACGTGCTGCACAGCTCCACAAAGAGATGCCTCCAACAGCTAAATTGGTCATCCTTTGAATTATAATTATTTATGAAAAAAGAAAAGAAAAAGGGAAGTATCAGTACTAGTAGACTTTGTATTTTTTTTGTTTCTTAAAAAGAAAAAAAGAAAGAAGTGTCACCTTCTAAGAAGGTGATAGCTTCAACGTAAAAGAAAAGAGACATATTGGGTCTAAGAGAACCTTCAGGTTTGTTGCAAAGAAAGGATTTGTCCCCCCAATGGTAGATGGACCATGCACGATTATAAAATCGATGGGATCTACGATAGCATAAGTAATAATATAAGTGTTACAACTTACAACAAAAATAATCATAGGATGAGGACGCTACTCTAATGCCAAAAAATAGGCAGTTGCAACAAAAATAGGTACAATATGTTAACACAAACAATTAAATATTGGATTTTTTTTTTCTTCTTTCAAAAATTGCCTGCTATAAATAGGGCTATTTAAGTTATTACAACAATAAATAATCATGCAAGATGAGAAAAATAAGATTCTTCTCATAATATCATAACAAAAGTACCTAAAAGTTATAGAGATGGAAAGTGAGTGTAGTTGAATTTTCTAAACAGATTTTTATCACAAAACTAATATCATATCCAACATAATAACTATTATAGCAAAAAATCTATGTTGTTTTATACTACTTAGATTAATTTGAGTATGAACCAAATGCTGATGAAGAAGAATACGAAGAAGATGCTCATGAAAGATAATTTTGATATCGATGACGAAAAAGGATAGAATGCAAAAGACGATTTGGACACAAGTGTGGATAAAGGAAAGAACGAGAACAATGGCTAAATAAAAAGAAAGGTGACAGTAAAGCGGATGTTTTATGTCAGTTTTTATTTTGTTTTTCAATTGTAGCAGAAACATATGTTTTTTTTTTTTTTTTAATGAATAAAGTTTGACAACAAACTTAGTTCAACTTAAGAGCATTCAGTTTCTCAAAAAAAAAAAACTTAAGAGCATTCACATTAATCTCAACAAACTAACCTAAACTTAAAAATGTAGCTGAAAACCGACATAAAATCCACGCACCAATCTCAACAAACTACCAAAAATTTTAGAATTCAATTTTACCTTGCTACAACTAATGAGACACTATTCCTCGCTACTTTTTTTATTCTCTTTTTTCTCTCTCCTCTCCCTATTGACTCTCTCTCTTTCGTCACCTAACTCTCTGGGTTGGGTCCGACGTTGGGTGTGGTGGTTGGGTCCAATTTGGGTTTTGGCTAAGTTCGACGGTGGCTAGGTGGTTGGATTTGATTTACATTTTGGCTGGGTTGTAGTTGGGTTCAATAGTGGTTGGGTTTCAAGACGGTAATTAGGTTCAATTTTGGGTTTTGGCTAGGTTCAACGGTGGTTGTGTTTTTGTGGGGTGGTTGCTAGGTTTTGTGGAAGTGGTTGTTGGATTTCGGGATTTGAGTTAGTGGCGGCAAAGTTGGGATATTTTGAGTTTTTTGTGTTTGTGTTACCTTGGTGTGTGATTGTGCAAGGTGTGTGTGGATTTTGGGATTAAAAGCTGGATGGGGAACCAAGAAGCTTCAGGACAAGTCACACTTCAACTCAAGTACCTAAGCAGCCCAAAAATAAGAGATCGAGAACCAGGACTGGTGGAGGCACTTTTAAAAGCTAAAAAATCAAAACTTACAACACGTTACTATGCTCATAGATAATCATTGCTTGGAACAAGTATGCAATAATGAAAGGTAACCTCACTGTAGGAACTGGCTATGCTTACTAATATACAGCACCTCAGTCAACAAGGGATGAAGTATAGTACTTCAGTTGTTCCTAAAGTGATATTGTCTAATGTTTTTGGTATGGCTTCCACAGCCACTAAAATGCCTATTCACCAACATTGGGTACGCCCATAAATTTTGCATTGCTTAACATGTAGTGCATTGCCTTTTTATGTTAATAATATTATCCAAAAAAAAAACCCCAAATGGGTGGTGGTGCGGTTGTGATTGGTGGTGGTGGTGGATTTTGGGATTAAAAATGTGAATATGAAGAAATAATATTTTATTGAAATGTGATGTAGTATTGAGGCTGATATATGACTAGTAAAAGTGGAGTTTTGTGGGTTATTTAGCTAAACATTTGACTGTGGGTTAGTTTAGCTAAGAGCATTCACATCAGTCTCAACAAACCAGCCTAGGGTTAAAAATATAGCTAAAAAACCACAAAAAACCCACGCATCAGTCTCAACAAACTACCAAAAAATTTAAAATTCAATCTTACCTCACTACAACTAGTGAGACTATTCCTTGCTACTACTAATAAAAATATTCTTTTTTATTCTTTTTTATCTCTCTCTCTCTTCTCCCCACTGACTCTTTGTTGAGAACCTAGAGTTTCCTAATGGGGTTGGGGAAGAATCCTAAAGGAATGTATGAGAATTGTAGGAAAATTGAGTAGGAAAATTGATGCAATTCAAGGTAGTCACCCTCTATAGAGAAATATTAAAAGAGAGAGAGAGAGAGAGAGAGAGAGAGAGAGAGAGAGAGAGGAAATTCACTAAGCATTCAATTGGTTTAAGGAACCTAGTGGTTCCTAATGGGGATGGGTAGGAATTGTAGCGGAATGTATGAGAATTGTAAAGAAATTGACTTAATTCAAGGCAGTCATCCTCTATAGAGAAATATTATAAGAGAGAAGAAATGCACTAAGCAATGAGTTAGTTTATTCCTCAATGATATTTAATGTTGAATTACAGTTATGTATTTGTAGGAGATTAGCTCAAATCTCATTGGCCCACATGGCTCAAGATAATTGGCTAGTAAATTTAACATGTGCTTTACGAATTAAGGCATGTGTTAAATGAGCTACATGTGCTCAAATCCTAACTAACTAATCCTAATCTCAACTAACTAATTAACTAAAGGGATTATAACAACTATGAGGAGATTACAAGGCATATGACATAATTTGGGGTTCTTATCACTCTTCTCCCTCTTCTATGTTCTCTCTCTCTCTCTCTCTCTCTCTCTCTCGTCACCTAACTCTCTGGGTTGGGTTCGATGGTAGGTGTAGTGGTTGGGTTCGATTTGGGTTTTGGCTGGGTCCGACGGTGACAGAGTTTTGGCTAGGTGGTTGGGTCCAATTTGCATTTTGGCTGGGTTGTGGTTGGGTCTGATGGTGGCTAGGTTTTGGGATGGTGATTGGGTCTGATTTGGGTTTTGGTTGGGTCCGACGGTGGTTGGATTTTTGTGGGGTGATTCCTGGGTTTTGTGGAAGCAGTTGCTAGATTTTTGGGGTTAAGGCGGCGACGACAAAGTTGGGCTATTGTGTGTTTTGTTGCGTAGTGTTGCCTAGGTGTGCAGTTGTGCAAGGTGTGTGTGGATTTTTGGATTAAAATCCAGATGGGGTACCAAGAAGCTTCAGGACAACTCAAGCTCCAACTCAAGTACCTAAGCAGCCCAACATCAAGAGAATTGAGAACCAAGACTAGTGGAGGCGTTTTCAGTATAAAATCAGAACTTACAACACGTTATTGTGCTCATAGATAACCGATGCTTGGAACAAGTCTGCAATAATAAAAGGAAACCTCACTGTAGGAACTGGCCATGCTAACTAATCTACAGCACTTCAGTCAACAAGGGATCAGGTATAGTACTTTAGTTGTTCCTAAAGTGATATTGTCTAATGTTTTTGGTATGGCTTCCACGGCCACTAAAATGCCTATTCACCAACATTGGGCACACCCATAAATTTTGTATCGCTTAACATGTAGTGCACTGCCTTTTTTATGTTAGTGATATTAGGGTTGTCTAGACCCAGCTGGAGCCCAACAACCCGGCCAAACCGCTCGACGTCGACTCGATTCCGACCCGAACCGAAGGTCCAGTCGGTCGGCGGCGAGTTTCTGTTCTTAAAAACCGACACCGGCGGGTCGAGTGGTGGGTTTGCATCTCCAAAACCCGAGCAACCCGAACCCGACCGGAGCTACAAAAATATCCAGCTAAATCTTGCAAAAACAAGCTTTTTCGGCAAGATCTTGACCAGATCTAGCGAGATCTCGACCAGATCCAGCTAGATCTGGTGGGATTTAGCCAAATTCGGCCAAATTCCAGCAATTTCTAGCCAAAAAAATGCAAATTTCATAATAATAAAAAAATCCAATTTCTGGCGAGATTTTTCCAGTTTCCGGCGAAAATTCCAGATTTCGACGACTCTTTTTTTTTTTTTTTTATAGATTTTGATGCCTTTTTTAATTCCGACAACCGACCCGGCTCGACCGATGCTAACCATCACCCGAAACCGAACCGACCGATTTTTTCGGCTGTCGGTTTTAGGTTCCTCCGCCCCTCCACCCTACGCCGGCGGGTTGAGTTTGGGTTGGGTCCAAAACCGACCCGGCCCGACCCGTGGACAGCCCTAAGTGATATTGTCAACAAAAAAAAAAAAAAAAAAAAAAAACAGATAGGTGGTGGTGGATTTTGGTATTAAAATGTGAATATGAAAAAAATAATATTTTATTGAAATGTGATGTAGTGTTGAGGCTGATGTATGACTAGTAAACTGGCCATGCTTACTAATCTAGAGCACTTTAGTGAACAAAGGATCAGGTACAGTACTTTAGTTGTTCCTAAAGTGATATTGTCTAATGTTTTTGGTTTGGCTTTTTTGACCACTAAAATGCCTATCATCAACACCAAATATGCCCATAAATTTTGTATCGCTTAACATGTAGTGCACTACCTTTTTATGTTAATGAAATAAAAAAAATTATTAAAAAAAAAAAAAAAAAACCAGATGGTTGGTGGTGGATTTTGGGATTAAAAATGTGAATATGAAGAAAAATATTTGATTGAAATATGATGTAGTATTGATGCCGATGTAAAGAATATAAAGAACAATTCAATTCGACAGTTAGATTTTAAAAATATGTAGTCATATTAATTTTTTTAGTAGGAGTTGTAATTTTAGACTACAACTAAGTTTGTAGTTAAACTTTGTCATTTTTTTTTTTCAATAAAGACATTATTTGATTTTAGGAAATGAGCATTTATTTTTATATTATCTTAGGCACCTGCAATGATTTTCTAATAAAATTTAACCACAAATTAAATTAGTCCAACCCAAATTTTTTTTTTAACATCTATATATTAATAACTAATAATTTAAAATAGATAATTGTTTACTTATATAATATTTACAAATTTATAAATTGAGAAAAAATTTGTGCAAAGCACGGCCCAACAACTAGCATCATTAAAAAGACAAACATTATTACGAGGTGGCAATAACAACATTTTTATTTATTATATAATAACAGCATTTAAGTACCCAACAACAACAAATATAACGGAAATTTCTTTTATATATATATATTAAACAATTGTGTAATTGGAATACAAATTCTCTATATCATTTTTTGTGTTCCACTTTATGTTCCATTAATTACAACTTACCATGTATTTTTTTAACTTTCTTTATAAATTAGTCAAAGTTTAAAATGGGGAAAAAAAAAAAAAACACATGACAAGTTGTGATTGGTGGAACATAAAGTAGAACACAAAATTTGGTACAGATGATTTGTATTCGTGCAATTGTAAGTTGTAACAAATTAACAACATAAGGAAAAATAATTAGGATATCCAAATTCTAAACTGGAAAAGTAGCAAAAACCAAACTGCCACAGAGTAAAATTAAAAGTACAAATTAAGAGAAGGCATAAGCAAGTATGCCATAATAAAAATTAAGTCAGAGTTTCAAACATAAATATATAAGAAGAAAAGAAAAACAGAGCAATAAAAGAAAGACAAAATTTAGTTACAAAATTTCCTCAATATCATTAACATTACTATATATTTCAAAAATTTAACCGTTGGAATACATGTTTTTTACGTTCTTAATACAAATGTCAAATTTTGTGTTAATCGAATATTATTTACTATATGATCTATAAAATTATATTTTATGCATAATTTTAAACTACAAAAACTTGTAATTTAAACAATTTATTGATGACATAGTTATTGATCTTTAATTTTCTAGAAATTTTGCAAGCATGAAGGATATAAGAAGAAAATGTAATCCAATGGGGATTTGTCAAAATTCACTTTCAATAAATATATATTGAGTAAAGTTGTAGCCTTAGGCTACAACTAATTTTGTAGCTAAACTAGGGGTGTAATCAGTTCGGGTCAGTCGGTTTTGAAGGTAGTTTTTACACTGAACTGAGGATATCAATTTTGCCATACTTGAAACCAACACTAATTTGTAAGGAAGGAATGCCAAACCAAACCAAACCGACTGCAGTCAGTTTTGGTTTTGTACAATCGGAGGCGGTGAGGAGCGATGTGACAGAGAGAAGAGAGAGGCATAGCCATGGAACTTAGAGAAGATAAGAATGAGGCAGCTGGAACTCAGAGAAGAAATGAAAAAAATGAGAGTAGGGTTTTTTTTTTTTTTTTTTTAAGTTAATGTACAAAACAATGTAGTTTTGGGTTATAAAAAGAGAAAAAATTAAAATGTTATTATCATCATGGTTCAAACTTGGGCCAAGTGTTGTCACATGAGTGTCTTACCACTAAAGTAGTGGTAGTCTTCTTGAAATATTTTGTACATAATAATATTTACTACATATCGGTCGGTTTCGGTTTGGTTTGAATTTTTATTTTTTGAACCGAAACCAAAACTGAACTTCTCAGTTTGTATGAAAGAAAACCGAAACCGAACCACATCGAAACCAAACCGAAATTTTGGACATGGTTCGGCCGGTTTTTTCGGTTTTTCAGTTTTGTGCACACCCCTAAGCTAAACTTTGTTCATAAAAGAAACAACTATTAAATAGTGCGATCCATCAATTTGTTGGTGGTGGTTTCCTTAATGCTTCCTTTCTGCGAGCTGCCTCTGTAGTCTTTAATTAGGGGCTGCAATCCAAAATTAATATTAGCATATATATAGCCTGAGGCAACCATTTTCATCAATTTGAAGCTCTTTTGTTCCATGAGTGTGTAAAGTACATACCTCTCATGCATGTGTATTAAAGATACAAGTGTATAGCCTTGTGCATATGCACGGGTACAATTTAAAAAAAATCTCAATTATACAATTCAAATTATACATTTTGTTGAGAAAAGATTCAAATTATCCATAATATTAGTTTACACTTTTTTTAAACCATACATTTTTAAAATATATAATGGTTTCCTATTTTATATATATAATTTTAAATTTAATTAGATTTAGATTCTTCGGTTGTTGCACTCAATAAATCAATTGCCATAAAAAAAAAAAAAAATAGATGGACACGTGGTGGAAAATTGGACTCCAATTGAAATCCAATTTAGAATCTAATTAGATTTTCTCTTAACTTTACTTATATATATATATATTGGTAATAGCTTGGGAAGGACTAGAGTTTGGAATGCTATCCCATCATCTTAATAAATATGTGGCTTTTATGGAGAGAGAGAGAGAGTATTTTGATGAAGAACAAGACCCAGAGTAGTTGTCCATGTAGAGTTTTAATTAAATTTCAATTAAAATAATAGTGTTTCTTGTATTATTAATGGAACGATGTCGTTGAATGCGCTTTCAGAGTAGACGCTCCGAAGTTTTTCAATGAACTGACCTCTTGGTCATATAGAGTACTAAAGAGAATAGAGCAAGGGAGTCAATCTCGTACCGGTAGCTGTACCGGTTTGACCATTGGAACGATATATTTCGGTACCGATCAATGCCGGTGTACCATTCCAGGTTTAACGTTATTTTTTATATTTATAAATATATATACATATGTGTGCATGTGTGTGTGTATTATAATAAATATAAAATTTATCATAAAACATTACCTCAATTCAGAACAAATTATTTATGATTTTAGACTTTAGCATCAATTAAAAGAGGAAAAAAAAAACGTAATATAAAAAATAGAAAGCTTAATTGTTCATTGCATACTAAAAAAACAAATAATACTAATAAGTTAATGCAAATAAGTAACCATTCTGCCCTCACAAAAATTCAAAAATTACAAAACTAAAAAAAAAAAAAAAAAAAACTTTTTTCTGTACCGGCCGGTACGTCTGGTACCGACCAATATTGCCCAAAATTGGCCGATATGCCCAGTACATGACCAGTACGGCTGGTATTTAAACCGGTACGAAACGTTGACGTTTTGAAACCGGTATATGTACCGGTACGGTACATACTGGCTGGTACGGCCGGTACGGTACATACCGGCTGGTACGGCCGGTATCGGTTTAGTATCGACTACCTTGGAATAGAGACCTCCAAAGTTCATGTTGATGATTTAATTAAAATTTATATACTAAGTACTAGTGGTACGTTTAATTAAAATACTACCATAAGCAAAACATTAATAAGCTAGCTATATAGTAAATCTTAATTATAACATTAATATATAATTATCGAAATCAAAGAGAGATTTAATATTAATTAAGCAAAACTTACCTAGCTAATAAATTCATATTCTCTATGCATGTACTGGAACTAGATTTAAACTTAGGGGTTCAAATTTTTTTGTTCAAGGATTCTCAAATATTAGAATATCAATATGAGTTTAACTAACGTATGTCACAAAATAAAAAACAAATAATGCATTGTTGTCCTTACAGATTAGCAACAATGTATTATTAGCATTAATTTTTAAATTGTTTTTTTTTCTTTTGAAAAATAAATCAAAAATAGGAATTTATAATCTAGAGTTCACATTATGATATATATTTTCAAAGTAAGTTGAACTAAATTCTTTGTTCTTTTCACGATTATAAATTTTTTTTTGACCTTTTGGCAGCTTTATTGTTATCATAATATTGTGAAAGTTCTAGAATTCACTATTTTTTTTTTTTGTGTTTTCCCATTTGATTTCATTCTATAGATTAGTTGAGTAGTTTCACATTTGAGTGCGTAATCATGGATCTCTTTTCAAAGTTCTAACATCAACTTCATTGGAAGTATGTGGTGAAGAATTTAAATGAATTTGGTCTAGAACGATTTATTTAAGGTTAAATACTTGAGGATGTGGAAGGACGTTCAACATTATAATCCAAAATGTACTATTTTAAGAATCTTTTGGTAAATTACTATTTTTAGAATTACTGTTTTTCTTTTTTTCTTAAGAATGAGTCAATAGTCCTAAACTTGTCCATAAACCTAGATTTTTCAAAATAAATTATCATCCATTAAGTATAACGACTAAGATAAAAGATTAAAAAAAAAATACTAATACTCTAAAGATTGCTAAATAATAAACAAACAATCATTCAAATTTCAAAACATTAAAAAAATTCTAATAAACTACAAACAAATACATGTTATATTATTTTATGTATAAATTAATTGATAAATAGTACCATATTTTAGCCAGGTACACGTACAATTATTTTCCTGTCTGATATAGTAATTATTAGGTGATAAGAACTTACTTAAATTGTCGTCCACAACAATACCGAAGTACCTACTGACACTACAAGAAAAAAGAAGGCCTGTTACAACAGGAAAAATCATTGCAAAAACAACAAAGTCGTTGCAATAAGGTGTTATTGCAACGTTGAAAAAGTTGTTGCGAGCCGTTGTAATAAACTCCAAGGCAATAGATTTACGCAGCACAAAGATCCCGTTGCAATAAATTCTACATATTGCAACAAACAGGTTGATGCAATAACTTCTCTATTACAACAAATAACTTTGTAGGAATAGTTTACTGCTTCAAAGGTTTTGTTGTAATACGTGAAAAATGTCATAACTTAATACAACAAACAACCTTATTGCAATAGGTTGAGTTTTTATTATTATTATTAATTTTTCTATTACAAAGATCTCGTTGCAATAGGTTTACGCAACACAAAGATCTGATTTCAATAAATTCTACATATTGCAACAAATAGGTTGATGCAATAACTTCTTTATTACAACAAATAACTTTGTGGCAATAGCTTACTGCTTTAAAGGTTTTATTGTAATACGCTTTAAAGGTTTTATTGTAATACGTGAAAAATGTCATAACTTATTACAACAAACAACCTTATTGCAATAGGTTGAGTTTTTTTATTATTATTAATTTGTCTATAACCGTATCTTGCAATTTACACATTATAAGACAATATAAACATTATATTGAAGAACTACAATAACAAATTAAATATACAAATTAAAAAATGCAAAAGTCAAGCCAACCATGCTATTACACCTAAGCTAAAACAAATTTAGCACCTCCGTTTACGGAGGAATATTGCTCAATAAAGCATAAAACGATTACCCAATATCTATAGGCGATGTTCCTCTTATTTAGAGGCTTCTTAAGTGCTCCAAACATTAATATAAAAGGAAAATTAACTTAGAACATGGGGTGGGGTGGGGAAGGTTTTCAAATTAAATCTAATTGACACAACCAATTGACACACTTAAAGCCTCTTGACTTCTCAAAGAGGTCGGAACAATTTGTTACATTCAGTATACAAAACATGTTTTTGAGTTCTTAACTACACAAATATGAGTGTCCTTTTCCCTTACTTCCTTCAACTCATCACTCCCTATTTTCCTTACTTCTTGGAGCTAACATCTATTTTCTTCAAGTTATCGAAGTTGTTTTGGCAGGCCCCTTCGGTCCCAATGTGGTTCTGCCATTAGTTCATAATTACTTTTCTTCCTATTGATAAAGTTGAAATTTGGCTCAATTGGCACATGCCGAATCTTTTTGTGCACGTTCTAATATGTTATAAGGCAATACAGTGTAATGAATTTATTTATTTATTTATGAATAAAGTTTCTTTCAAAACTAGTTAGTAGAAATCTTTCAAAACTCCTACTAAAAAAATTAACATAGCTATATATTTTGAAAATCTAACTATTTAATTGCATGTTCTTTATATTCTTAATATACATATCAAATTTCATTCAAATTGGGTGTTAATTACTATTCAATCTATAAACATAGGAGTATTTTTTATGCATAATTTTAAGACAAAAAAAAAAACTTGAAATTAAAAATATTTGATTGATGATATAACTATTGATTTTTTATCTTCTTAAAATTTTACTAGTATGGATGATATAATACGAAAATGCATTCAAACAGTGGATTTGTCAAAATTCACATCCAATAAAAAGATATAAAGGGGGTTTAAAGGGTTTCTGCACCGCGTCAACTCTCTTCCAAAAGGGTTGAAATATGACACATAAGGCAAAAATCATGAGACATGATATGGGGTGTTGTGCAACACACCCCACATAGCCGCATGACACCATACAGCTATATGGGAGGTGATGCATTAGCACCCCCACATGGCCTCTCTACCACTATATATACCCACTATTTTTGTAAAAAGAGACAAAAATCCCATTAAAATTTCTCTAGGCGAGAATTCTCTCTCTCTCTCTCTCTCTCTCTCTCTCTCTCTCTCTCTCTCTCTCTCTCTCTCGTTTTTCCTTAGGAAACACCTCTCAAAATTTCCAGCCACTCTCTCCCTTCATTTAAAAATAATAATAATATTTTTGGATAAGTGGGTAAATTGTAGGAAATAGTTTAGCTTCTTTACAGCTGTACACATTTTTCTTTACAGTTATTATAACGTTTTACATATAAAAATGACTTTTTATTTGTTGTCTCTTTGTATTCTTGCATTTTAATTCCTTGTTCTATCTTTATATTGTTTGCACTAGTTATCTATCGTTCTTCATACATTGCTTTAGTTGTATAATGCTTTATATTATTCGATTGTTTCATTTACTTGTTGTATATCTATATGCTTGTGGGTTTTTCTTAGATGGGTTTCATGCCTTTACCTAGACATTATATGAGAAGTACCCCTAGGGGCAAGGACTCATCAACACTAGGCATCTAGGAAAAACTATTTTGTTTTTTCTTATTTATTTGTTCCTTTATTTATCTTGTTGCTCATATTTATTTGTGTATGTACATATTGTTCTATTGTTTCATTTACTTGTTGAATATTTATATTCTTGTGGGTTTTTCCTAGCTAGATGGGTTTAATACCTTTTCCTAAACACTACATATGTGAGAAGTATCCCTTGGGGGGAGGACTCATCAGCTTTAGGCATCTAGGAAAAACAATCTTGTTGTTCTTATTTATTTGTTCATATATCTATTGATCTATTTAGCTTGTTGTTCATCTATTTATCTTGTTCATCTATTTATCTTGTTTATCTATTTATCTTGTTCATCTATTTATTCTATTGCTCCTATTTATCTTGTTGCATTATTTATTCATCTTAATATATTGTTCTTCCCTCCCATGTATTTATTGCTCTCTCTCTCTCTCTCTCTCTCTCTCTCTCTCTCTCTCTCTCTCTCATAACCTAGATGGTATGCGATGGCTTAGGCCGTGTGCGTGACCATTTTAGTTAGAAAATAAAGCTTTATCATAGATGGGTTTCTCTTAAATGGATTCTAAACCTTGTTCCCAAGCACAATATGAGTATGTTGCCTATCGTGATTGCTTGTACTCCCATTTCATGTATTGGTAAAGAATCCATAAAGCGTGACGTGGCAAGATTAGAACTTATTTAATGGAAATTTTCTAAAAAATGGTTTTCCAATAAACTTTACTTTTATTGTCTTGTCTTACATTTCTTTAAATTACAAGTTCTTTATATTTATTGTCTAGTCTTTAAATTTATTTAAATTCTAAGTTCTTTATATTTATTGTCTTGTCTGTACATTTCTTAAAATTCCAAGCTCCTTATATTTATTGTCTTGACTTTACATTTCTTTAGATTCCAAGCTCTTTATTTTTATTGTCTTGTCTTTACATTTGTTTAAATTCCAAGCTCTTTATATTTATTGTCTTGTCTTTGCATTTCTTTAAATTCCTAGCACTTTACTTTTATTGTCTTTAAATTCTATTAAATTTCAATCAATTTATTTTTACGTCTTGTATTCAAATTCCTTTACTTCTAAAGCACGTTACTTTCTTGTCTTTTAATTTCTAGTACCTTTATTCATTCTTGTTGCTCTCTATTCTTTCTCATGTGTAATGTTGCCATGAAATCAAAACTTGGGTAAATAAATCTTTAAAAATGTTTTTTTCTAAAAAAAAAAAAAAAGGATTCAAAGATTTTATTAAAAAAAAAAGATCCTTTTTTTCCCTCTTTCCGAAAATGATTTTCTTTTAAAAAGACTTTTTGAATAAGAAAAGTTTTGGATAAAAAAGGAATTAATTTTTCTACACCATGTTTTCTTCAAGAATGATAATAAACCATGAGATTTTTGGATCCAAACACTATTTCTCTAAAAATAAAACCCATGGAAACGTTTTTTAATCAATTCTTTTCTTAAGATTTTTTTTGTTCAAAATTGGTTTTTTCATAAAAAGAAAAAACGTTTTCAATACAAACTTTCTTTTGCTATAAAAATCATGGGATTTTTAAATCCAAACCCTTTTTCTTTAAAAGAAAAACCCATGAAACTTTTTAAAATCAAATTTTCCCCAAAAATTGGCATTTTTACAATTTTTTTTTATATATAAAAAAAAAAAAAAAAAAAAAAAAAAACTCCTTTCCTTAAAACAAAAACCATGGGTATTTTCGAATCCACCTCTAAAAAATATGATTGGTTTCACTTAGACAATTTAATAAAATGAATATATGAATTACTTTTTTGTAAATTATAACATGTCTATTTGTAAAATTTGCATTATAAATTTTATAGTATCCCCCTAATATCAATCAAACTTAAAAGACACTAAACACTTAGGGGTGAGCAGAACCCAAATTCCACTGCAGCAACCAACTGAGTCAACAAAACCGCACTGGAATTGGGGCCAACTAATGAAGTTGAGGCTAACGAAATGAGACTGGTGCTCTTTCTGACACCGGTTTCGTGCAAAGGACGAAGCAGAAAATCCAAAATCTCCCCCCCCCCCCCCCCCACCACATACACACACAAATATGTATGGATAAAACAATCTCATTTCATTAGGGGTTTTATATATATGAATTGCAGTCAAGAAGGAATAATTCCTTCTAAATATTATGAAAAATCCACTGAGAAACTGTTCTCTGCTAATGGTACTCAAATGAAAATCAAATATGAATTAAATAATGTTCATGTTTTTCATGAAAATGTTTGTTATAAAATTCCCTCTGTTCTTATTAAAAATATGACTCATAAAGTGATTCTTGGTATCCCTTTCATAAACTCTTTAAGGTATATATATATATATATGTATGTATGTATGTAGAAATGGTATCTTTTTATGATAAGTTTACAAATGAAAGTCCCACATAAATAGTTGTTTTTAGTTGTCCATGTTAGAACTCTCTCTCTATCTGCACTGAGTAGTGAGTTGTGAGTCTTGATGTTTTTTTCCCCAGCATTTTGATTTTCAAGGGACACTGAGAGAGGTCTCACTCGTCAATCTTTCATTGAGAAAGAGGTAATCAATAATCACTAATGATTTGAAATATTGCCTTGTATTTTTTTTAGCATTTTCGTATTATTATTTTTTATTTTGTGTTGGGATCTATCTAGTTAGACTATGGGGATTTTGATCTACTACCTATTGGCTTTTGTTGTTTTTTTTTTGTAGTACCCTACCTATTTTTGTTGTATTGGCTTATTTTTATGCGAGGTTTAACCATTTTTTGTATTAGTTTTTTTTTTTTTTTTTTTTTGTATTTCATTTTTGGCCAAACCCAAAAAAGCTCCAAATTAATTAAACACCAACCGCAAAAAAAACGTAGCACTATAGGTCAGAAAATCTACCCCTGGCGGCATGCAAAAGCTCCGATTATGGGGAAATCAACCCCATTGGTTCAGTGACAAATTTGGGGAAAAACCAAATCAACTTAACCATGCACACCCTACTAAACACCCTTGCAAGCGTACTCTTAATGTTGCCTTCCATGGCTCCTCTCCCTCACATATTTATAATTTAGATGTTTGATACAATATCATGATCTATAGATTCATACCCTTAATTATGCATCACATCAATAAAACAGCTGCATGTTGGAAAGACTAAAAAACGTTTGTATGTAAAATTGTACAAAGAATTGCATTTGCATTGGAATGATGCTAGGATCACAATGAATTACACAACTTTTGCCACAACTCCATTTATTGTGGCATTAGTTTTTTTCTTTACATAGGCAAGAATAGAAGCAAGTACAAGTATAGTGCAGGTATAAAGTATGTGTATTATAACAAGCAGCTTAGGCCTTATATTCTCACAATCCCCTCTCAAACTCATGTTGGGGTTATGCATGACCAATTTGAATTTAGAAACAAGATTACGCAAACGGCTTGGTGGAGTAGGTTTCGTGAAGATGTCAGTTAACTAGTCTTGTGAGGAAACAAATGTAGATTCAGTGTCCTATAGATGGTGACCAACTAAGTGATAATCAATCTCAAGATGTTTGATACGCTCGTGAAACATGTCATTATTGATTATTTGAATGACACTTCAATTGTCATATTAAACTAGCATTGCAATAGTGCAGTTAACCATGATATCTTGTAAGAATCAATGCAGCCAAAGAAGTTTGGTTGTGGTGACAGCTAGTGTTCAATATTTGGCTTCTATGTTGGAGCGAGCAATAACAATCTACTACTTGTTATGCCAATAAATGAGAAAGACCCCGAGTAGGGAGCAAAATCATGTGGTGAAACAACGATCCAAGAGATTCCTTGCCCACTTGGCATCAATATATGCCTAGAACGTCAATGGCAACTAAGATGAAGTCATGAGACAAGGTACTATTCAGATACCGAAGAGGGTCCTCAAAGCAATAACATAGTGAGATGATCATGTTACTGCCATGAACTGATTAACAATGTGGATTTCACAGGAGATTGTGAGGTAAACAAAACTCAACACTAGCTGGCACGAAAGGGCTTTTAGCACATGTGAAACACATGAATGCTGTCTTCAGAGCAGGAAACGAAGCTTGCAACTACAAGTGTGTAATTGGGATTGAGATGATGCGTAAGGATGTGTGAGACACCAAGATGTCTAGGCATAGATGGGATCTCCATGGATCTAGATCTTTGGCGTGGGATCTGATGTTGATAGCAAATGTGACGATGAAGGTTGATAAAGAACTAGGAATGTGCCCATGAAACCATTTTTAAATATAGAGAGAAATAAAAAAATACGAAAAATCTACGTGATTTGACCACAGTGAAAAGCCCTTAGTAACTACATCTTTGCTATTCAAAATTTTATATGTTAGAAAAAATAAAACATTTTGATACTATGTTAGAAACAACAAAACATAGCATTGATATTATGTGAAAATAAAAATAAGAACACAAAATAATGTAGAGAGGGACCGGGATGTAGTACAACCCAACAACCCATGTCCTAACAAAAAGCTATTTATGACTACATCTTTATCATAAGCTTAATACCATCTTAAAAAAAGATCAAATATAACTTTGATAGCATGTTAAAAAAAGACAAAATATAGCTCGAACCTCTAATAGTGTACTACAAAGAAGTGGGAACCCAATATAGGTTATATAGAGGAATAGATTAGGCTCAGTCAGTAACTTAAAACCACAGTAGGCCATAGTATTTTATAAAAATATTGTCTACTAATTTATACAAATATAATAGAATATAATATTATACCAAGAACCAGCTTGTGTGAATGTGTCAAAAATATGGTAGCACCTCTACGTAGTACTTCTTTACCACAAGATGTAAAATAATTACAAAACTTCGTCTTTTGTAAATTACTCGCTCTTGGTTTCTTTCTTTTTCGCTTCATTTGATAAATTGCGGCGGAATCATTGTCAGTTCTAGTTCCAATCTTATTTTACTAAAGCCTCAATGGCAAGGATGGATACAGAGGAAATCCAATCTTCCTCCCCTTTACACAACTCAGGCACCTTGTTGGCCCAACCATTCTTCTAGATCTCAGCCGCTTACCAGTAGCAGGCTGCCATGAGCTACAAGCAACATGATGGAGTTGAACTCAGCCATCATTTTGGCTTCCAGATTGTCGTTTATCCGACCTTGAAACATTGTTTGAACAATTAATTATCACCTCTTATCTTGTATATCCATAATTTAATCCCCAAATTTAAGCTTTTCAGCTGGATAAATCCCATTTGCTCTACCTCCCTTTCGTGATGAGGATTTCCCACCATTTGCTTTCAACATCTGACTAGATTTAATATTTGGTACCCCTCCTTTCTCTCTGCCACTTTTCCTGTCATACAAATCCAGGGAAGATCAAAAAGGAAGCCTTTGTAAGATATCTAAGTACTAAGAAATACAATTAATACAACCAATACTAAAAACATTCATTCAAACCTGAGGTGGAACACGAGAAACAGCAAGCCAAAAGCAGCAGTGCCGCTTACAACTGATTTCAGCAGTAGTCTTTTATGGGGCTTGCTCTTTGGTGTTCCCTCACCAACATGCTTGGTACTGTCTAAATCCTCAACTCCCAATGTAGCCGCTTTTCCATCTATTCTGTCATCCTAGGGAACAAGACAACATAAATTGACAAAAACTCACAAAATAACAATGAATGATAATACACAATCTTTCAAAAAGTGATGAAAAGATACCAAAACATAACATTTAAAAGTAAGCTTACTTGGCTGTACACCTTGTCAATTTGTTCTGTACAATAAAAAGGATCCTTCAGGGATGTACACGCTTGATGTCCCTTTTCACCTACATTTTCTGAACTTTCAATTTTTAAGCAGGAATCTTCATCCAATGTTGGTTCACTAGGGTTGGCAAGAATGACAGAATTATGGTGGACAGCAGAGTTATCCACAGTTACCATATCTGACATGCAATTAACTCGGCCTCCTAAATCTCCAATTATATCCTGGTTCTGTAAACAACTATCATATTCTATACTACTTAATTTTGAACACTTTTCACTCCCTTCATCAGCTACAGTATTGGGTGAAGCACTTGAATCATCATATGTTCCGTCTAGGATATCATTGAGATAAACCCCCTGAGAGTATCCATCTCGCTGGTTCTCGGCATTAGGGTCCAAATTAACCACAATTGAACCAAACATCTTATCATTATCTCCAACAAAGGATTTCAGATCCTCGATCCGGAAAGCATCTTGTGAAGCTTTAGCTGGCATATGATGGAGAGTTTCCCCAAGTGAAACATCCTCTGAAACAGATACCAGAGAAGCTCCATGACCAGCATTTTCATTCAATACCATAGCAGTTGCACATTTGCCTTTAAGATCCCATTTATGAAATTCAAGTGGAAAATGAGACTGACTTGGTAGCATGCATTCCACATTCTTCAAAGCATCTGAGTCTATTTGGGACAGTTTGTCTTCATCATATACATCTGAATGCACAAGAGACATACAGACACCATTGTCGTATAAAACAACATGATCTGGATGACCAGTCACATTTAATGGATCAGGGTACGGTGGCAAAAGCTTGGTAGAGGAGCCTTTATCCTCAAGTTCCATGCAAAAATGTGCCTTCTCAGAATCGGGTGTTAAACTGTCCACCTGGGTCTCATATTTTACAATGTCCTGCGATCTGTATCCTCTAGCAGTTTTCTTGGTCAAGAAATCAGCCTTTTCATTCTGAAATTCAGGAAATTGGGCAATCTTGGAATCATCATCTGTATCAAATCGATCTTCCAAGTCCAAGTTTAGCACTGCATCTGACACAGAGCTCATGCTGGCAACAGATGATACTTCCACGCCATCAAACATGTCTGCAAGTCTCCTCTTAGATTCGGTTTCAAAAATCCTTGGGGTTGAATTTGAGCAATGAGAATCAACACTTGAGGATGCATTCAGTAATCTGTCCTCACCATTATACAATACAGGGTCATTGCTGTCAGTTCCATCCAATTGACCAGCAAAATAACGCCATGCTGGTGTATAGTCATTTATAGACTCCTCCATAATGAAAGTGCCATATCCCTGGCTGCAATTATAATAAAGAACATCCATTTCAGAAATTTCATTGCTATGTTTGACTTGACTTCTTATAGGAGAAACTCCATCACTTAAGTGGATCTGTGAATCAATGGAGGACGGAGATAATGAATTATTCAGCAGATGATCACATTCCCCACACTGTGTGCATAGAGATCCCACTGATTTGGTCGTACATGGTGATTCCAATTGACATTGTGAATAATCAATCTTTTCTTGGTTTTGAATATCTACCTGCAACAAACATTTGGCCAAAGTACCATTTTTAACCATTAAAAATGCCCCCCCACAATTTTCTAAATCAAAACTCATCTGGGATGTCATATCATAAGAGTGCTTAGTAGATGAACCATCAATGTGAATTACCATATGATTAATTTCAGTGCCATCAGAATCCTCTGAATGCATGTCATAATTTCTTCTGGAGTTGGCAATTGTATGTTTCTACAGCAGAGGCATGAAGCATTCAAAATACAAGACAGCAAGAGTTATGAATAAATAGAAGCTCTAAACACAGTCTAGACTTCATGATCTTTCTCCTCTAGCACATGCTAATTGGAAGATGAGAGCAACATTGACATACCTGTCTGAATTTCTCACTTGAATTTTTATTCTTGTTTTCACTAGCTGAATTCAAAACACTGAACTTAGGTAGCTCCCAGCTTCTCCTAATGCATCCAACCATATCCGTGGGCATAGCCACAGTATATGTGACAACGTCAAAATCTGGAACCTATCAAGATATCTCCACAGTCACTCTCTTAGTACTATAAATTCACTGTGGAATAAGATACTAAACACATTATGGGAAATATTTTTAACAATAAACTCCTTACACTTAAATGCTTAGACCTCGCTTTCCTAGAGAAGGAACGTATACACATACAAACTTTTCGAGTGTCTCTTTTCTCTACAACGTCTGATGGAGAGAAGAGATCAATGCCAGTCAATCCCAAAATTTTGCAGATCTACAAAGTTTAGAAGCAAATCATTAACCAATGAAGTGGAGTACTCTCAATCAACTGATTCATTTGGGTCATGAAACAACTATATGTATACTTGATCTGAATTAAAAATAGTAATAAAGAGGTTTAAATTTTTGTTTCTCATTCCTCACAACCTTGAGTAAATTGATAAATTAGTTCAGTTTCCAGAGAGGTAGGGTCACTTCAATAAAAATATAATTAATTGGTAGAGATTTTAAAAACTCATTTAACTTTAATTCATTTGTAGTAGCAAATCCAACCAAGAAAACCCTCAAAATATGTTCAAGAAAATTAAGTTCAATGTGCATGCTTGAAATAGATTGCGGAGTTTTTTGTTTAGATAGGTGAGGAGATCATGTCCTATAATAGATTCCCTCACATATTAACATGTAAAATAAAAATAAAATATAATTCTATAAGAATCCAATAAAAAGGAAAGCCAGTGCAATTGTGGAAAATTTTGTGAGAAAGGATATTCCCACATCAACCTGAAGAGACATTCTCACTCTTCTCTTTGTCACAAGTACATTCGTCTTCCTTCTATACTCACCATCTCTTTAGTTGGGCCCATTTGTTGGGAAGCTGACTTGATTTCTTGATAGAAGTTATAAAGTTCGGAAAACGACCAACCAAAATCCAAGCTTTTATTACTTCAACTCAGTCTGGTATTGCCACTATATGTTTTGGTTCTGGTCATCAAGTATGGGACTAAATATGTTAGTTCACCCCTAGGATTCACCGGAACCAGTTCAATCCTAATAGAGTTGCACCCCCATGGTTAGGGTGTCTTCTTCACATGTGTCTGTCACATGAATAGATTGAATCTACACATGCATCAAAATGGATGGATTTATAGACATCAAATGCGATCATTCTTACAAAAGCAATGCTGTAGATCTTTAAGTGGTTAACTCACTGGTACTTAATATTGATTTCATTCTTCTCCTGACCAAGAAGTTAGCTTTATTTCTGAGTTCCTGATCCGTATAGTATCAAATCACCATATGTCTAGATATATCAAAGTGCACTTGCATATGAGAAGGTCAATCTAGGTGCCAAATTTTGTTCAATTTCAAAATATTGACATGGATGGCACTATTATCAAAGGAATCTATTTTCTTTGTCTTTTTGCATCTCCCTTAGAATCAGCTAATAATGCTAACATGCATCTCCCTAAGAGTTAGCCCACTGATCTTGAGATAAGCATGAAATAGGGGCATCTCTATCACATTCCATATTATATCTCAATGAACTCTTGACATGGATACCTCTTACGTTTGAAATGTCCTAGTATTACTAATATGGCTATAAAAAAAATCTAAAGCAAATATACGCAGTTTTACTTATGACTTTCTCCATTCCAGTGTTAGTAACAGGGTGTAGCTGAAAGTCATCCAAAAAAAACTTACTATAGGCCTCCTCATGAATCAAAAATTAATTTGACATGCAGTTATGCTTTCTCCCAGGGAGTAAATGCTTAAGATTCTGGTTGTCCACCCCAAATTTGCAAATACAGAATTTTGAAATCAACTTTCTAGTTATGTAGGCTACACTGCCCAACCTATTGGAATATTCATTGTTCCCGCTATACATTGAGATTCAAGGATTGTAAAATCATGAAGGAATGAAAAATTAGAGCAACTTATAGAGCTAAGAAGAATCTTTTTCCCCCCTCAACTTCCTTCTAGTTCTTAAGTCTTCATTTTTACTTCTTTCCTTATATGAAGTTCTTATTTATTACTAGTTACAATTTGTACTATCATCTGCTATGCCTGCTTCATAAGGGCTGTATGAAAAGCACAATTAATAGTAGCAACGCACCAAAGGGGAGAAGGAGAGAGAGAGAGTGAGAGAGAGAGAGAGAGAGAGAGAGACCAAACTAAGGTTAAATTGTCTTAGTACTCAAAACACTCACCATTTCATTTCATTAATCAATTTCCTGAACTTTTTAAAATCATACAACTATTGTTTCAATTTTCCTTCACATTCTTTATAAAATAAATTTTGAATGGACAAAATTGCAAAATAACAGCAAATTAATCTTCCATGACTGCATTACAAGATGGCAAAGCTTACCTTCAAAAATGAGTCGACATTGGAATAAGGCATATACCTCCCACTGCTCTTCCTAGAAGCAAATGGCTCATTTATGTATGCTTTTACATGTCTTAGCTCCCTATGATTTGTCAACAACATCTTCCACACTACTTTTGACACTTCAAACCTATAAAACCAAAAGGAAAAGAAAAAAAGAATGAAGTCTTTAAACAACATATAAATAGTATCTCAAGATAGGCAATGAAACAATTAAAAAGTTATCCATTCATCGGCTATCGGTTATACTTTCAAATCTATATTTACAATAGCTATATTATTTCATAATTGTCAATCTTCACATCCTGGACAACATTATTTGACTACTTCTGCACCAATTTTTCTGAGTTTTCCCATCTTCTTGGAATTTGGTCTTAATCATATTGTGTTTCACCACAAATTAAAGTTTACAGTTTAATGTCCATTTTCGAATTGATACATAAGAGAGGTAAACAGGACATACAGCAATTCCCCATCAGCAAGTAAATCAGAAACAGTCATCTGTTCCTCCAATCTTATCTGCAAGACTTCCCCAAGCCATATTCTTGTTTGAGTCTGTATGAAACCACAAAAGTAAACTATCAACAAAAAGACAACTACAGTGTTAAGAAAAACCACAAGCTATGCATTTTTTTTTTTTTTAAGTGTGTCATTAGCGATACTAAATTTTCACTAAATTTACAAACGCGGTACAAAAATAATAATAATGAATAACTTTTTTTTTACTATTTTGTTGAAATGACACCAATCACATTCATTGCACGTGTTAGTTTGTAGACCTTTTGCAGTAAAATTGATAGTAATTTTAGCGCGAGTCTTGAACCCACAACCTCACCTGTACCTCAAAAAGGAAACCACAATACATGCACTATTTGAAATGAAAAAAACACACACTATAATATGGGTTTAGCCCAGAAATGAATATAATTAAACAACAGATTATGCACTTATTAGTTTTAATCCTAATGACTGTAACTAGTGTTTATATCCAAACCACACCAATCTTTACAATTTACAAAAGCAACAGTTAACAAAATCTTTTAAATCAATATCAATATCATCATCATCATCCATCTACCATTCTTTTTGTTTGGTTTAAAAAATAACTATTTTGAAGAAAGTAAATTTAAAAGCTGATTCAAAACAAGTAGTTGTTGACTTGTATTGTATGTATAATATAAACCTCCATTAATAAATGAATAAATAAACAAATATGAATATTAGTTTTTTTATTACCTGGAGGAACACATCGTCTAGCTCGCGAAAGCTCGATTCAGAAGAAGAAGAAGAAGATGAAGAATAAAAAGAAGAAGAAGAAGAAGAAGATGGGTCCATAGATACGCCGTCGTTTCCGGCTTCCCGCCAAAATGATTATCAAATAGTACTCTACACACACTCACACTCCTCCTAAATGAAAATGAGTCTTCACTCTTGTTCAGGAGGAGAGTGTATGGAGTATGAAGTTTATTTAACTTTTAAAGTAAAAGAAGCCTTTTTCTTTTTTTTTCTTTTTTGGATGGATTTAAAAAAAGAGCTATCTTTGACTAAAAATCAAAATGTGTCTTTGGCTTTTTTGGCTTTTTGGCATTTTCAATTTCAACAACTATTCTGTCAAGCCGTAAATGCAGACGTAGCGGGGATTCTGTAACTTTTTGTATTTTCTCTCTGTTTTTTAAGACACAATTCAGGGGTGAATTTGTCTCGCTAAAATATTTAAATCTACGTGTTCAAATCATCGTAAAATATTGACGAAAAATATAATGTCTTGTATTGATATCTCTATTATGAGAGAGATATAAATATCAAGCTGCTACTACAAAAGTTAGCCCATTTTATAGTAGTATTCTAGTTATGTAATATATTATAAGTTTGTTTAAAAAATTTTATATATTGATTTCGTATTCATGTGTTCTAATAAGTATTACTGTTTTCTCAAAAAAAAAAATATCTCTATTAAAAATAGAATTACAAGACAAAATTTAGATACAAGTTATTGGATATTATATTGTCTTGGTCTTTAATTAATGTAAACATTGTTGAATTTAGTTAAAAGGACATTCACATTTAAAAATATATACCAAAAATTAATATTACTTTAATTCGGTTTCTATTATGAGAAAGCTTATAGGTACAACAGATGCTTACAATAACCTTAGTTTGAGTTATAGAATTATAGTAGAAAAACACTCAAAATCAATCAAAAATCAATAAAAATTGAAAACTGAGAGCAAAACTGTACGTATCAATTTTTAAAATCATGATGATAGTAGATGAAGCTCTTTAAGTATTAACTATATAACATTATAATAATTCATTAAAAAAAACCATTATATAAAGAAATTAATTAAAATTAAAATATTTGAAAATAATCTATAAAATTATGCAAAATTTGGTGTACATGTCAGCACTTCACATATGAAGTATTGAATTTCTTTGATATAAATTTGATAAATTTTAAAATTTTAAAATGATAAAATTACAAAATTTTAAAATTTCATGCGTGAAAAACGAATTTCAATTTTCAAGTTGTCAAACCCATGTGAATTTAATTTTCCGTATTTCTGCGCATTTTACTGAGAGTGTTGCGTGGGGATTTGGGAGAATTTAAGACACTCACACTGCAGCCTGCATGTGATGCCCTACTCTCTTTGAAAATTGATGCCACGCCAATACGCCATTACTTTCTCTAGTCTCTACTATTTTTTTTTTTTCTTATCGTTTGAAAAAAAATAAAATTAAAAAAAGGTTTGCATGTGTTCATTGCCTCGTGCCATTTAAATTCCAACATGGCAATTATGGCATGAGACAATCCAATAAATTTGTTATTAATTGGACTCACAATTCTCAGACTCCTAAATACGATAGATTAAATAAAATTTCTATTATTAAGTCATCCTTCAAACTATTGTCTCGTATTATTATAACATGAAACAATTCAGAAAGTGGTGAGGCTTGTTATTATTAGAAGATTTGGGATTATTTGGTAAGACATTTTTAATATCATTGTTTAAGTATTGTGAAAATATGTGTAAGTGAAAAAATATTGTAAAAATACGTATTATGATATTTAAATATTAAAAAATATTATTTAACCAACAATACCAAATACGCGGAGTATAAACTCAGAACTCCCGAACTCGGAAATATTACGTAGAATTAGCACCTCCCCCGGTTAGTATTTCTGATCAGGTAGTAGACTATGGCGTACCTAGTAGAGTAGTGGTGCCTGCCTACGCCTTTGCCCACGCTCTAGGGACCTTACTTTTCCCAACCAACTTTCTCCTGTTTGGTGGGCCTTTTATTCATACTCACTTAACTCCGTGCTTGCTTCTTAATAATCGTGTTCATGTATAGTAAAAATAAAGTTAATAATTATGTTTGAATTTTTCAAAAGAAGATTACAATTTTCTTATCTTAATACATCATACTCGTTCATCCACTATTGATGAATCATTTGACTTTGAGTGATTTACACTGACACTGTACTTTTGAAGGTGCAAGCATTCAAAAATAAATGAAGATTTATGACATGTCAACATGGTAGCTAATTATAAGATTAAATTAGATGTAAATAAATTGAACTATTTTATCTTTGTGCTTCATATAAATAATTTATCTAAAAATAATGGTACTATCACTTATTCCGGGCAATAAAAGGGAATAAAGGGTAAGTTTGTAGAATGAAACTTATTGATAACATGTATAATCGAGTTGAATATAGTTCTGTTTTTCTTGTATAAGTTCGATTTTTAAACATTTCGAAGAATGGATTTGATTTTCTCAATTAATATCTGCTACAATTTCTATATTTTTTTATTCTTTCTTCCTTTCTTTTCTTTTTTTTGTTGAGAAATTGATTAGTATATCTTAGTACATTAATTTTGTGGGAGGAACTAATCTTTCTCCAATCAGGTATTGTCCGCTTTGGGAATGGGCCGAGGAGCCGAAGCCACCCTCACGGATTTGTCCAATCCCACATCGGGGAGAGACGCCTCTCACCCTTGTCTTATAAGAGCATTGAGCCTAAGGAATAGTGTACCATAGTATGTGTGATTAGTGCTTATAAGGCAAGGGTGGGAGGCGTCTCTCCCCGATGTGGGATTGAGCAAAACCTTGAGGATTAAGCCTGCGCCCCATGCCGCTAATTCCGAAGAGGACAATACCTGATTGGGGTTCGAGACTAAGTTTCCTCCCACAAATTTAATGACGATGATTTTGACATCCTTTTTTTATTTATGATTTTATAGTTAGGGCTTAGGAGAGAAACAATTTAAACCTTAAACATTACTATTGAAAATACCAACAAAACATAATTAAATCACAAAACTCTTGGCAATTTAATATTCAAATTATTAGTTACTAGTGGTGGGTTACATTCTCCTCTTACATAAATATAGATCTATAAGTGGGACACATATATAATATTTATCTTTTTGTAAATTATGGTGTACTTAGTACAATTGATACACTAAATAATTTCACGAATAATCATAGAGTTAATACTTGATAGTTTAGATATAGGTTTTAGTTAGTTCAACCAGTAATGTCTTTTGTTATTATCTAACAAACTAGTCGTAGACCCGCGCGATGCGCGGGAAAATATGATATAATTATTTTTTATTGGATAATTATTGAATTAATATATATTAGATTGTATATTATTAAAAATTCAATATGTGTTATTTGAAATTATGTTTTAAATTAGAAATTTTTTGTAGTGTAACAAAATATATTTTGTAGTCAAGTATTATATATTGTGAGATATGTATGAAAGCACAATGCAATAATTTTTTTTTTTTTAAATTGATAGTGTGAGAACTATTAGACCAAGTTGTAACTATGTATACTTTTTTTATTATTATACAGATGTATGCAATTTAACTCTTATAGATATATTTTTCTCAAAAACATAGATCCACGTCTCTTTCTTCCTCACAATTGAAACTAAGTGAAAAAGTAAATAAAGATAACTATGCAATAGATCATTATCAATAAATCATATATTATAAAGTGGAAATATAAAATAAAATAAAATGCAAAAAGAAAAAGTTCCTTAAGTATCTATACATAGCATAATGATGCTATAAAGTAAATTATATTTCATCTTATTCTCTTTTTGGCATTTTTAGTAAAGATGATCAACTAAGCAAAGTAAAATCTTACCAAGAAAAATCAGATTAACTAAAAATTTGATGGTGGAGATGCTAATTATTTGTAATAAAATGACCAAAATAAAAATAACAAATAGATTTGACAAAAACATATAAGATTTCTAAAAGAAATTTACCAAACACGTGATGCAACAATACAAAATTACTATCCTGAATATTTTTTTTACTTTTTTGATACTCTGCAAATAAAAAAACTTTATTCACTTTTTGTCACAGTATAGACTATAGAGCGATTACAAAATAACAAAAAAGTCAATAAACTTATAGCAAAAGACTTTCTATACAAAATTCCAGTAGAAGGGAGACTAATAGGCCTTCCACTTTCTTCAAGACATAGGAGATTGTGAAAGACCATATATCCTTTGCCAACCCTTTTCTCTTTCTCAAATTCACATTACCAGATAAGTATATGAAGTTTAAAACATTGTGAATACATCTCTGTTCAATGGAAGTCCATTGGTAGGCACATTCAAATTCGTAGCCATGTATATTTTGTTTTGATATAAACTCAAATTTCTATTTTAAAAAAAAAAAAAAACCATCAACCTAAATTAGAGTTATAATAAAGAACAAAAATCAAGCGAGAGAGAGAGAAAGAGTACTCACAGTTTTTGTATGGAAAAAAATATGGATTGAATCGAATAAATGATATCAAATTTATACAAAATAAGATGGAGAGAAGAAAAGTTAAAATATAAGAAAGATGAAATGATGAAGAAAGTTTAACGGTAAAGTAAAGAGTAGTAGGGAGATAAAAAGGCAAAGAGGGAGGGAAAATGTTAGAGGAAGAGAAGAAAAATGTTTTTTCTTTTTCTTTTTTCTTTAGAATAGGAAGATGAAAAGTTTAAATATTCAATTACTTGAAATTAGAAAGAAGAAAATGAAAAGTTGGAATCAATTTGGATAGCTGAATATAGTTAAACATTTGCATCTAATGAATAGTAATGTTTGTAATGAATAGTAAACATGTGCATATATCCACTAAATGATAATGAATTGTTCAATTTTAACAATTACTTGAAATAAGAAAGAAGAAAATGAAAATTTGAAATCAATTTGGGTGGTTGAATAGTCAAAATATTTGTATTTAAAACAAATGAATAGTAACATGTTGAATAATAATGGAGTGCATTAACAGGTTTTTCCATTAACTATATTTAATTATTTTATATAAAATAAAATAGAAAAATCATAAAAAAAATTAAAAAATATATATATATGACATGATTGATGAGGTGGCTCAACAGGAATATAACAATATTAAATTTTACGTCTCAACTTTTAGATATATATAAATATAAATTTGGAGTTCAAATTTTGCCTACACCAAAACTCAATCTTGACATAACGAGAAAAGCATACAAAAACGTGAACATCCTAAATGGAAACTCTATCTTATCTATATAATAGATTAGTTAATTCTTTCTGGCTACAACATGCCTCAAGAAGCCATGAAGTCATTTATCTAGTTTTGCTGGCCTGGCCCTTTTTAGCCGTAGCCTTCATAATGTCCTCGTGGCAGACTCTGGTAAGCAGAAAGAGGCTGGGAATAAAGAAAATCAGCATATATAGATAAGCCCTACTACTCTGTCTCTATCTAGTTCCTACAATTTATTTTTTAATTTTGTCTTTTTGTCATCAAGCTTTGTATTTAATTTCAGTTTGATTATGACTCCCATTGCTGTGGCCTGTGTGGACGAAGCTGATTTGTTTTTGTTGGTAGATTGAGTGGACAGGCACGGTAAAAACGACGTCGAATACGCACTACCATATGCCCAGGCTGCCTGCCACGTCATCTAACTTGTTAAGAAATCCGAATAGCTAGAGCTCTGTTTCTGTAGGACCTCAAAGCATGGATATTTCACGTTACATCCTCACACCTACACGTAGTACCTTCTTGGCCAATGGCCACTAGCCCATCATTCCCATCAACCCTTTTTTTTTTTTTTTTTTTTTTTTTTTAAGGGAAGAATATTCGAATTTATATTCTTTGAAAAATGGAAAAAGTTAATGTAGCATTGATATTATAAAAAAAAAAATTAAAACTTTTTATAAGTAACTAACTTATTTTTTATAATTTTTTATATTACTCATAAAAGTGGTATTAAATTTTTTCTAAAATAATTCATTAACAAATATTTTAAGAATACTTGCTAACTGGACCCTTGAAAAATATCACTTTTTTGTTTCGCAGTAAAATATTTTCAGCATTTTATTGTGTTTATTTTATAATAATAAAATTTGGTCAAATTTGAAAATGTTTTCAATTGACCATAAAATCCTTTGTAAAATATTGTAAAACATTTTATTTTAAAATTTTGGTAAAATATTTTACAAAAACACACCATGACTCTTCCCCCTCATTTTTATTTTTTATTTTTTATAATAAGGGGAGAATATGGATTTTGAATTCATCTTCTTGGACAATTGAAAAATTATCATTAACACTCCATTTGTTTCGCTATAAAATGTTTTGTGCATTTCACCATATTTATTTTATTGTAAAATTTGGTTAAATTGACCAAAAATTCTTTGTTAAATGTTTTAACTTTAAAAACTTAATAAAACATTTTACAAAAACACACAATGACTCTCCCCCCTCATCTAATGGCTAGGCAGCTGATTCAACAGTCAATGCCAGCAGTTCAATTGTTAGAGCAAACAATTTGATTCCTAGATCTTAGGCACCAATGGCTCAGGTTTTTGTGCTTTGTACTTGAAAATTTGTACATGTTACAACAAACACCTAAAAATATTTTCCATATAAGATTTCTTATGTAAAATATTTTACAATGAAACAAAATTCTTGAAATCTTGATAATGTTAGATTGAATAATTTGATATTTCAAAATAATTTTGATATTGTTCAACAATTTTTATTATATATCAAAATTATTTAAAATAAGACTAAAATATAGTTTTTGTATTTAAAATTCACCAAAATCTAATTTTTCTTTAAAATTTAAAATTTTCAATCTCTTTTTATTAAATAACTAAGGTTTAAATTCTATCTCCCTTACTTATTGTAATAATGGAATTATCAAATAAAATTAAAAGATGATAATGACATCTTTTTGTCTATCTTCTACTCAAAGTTCGTTTATGACAAAACAACCAAATGAAAAAAAAAAAAATCAATGTGTCCCAAATTCAAAGAATGAAAATGGAATTTTGAACCATTAAAATTAATGTCCCAAATTCAAAGAAGTATCTTTAAATATAAAAACAAGTATAGAGTTCATAAAAAGTGGTAAAGACTAGAGAGTGTTTTGCTAGTTTAGCTTTTGAAATTGAAGTCTTCTTTTTTTTTTTTTTAATTATAAATTGAAGTCTTCTTAAAAAGATAAAAAAGAAAGTTTGCTTTTGAAAGTGGAAACTTTGAAGTGTACGCATTATATAGTTCATTATAACAATCCAACCAACATTTCAGTGGTAAAAAGAATCAATATAAACTTCAATCACGATCTTCTTCTTTTTTTTGCTGAGAAACTTCAATCACGAACAAAATACACAGGATATAGCTTTTTATTAATATTACACAACACAATGATTTTTTAATAGATTTACATTTTAAAAAATCTATCATTGGATTTGATTACAAGCTATCATCATGCTTACCATGCCATATTTTGTATTAATCAAATATTATTTATTGTTCACCACTCATGATTTTGTAAAATACCAATACCAAAAAATAACTTAAATTTAAACTCTATAAATATATATATAAATATATATATATATTAATCTCTAGTTATCTTAAAATTTTGCAAACATAAAAAAATATAACTCATATGTGAATTTATCAAAATGCACCTCTAGTAAAAAATTCATTAAGCAGTTTTGTCAATAGTTACATTCGATATAACTTGAGTCCAATTTGAAACAGTGAACAGGATCATCTATATTAATATGAGACATTATTTCATCCCAAAGGTGTTGCACCAAAAGCATCGTTCTGCGTACAACGTATTAAGGGATTGCAGTATGAAGCCAAATTACTGGACATAAGAATGGCTCTGGTTCTTAATAATTTCCTCTTGCACAAAAAAATATGCATCTGTTTCACAATTTTACAATAGAACACGCATAACATGACCCGCTTTAGTTATCACATTTGCAGTGTTCTCCGTATGATTTGGGCTGTATTATTTTTTCAACAATTATCAGATGCTGGAATCAAGCCCTCAGTTAACCTCATGATCCTAATATGTTTGCTTCCATAAAATCAGCATAACCTCAGATCTTAGAGCGCTTTAAGTAGACCAAAACACCGATGCCTGTTAAAACAACTGCACCTGCCAAAATTCCGAAGTGAAGAGTCATCCCACCATATCTCTTCATGGTAGAACTACCTGACTCTGGTTTTGTCAACTGGCTTGAATCAGAAGAGTCCAGATGCAACCTTAAAACCTGAGACAGAAAACTTGGTCAAAATCTAAAAGATACAACACTAATCAAGAATTACATGCCAAAAAATTGTTGTAAAAAATAAACCATATTGGTGTCTTAAGAAAATCCTAGCCTCTTCACAAAGAGATCTTACTTTAAACCTATCAGTAGCTCTAGCAACTAATGCACGTTAAACAAAGGTGGTCTCAACCAAAAAAAAAGTTCTTATAATAAAGAAAGTACCTCCAAACACTGAAATGCCTAGTGGAAACTCAAGGATAAAAAATGAATCAAGCAAAAAAAGAGAGGCATCAAGCATTGATACTTGATAGAAGTCAGTTCATTTTCCATAGAGAAGTCCACAAATTCAAAAGCAAAAGGATCAGTTCCAAACAGCAAAGTCACCAAGAGCCTTATTAGCTCAATTGGCACTTCCTAGTGTTTCCATCAGAGACGTCCATGAATCAAATCCCCCCTCCCCCATTGTAACTATCGAATTATCCAAAATAATATATATATATAAATAAATAAAAAAGATCCAGACAGCAAAGTCAACACAAGCCAAAACCATCACCTTCTGTCCAACTAATCTAGCATGGCTGATAGCAGCAACAAGATCACTATCGGTTGCAAGTAGAACTCTATCACCATCATCATCTTCATACTAAGAAAAACAAAAATACATAAATTAATGAATTAACAAATTAAAAAGTCCTACAACATAGAGAAAAGCAGAGCAAAACAAAATAACTTTGGAAGCTCACCAAAAGCTGAGGATGATCTGTGTGAATACCAGCACCAATCCTTTGCATTACAGCAGATACCAACTCATCCAAATTTTCAGCGGCTGAAGAAAAACCAGAAGCAAAACCAACATGTTATTTTTGGGTACAGTATGATAGCATTTCCAACATACTCCGGTGTTCAAAAGACTTAAAAAGAAATCAAAATCTTAATAAAGCTTTTTGCTTAAAGTGAAAAATGCAGCTTTTAAAAGCGCAAGATTCATTTACTACCCACACCCCCCCCCCCCCTTCCCTTTTGCACCACCAATATGCATTTGCCTAGCCCCAAATTCTAACATAACCACCAGGACTGTCACTATGCAACCTTTATATGGCATCAGATATATATATATATATATATATATATATATATATATATATATTTATATTTATTTATATATATATAAACAACACAAGCGTCTCTGCCATCACCAACTTCACCATCAAACCTATTGTGCGCATTCTCAACAACCAATTTCACGCTTCTGTGTTGATTCCATCCTCTTGCATTCCTCAACAACCAATTGTACCATTGTGTCAACTCCATTGGTCCAAAACACCCAACTACTACTGTTACACTACCATCAGTCCATGCCACCATGATCCATGAATACCCTCATACCACCACACTCTCCCCATGAACATCCTCATCCTCTTGCTATATTTCCTACCACCACCAACCCCTCCCCCACAAAGCAAAAATAAATAAATAAATATCCCAACTACTTCGTATTTCTACTATCCCAATAAAGGCATCCATTTTGAAAACATGCAAAATTTAAGGAACAAAGAATTAAAATCATTCCATAATCCACGTACTTATCCGATATTTATATCCCAAAATTACAATTTTAAATTTTAAAATGGAACAAGATTAGTTTAAAGAAAAAGGATATCATCAAAAGAGAAACAAAAGGAATCTTTAGACTTTAGTCAATAGGCAAATATTTTGGGATATTTAAAGGAAAAATGACCTATTATTATCAGACAAGGGGAACAAAACAGGAGAGAGAGAGAGAGAGAGAGAGAGAGATGAAAAGAACTTATCTTTTGGAATACGTGCGCGCACACACACACACGAAAGATTAGAAAACATATTTTTTCAAATTCATCAAAATCTTTGTCTCAATTCAACTCTAGTTAATAATAGTGGGACATCTTGCATTCTTTCCTCTTCAAATACTTTTAGAAATCATTCCGCAAGATGCTTACACTTTTAGTGTTAGAATATACTCCCTCCATCCCACATAATGTGTCTTCTTTGCCATTGTCTGTCCCATATAAAAGAAGTTTAAAATTCATACTTCCCCTTTCTCCTTACACTTTGGAATTTTTACCCTTCTCATCAAACAACTAATAACACATATAATTTTGCAACATACAAATTGTTTGAATTGTCAAAGCACTAAGTGCTATCCTTCACGTGCGTTTTTTGTTTTTCAAAGAAGACAATTGTAATAGGATGAAAAAAGTATCAAAGTGCAAAAGGGAATTCAGATCTCATGAAATTGCAAAGATCCTGTCCTTGACCACTTACCACAATTCACTCGATGTACACGACCCTTTCGATCCTCAAATTTGAAGGCAAATGAATTTCCAAGACCAAGAGATGGATAGCTACCAAGCTTCCCTTGCTCTGTCCCATCAGAAGCCATAAATCCAGACATTTCACTGTAAACAACATCCAGCAGGATAAGTAACCAGCCAGATAACAGATAACCAAAATAACAGCATAGCCAAGGGAGCAAATGGGATACCTATGAGTATCATAATCATCAGGTGGCTCTAATGCAAGTGCTGAATCCCAGAACTTTTGCATCAAGGTGCTTGCCACATCATTAACAGCTCCAGAGCTACCATCAACCTAATAAAGTCATAAAACAGATTAGTATTACAATTTTATCATATTCTAAATATAATTAAATGAAAAGGATACAAAAACACAAATAAGTTCCTAATGTCATGGCTTCCCGCACTTTTATGTTCATGGCTATTCTTTTCAGGCCTGAAGAACTTAGTGAGTTTGATTTGGGGCAATTTGCACTCCCTTGCTGATGCTGACATAACTTACCAATTCAATTGAAGTAATTCAATTTTGTAGGGGTAAAGCCTCATCAATATGTTCCTTCAATATTCACTAAGACACCAACCATTTGATAAAAATGACAAACTTGACCAAGTTAAAGGACTTAATTACTCAATGAGAACTCTTAAAGACCCAATTGAAATTTTGCTACAATTATAGGGGCCAAACCTTAGGTCAGACGATACTTTTAACATAAAATTACATTGAACTAGCCTATACCTTTGCGTTTTATATAATCAATATTAAAAGAGTGAGAAACTTAAAACGCTTCATTTTATTCTGGAAAATAGATATTCTAAGCATGCAACTGTAGCATCAGGAATTGAATACTTTACCATGGAGATTGCCGCTTGGGTTATCTGTAGGACATCAATACAAGACACGACACCTCCATCTGCACAACAGATGTATCAATATTCTAATAATAAAATACTTGTCAATAATAAATTTGCTATACTTGGTTTAAGATCTGGGATTAAAAAATGCTCCTAAACCCCAAGGGATAACACCATCAGTTGAGGACTACGTCTCATAAGGCGGAGGTCAATAATTTAAATCTCTCCTTCCCCCACCCCTCAGAGCCAAAACAATTAACCAAAAAACAAAAGCCAATGCTCACCTTTGTCTAAAACCGGAAGATGTAAAAACTTCCCATCATGCATTATATGCAGAGCGTCAAGAATTGTTGTCTCTAAAGTTGCACATTCCGGATTTGGTGTCATTACCTTGAGATTTATATTAGACAAAGAGGAGAGCAAAAGAAAAACACCAATCACAACAACATCAGCAGTGAGATCACACTAATGTCAGAAGCTTTTAAAAAAAATGTGCTAATTGCACATTGAAAAAATAAGAAGTAATAAATTATAGGATTTTCACTGAACCTTTTCCACCAGAGTCAATTCAGGAGAGAGATTTTGTGCAACCACTCGCATAAGGATATCCTTCGAACTGTAATACAGTGGTATCACAAAACCATAAGCAAACACTAACTGATATTCAAAGACACATTAAATTTCACCCAAAAGCTATAATGCAAGGAAACAGGCGTGAGTGATCTGTTTCAACATAAACACAAGTAGTTGGACATCACAACTCCTGATTGTAAACACACAGACATACCATATGTGCTTCTTTTTTGTGAAGTAATCATATATAATTATGTATATTTTATTTTCAGATAGAACTAGAGACATCTAATGCCCCCAAAATACAGAATATATGCCACAGAAGATAAACTCTACTAAGGAAAGAGTAATACGTAAGTATCCCCTGAATCTTGTTCCCCATCATAATGACAACCGAATTTACCCGCAACTCCCGCATCTTTTTTGCAGCAACATATACAGGATCTGATAGTGACACAATTGGAACCCTGAAAACATATAAAGCTACAAAATTTGGTAATGCTACAAGATCAAAATATAAACTCTATTCCTTAGTGAACAGACTCATAAGCAAGTAAAGTTTAATAAAGTACTTCGCATTTTCTGCAATGATGGTTGACAAGGAAGGCTTGAACATCCGATCCCTCAATGTCTCTATAAATGCATGTGGAGCTGAAACAGATGATAAACAGAAAAGTTAAATTTCTGTGACAGGTATGATTTGTAGTAACCAAAAAAAAGAGAATATACTGCAGTAGTTCTGGTAAGAAGAGTTGAAGTCTTCTAAACATTAAAGGGCTGCACTTTGGCCAAAGTCATTAGATTCTGATAATAAAGACTTCTCTATCTTTACATGATTAAAGTAAAGCTCATCACCTGAATGTAGGTCGATATTAGAAAGGTCGCCAAAAAAAAGGCAGCAACAGTTTATGCAAGCGATTACAAGGAGCCACAATTGTATCTTAATCCTTTGGGGGTATAGCACTTATGTGGTTAGTGGTTTTCTTGAATTGTGACAAATAGCATCAAACCCAACCTAGTAACACCATGTGGTTGAGGCCACTACAGCACAATGTGGGCCTTGACGAAGACATTAGAAATTTAAGTGGGGCAGATTGTAATACCCGAAATTGAATGGATTTGATTGGATAAGTGTGTGTTGTACAGGCATGGGCTGGGACCAACTTTTGCGATTAAGAAAACTGAATGTAACATATCTTTGGAAAAGCATTTCAGACCACAAATCTAATGAAAGGCATTAAGGGGGATTAGGACTAAAATTGGTTGTATAACAAACCTTTGATCAGACAAATCCCTAATCAAATAAGGAATACTGTCAAGGACAATTTTATATGGTGATATTTATGTGGATTCCAGAAGGGGGTACTGTTAGAGTGTGGAATTTAAGGTTTTATAGAGCTTTTGAAGATTGGGAGTGGGAGTTGGCTGCATCGTATTCTCTCCTTTAGCTTATCCAAACTCGTATTCCTTGGGGTAATAGGAGGGATACTCTTTACTGGCGGCTTAAAGAGGATGGTAAGTTTGACACTCGGTCTTACTACCTTGCGATCTGGGGTGCTTCGAATTCTATGTTTCCTTGGAAGGGTGTTTGGAAACCAAAGATTCCTAAGCGAGTGGCGTTCTTTCTGTGGACTACTGCACATGGTCGGATCCTCACTTTCGATAATCTAATGCTTAAGGGTCAACCTTTGGCTAATAGGTGTTGTATGTTTTGCTGTGATGGGGAGTCAGTTAACCACCTTCTTCTTCCTTGTCCTGTTACCCATTCTCTATGGACTTTTATGCTTCAGGCCTTTGGTATTCTTTGGGTTATGCCAGGATCAGTGGCAGGTTTGGTATCTTGCTAGCATCAGTGGCTTGGGAAGCATAACTCAGACATTTGGAACTTGGTTTCGGGGTGCTTAATGTGGATTGTGTGGTTGGAACGAAATCGTCGTTCCTTTGAGGACAAAGAGAAGACGTTGGATGAGTTAAAGCTTTTATGCCACCGTAGTCTTTTGGAGTGGTCTTGGTGTTGGGGTTTTACTGATTGTTCTTCTCTCTCTGAGTTTTTGTCCTCCCTTAGTTTAGTTTCCCGACTTCCCTCTGTTTGTTGTGTTGTTTGTTTCTTTTTTTCTAGTTGCTCATCATCATGAACTTCTTGTATTCCTCTTTTTTCTATCATTTATAAAAGTTTTCTGATTACCTATCAAAAAAAACATAAAATATGTTTTTTTTTTTTTTTGATAAGTAAGAAGTTTATTGATATCAAAAAAGGAACACCCTAGCACACAAGGAGTGGACAAGGGGTTAAACAATTCAAGAACAAAAATTACAAGAATCTAGTAAATCAAGAAAGAAAAAAAAATTATTGGTTTCACAAAGCAGCCAACCAATCCATTAAAGTTCTAAAGAAAAATAACTTCAAGTTTGGTATGAATCTCTCATTATTTTCAAAGCACCAACTATTTCTCTCCCTCCAAAGACAACACAATAAGCAATGAGGAATAATCAACCATATATACCCATTTCGATGACGACCAAATCTCCCTTGCCAACATGTTAGAAGCCCCACTACAAATTGCGGCATAACCCAGCTTACTCCAAACAAACCAAACACCATAGACCACAGATCCATAGCAACCGGACAATGAAGAAAAAGATGATCAACCGATTCACCACTACACTTGCACATGTAGCACCAATCCAATATCCAAACATTCCTTTTTGTCAATCGTTAAGCATTTATCTAAAGCAGCAATCCAAACAAAGAAAGCTACTCGGGAAGGAATCTTCTGTTTCCAAATACTTTTCCAAGGAAAACAATAGTCATTGGAGCCCACTAAAAGACTATAATAATCCTTAACCATGAAACCCTTCTCTCTATCAGGTTTCCAACACATCTTATCCTCGCCAATTCCCTTCACTGAAGCACCATATATGGTATTCATGAAACCCGATAGTGCCTCTAATTCCCGAGCATGCACACCCCTAAAAAAACTTACATCCCAAAAGAGAACTCCATTAGAAAACTTCATAAGCTCAACCACACTAGTCTCTTTATCTCGGCAAAATCTAAACAATTCAGGATAGCTGACCGCAAGAGGTGTCTCACCACACCAACGGTTTTGTCAAAACTTCACCCTAAACCCATCCCCAATATCATATAGAATGTGGCAAGAAAAAGAAGGCCATCCCTGACTAATATATTTCCACAAGCCAACACCATATGGACCATTAACAGACCTAGTACACCAGCCACCCCATCCACAGCCATATTTCACCTCTATTACTTGCCTCCAAAGGGCATCCTTCTCCATCCCAAATCTCCATAACCACTTCTCAAGCAAAGCTTCATTAAAAAGTCTTACCTTCCTAATCCCTAAGCCACCAGAAGAAATGGGTGTACAAACAATAGCCCATTTAACCAAATGAAATTTTGGTTCGTCACCAATGCCACCCCATAAGAGATTCCGCTGAAGTTTCTCAATTCGGTTAGCCACAACAACAGGTATAGGAAATAAAGATAGAAACTAAGTGGGTAAATTAGATAGAGTGTTTTTAACTAAAGTGACTCTACCTCCCTTGGATAAGTACAAACGTTTCCATCCTACTAATCTCCGTTCTATCTTCTCCAAAATTGGGTTCCATATTGTCTTATCCTTGAATTTAGCTCCCAAAGGAAGACCTAGATATTTCATTGGAAGAGTACCTTGTTTATAGCTGAGGATATTCAACAATAAGTCAAAATTATGCACCAAACCAACAGGAACCAACTCTGACTTGCCCAAATTTATCTTTAGACCAAAGACCGCCTCAAACCAAATGTATATAGTTTATTCAAGTAGTGAACTCAATAGAGATTTTTCGGGGATTATGCCCCACACATATTTTCCGGGGAAAAGAGTCTTAACGGTAGCCCCAAAAGGGAAAGAAAAATAATTACTGGAAAAAGGATTAGGGTTCACTATCCAATCCTTTGAGATCTAGTTGACTAGCTGCATGAGGTTTACAACAAGTATGGAAAATTAAAAGTGAAAATTTCTAGAAAGTGAATGTATAAGAGCATTGAATCAGGTGATTTCCATTCAAATTTGTCCCATTCCGGTCTCAATTACCAATAAATCCACATAGAAATTTGCTTTAAAACTTATGTTTTTTAGGTACTAGAATTCTAATGAGCGTTTTATGCCCATTACTAGAAGCAAAAATCTCAATTAATCTTGCAGGTTATTTGGCCATGACCTAAGCAAATGTGAACATCAAATATAACTTTTCGGTTTCATGTCCAAACATAAAAAGGTTTACTCCAAGTTTATCCCAAAGTGAGCTCCTATGAGGGGTGGCTTGGGTGTGGCCCAACCCTTCACATCTTTTGCATGAAGAGGGCTCTCAAGAGTCGAACTTGCACACTTGCACTTGACAGCCCAAGACATAACCATTGCAGCAGACTATGGCCCCCTTTACATGTCAAAAATATTAAACACAAATTCTATAAAACAGGTTTAACCATTAAGTACCTAAATTTGCAAGCCCAGTGCTTATACAACCTTTTGCAAAAAGGTAGAGTACACTCATACTAATAAAATTAAATATTACAAAATATTATAAAGCATAAGAACTTCCATTCCAAACAACCCCCCCCCCCCCCCCAAAAAAAAAAAAAAGCAAACACATCAAACCGTTTATTTTAATGAAAAGAGTTTTTCGGTAATTTTTCTATATTTGATTGTGACCCTAAAAAATAATTATATGAACCAAACTTTAAATAAAAACGTGAACATTACATAGACTAGAAAATCAACCTAATTTTTATTGTTTTGAATACACATTTACTAGTTCAAAAACATTATATATATACACACACACATAACCATAAGAAATAGATCAACATACCAAAACAGAAAATGCTTGAACTCTGGCAGTTTCAATACTAGAAAAGTGGAAAATGTTTTCCATCCAAAACCCGTTGTTTTCTATTGACCAAACTACCATTGACCAGAGTTTTCTACCATACCAAACACAGGAAAATGTGGAAAACACTTCGACCAAAACAAACAAAGCATTAAAATTAAGCTTAAATGTTATTTATAATTTAAAACAACAATACCAGTTGCAAGTGATTAATACAGGAATGCATGAGCGTATTATAAATGCTATTTCAGCTACTAGTACATGCATGAGTGTATTATAAATGTTATTTTAGCTACTAGTACATGCAAATTTGCCAACTAACCAGAAAAATTGCTTCCCCACTGGCGCTCCACCCCTTCAACTGCAGCAGCAATTGCACTACCCTGTTCGGCAGCCTTCTCCATTCTAGATATAGCATCATAAAGGCACTTTGTAATATCTAGCAAGGCAATTACTTCACCATTTTCTACAACCGGTAGGTGTCTGAATTTGCCTGTTAACCAAAACTGAGATTACAAATGGAAGAAAATAGTACATATACAAAGAAAATAAGATGTACAAAAAAACAAGATGAGAAACAACGCAAGGAAAATTTGCATTGTGTTACCATCAAAACGCTTTAACAATCAAGTGACAGTATAAAAAATAAAATCAGATCATGGTTATAAGTACATCAATGTGATGGAACAGTCCAAACAAATGTTGCATTAACTAAAATAAACAAACATTTTAGTGCTCCAAAAAAACTCCAGAAAATGTGTTCACACCTAACATACCAAAAATCAAATAGAAAAAAAGATTAAATTTTTATATAAAGAAAGTCCACTGAGCTAGCACCAAAAGAGAGAGGAGGAGAGAACATCCATAGATTTGTAATATAGCAGCACACACAACCTGGATAATCAGTACAGCCAAGGTCCAACTATCTTAGCTGAGATTTTATTCACAGAAGAAAGATCATATGAGATCATGTGGTGACCAACAGAGATATCAGGATGCTAAGAAAAATGATCAAAAAAATAATTTCTTGTACATCATGAATTCATGTAAAAACAGGAGACTTGAAACAGTTTCTTTTACTCTCCAGCTCATTCTATATTCCTGCTTGTCAGTCTATCATCCAATCATTTCAAACATATGTAAGAACTTCCTTTCTTATAAGATTGAGTCAACCCCATGTATCATTGTATCAATTTGAAGCCATATAGTACAACAAAAAACCAAGTTGACTAAGCCCCCAAAACTAAGCATAACAAACAGAAATACAAGTAGAGATATATATAGATATAAACCAGACCTTGGATCATCTTCTGAAGAGCTTCAATAGCAAGCGAATCCGAAGTAACAAATATAGGATTACGCGTCATGATTTTCGATACTATCGTTTGCTCCGGTCTCAAACCCTCTGCTATAACTCTAGTGGCAATGTCCTGATCACCAATACATGCAACCAAACTTAAATTAATAAGGATTCAGTTAACGGGGTGCCCTTAGGTCATTTGTTAATAGAACATTTTAAGAAAGTTTTTATACCCCACTCATAAAAAGTTTCTTATTTCCTAAACCAATTCCCTTAAGGGCATCCGTTAACTTTTCCTAATAAATAAATAAACACACTAAAATCACTTAATAGATTCTTTAAATTCTTAGTAATCCCAAAAGCTCAAGTTGTTAAGAGACAGTGAATTTAATTACTTAACTATAATTCTCATACTTCCCATTACATGTGGGTCCAGACTCGCCCTTAATAAGTGGGGCACTAGCACTACATGTGGGATTTTAACCGGCTCTGATACCATGATAAATTAATACCTTGTTCCAAAAGCTTAAGTCATTACAAAACAGTTAATTTAATCATTTAACTATAATTCTAACAAAATGAATGGATAAAACAGGACAAGAAATGATTGGGAAACCTTATCAGTAAGGATTCCAGAAAGCAAGGCGTTGGCATCCGTTAAGAGCACGGCGTCGACGCGACGAGCCGCCATCCTCCGGCAGGCATCGGAAACGGTGGTTCCTTCAGGAATCGTGAGTGCTTTCGACAATCTCAGCTTCTTCACCGTCCTTTCCACGCCAGCAGCACTACACATATCAATCAAACCCATCAAAACACACACACACATACATATAGAAATATACAAAAACAAAACACAAAGTTTTGTTGAAAACAAACGTAATAATATTGGGAAGTTACGGACGATTGAGGAAGCGGAGGAGAAGAGGGTTTGGGAGCAATTCCATTTCCATTGTTGTCGGAAGAAGAGGATCTCTTGACGGTGGAAGGACCACGTTGTTTCTGGGTCACACTGTTCCTTCTTGGACCAGTAGTAGGACCCACTTGTCCACTCATCTTCTTCTTCTTCTTCTTCCCTCCTTTCTTCAATCAAGAGAGAGAGGGTTAGGGTTAGGGCTTCGCTATTGCCTCTTGCCTCTCTAACCCTTCTCTCTCTTTCTCTCTCTCTCTCTCTCTCTACTCTAAAATGTTCACAAAGTTTGTATTGAAAGAGAGTTCAAAAAAATCAAATCAGCTTTTTTTTTGTTTCTTTTTCTTTTTTGAATTTTTTAAGAATGTTCCTAAACTTTTGTTTTGTCTTTCAGAGGATACCTTTACGGCTTTACCCATTATTATTGTAAGCATTTACCAAAAAAAAAAATCAAACAAACAAACAAAAAAGTACCACAAAGATAAAAAGATACAGTTTTTACGGTTGTTACATATGATTTTTTTTTTTTTTTGTATGAGCCTCACCTGGTCGTCGTGTTGGTTTCGAGGGTGGCCATGACTATTCGATTCTGCACGCTAAGCCATGGACATGGAGGGAAAATGGCTTCTAAAAGAGAGTACTGATTATAATTACAAATATTGTGGGCGATAATTTCATGTTTATGTTGAATAATGGTAATAGTATTTATTGTTGTACTATAAACAGAGGTACCTATATTTATACATAAATGTTGGTTTATCAAAGAATAGGTAAGAAATGGCTTTCGAATTGTTAATTTATTATCAAAAGATGGCTTAGAATCAGTGGTTGGATTTGTTCATCTTAATTCTCGTCCAAGAGTTATTAGTATTTTTGTATTAATCTGTCCATTTCTTATGCCTTATTAGGTAAAATGATAAATATGACAACAACAAAAGCCTTTATCTTAACACTATTATTGAGTGGCTCATGAATCCCCAATAGGTGAATCAGGATCATTTACCTATATTCTTATCCGTTATTTTATCATATTTAAAATTATACTCTCTATTACATTTTTAATCAACACGTCCTTTTTATATCACTCTTAATAATTTATCTAGATTTTTTTTTTTACCTTTTTTACTTGTTCCTTATCCCTAACATTTGATCTAAGTGTCAAAATAGTTCATAATATTTCAAATGTGTCAATTTAGTCTCTAATATTTTAATATTGTTTCAAATGTGTTTTTGCTAGAGAAAAGGGTCGATAGCAGTCTCTAAGAGGGAGAAGAAAGGGGAGGGGTTTTGAATGTGAGTATTGTAAAATGTTTTACCAACAATTATGAGAGAAAATGTAAAAAAATTTACAAATAGTTTTTCAATCATCGAAAAACAATTTTAGATTTAATTTAATTTTACAATGAAACAAATAATATAAATGGTTGAAAACTTTTTACAACGAGATAAACGGAGCGGAAGTACAAATGTATTACTTGACTAGCTGCTTAAATATGAGGTGGACCAAGTGCACATATCCTAGGCCACACAAAATAATAGCCCCACCTCCAGGAATTTATTCATTCTCATTGATTGGCAATGCGGCAAGGCTAAACCCAATTGCAAACTAGTAAATATATTCGTCTTTCTTTTTCAAAAAGGTAGGTTGAACTCTCGGAGGTTGAACTCTTGTCGTGTGTGTGTGTGTTTTTTTTTTTTTTTTTGAAAGAGCTTTGAGAGTATTTGAGGTATGAGCAGGGGCGGAACTACCCTTGGACTAGGGGCAATGGCTCCCCCTAATTTTTTTTAAAAATATTATTATATATATGTGTATTAATTTTAGCAATTTTGTTCTATAAAATTACATTTTATTTCCCTTTAACAATATCATTGATTTTTTTAAGAATAATGCTATACTCACAAACTTTTTTATAACATTTTTACAAATATTTTTGGTAGCAAATTCTTATTGGTTCGCATATAAGCACACCACTCACATGAATTTTTTACTTACTAGTAACCACTTATTACATAAGTAATTTATAAAAAAACAGCTCTAACATTTTCCTCATTTTAGTGACCATACAAAAATTTATAGATCTAATATCTAAAACAAAATATACAAGCCAAAAAAAAAAAAAAAAAAAAAAAACTCAACAACAAAATTACCAGTAAAACTAAAAACAAAATTAAGCTTAATTAACTAATTTTATCTAAAATAAATAACCCTGCCATTTAAAAAATTCTAAACAAAAGTAATTTTGTTCTTATCTACAAAAGTAGCAAAATTAGAGGTTAAAATCACTGCACACAGCCAACAGTAAAACTGCCCCCCCTAACTCAAAGTTCTGGCTCCGTCCCTGGGTATGAGTCTTGTAAGAATGTTTTTAATGCCACCTTCGTAATATTTGGTCAAATTTTATTCTTGACATTGTCTGTGGGGATAGCTCTAAAACCAACCACATAACTCTTTTTTTTGTTCTTATTTCATTAAATAGTCTATATTTTTTCTATTATTTGGTTATAGACACAATAAATAAATATCAACTCTTTTACTATCTTAGCGGTGTGTATATATATATATATATATATATATATATATATATATAAATATTTATATATATATATATATATAGTTTTTCACATACTATTTCTTCAAGCGCGATTTGACTGCTCATTATCTTTTATGCGTTAAAGCTAAGCTTTTTTACTTTCTCAAATTTCACAACCAAAGACCATAAAAAATAGAGAGGGTCAGGGTTAGGGTTTGGCTCTAACTTCATCTCTAATCAAAGCTAGGTTTGAGTTTTGGATTTTAAAAAGTTTTATTCAGTCTTCCAATTATATCTATTAACAAAACGTACAAACATGGTAAATTTCTAATCATAGTAAGTACCATGTCCTGATGCATCCCAAAAAAAAAAAAAAAAAAAAAATTATATATATATAAATTTGTTAATTTTATTTTCATAGCCATTAATAGTTTTCTACTATAGAATATGCAAGAATGACCTTTCGAATTGTGAATTTATCATCAAAAATGGTTATAATCAATACCATATTATTTAATGGATACTTTTTTGTCTTAATACTTCCTTTAAGAGTTATTAGTATTTATCACTGTCATTTAAAAAAAAAAAGTATTTATCACTGTATTAAAAAGAGAGGTATTGGAATTATTCTTAATTGACAAGACCTTTTTTTAGAAGAATTTTTTTTTTTTTTGAGTAAATTTTTTTTTAGAAGAATTGACAATACCTAATTGGAAACAAAAACATATGGCTTTTTCCAGATGAAAGAAAACACCAGATAAAACCACCTGTAATGTTCTGCCACAATGTTTTGTACTTGCTGAGTTTTTTTCATAAATTTATTGTTGGTTTACATTGTCTCATTCATACTATGTTTTCAAAATATTAAAATAATTATAAATAAATAAATCTTATATATAAAAACTTTTAAATTTCATATTATTTGTATTTCAAAATTTTCATTGGACATAACATTATGAGTAAAATAGAAAACAATATTATATGGACATACAATTTGGTGCGTGTGTTAAAGAACGGGTTTTTAAATTTTAAAACATGTTAGTACTAATACATCTATTTTTTATAAGTATTAGATGAGTTTTAAATATATATATATATATATATATATATATATATATACACACTTATTGTTATATCTATCTATCTATACTACTAATAACAGGATTTCCTATTTGGGTTTCATCATTTTGCATACTAAAACATCCTTATACAAATTCTTAAACTCTTTAAAATACACATATCTTTTAGTTAAACAAGTCTTAGAGCACACGCGTGAAGACTCTTCTATTTTTTGGGTAAAAGTTAATAATTTGCACCAATTATAATTTGGGATTAATATATATTCCAATCACAAAAAATAAAAATAAAAAAACTAGGGGTGTGACGAAAAAATGTCAAGAGCCTAACTAATTACTTATTTGCCTTCAGGAGCCTTACTAATTATTTATCTCTGTGTCGCATAAAAAAAATGTTTACTATCATGGTAACCTTGCTAATTTCCCACTGAAAATTAATGCTAAAATTTCAAATTATGGGCCTATATCTTGTGAAAGATGAAATTAAACTCAAAGTTTAAGGAAAATGGGCATTTGTCTCTAATTTACAAACTATGCAACAAAATGCCCCTGTTTTGAAACTGTAAGGACCATAAAATTTAGTAGCCTAAGCCCACTTAGAATAGTGGGTTGTTCAGTTCAACTTTGGCCCAAATCAATAAAATTTGTAAGAGAAGGGGACGAACAACAACAAAGGGCCTTTCCCGAGGACAAACACAAGGAAGAATAAGGTTTATATTAAGAAATAGATGAACATTCAACTCTCCACAAGCTCGCCCGAGGAGGCTATTTCTACACAAAAGTAATACTGTTCACTCTCTTCTCTCAATACTCATCTTTCTCTTTTCTTCTCTTTTGACTCTATCCCTTTTTCAATGCTCTTTCCTTTTCTTATATACTTCTACTCCTATCATATATTAACCATCCATTCTCACCTAACCCCCATCCTTTCATGACACTTGTTACTTTTAACATCTGAAGAAGATGGTGGAAGGAATCTGCTTAGCTGTGACTTACACTGTTCAGGTCACTTCCTCATCAATGCGGCTAATAAAACTATTGCCCACCATTTAATGCGGATGCAACAAGCTACACCAGGCTAAAAAGCTTCCCCAATGTCCACTGACTTCCTTTTTCTTCAAGCTCTAGCTCCTACTTAGAACACTGTAGAGTATTTTGACTTATCCGTTCCCTTCCTCAGGTGGCTTTCTTCCTCGAGCCCATGGCCTGGGGTATTCCTACACCAATGCTGCAACCCTTCAACTTCATCCTCGGTCCTTGGGCACCCACAATAGCCCCCTAAAACGTTCGCTATTTGTTTATGAGACAAAAGCGAAGTTTTAGTCTCACAGGTAAAATACGCACGTGCCATATGCGTTCCCACGTATCAACGTCCTTTCACATGTCTTTCACACGCTCCTAGCGCTTCGAAATCCATGATCTCACATTTATGGCATCAGGCGGCTGCTTGTCTCCCCACGTTCTACGGCTCAATCAAGATCCTGCAGTCCTCATTCCCCCTCATTTATGGGCAAGAATTTTACCGCTCATCTTTTCACTCCTATAAAAGGAGGACTTAGAGCTGGCTGAGGCTCATTTTGAACATTCTGGCAATCTAAGTTGAAGAGAAAAAAAGCTCCTGAGGAGAACTTTTTGCGTTTACTCATAGGTGTGTTGATTTCCCTGTTTGTTCTTCTTAATAAGTTTAACACTTCATACCATAAAACTCCATGGGTAGATATTCTAAGTTAGTGGACATTGCCGAGGCTAGGGCAGTCTTTAGGGCACAGTATAGGATCTCCAACAGTGTTGAAATCCAACACTGTGAGAAGGGTGAGTGGTTGGTCTTAAACAAACCTTCCAAGTCCGTGGTCATTCCTATGATCGCCTTCATTGAAGGCGGGATGGAACTTCCCATAGGAAGGGTAACCCAGGACTATCTCATAAACTATAGGTTAACCCCAACCTAATGTTCCCCTAACATCTTTAGGATCCTCGAATGCGTAGATGTAATAAACCGTAGAATGGAGATTAACCTTACCTGGCATGATGTAAACTGGATGTACAACTGCCAGAAAAGGGAAAAAACCAAATATTACATGAAATGTAGGGTTCCCGCCGTTAAACTAATCTCCTGCCTGCCTGACTCAAGCAAAGGCATGGACGAGGATTTTCTTCTTGTCTCGGGAGGCTGGCACGATGGAATACACTGCCCTACCCAGGAAGGGGAACCAGGTAGGGCTCCCGAGGATCGGAGTGATACTTAGGATTTTTAGTTAACTTTATTCACATGAAAGTTCTTCATTTATTCACTTCACTGACAACTCTTCTCATTTCTCTTTGCAGACGAATACCACACCACCCCAGCTGAGCACTTAGTGAAATTCAAAGACCTAAACAGGATCCTTAGGTGAGAGATATTTCTGCACAAGGACGGACAGTTAAAGGCAGCTCACGTCATCCTTGGGTACACTCCGTCTACCAAATGCTTCCAAAGTCCAAAGAACGTTATTAGAGCCAAGGATCCTCGCTTGGCTCTAATCGACGTAGTAATACCAGGTTTCTTGCTAATAGAACCTCCTCCTAAGGGGACCCAAGACGCTCAGCTCCCAGCCCCTTTAGCTGCCAGACTCATTTACTCACAAGAACCTCCTATCCCATCAGACGACGAGTCCGGGGAGTCCACATCCAAGTCCTGTTCATGAGGTGACAGACAAAGTCTTTACAAGCCCACACACCAGCAGATATGGGTTTCGAGGAGAAAGCTTCAGACCTGCTCGCTCTGCTCACAGCCCATGCTGGGGGCTCTTCTCCAGCCGTAACGGTGGTGCCCCGACCATCCATCCTGGCTGCCACGCACACATCCTCAGCTGACGCCGGGGAAAAAAAAAGAAAAAGGGCCCAGGGAGGCAAGGGTGCCGAGGGCACCGAGGAATGAGAGATTACACAGTCCTCTCATCAACCCCCAGCTAAGGAAGCCTGAACTGGGAAGGGGCAATCAAAGAAGTCCCAGTCCACCGGGACTTCTAAGGAGGTTGGGGGGGACCAACCGAGGAAGGCATCCATCTGGAGGCTTATTTTTACTCTAAGCTCAGGCAACCCCGTACTGGACGATGCCAACCTGAGGGATCCTATAAAGGGTAGCTCAAGCTTAGTGGCCGAGTGCCTAGAAAAGGCACTATGTCTGCTAGAGGACATGGAGGAGCTACGATCCTTTAGGAAGCGTGAGGTCTTCCTCGCCTTGAAACAAGATCTGGCTAAGGTACATGACTGCTCCTACTTACTTGCTTGACAAAACCCTACATGCACTGCATAACACTTATGCATTTTTTCTTTGTGCAGTCTGTCCAAGCTGCCTTCATGGCCGAGGAATGGGTAGACCATTCCCTGGAGATGGCTTGGGACGTTAAGACTAAGCAGAAGGCTGCCGAGAGGGCCCACACGGAAGCGGACAAGAAGCTCAAAGAGACTATTGCCCAGCTAGCCAAGGTGGAGAAGGCTCGTAGAAATGCTGAGTCCACCCTTAAGGGCTTCGAGAAGTAGACAACTGATGCCTTAGAGGCCTAGAAGAAGGCCGAAAATAAAATGGCCTTGACAGTGGTGGAGCTGAAGCAAGCAAATAAGCAGTTGGAGACTAAGGAGGCTAAAAAAGCTCAGGTCGAGCAAGTAGCCTATGATGCGAGCATGACCAAGGCAGCTGAGAGCCTTACTGCCCAACTCAGGGATGTTGCTCGCACCTTCTGCCTGGAGGTGTGGGGCCAAGCCCTGAACGTTGCGGGGGTCAGCACTGAGTCGGAGCTTTGGGCTCCTGATAAGGTGTATTACCCTCTTGCACTACGTCTGACTCCCACTCTTCCTTAGCCTCCCGCAGATCCCAACTCTACTCCCCTTTCTTCCTCGGCTCAGCCTGGTGACGTTCCCTTTTCTACTTCGTCCAAGGGTAAAGAGAAGAAAAAAGAACTTCCAACTCTAGCGAATATGACGAACGTGGAGGCCGAAGAGGAAGCGGCCGAGACGGAGCAGTTTAAGAGGAAGAAAAAGGACAAAGAGCCGGAGAAGAAAGGGACCAAGGAAAAGGAGCCAACAGTTTAGCTTAGTCTTAGACTAGGAAAGACTTAGGCAATTTTGTAATGGGGTGTATAGCTAGTGCCCCCCTTTTCCTTGTTTTTATACCTCAGCTCTTTTATTTTTAATGAAAAAGTTTGAAGTTAACATTTTTTGTTTATTTTAATACTTGTACATTTCTTTACTGTTCACAACGTAAAGAGTAAACTAACTTATGGATTTTAAACAAATTATCATCCAACACTTACTTGGAGCTGGACTCTAGAAACCCAAGGAAGTCCCCGCGACGTTCACTTTCCTGCCCATTTAAGCAACCTTTCTCAAGGTCCACCTAGTTCCCAACTTGTGGCCCTAGGAGCTATGTTTGACCCAAACTTCATTCAACACTTAGAATATTTTCTGCAATGTTAATTTACCCTAGGCTTGTGACCCGAGGAGCCAGACAAGACCTAGGTTCTGTTTAACACTTAGAATATTTTCTGTAATGTTAATTTACCCTATGCTTGTGACCTGAGGAGCTAGACAAGACCTAGGTTCTGTTTAACACTTAGAATATTTAACAAACCAATTGTCTCTACAAACGTAGCCATAACAAGATATAACCAAGCAAAATATGAGTGGTAACAGAATTTATTAATAATAATAACGCCGTAGATTGTTTACATTCCAAGGGCAGGGAATTACATTTTCATCCAAATCTTCCAGATAGTAGGCCCCAATGCCAGCAATGGAAGTGATTTTATATGGCCCTTCCCAGTTAGGGCCCAGCTTGCCCCAAGTAGGGTTCTTGGCCGTCCCCACCACCTTTCTCAAGACCAGGTCTCCCGAGGCCAATAGTCTAGCTCTCACCCCCTTATCATACCTTTGCTTAAGTTTCTGTTGGTAATAGGCCATTTTTACCGTTGCTACCTCTCTTCTTTCCTCGGCCACATCCAGGCTGTCTAGGAGTAAATGATTGTTCTCTTCAACATTGAATTGGTCCGTTCTTAGAGTTGGAAATCCAAATTCAAGAGGGATTACTGCCTCTGACCCATAGGTCATTGAAAAAGGGGTCTCTCCCGTTGATCTTCGGGGTGTAGTACGATAGGTCCATAACACGTGGGGCAATTCATCCACCCATTTCCCCTTAGCGTCATCCAACCTTTTCTTCAATCCAGACACTATAACTTTATTGGTGGCCTCAGCCTACCCATTCCCCTGAGGATAAGCAGGTGTAGAATACCCGTTCCGAATCCCTAACTCCCCGCAATATCTTCAGAAGGCTTTACTGTCAAATTGAAGACCATTATGTGAGATCAGTGTGTGAGGAACTCCAAACCTAGTGACAATGTTCCTCTAGATGAACCTTTTAGCATCCACGTCCCTGATATTGACAAGGGGCTCGGCTTCTACCCACTTGGTAAAGTAGTCTGTGCCGACGAGGAGCCATCTTCGGTTCCCTATAAATTGGGGATAGGGTCCCACTATATCCAAACCCCACTGAGTGAACGGCTAGGAGCTAGACAAAGGATTCAGTATTCCCCCTAGCTGATGGATATTTAGGACATACCTCTGACATTGGTCACATTTCTTCACATGATCCTTAGAGGTTTTTCGCATGCTAGGCCACCAGTACCCCTGTGTGAGGGCCTTGTGCGCTAAAGACCTTCCTCCTGTATGACTCTCACAGATGCCTTCATGCAACTCTTCCAATAAGGGCTCCACCGCTTCTGGATGCACGCACAGCAAATATGGCCCTGAGTAAGAACGCTTGTACAACTTCTGCTCCTCCAACAGCCAGTAGCAAGGGGCACTTCTGCACACCTTCTCCGCCTCACACTTGTCTTCAGGCAACGATCTCTACTTCAAAAAGGTTACTATGGGGTCCATCTAGCTTGGCCCCACATGGAGGCTGCATACCCCTATCAAAGGTGCCCCTATAAGACTTAAGCTGTCCATCTCCTCAATAACAACAACCTAAGGAAGACTTGACTCCAGCGAAGTAGCCAACATTGTTAGAGAATCTGCATGAGAGTTTTGTCCCCTCGGGATTTGCTTTAGTATAAAGCTTTTAAACTGAGCTCGTGCATTCTGCACTTTAGCGAGGTATTCCTACATCCTCTCATCCCGAGTTTCAAAGTCCCCATTGACTTGGCCCACGATCAGTCTAGAATCTGAGTACAACTCAACCATTTCTCCTCCCAGTAGCCTGACCATAGCTACCCTTGCTAGCAGGGCCTCATACTCAGCCTCATTGTTGGTGGCTGAGAATCCCAGTCGTAACGATTTCTCCATTATCATCTTCTCGGGGATGACCAACACAATCCCTACTCCTGCTCCCCTTCGGTTGGAAGCTCCATCTATATAAACTTTCCACGGGGGAACAACAGTGGTCGACATGACCAACATCTCCACAACTGCCTCCCCCTCCTCGGGGGAACCCCCGGTGAACTCTGCCACAAAGTTGGCCAAGATCTGTCCTTTTATGGCGGTCCGAGGCATGTATTTGACATCATAGGCTTCCCAACTTAGTTCCCCATTTAGCTATCCTGCTAGTGTAATCTGATTTCCTCAGTAGGACTTGCAAAGGGAGCTGGGTAAGCACCACAACGGTATGGGCTTGGAAGTAATGAGAAAGTTTCCTAGTGGCATGCACAATGACCAACACTACCTTTTCCAAAGGAAGATAACGCGTTTCAACCTCCTGTAGGGATTTGCTAACATAGTAGACGGGCCTCTGTATACCGTCCTCGTTCCTGACTAGGATGAAGCTAACAGTGTAGTCAGTGACTGCTAGGTATGCATACAACACTTCCTCTTTGTCGGGCAAGGAAAGTATTAGTGGATTGGACAAATATTGTTTGAGGTCCTCAAAAGTCGTTACACACTCCTCGGTCCATTGAATAGCCTTCCACTTGTGAAGCAGCTGGAAAAAAGGACGACACCTGTCTGCAGACCGAGAGATGAACCTGTTTAAGGCAGCTGTCATCCCAGTCAACCACTGCACCTCCTTGGGATTCCGAGGAGGATGTAAACTGTTAATAACCTTGATCTGCTCTGGGTTGACTTCAATTCTGCGGTGAGTAATCATGTACCCCATAAATTTGCCTGAGCTAACCCCAAAAGAACACTTGGATGCGTTGAGGCGTAGTTTATGTTCTCTCAACACTGAGAAAGTCTCTCCCAAATCGGTCAGATGCTCTTCTACCTTCTTGCTCTTAACTACCATGTCATCAATGTATGCTTCCATGTTCCTCCCAATTTGCGTTTCAAACATCCGCGCCACCATTCTCTGATACGTGGATCTTACGTTTTTTAGGCCAAAGGGCATCACACGATAATGATAGTTCCCATTGGGAGCACGAAAGGCCGTCTTCTCCTAGTCGGACAATGACAAAGGTATTTGATGGTAACCATGAAAGAGATCCAGGAAACTCATCCGAGGATGTCCTATAGTGGCGTCTACCAGCTGGTCAATTCTAGGAATGGGGAAGGGCTCTTTTGGGCAGACTTTGTTCAAGTCAGTGAAATCCACACACACTCATTATTTCTCATTTTTCTTTTTAACCACTACTGTGTTGGTCAACCACTCGGGGTAGAAGATCTCTTTAATAGCTCTAGCCTGCTTCAACTTGTTTACCTCTGTCTTGACTGCCTCGGCGTGATCTTTGGATGACCGCCGAGGAGGTTGCTTACGCGGCACAGCCTCGGGATTTATGTTCAACTGGTAACATGCCAGCCCGAGATCGATTCCTGGAACGTCGTACGCATTCCATGCAAAAACATCAGTGGTTGCCTTTAGGAATTTCACCAACTCTGCCTTTTCTATGGGCGGCAACTGCGAGCCTACTTGGAAATACTGCTCCCAATCCAGCCCTATTATCACATTTTCTAGTTCCTCAGATGATTCTCCTGATGGCTCGGTCAGTTGCCCCCTACAGGCCCCTTTAATTGCTATGGGACTGGATCTTCAGTCGCCACGGCAGGAACTGAAGACTGTTGTGTTATTGCTGACACCAGGCACTGCCTAGCCATGGCCTGATCACCCCCTAACTTTCCCACTCTCCCCCGAGTAGGGTAATTGACCTTCAGATGTAATGTTGAGGGCACCGCGCCCACGATGTGGAGCCAGGGTCTAGCTAAGATAGCTGTGTATGGGGAGAACGCTTCTACCACTATGAAATTAACTTGGACCTCCACATCACCGACCTGTACGGGCAGTCTTATCATTCCTCGGGGGACCACCATTTTGCCATCAAAACCCATCAGCGGTGAATCATACCTGTCCAGGTCCTTGGGCCTCAAGTTTAGCCCCTTGTACAAATCTGGGTACATGATCTCTGCTCCACTTCCCTGGTCAACCAGTACTCTCCTCACATCATAGCCCCCAATCCTAACAGTAACCACTGGGGCGTCATCATGTGGTTGAAGGGTTCCCTGCTTATCCTCCTCGAAAAAACTCAAGGTAGGGGTGACCATTACCCTTGCTCTTTTGGGAGTCTGATCATCAGCCTCAATATCACAACCCCCACCTACTGACATAATCCCAGTGCCCGAGGTCCCATCATTCCCTGGCTTGGCAAGAATTACATTGATAGTGCCCCGTGCCGGTGGAGGGGAGCCACATTTATGAAATTCAGCTCCTATGTGGCCGAACTACCTTGCAGGTTGATGTAGAAATTGGTTGAGCTTTCCTGCCCTCGCCAATTGGTTCAAGTGATCTCGCAAGGTTCTGCAATCCTCCGTAGTATGCCCTCGGTCTTGGTGGTAATGGCAATAGAGGCTTTGGTTTCTTCTGGACGGGTCCCCGCCCATCTTATTGGGCTATTTAAAATAAGGCTCATTCTTAATTTTCTCCAGTATGTGATATACCTGTTCTTTAAACAATGAGTTAACCAATTGAGTTCTCGAGGGTGACGTTTGATTAGGAAACTCCCTTCGGGGGCGATTGCCCTGGTATCCACCTCCCCGAGGATCCCTCATCTCCGAGAACGTCTTAGCCTTCCCTTTTCCCTGCACTTGATCATCTTCCACCCGCTTATATTTATCAATGCGATCCATGAGCTGGCGCATGTTCGAAGCAGATTTCATCGTCGACGACTTCCTCAACTCGTGCTCGGCGGGGAGCCCGACCTTAAAAGTCCTCATGGCTACATCCTCAAAGTCTCCATCAACTTCGTTATATGTTTCCCAGTATCTGTTCGAGTAAGTCTTGAGGGTCTCCATTTCCCTCATTGACATAGATAGCAACGAGTCTAATGGTTTGGGGACCCTACTGCATGTTATAAATCTAGCCCCAAACGCCTTGGTCAGCTCCTCGAAAGATCCTACTGACCCTTCCCCCAAGGCATCAAACCAACGCATAGCTACAGGCCCAAGACTAGAGGAGAACACTTTTCACATTAAAGCCTCATTGTTGGCATGAATCTCCATCTTCTGATTAAAGTGGTTGACATGCTCCACAGGATCAATCCTCCCATTGTAAATGGAAAACGTCGGCTGAGAAAACCGCCGAGGAAGTTTAGCCTTGTTAATCCATCTGACGAAGGGTGATTTAGAAATCTATTGTAGGGCCTTACTCATTGCGTCATTCCCCCTGCCATGGTGGGAAGGCCTCTTCTCATGGTCATGACTGCTCCTTTCCCACCTGTCTCTGTGCATAGAGGCTGAAAAGGACTCGTTGGACGGGGTTCTAGACCTTCGGCAGTACGAACGGTCCCTGCTTCCTCTAGAATCACCACTTAGTGAAGGAGAGGGGCTTCTCTTTTCACGCTCCCTGCACCTCAGTTTGCTGCGTAAGCGGTCTATCTCTTGTTGCAACTTCCGCGTTTCCTAATCATATGAGGCGTGGCTCCTAGTATTTGAGTGACTCCACTCGATACGCTCAGTGTGGTAAGACTCTACCACAACGCTTAGGGTATGCTGCCTATCTCTCCTGCGCTCCAAGTTAACAAACTGGTTTTTCCTCCAAGAGTCAACTGACTCCTCCCTATCTTGGCCTACGTTAGCCATAAGTACTTAGGACAAATCCTCCACAACTTGTTGTTCCCACAGACGGCGCCAATTGTAAGGACCAGAAAATTTAGTAGCCCAAGCCCACTTAGAATAGTGGGTTGTGCAGTTCAACTTTGGCCTAAATCAATAAAATTTGTAAGAGAAGGGAATGAACAACAACAGAGGGCCTTGCTCGAGGACAAACACAGGGAAGAATAAGGTTTATATTAAGAAATAGATGAACATTCAGCTCTCCACAAGCTCGCCTGGGGAGGCTATTTCTACACAAAAGTAATACTGTTCACTCTCTTCTCTCAATACTCTTCTTTCTCTTTTCTTCTCTTTTGACTCGATCCCTTTTTCAGTGCTCTCTCCTTTTCTTATATACTTCTACTCCTATCATATCTTAACCATCCATTCTCACCTAACCCCCATCCTTTCATGACACTTGTTACTTTTAACATCTGAAGAAAATGGTGGAAAGAATCTGCTTAGCTGTGACTTATATTGTTCAGGTCACTTCCTCATCAATGCGGCTGATAAAACTGTTGCCCACCATTTAATGCAGATGCAACAGGCTACACCAAGCTAAAAAGCTTCCCCAATGTCCACTGACTTCCTTTCTCTTCAGGCTCCAGCTTCAACTTAGAACACTAGAGTATTTGACTTATCTGTTCCCTTCCTCAGGCGGCTTTCTTCCTTGGGCCCATGGCTCGGGGCATTCCTACACCAATGCTGCAACCCTTCAACTTCATCATCGATCCTCGGGCACCCACAGAAACTATTTAGCAAAATGCCCTTGTTTTTTAAACTCGATTTTAACAAAATCGAGTTCGGTGTAAAACTCGATATTCTTAAAATTGAGTTCAATGTATATTTTTAAGTGGAACTTGACAATGTCAAGTTCCACTTAAATTTAAAAAAAAAAAAAATTTAAGTGACAAAATATGCATAAAACTCAACATTGCTAATGTCGAGTTCCACTTGTAACTCGATTTTGTTAAAATCGAATTTCAAAAACAGGGATATCTTGCTAAATAGTTTCAAAACAAGGGCATTTTGCTGCATAGTTTGCAAATTAGGGGCAAATGCCAATTTTCCCCCAAATAACAAGATTCCCTGTTTTTTCCTCAAAATAAAAAAAATCCATATTTGGGTTTCATCATTTTGCATACTAAAATATCATCACAAAAATTCTTAAACTCTCTAAAATACCCCTATCTTTTAGTTAAATAATTTTAAATTAAAAAACACAAACATGTTAAAAAAGTAATTTACTATTTTTAAAAATGTTCCTAAATTTTAGGCTTTTTCCTTTCTCTTCTCCATTCTAAATTACCACGTTTTATATTAATTTCAAATTTTCAAATAGTTTCTTACATTCACATCAATCACTAACTCACTTACAAATACTTTAAAAATAAATAAATAAATAAATAAAAACTCACTTACAAATAACTAATTGAAAAAAAAAAATCATGTAGAGAAAAATCATAAAAATTATGGCACTATCTCTATCTTACTTTTAAACATTATGATACTAAACCCCCAAAAAAATAAAATAAAAAAGAGCATGCGCTAAGCGTGTGTGATGAGGCTAATGTTTTATACTATGTTTCTAAAATATCGAAATGATCATGTATAAACTATCCTATATATAAGATATTTAAATTTTAAGTTATTTGTATTTTTTTTTAGAGAGTTTCAACTTATGGCATCTGCTCATGATAATAATTCTTTATTATCAGATCAAGACACTAATCAGTTATTAGTGTAGACGGAGATTGAACCCCAGATCTCTTATACAACCATCAGAGACTTTACCAATTGAGTTAACTGGAACCCACTTGTATTTTAAAATTTGATATATAACATAAACCTCTAAATAAAATAATAAATAATATATGATTGACATTTTCAATCAAGTTTGAAAATGTCAATCATATATTGAATAAATAATTTTAATATATATTTATATATATATGTGTACATATGTGTAATGTATAATATAATAAAAGTATATCATTAATGATATTATTAATAAATAGATTTTTGAGAGAATCCAAGCTTATGTGCTAGCAATAAACAACATGTTTTGGATTAAGTCCAAATTGAACCTGGCAAAGAGAAAAATAATAGAAAAGATTAAACAAATAAATAATTAAAAATAGAATGCAACTTTGTTATGGACACCACTTTTTTTACAACTTATTGTAATTACAAGATGTGAGTGGTAGATAATCAGAACACAAAACTCCAACTAAGAGCACCAATATGGTGTCGGCACCAATCAGATAATGCCCTTAGAGAAAGAAAAGTATATATTTTAATGGGAGATTGGGATACAATGATATAGCTAGAGCTATTGCACCATGCAATTCCTCTCACATCATTTTCACTTTTTCAAAATTATTAACTTTTTTTTTTTAATTCTCAATTTTTTTTTATTTTTTATTTTAAACTTTCTTGATCCAATAGTTAATATCAAAAGTTAACTTTTTAATTTTTGATCTGAACCGTTAAGAAGGTATTGCATAGTGCAATAGCGGCTATTGCACCAGATCTCAATCCATTTAATTGTGTATCGAAATCAGTCTTGCCATAGCTTGGTGAGGAAGATGGATTTATATGGAAAGTATGCAAAGGTTAATTTCCAACAGTTCAGCCCATATACCCTCAAAACTGGAAAATTGGGCGCCTGAAGAGAGCATAACTGTGAGGATTCTCCAAAGTTTCCATGCTAAAGAACATGGGCCTTGTTATGATTGTCCATCCGCGGACTAGGTGGATGATTGTCCATGCGATCTTGGGGCTTTCTTGACACCGTCCAAGCATAGTCATGTTTAGAATAGACATCCCATCTTTTATAACACAAAGTAAAAAAAAAAAAAAAAAAATCTCTCAAAAAAGAAAAAGAAAAAAAAAAGGTTTATAATTAAAAATGAAAAAAAAAATTTATACATTTACTGTCCTTAGAAAAATTCAAAAGAAGAAGAAGAGATAAACTTTCGTGGATGCTAAATATTCAATAAGGGAATTCTAAAACAATGACGAAACCAGGATTTCAAGCTAGAAGAGGCTGGAGTATAAGCAAAAAAATAAATAAAAAAATTTACTTCAAATAGGCATTCATATAGTATTAACAAATTATATAAATACATAAAATTATTGTATCTTAATACATTAAGATGCAATCATCTACTAACAAAGACAAAAAAAAAACACAAAATAATATTGTTTTTTAATACTAGGTTGGTTAGGATTTTTTTTTTTTTTTTTTTTTTTTTGAAGTTAGAGCATTCACAGAATCACAATAGTGGTGCTAAAAAAATTAGCTTTTAGCAACTCAAAAAGTTACTTTATCTATTTTACCACCTCACTTTACAATTCACCAAACATCAAATGTTCTATTTTTTTACCAATTCATTTAAAAATAATATATAAAAAAAACTCATTAATATAAAAAAGGAAGAGAGAGAGATTTGAGTTTTTTAATTGAAGGAAAAGAGAGAATTTTAATAAAAATATTGTATTTTATTTTTAACAACTTGCTACAGTCAACTGATATTTATATCAATTTACTGTAGTTGCAAAAAATTTAGTTTTAACTTCTCTAATAACACATGGTTTTTTAGTGGTAAAATAGCTTTTTTTGCTAAAATACAATCATCATTGTGAATGCTTTTATTTGTTTTTGGATTGAATAGTTGTTAATTGGGCTAGGCTGATTAGACAAGAGGGGGCCTAAGATTTTGGAAGAGGGGGTCCAACTACAAAATTGAAAAATAAAACAAGTAAAACAATTTTTTTCTTTAGGCCAGGGGGCTGGGCCACCTTGGGCTCCCCTTTGGGTCCATCTCTCTTCTAAAATAAAAATAAAATATTTAATAGGAAAAAATGGTTTGACACCCCCGTAAACTTTTATTTTAACCAATTTACCCCTTAAACTATGCATATGTGCCAAATAGGACCATTTGTTAGCCAGAACGTTAAGTGACAAACAAAACTATCACACACGTGCAAATTAATTTTTAAAAAACAAAAAACAAATGTCTAGACCATTTGGGAGGGGGTGAGAGAAAAACTATATAAAAAAAAAAAAGACAGCCTCATCCTTATCTCCCACTACAGATAAAGCTTAAGCACAAGAGCATACCTAATCAGATCAAACTCTATCAAATAAATTGTAATCAATTGTTATCTATATATGACTATATTCAAATAAATTGTAATCTGTACAACAATTGTAAATACATGTACAAGGTCCCAAAAAATAGTTATGGGAAGCCACAATTATTTTCAGTCTCTACATCTCATTTCTAGTTTCCAAACCCAAGCTGACACTCCTCTTTTACAACTTCTCTCTCTAAACCCATAGATTAGCCACCATGGCTAACTCAAGACCTCCATTGCCATTACAGATCTCTTCTCTAATTTCTCTCTAGTGATTTGTTTCTCTCTGGCCAAAACCTTAGCCTCCATATCTGAAACTCTCAAGTTTTAGCCTCTTAGTTTTAAACCCAAATCTAACCTCCACATCTCAAATTTATGTTTCCCTCTCATAAAACTGAATGGCGAGATTGTCAGTGGGACCATGATCGTCTCTTTCTCCTAGGATTTAAATTGACACTTGATTATGTGGATCGTCTCTCTCCTAGGTTTCTCTCTCTCAAAATTGTTTTCTCTCTCATCTCTATGGGTCTCAGGCGATTGAATTGGGTGATTTTAATGCTCACATGCATGTCATGTGAGTATTCCGTTAGTTTATTAACAGCAGACCAATTGAAGTACTAATTTGGCACATGAGTAAAGTTTATGGAGTAAATTGACTAAAATAAAAGTTCAGGGGGTGTAATGGCCACTACGTTAAAGTTTAGGGGGTGTGAGGGCATTTTTCCCTATTTAATAAGGTCATCCAGCCCAATCGAAAAAAAGAAGCCCTTCATTGATACTCAATTTTTTTTTTTTTTTTTTTTTGATGAACTAAAAAACTTTATTCCAAAAAAAAAAAAGATTACAATACACCAGGTAAACTTGCCTCAACCCTGAGGACATCACTCAAAAAAGAAACCCTTCATCAATACTTAATTAGGTTCAGCTTATAAGGAGGCAATGTACTTTTAAGTAGGAATGGCAACGGGTTGGGTTCGGGGTGGGTTTTTTTATGCCTGAACCTGCCCCGCGGGCTCACCCCGGAAACCCAAATCCGCCCCGTTTAATAAACGGGTTTTTTTTAACCCCCAAACCCGCCTCGTTGGGCCCTGCCCAAATTTGCCACTTCAGGGCCCAATCCTAAGTCCCTGAAGGGCCTAAACCGTGGCCCATTTTTTTTTAAAAAAAAATCAATAGCATTTGACAGCAAAACCACATAAATCTAAAACAATTTAATTTCTCATTTCTCATTTTCCCTTTCAAAATTACAATCCCAAATACAAAAATCCTAAATACATAATCATCAAAATAAAGTTGACAATGAAATAATACATAAAAATTACAAACCCAAATACAGAAATCCTAAATACATAACCCAAATACATAAAAATCCTTCATTTTTCCTTTTACACCAACATAAAACAACAACTGATCTGCCCTTTACAACCCCACTATTTCAGCCCCTTCAAAACTCCACAAACAAAACCACAACACACCTGGAAAACCCAACAAAAATCCCTCCTTTTTCCAATCAAGGTGAGGTGAGGGAGGCAGGGAGAAAGGATCGGTGTCTGTGGCAAGGTGGAGGAGTGGTGGCACGGTGAGGGAGGGAGGAAGGATTGGTGTCTATGGCGAGGTGGAGGAGCAGTGACGCGGTAAGGAGGCAGCAAAGATAGATCGGTGAGGTGGAGAAGGGACCGGCGACGGCAAGGTGGAGGAGGGCGACGGTAGCAAGTGAGAGTGAGAGTGAGCAAGAGGGAGGCTGTTGAAATTTGAGAGTGAGTGATGAGAATGAAGGATTAGGATTAGGGTTAGAGATAGTTAGTATTTATAGTTAGGGCTTTTAAAATTTTTTAGTATAATATATGTATACGAGTCGAATTCGGGTCAGGTATGCATAATACTTGCACTTGACTCGAACCCACTACGGGTTGGGTTTCTAAAACCCAAACCCACTCCATTTGCTTCACGGGTCGAGTCGGGTACCCGCGGGTCAGACAATTTTTGCCATCCCTACTTTTTTTTTTTTTTTTTTACAAGATAGAATTTCTACTCTAGCCTAATCTAAGTGTATATGTGTGTGAAACTCCCTCCTGGAGACTTGAACCCCGGCCTTTACCCCCCATACCACACAAGCATTTATACTTATGGAGTGACCACCGCACCAAAGGTGCACAGTAATTGCCATCCTTGCTTTTAAGAAAGTCCATGCTCCAAGCTCATGCCCCCAAGTAATAATGTACACAACCATCTCCCAAACATTAATAATGGTTAAAGTGGAATGCAATAAATGATTTTTTGACTCACCCAGAAAGTCAAAACCAAAACTAAAGAATGGTAAAAGCATCTTAAGTCCAATGTATTATTTTTTTGGTTTTGTTTTTTTTAATTTTTAATTTTTTATACTCTCAAATTTATGCTTACAGTTAGAGAAACAAAAACTTTGGTTAAAATACAAATGCATCCATCTGTTGAATTGTCATTTTCGCACTTTAAACTTTCTCATTTTAATGCTTGAAGTTTAGGCTTTTTGTCAATGTAGGCCCTTTTGTCCCATAAAGTCCATTAACTACTGAAAAAAAAATGTTTTTAACACTAATAAACTAATAAAAATCATTTAAATAAAAACTCTATATATAAAAAAAAAAACTAAATTAAACTTAGTCAATGGCTAAGCATAGAGGAAAAAAATTGTGCAAAAAGCATCATTAGTACTGAAACTCAGGCGCGCTTTATAAACTCTCCCTTCTATCATCATTCTCTCTATTTTCTGTGTCTCTATTGGGGTTAAGCAATAACAAGAGTTTGTTTAGATATTTCACAGTTTTTGGTAACTTATTTGTATAATATTTATAAAACAAATATATAGTTTTTGGTAATTTTTATGTTAAAAGTGTGATAAAAAGTTAAAAACTAGTTGATTTTCAAAAATGTTAAAACTTAAAAGTTAGATTATTTGCAATAAAAAGAAACTGAGACAAAAAGCAATGCTAAATGAACAAAGTGGATGGTTATGCTGACAAGGCTACAACACTTTTTGAATGAATTTGAAGGTGGAGGCTGGCGGTAGTTAGATCTGACTAGTAATTAAGATTTTTGGGATGGACAAATCTTCTTCAACCTTGATTTATAAAACTATTCACGTGTATTATTTAAACAAGTTACATGACTAATTAAAAATGTCATATGACTAAAAATATACTTAAATGATCTTTTCGACTGCCATATAGTTGGTTGGAGAAGTTTCCTCCAAACTGATTTGGAGGAAAACATTTGTAATTGTAAATGATTACTGAAATCTTAGCAACTAAATTGATGCAATAGAGCTCTTGAAAAGAAAATATATAAAAAGGACTAGACTAATCACATTTGTAATTGTGAATGACTGATCCGACTGAAATTCCAGGAACTAAATTGATGCAATTGAAATCTTAAATTTTTTTTTTTTAAACGATCTTTTATAAATTTTGAAGGACTAAATTGTATTTTAGCCAAAACTTGTTTTGGGTGCCGAAAAAAATAAGAGCTATCCTCACATCCCAATAAAATCATGTGTTGGTTGGATGTCACTCCTAATGTCACATCCATGAGAGAAAATATTGAGCTTATATTAAATTAATGAAGCTAGACTCTCCAACTAGATATGTCTAAAAATACGAAAAAGATATAAGGGGGTTATGAGAATGTTTGTTAAATACAAAGCCTATAAAAGACTTTCACATGACAAGTTTCCATAGAAGATCTGAGATGTCTATATCAAATCAACCAACAAATAGTATTTACACAGCATTTATTACATATTTCTTTACCTGGATATCATTCTGCTCAATCAAATATGAGAGAGAGAGGGAAAGATTATCAAGGTTATATCATATGCTAATCCCATTATTTCTTACTAATGTATATGGCAAATTCCTATAAGGACAAGTAATTGATGTAACGTTGAATATATTGCATGGTAAGGAAGTCTGTGATGCACCATTTGGCAGTGGAGTGTGATTGCTAGGATTAGGATCCTATGACTGCTACGTGGAAATTGCTGGTGGACTGTCCAATATTTTTGTCAAACATCTCAATCCCTTTCTTGTCAAAAAAAACCTCAACCCCTTCATTTTGCTTATCATTTAACCAGCTAATAGCTTCAATAAAAAATAGATAAAAAATAAAAACAAGAGATTTAGAATTCAATCCCATTTACTCTAAAAACTAATTGATGTTTTGACTTAATAAAAAAAAAAAAAAATCATTATAATGTAGATGTCATAGGTTTGAAATAATATCTTATTTATTGGATTTATCAGAAAATAATTGTCACGTTTTACATAGATAAGCAAGACCAAATTTCTCATGACAATTATAGATTATAGTACAATCCTTGACTCTTTCCTTAGCTGTTAATAATTTGATTGTTGCTGGATACCAACCTTGCTTTGCCAAAGAGATGAGAATTGATCTTCTTTTATAAGCCTCGCCCAAATCAATAGCGGCCATCATATAGGTGGTGGAAACATGAACTCTAAAAAATTCATGCTTGAATACAGTGAATAGACCTTTAGTCCATTCACAAAGCAACTAATCGAAAATTATTTGGTCAATAGTACAGTCTTGCACTTCGTGTTGTGACTGTTGTCAAAAGCTGCATACATGATACATGGTAGGGCCAAATGTGTACAAAGTGCCTTCATAAACTCATCCAATACTTTATCATTAGTCAAATTGAATATGAAAAATAGATCAGATTGGATCTTCTTCATCAAAGTAAGGAAATTTGAGACCCGTGATTCGTGGTTGGTCAATAATCCTTTAACTTGTGTCTACTACATATTGGTTGAACCTCTTCATTCTAGACTATGTGATAGGTAGGTAATATTTGAAATCTATGGTCACGCACTCTCATTTGTGGCTTTTCCATGTTTCTTAGAAACTCTTAACTAAATTGAAAATTACACTATTTAAGTTTGGGATCTTTTGGTTTTACTCTTTTATGTTTAGAATTTAGAATTTTCATCTCGTTTGGTCTATTTTTAATTTTGTCCTTTCATCTTTGTTTGTTAAAGACGTAAGTGTTAAATGCCACCTAAGTTCAAAATGATATAGTTTTATCATTCAAAATTATATCATTTTAATTTTAAGCCTATTTGGAGCTTTTTCTTGTAAAAGGAAAGTCCACCTTTTCAAAAATGCGACCCTTCTCACCAGTTTCATTACAAACTTTATTATTATTATTATTATTAAAGGAGCTGATTTCTTCCTCACCAAATACTCCAAAAGCCTATTAGACCACCCCCCCAAAAAAAAGAAAAAGAAAAAAAAGGTTTAAATCACTCTTAGAAAAAAGAAAGAAAAAAAGATTTAATCACTCTTAGAAAGAAGAAGAAAAAAACCCTTCAAATGGGTACTTAATCTTAGTGTCCACTTGAACCGTGTATATTGTTGATCAAAAGTCCAATGCCAAAAGGTACGATATTATTATACTTGAAAAAAAAAAATATTAAAGTACACTTTTGACCTTTAAAATTTAGAGTTGTTTTATTTTGGCATTTCATGAAAGCATTATTAGCCAAATCTATTCTATTTTCCAAAAATACTAGTCTAGTCACAATTAAGGATTCTTATAATTGTTAATAAACCTCGAATTAACCCAATATAGTGGTGTCCATGGGTTGAGTTCAGTCGGATTCCCCCTAAACTTGCGCTTGACCCGATTGGATTGGGTCTTAGAACCATGCACTCATTGCAGAGTATGGAATATGGGTTGTCAATCGAAAAAAAAAAAAAAAAAAAACCCAATTTGGAACTGTCAGATCGATTGAATCTAATATCTCCTTCAATGGTGGTAGTTTTGTGTCATATCTTAAATCTTCATTGAATTTTGATGAGATTTCACTAGATTAGCAATGGTTTGGCTAGATCTGATGAAGATCTCACCAAATTTGGTGGAGATCTCATCGAAACTAGTAGATCTTTGTCAGATCTGGTGATGTTCTTCATGGATCTGACAAAAACTTGAATGGAGAACAGTAAAAGGGTGGAGGACGATGATAGCTTATGACGATCAGAATCAGGTCTTTGCCTGAAGAACTCGCCATTCGAACCTATAATATCAATTATTGTCAATCAACAACTATCAGTTTACCAAAGGATAGCTTGGATTGGACAGATTTCAGTTTGGATTTGGACGATGGTAGGTTGAGTGGGTTTATTGGATTAATAAGTTGTTGGACAACCCTGACCTAGTCCATGCCCAATGTAGGACTAAGCACACACTTAATTAATATCTCAAAAAATCAGGGGCATCACAATTTCTGTTAGCTTTTAGACCCTCCCCCCCCCCCCCCAACCCCCAAGGTTTATTCACTTAATCTTAATCCCACTTGAACAATATTATTTACAATGGAGATCTCAATTGCACACCTAATTTCACAACATGCTAAGGTATCAAGTCGTGATCTGTAGAGAAAAGAGCCAAATGCTTCAAGAAGATTGTGCCTCCAAAAGGAAAAACTCAGTTGAACAACTTGGGCAAAACTTTCATTAATTGTAGTGGAGCTTTAGAAGCAAGCCAATTCTAAATAAGTAATGAAGTACAAGTGAAAACATTGTTTTTTTAGAGCTAAAATTGATTTCTAATTAACTTGTCAAGTTTGTTTTTATTGTATTAGGGACCTTATAATTTATTTATTTTATTTTTATAAAAGAGCCTTAATTGTGAGTATCAAAACCAATTTGTTTATCTTTGAGTCCCCAAACAATAACATTACACATATTTGCAATTAGTTTGTAAATTGGACTTAGAAACGTATATTCTAGAGAAATAATTGATCAGCCAAAAAGAGAGAGAAATAATTGATCAAAGGACTGATTAATTCCTAATAATTACCAGTGTCATAGATCTCCAAAAAAAGAAAAGAAAAAGAAGCCAAAGCCATATCACCTTCTCTTAAAAGATACTCCATTTCACTTTAAAAAATACACTCCATATTCTTTTCTAAAATGATTAGTTAAGAAATTATTGTTTTTCATTAAAGGAATAAAAATAACTTTTTGTTATGTTTTATTTTTTATTTTTTATTTATGGTTTTTATTTTCTAACAAAGCGCAGCTAAAACATGAAGAACAAGAACAGTCGTGGAGAAGTGACAAGTCCCATATTCAAGGGCGGGAATAATGCAATCTCCATTTGAAAAAGTAGGTACCTATAAGCTAAGCTCAGCAACATTATAAAAACTAAGTTACAAACGTAGGTGTAGACTTTTTTAATACCACTCCTCCTAACTACATGTTCTCACATGGCCCCACTTTTTTATTTTTTCTCAATTATTTTGATTTTTGAACACACAAACAAAAGTAAACTAAAAAAAAAAAAAAGTTAAAAAGTAAAAACAAATACGAAGTACAGTATTTCAATATTCTCCATGTGTCTGTCTTCTTCATCAATCCCTATACAATACTCTACATTTTCTTCTGACATTCCTCATCAGATCTCTGCACATTGTCAAAGCTTGTGTGCGTTCTCTGATTTTCATTCAGCTTCCAGAGGCCTAGTTTTTGCGGTTTGGCTTTGATGGGATTCAACATTTTCAGCTATCTCGAAATGGGTATTCTCATTTTTTTGTTGGTTTTCATCATGTGATATGTATTGAATTGTATTCGAAGTGGGTCTTTGGCTCTTTCTTAGTTTTCTTCAAGATATTTTGAAATGTGGGTTTTGTCTATTTCATACTCATCTGTGGTCCTCTCCCAACTTTTTATTTTTATTTTTAATTTATTTTTGGGTTTTTTGTCTGTCTGTCTCTCTCAGACACAGACACAGACACATACACACGCACACACATATCGTATGGCGTAAAATTTGGGGAATTTGGTAGGTAACGATAAACAGTTTGATAGAATATTGTGCTTGAAGTAAGTAATTGTAATTAGTTATATAGTTCAAATAAATTGTTGTTATTGCTTTTCCCTTTCTATTTCAGACTACATGGCCTTTCTCTTTCTTCTGGGTTGGTGTAAAAAGGTTTATAAGTTTTTAATTTTGTTCAAGGTAGATTGGACTGTGGAGTGAATTGTAAGTAAAGCTGGTAATTACCAGTATATCCAACCTCTTTTGGGTTAAACAGTTGGTTATATCTTATTGCTTCTTTTGGTTGCTTACAACCGTTTGGAAGCTCAGAATTTCCCATACAACACAAACCCTTGACAGGGCTTTTATAGTTGTGGATGATGTGCTTGTTCCCTTGTTTTAATTGTAAGATTTTCATTTTAAATTTCAAGCAGTGAAGGTTCAAAGTTTGTTAGCTCTGGTGTTGTTGTTATTTGGTGGTTGTTTCTCAATGTAGCACTTATGGTTGCTGGTTTTTTATTTATGAAGTTGTAGATGAAAGTCTATGTGAGAGGCTACTGAGGTGAGGCTTTGCTGGGATTCAAAATGGACCGGCGGAGCTGGCTATGGCGAAGAAAGTCTTCAGAGAAGAGTCCTGGTGAGACCGAGAGTTCGGGATCATTATCTTCTCATTCTGAAAGATTTTCTGATGAGCAGGTAGGTGGTTTTGGGATTTGTGGTGTGATGGAATCCATTTGATGAATTGGGTTGTTGAATTGTATGAAAAACTGGGATTTACATAGATAATGATCATTTCTTGTCCAATTCATTCTTTTTGATCCCTTTTGTTAATGACTATTTGTAGGCAATTTCTTTTCTGTACAAAAAAGGAATTATATTAAATGTAGTTCAAATGTCTTAACTCATTTTGTTGAAATATTCATGCCATTATAATCAGAAATCACTTCTTTCTTCTCTTTTCCTTTTTCTCTTTTGTTTACTTATTAATGACTCTGGAAAGTTGGTGTCATGGGACTTTTTTTCCATGTATCAAATATGCTCTGCAATGACGAAAACTATCTAGACCAATGTGATCACAGAAGCAAAAGGTGGCAATTCTAAAAGTGTATGTCTTGACTCTTGAGTTCCTCCAGGGTGTCCATGAAAATAGTTATGTGAGTGTGTGGATGTGGAAGCTTAAAGCATTGATTTATACTAGTTGATGGATAAATTAAGACAAGAAAAAACTGTAATCACCTGCTGGGAGGGGCAGGGGTTGAGTTATACAACAGTGAGTCTGCGATGAATTTGCTCTCTGATTGATTACATTCTATGTGATTGACTCTCATAATATTCAGTTAACTGGTCAATTAATCTAAAGTATTGACTATTAAACTATATCAGTGTTGTCTAAACTCTAAACAAAATTGTTCAGTTGAAATACCAAAAACTAAAGTTGTTAATAGCCATTTCCACATGAAGCTTGGCTTGTTTTCCTGCAACAGAACTATCAACCTGTTACCTTTCCTCTTTCAACTTTCAAGTGTGATACCTTATAATAGGAATTTTTATGGACAAAGTTTAGCTACAAAATTGGTTGTAGTCTAAGGCTACAACCTTACTCAATAAAATAAACATTACTATATATTTTGAAAATTTAATCGTTAAATTGCATGTTCTTTACGCTCTTAATACATATATCAAATTTTGTGTCAATTGGATATTATTTACTATGTGATCTATAAGTTTATATTTTATGCATAATTTTAAACTACACAAACTTGCAATTTATTGATGACATAACTATTGATCTTTAATTTTCTAGAAATTTTGTAAGCATGGAGGATATAAGAAGAAGATGTAATCAAATGGTGGATTTATCAAAATTCAGATCCAATAAAAAGATATTGAGTAAATTTGTAGACTTAGGCTACAACCAATTTTGTAACTAAATTTTGTCCAATTTTTATAGACCCAAAGATGCAAACAATATAAAAAAACTCAAGATACCTTGTCCCATAACTTTTATTTTATCACGGAATATAGGATTATCACGGAATATTCCTCTTAACCAGGGGAAAACCTAACAAATCTTTTAATGATTATTCAGATAGATGAGATAATTCAGCTTTTTAGTCCACATCTTTGGGATGCGTTTTGTATGTGGAGTTCCTCTTCCCTTCCCTAGCACATATAAACTTCTCTTCATAGTTATTTCTCTTTACAAATATTAATTTTCCCTCATTGGCTTTCTTTTTTACTTTAAGTGTTCTTTCTATCTTCTTGGTCAATTTTTCCATATGTTTAATTCTTAGTTCATCATTCTCATTGCCTGTTTTACTTTGATTCTTGTTGTTTTATTCATATTATCTTCACTCATAATTTCATTTCTTTCAATACTTTGAATCAACCTTTGTCCCTCAATTTGTATTTACTTCAAACATTCACTTTTCTGTGAAATTAGACAAGTTGAACTGATAAAACAATGAAAGAAAGGGTCATCGGCAACAATTGTTGATATGGAAAATAGAGAACATTGAATAGAGTTAAGAAATTTCATCTTTAGCTGTTGGAGTTAGTTCACTGTGAAGCTGCAAACTTGAATATCAAGAAGTCACAAATCAGTTTGGCAATGAAATTTTCAAGGAACAAGGGCTTTATTGATCACTTTGTTTTCATGGTCTCGTGAGAATAAATTATTCTGCAATTCTCACCTTATCAGATTCGGAGGTGACATAAGCTATGGATGGAATGTACTAATAAAAGATGCAGATATTATCAACTTAAGCCTTGGGTTCCTTTGAAGAAAACAAAGGAAATGAGATGTTAAAACAATATGGGAACTTTAGCTGTAGATAGGTTTTCTCGTTCTCACCACTAGTTAGAAAGTGTTCTGAATCAAGCATGTCCTGAATATATTTTATTCTCTGATAATAGTTATTATTTGAAATTATAAATATATATGTGATTCCTTGCAGTGCGAGTGGTCTAGATGAGCTTTGTATGAAATTTGTGGTGTTGTGTGCTTCCTTGACTCAATTATAATTCCTTTAAAGGATGAATGTTGTGATCTAGAAATGTTGCATGATTTTGGTCTCTTGTAAGTTTCAGATTGGTTTTGCCCTTCGAATGATGTGGTAGGACAAAATCTTATTTTATTTACTATGTTGTGAAAGGCATATCCAGCTCAAAGTACTCAATCACCAGAAGTCACATCTAAAGTTGCAATTGTTGATGAAGAAGCTAATGATAGTGTGAAGACCTTAACGGAGAAATTATCTGCTGCTCTTCTGAACATTAGTGCCAAAGATGACTTGGTAAAGCAGCATGCCAAAGTTGCAGAAGAAGCTGTCTCAGGTATTCTCTCTTCAACTGTTTTTATTCATGAAATTTCTCTTAAACAATGGTGGCCAAAAAAAGATGTAGAACTCCTATTGGAAATTAGGTTGCAATATTATTTTTGTTACATCAAATAAATCTGAACTTGTGTTGTGAAAAGGTAAATTTAGGGTCACACCATTTCTGAAAGTCCAAGAACAAATTTCAGGGAGAAATATTGTTAAACAATATTGAGGGAGGAGTGACGTGTGAGGTTATAATCAAGACATCATGTTATGATGTTTATTTCAAAAGAATATATTTTTGTTACATTTTTCCCCTTAAATCATATTTATCAAGTATTCGCATGAATTATTAATCAGGAATTGATATTAAAACTTCCAGGAACACAAAGTTTAGGGAGTCTTTTTGTTTTTGTTTTTGTTTTTTAATAAGTTAGGAAAGATATTTACCAATCTTAAATAGGTATATTTAAAGTTTAATTATTATGGGAACACTTTTTGTTTGGTGTTTGGTGAGCTCCTCTTTTTAGGGGCTATTACTTGTTGATTTTAAATTTACTTTAGTGGCCACCATATGTGTGTAATAAACTGGTTTCCTTGATTGCCTTTCTAATGCTAGGCTGGGAGAAGTCTGAAAATGAAGTATTAGCTTTAAAGCAACAACTTGAGGCTGCCAACAAGAAGAACTCAGCTCTTGAAGATCGTGTTGGTCATCTTGATGGAGCATTGAAAGAATGTGTGAGGCAGCTTAGACAATCCAGAGAAGATCAAGATAATAAGATCACCGAAGTTGTTGCGAAGAAAACTCATGAATGGGAATCTACAAAGTCTGAGCTTGACAGACAGCTTTCTGAGCTTCAGGCTCAACTTCAGGCTGCTAAAGCTGAAGCCGCTGCTTCAATTGATTCTGATCTCCACCCAAAGCTTGAGGCTGTAGAGAAAGAAAACTCAGCCCTCAAACTTGATCTCCTTTCTCTAGCTGAGGAGATAGAAATCAGGATTATGGAGAGGGACTTGAGCACACAGGCTGCTGAAACAGCCAGCAAACAACATCTAGAAAGCATCAAGAAGGTGGCTAAGCTTGAAGCTGAGTGCCGCAGGCTAAAAGCTACGGCTCGTAGAGCTTTCCCTGCTAATGATCACAAGTCCTTTACTGTCTCCTCAGTTTGTGTGGAATCTTTCACAGATAGCCAGTCGGACAGTGGGGAAAGGCTACTTGCGGTTGAAACTGATATGCGCAAAATGAGTCGCTTGGAACCTAGTTATTGTGAATCAAGCCGTTCTGACTCATGGGCATCTGCTCTAATCGCAGAACTTGATCAGCATAAGAATGAGAAGGCTCTTGGGAGGAGCCTTACGGTCTCTTCAGTAGAAATCAATCTCATGGATGATTTCCTTGAAATGGAAAGGCTTGCAGCTTTGCCAGACACAAAAAGTGGGAGCCGTTCCCTTGAAAAAGGGCCTGCTTTGGATCAAGCCAATGCTGCTGAAAGCCCTATGAAAGCAGAACTTGAAGCCATGATTAACAGGACCGCTGAACTGGAGGAAAAGTTAGAGAATTTGGAGGCCGAAAAAGTGGAATTCCAGATAGTTTTAACTGAATGCCAAAAGCAGTTGGAGACATCAAGGAGTCAGCTTAAGGAAGCAGAGGTAAGGTTGGTAGAACTGCAGACTCAGTTAGCACTAGTGAACGAATTAAAGCTGGCGGCAGATCAAGAAGTAAAGGTTACCCAAACAAAATGGGAAATGGCAGAGTCACAACTCAGAGTTGTTGAAGCTGAGGTCAAAACCTTGCATTTGAAAGTTGGTTCATTAGAAGAAGAGGTTGAGAAGGAGCATGCTTCTTCAGCAGAAAATGTGGTCAAGTATCAGAAATTGGAGGATGAACTTTTAAGAATGAAAAGAGAAGCCGAGCTCCACCGTGAAGCTGAGCTCCTGCGTTTGACAAACACTAATGGTGAATTGAAGATAAAGCAGGTTAGTTTGCTAAGACATAAATAATAATCTGTTCTTATTTAGAATACAGGACTATATATATATATATATATATATATATATATATATATTGAAACTCATCAAATTCCTTTTGCAATTTTAATATATTTAAAATGCAGAAAATCATGTTAAGTTCCTATTAGGAAACAGTACCAGTAGTGTTAAATGTTAATGACACATTGGCTGTTTAAAATCCATGAATGCCTTATTATTAGCGCATGATTGGTAGTGACTACTGATTTCATACAGCTGTTATGACCCCATTTCAAGTATTTACAAGAAAAAGAAAGCATATGCAGCGGTCTCTGTTGGAAAGTCTTCCTTAAAAGATGACGTGCTACAATGCAAATTATGTAATACTTAAGAGATATGTTATTACTTGTTTATGTCTGGTAGGCGGATGATGCGATAACCCATTTTCATTAATTAGGCCGCATGACCATGCTCGCAGAACTACCAATTAGCCTCAAGTTCAATTTTCAACTTCTGAAACTGAGTCTTTCAATTTTTCTGTTAAGCTACTTGACCACAAAGTAAGATTTAGGTATTTCCTGTTAGCAGTTTCGAGATGGTCCCTACTCCCTAACCAAATAAAAGCAATTATGCTTTTAAGTTGTAAAAGTACATCTGAAAGCTACCATGCAGTAGGTACGTGATATGGATTATTACCATCTGCTATGGCTGTTGATGTGCTGCCCATTTTAGTTAACTAGTCTTTGCATGATACTGCTTGCGGAACTGTCATTCTGCCAATTAGTTTCAAGTTCAATATCTTCATTCCCAAATAGAGTCCTACCCTTCTCTGGAAGCTACTTGATTTAAGTCTGCCACAAAGTAAAAAAAGGTACTTTTGGTTAAGATTTTTGGAGATACATTCCCAACCAAATGAAAGCAAATATGCCTTCACAGATAGAAAGTAAATTTGAAAGCTAATTGAGCAGTTTTTAGAAGTCATGTCTTGAAAGACCCCCTTAAACTGCTAAACTGAATTGGGACTATAAGAAAAAAAGAAATCAGAGGCCTGACAAATCTGCATCTTATAGATTTCCAATTGAGCAAACAAGTGCTTTTAAAAAAATACCAACTGCTTTCCTCAATATACTGGTTTGATATCTTGATGTTTATGACAGGAAAAGGAACTTGCAGCGGCTGCGAGTAAATTTGCAGAGTGTCAGAAAACAATTGCATCCCTTGGCCAGCAGTTGAAGTCTCTTGCAACACTGGAAGACTTCCTGATTGACTCTGAAAAGCCTTTGGAACTCACTAGTGAGGGAATTCAAGGGCCTAAAAATAGTAGAGAACCATTGAAATTGCAAATTAGCAACCTGAATTTGCCAAAAAGAGATTCTGACTCTATGAAAATAGTCAGTGATGGTTCAAGTCTTTCAATGAACAGTTATGAAAGTGAGTCATCATTATCACTAAACCCATCCAATGCCTCTGAGAAAACCCGAAATGGGTTTGGGAAGTTTTTCCCTAGAAATAAGAGTGTGACTCGGAATGAAAATCTGTGAGAATGATAAACAAGAGAAATTGATAGAAAATTAGTAGGCTTGAATTTTTCGTTGTAAAGTTGCTTTATTTGTTCTTATTACCAACACTGTAGATTCAATGCTTGCGAATCAGCAGTTGTATTTACATACAAGGTGCATCTTGGAGAACAGAAATTGTTCAAAGAAGTTATAGTGATACGTCAAGTTCGAAATTAGAATTTCTAATTGCTTTTTAAGTTTTAACTGCATTTATGCTCTTGGTTTCAAGTAATCGGCATCTTCAAAAGCATTGATGTTAAGAACGGGGAGTGTTCTACATAATTAATGAGTGGCTTATTTGAGCTACACGTATGGTGCATTTAACCTTTTTTATCCAAAATTTGTGACTGGTGAGGATGGCAGTTGATTGATTTTTTATTTTTCGAATAGAGAAAAAAAGAACAAGGTATTTTCCAGGATTTATACATTAAGAAGGGGTTGTCATTACAATTATGGGGATTATTAGTATAATGAGTTGTGTTGGTCTTGGGCATTTTGAGAAAAGCTAGATACAAAAAATTTGACAACTGTTGATGTGGCAGATTGTTAGTGGTAGGTAAAAAAGTGATGTTAATGGTGGACTCAGATGAGAACCAGTAAAAACGCTTTGCCAACTCAACTATTGTGAAAAATATAATGAATTCTTTTGTATATGTAGCATTGTTGGGGCATTTCTCTGGGATTGTAAATACAATGAATTGCTCTGGTGGTTGGGGGTCATGTCCAGTAAGCAAACAACTTGCAGAGTGTGATTTTGGTGGCTTTACATTTCAATTTGACTTGGATTTGGTTCCAAATGTGTGCCAATCCCTCGGTTGTAATTGGTAGACAGATGTGAATTATGTAATATATATTTGACTAGCAGTCTAGCACCTAATATTTTCTTCAAATGAGTTTCAATTTATTGAATGCATAATTGATGTCTAAAACAGTTGCTTTTTTAATGGTGAGATCAACCCACAATTATATACTAATTTATAATCGATACTGTAGATTCAATGCTTGTGCATGAAAAAAACAAATAGGCAAAAAAAGGGTATTGGGGTGAGAGAGGCTCGAACTCTCGACCTCAGGATCACTCAGAAGCTATGAGACCTACGCGCTAGCCAACTGCGCCACCACCCCAGTTAAGTCTTTGCTATTAATCATATTAATATGTACGTAATATATGGGATGAAATGAATTGTTAATAATTATCCCGCTGAAACAAACTACTAAAAAGTAAAAACATTACAGAACCACAGATTAACATGGGCTGCAATACTATACCCCTACTCCAATTATAATATTAGACCAATCATATGCACCGCTTACTTTTGGTGCGATGGTCACTCCATAAGTATAAGTGTTTGTGGGGTGTGAGGGCCAAGGGTCGGAGTTCAAGTCTCCGGGAGAGAGGTTCACACACATATACACTTAAATTATACTAGAGTAGAATTTCTATCTTGTATCAACAATCATAATATTAAACCAAACCAGAATTATAAAAATTAAGATACACCTCATATGCTACACTACAGTATGCAAGGAAGGACCCCCAATATGAAATTGAGTTTTTGACATTCTTTTACGATTTGTAAGTCTAGAATTAACATCATATTTGATTGCTTGAATGAGACCTTTAGATTTAAATTGCCCGTCGAGAACTATTACAATTCTTGTGTAATGGATATGATATATTGTAGGAGACCATGCAAATGTATTAACTGATTTTATTCCTTTTCTTTTATGGGCTGTTTGGAAGTTTAAAAATGAAGGGAGAGTAGAGTAGAGGGAGGGAGAGTAATTCAATTACTTTGTTTGGAAGTTTTTTAAGGAAGGAGGGGGAGGAGTTTGGAGGGGTTTCAACCACCTCTAACCCCTCATTTTTAATTTCCCAAAATTGGAGAGATTTGGAGGGAGAGTAGAGTAGATAAATTATTGACTAAATAAATTTCCCAATTTACCATTTCTAAATTAATAATAGACCAATGTTGCAAGTTCATTTTTAAATAGGGGTAAATTTGTCTATTTTAATGATTTCCTCTCCTTTCCATCCTAATTTTTAAAACATCCAAACAAGGGGAAGGACTAATTACTCTCTTTCCCCTTACTAATTTTAAAAACATCCAAACAAGGTGGAGGGGAATCATTCCCCTCTACTCCCCTCTACTCTCTTCCCTCTCTAAACTTCCAAACAGGCCATTAGTGTATGAACTATCCAATGAATTTTGTACTCTTTTTTTTTTTTTTTAGAATGAATTTTGTACATATTATTTTGGTAGAGAAATATTCATAGAAAAGATGGTCTCTTTTTTTTTTGTTTTTTGTTTTTTTTTTTTTGAGAATGAATTCCGTACATATTCTTTTGGTAGAGAATTACTTATAGAAAATACATATTCTTTCGTACAATGAATTGGTCAGGCATTTTTCTGGGATTGTAATTATTAGGGATGTGCATGGGTCGGGTTGAGGGGATTTTTTGACCCAACCCATCATGGTGGGTCAAAAAAAATTCAACCTAACCCAACCCATCACATAAATCCAACCCAACCCAACCCACATGGGTCAGGTTGGGTCAGGTTGAACTCATGAGTTTGACAAATTTATTTATTTATTATTATTAAATTGAGTAGAAAAAAATATAAATATTAATATATTAAAAAAACCTAAAGATTAGTATCAATGTAATTCCTTAAAGGCAAACAACACTAATGACTAAACAACAATAGTAATTTATTAGGGTTTGTGTGAACTAATTGGCTTTTATATAGGATAGGAAGAACTGGTTATTTTAAAAAATTTATTAATTATATAATCTATTATATATATATATAATTAGTATTAGTAGGAGGAACCGAGAAAGTGCTGCTCTACAGCTAGTTTTTTTTTTTTTAAATTATTAAATATATAATATATATTTAAATATATATATATAAGTGCCCTACAGCTGGTTTTAAAAAAAATTATTAAATATATAATATATTTTAAATATATATTAAATATGGGTGGGTCGGGTCGGGTTTGGCAGGTTTGTAATTTTTTGACCCAAACCCAACCCGACCTGCTATAAAATTTTTTTTTGTAACCCAACCCAACTCGACGGGTCGGTGGGTTTTTTGCACACCCCTAGTAATTACATTGAATTCTGGGCTTTTTAAAAAAATTATTTATATTCGATTTTGATTTGATGTTGCACCGGCTATTAAATCTCTTCTCTATTTTGTCTTCCTCACTTTTTTTTTTGGTGTTGCTCAATATGTTGTTGCTGTGACTGCCAACAATGATGGTATTATAATTAAATTATAGAGTTGAGGTTTGTGGCGAGGTAATGGGATGGTAAATGGAGCTCCGGTGAGGTTTGTGGCGGGAGGTGGAGGAGTTGAGGAGAGATGAAATTTTGGGACTCTTTTTCACATTTAGTTTTAAAAACGTGAAATAGGGTTTTTAATTTTTTTTGAGATGTTATTAAGTGTATTAGGATGTATTGATTTTACAATAAGTTTTAAGTAAAACACTAATGTGACATGTCTTTATTGGCTGGTGTAAACTAAAGGGTTTACACCCCGTCCTTATTGAATTTATTCTTTAAATGATAATTGTTTCCCATGTTAATGTTATTGGAATATGAGATAGTGTTTCGGAATTGTTAGGGATTTTCTGGGTTTCTAGTAAGGGATACCAGTGTTTATTGACTTGGGATCTCTCTTATTTTTTTCATCCTTATTGCTTTAAATTTAACAAAGGATCTAGTTAACAGGTACCCTTGGGCATTTGTTAATAAACTATTTTAGAAAATTTTTAATACCACTTTTATGAAAGATATAAAAAATTGTTAAAAAAGTTTGCTGTTTTTTTTTTCCTTATAAAAAGTTTCTAAAAATATTCATTAGCCAATGCCGATAGGGTATCAGTTAACTTTTTCCTTTAACAAATGTGTGATATAATTGTCAAGCTCAATTGACACATCTTGGGTCAAGGGAGAGGTTCAGGGCAATGTTGGTAAAAGTGTCAAACACACTTAAGAGCACTAGTCTCTTAGATCTTAAGCACAAAATATAAAGCGCAAGCACTAAACAGACATTTTTCAAATATAATATCCAATAAACTCTAATAGAAATATTCATATCATATAATTTTAAAATATACAAATTCAATTTATATATTTTACCCACTAGGTAAGTGCAATTGTATAATGTTTGTAAGTTTCAATTTTACATAAATTATTCAATTTTCTTAAAATTTTAATATAGTAAATTTTCTAATCATAGAAAGTTTAAATATAACATTTTATAACTCTTTTGTTTTATAAAAATACTTAACAGTAATAGTTATGACTTATGATCAAATGATCTACATGATTCAATCAATATAACATTATTTGTATCTTTTGACATTTAAATAATTTTTATTTTGTGTAATACAACACCTTAAGAATAGTGTTTGTATAATAAATCAACGGTTTATGCCATTTCCTTCAAGATCAAACAATTAATTTTAATGATTCATATCTTAGCAATAAAATTTAAAAAGTATGTCTAGTCATGCTTTGTGCATTTCCTAAAAGCACCAAAAAGCGTGCCTAAAGCGCTCTTCACTAAATGAGCTTTGCATTGGCCAAATGAAGCGCTTATACCTTGGGCTTTGAGCTTTAAGTATGCTTAAGCGCTTTTAACAACATTTGTTTAAAGTTTAAATCTATCTTCCCCATTGTAAATATTAAATTGTCCAAAATAAAATAAAAATAAATGAGGGGTATAATTGTCAAAATGTAAAAAGTGTTATAGGTTACATCCCCCTAGATGATTAAAACATAAAATCTAAGGGAAATAAATAGCCTTTTTCTTCCCCCACCTTTGCTTTCCCTTGTATCTTTTACTCTCCTCTTCCTTCACACTTTCAAACACATTGTTAGGATTTCTAACTCTTGCTTTATCCTGTTTCATTTGACCACTTTGACTAATATCCTAAGCATGATTACTAGTTTGCATAATTGAGTGTAGCTAATAAGAACCTAGTTGGGAATTTATTCAGACTCAACCGATGCACAGGTCTCTGCAGGTAGCTTGTGCCCGAGGGTTAACTCAATAGGCGTGGGTCCAAAGGTTTGCCATGGAGAGGTTCCACATCACTAAAAAAAAAAAATTATAGTGCACCAAGCACCATGCATTGGTTTAGTACTTTCACTTGCCTTTAGTTGTCTTAAAATGGAAATACTAGGGACACAAAAAAGTCCAAAACTTTTGCCACAACTTATTATGTGGCGAGCTGTTAGTAGTGTTAAACATCAAGCACTGCCTCTCTCTCTCTTTCTCTAGAAATCTCCAGACATCACTTTGTAGAGCCACAATTTGACTATTGTTCTAAAAGTTGATTTGGACAAGAAATAAATAAACTAGAGCTTAGAAGATTGTAGAACTGAAACTATAGAGACAAAAAGAAGAATACTTTAGAAGCTATCATGGGTTAGAAATTAAAAAGGGTTCGGCTAATGTATGTCTTTAGGGCATATATTAACCGTACATATTTAAGAATAGTTTTTTAGTACTGTTTTGCTTTTATATAGGACAGAGATGACTTTTATGGGAACAAGAGAAAGACATCTGACCATTTATATTTTTTTCAAAGAGACCAAACTACCCTTCACTCATTTCTCCTCCTCTTCGAAAGTTGAAACACAAGTTACACAACTCAAACAAGTTAACCGAAAACAACACTCTACCACCAAACAACCTCTTATAGAGTAAAATTGGTGGGTTTATTAGTTTATATCATAGTTAATTATTTTAACCACAATGAAATTTATTGTGAAATTTATTATAAGTATTGCGAAAAACTAAATTTATTGTGAAATTTATTATAAGTATCAATTGTGTCTATTATTCACGTCATTTTTATTCTGTCACGTGATATTATTTTATTGGACAAACTAAACATGTGTAACATGATTATGTGACACCTAATGGAAAAATATAAATTGAGGGGCTACTGATACAAACAATATACATCTTCAAGAGGTAAAATCAAAATTCTAAAACTTTAGGATATAAAATCCAAAGGCTCCCAAACATTAAGGGTGTAGTTTTCACTTTAACCTATTTTGATATCAAAATTAGTTTGACTTTTTTTTTTAGGGTAAATTGCAAATTACACTCTTAAAATTTGAGGGTGTTTGAATTTTACACTCTGAAGTTTCAGAATTTTGATTTAACCCCCAGAAGTTTAGGGGTGTTTAGATTTTACACCCCAACTTTAGAAACTTTGGGATGTAAAATCCAAATATCCTAAAACTTTAGAAAGTAAAATCCAAACGCCTTTAAAATTTAGGAGGTAAAATTCAAATTCTGAAACGTCAGGATGTAAAATCCAAAATCCCCCAAATTTTAGGGGTGTAATTTGCAATTTACCCCTTTTTATTTTGATATTAATTGTGTGTTTGGATTTTTCTTAAAAAAAAATTCTTTTTGCTTTATGCAAATAATCTAACTTTAAATTTTTTTTGAAAATAAACTAACTTTTAACTTTTTATCACACATTTAAGAAAAAAAAATCACATTAATAAAATCTTTAAATTTCAAGTTTTTATTGAGTGTGAATTTTGACAAATACACATTTGCATTATATTTTCTTGTTGTAACCTCTACACTTGCAACATTTTAAAATGATATGAGGTCAATAAGTATCACGACAATAAAATATTGTTTCTTGCAACAATGATCAATTCCTTTTGAGTCCGCAATTTCTATTTGTATATGTGATGGCACAAGCTTGAGTCATTGCATGTTTTTTTTTTGTCCAGTACCACTAGCCTTATCAGAGTAAGTATGTGAGAGGCCACACCCTCAGTGCACCAACTTTTTGTTAGGACAAACCCGCATGATTTGGTGGGGTTATGTTGGTGCCCGGCTATATTTCCCCCATAGATTTAGGGTTTTACATGGAGTCAATATTTATTTTATTTAAATAGTAAAAATAATAAAATCCAAAATGAAAGAAATAAAAATTAAATATTGATTAGTAGAGGCTTAGAGGTGTTAGAGATTTAGTGTCCTATAAAAATACATTTCTATTTTAGTGAAACACTATTATTTCTATGGTAATTTTTATTATTATTATTATTTAAGAATGCATGATATTCATTGGCATAATATTGTCAAAATAATAATATAACACCAACAATAAAAAGTTAACAAACATCATATTGGTGATTTTTTAAAGCAAAAGACCTAACATTTCAAATAAAATATTGCGTTCAATCCCATATCTATTGAAGTGTAATTTTTCATTTTCTTTGCACCATTTGAGGAAGTTGAGTTTTCCTTCTCCTTCTTCTTCTTCGAACATGTAGAGATGTTATGGCCAATATGCTTACAAAATGCATTTATACTTTCAGATCTTCCTATTGTTGTTATTCCCCCAAAAAAATAGCTACAAAGGTAACATGATACCAAAAAATGCTTGATTTGATATAAACCACTTACATGCTTGTTAGTAAACATGTCATATTTTGCCATAACTTGAGACCATTGATGCTCAAATTCTTCACATGATTCTAACTTATATAGCTTGTAGAAATCTGTGTACCAATTTGAATACTGACTACAAAGAATTGCCGTAAACCAACCACTAAATTTAGTAGTAATGTGCCATATACAAAAAGCATGTTTTTGTGGATGGCAATTCTTTTGATATTGCCTCTGTAATCCATGGATCTTGGTCCGTTAAAATTGCCTTAGGTGACTTCTTCATTAAATTTGCAAAAGTATATTAATTAAATACAAAGTTATTAGCACATGAAAAAAATATCAAAGGATATATACTATTAAACTACTAATTAATTAAATAAAATCAAAAAATAATTGCACAAACTTACAAGATAATTAATAATTTACGTACCTTCATTAACTATTGAAATGCACTAGTTGTTTCATTTCGAAGAAGTGCACAACCAAAGAGAATTGACTTTCCATGATTATTGATACCAACAAAAATACCAAAAGACATATCATATGCATTTTCTTTGTAAGTAGTATAAAAAACAACCACATCTCCATATTTTTGGTACCAATCAAAATAAGTAGTAGGCGACCAAAAAATATGTTCCAACTTCCAACCTAATCTCTTCATCGGTTGTATATGCATATTGAAACTTAGAATTCTTTTCCTTAGCAATTTTGCACAACTGTAAGAGACCCATAGCATCATTCATTGCATGCATCCTTCTCATTTTCACATAAAGGTTATGGATATCTCTTTTTAAAAATGGAAGATCTCCATGCTTTACACTTTTCTCGAGCTCCATAACACGCATTATTTGCCTAACCGAAAGTCCACCCTTTTTCAATAAGAGAATGTGATCTTTATCTTCTTTAGTGATAACTCGATTGGCCAGAAGAAATCTCACTTCCGAAGGAGACAACAATTCATGATTGTGATCTATAACAAACTTAGTGACAAGCCATTCTCGTGGAAAAATGTCAAATGACTTTCACAATGTGATTCTTAGGTGAGCTTTGCATTCACAGCTTGAAGATATCTTATTTCGTTTCTCCTTAAATGAATTCACTATTTTTAATTGTTGTCTACCTTCTCAGTGGCAAAAGAAATCACATCTTACATTTTCTCCATTTTTTGTGACAAAACAACTTTTTTGAATTGTAAAACCATATCGATTTGCATAATTTTTATAGAAAATGAAAGTCTCTTCTTCACTAAGAAACATTGACCAACAAAAGGTTCAAACTCATTTTCTATTGAATTTATATCTTCATCTTCTTCAATAACTCCTATTTCTTTTATTAGAGATTCATTCCAAACCACTATTTCCTCCCCACAAGTGTCATTATTTTCTCCATCATTTGAAAGCTCATTTAAGTCAACACAATTCCTTGAAACAATTTGATAAATCTCACTTGCAATTACAATATCATTCATTTGTTCTATGTTGTAACAAGGATAAAAAAAAAAAAAAAAAATCAACATCAGATTCAATTATAAATGAAATATAAACTATAAATAAAATAAAATAGTATACATTCCTGAGGTAATTCATTTAAGTCAAAACAACTCATTGGAACTAATTGATGAATATCACTTGCAACAAAATTCTCATCCAGACATCCATTGATTCTACAATAATTTAACAAAAATGATAAATAAATATTAACATCATATTTCAATATATTTGAAAAATAAATTAAGAACAAAAGAAATATATGTACCTTATTTATAATTTCTTGAACACTATATTCTTGTAAACATTCTTTGATCATTCATTGAACTCTTCTTTCTTTTTCTTTTTTCTTTTTTCCCCTGAACATGGCACTCTTCTTTTTAGTGTTTTCTATGATATTAGTAAAGTGAGGGAAAAGAAAAAGTAAATATTGGTAAAGTAAATATTGGTGGGAGATAAAATAGAAAATGGAAGACAATTGTAAAAAGAACATTTTTTGTCTCATTAAAAAAATTTAACGACAACTTAGTAATTTTGTTTAGTTAAATCTAGCCATGTCAAAAGATTGCTGGCAATTACTTGCCAAAGCAAAGAACCCCTTTTCACCCCATTTCAAGTTTCTATGCACAAGGGGCCCACCACTAACATTGGCACAAACGTGTGTTGTTAGAGCATCAGCAATGGTTTTTTAAAATTCTATCATACTTTATCATCCAAAAAGTTACTTTATCAATTATACCATATTATTTTACAATATTCCAACATCCCAACTTTTATTTTACAATACAACACATTAAAATAATATAAATTATACAATAAAAAAATAATATAAAATTATCCCCTCTTTCCTTTCGGTCACTTTTCCTCACTGCCTCTCTCTCCCTCTCAGCCACATCGCCACCAACAACAGGCACCACCACACCAAAACCCATTTTTTAATCACCAACAACCCAGCCAAGATTTTTATCAAAGGAAAAGAAAAAAAAAAAAACAAAAAAAAAACTCAGCCAAGAACATAGTAGCAAATCCACCAAATCACCCAAAAATAATCACTGCCACTTCCATCAATCCAAACATAAACACTGCTTAGTGGGTTCGGCCATGGGTGGCTCTGGTGATGGTGTTCATGTGCATAGGTTTTGGGTTTGAAGAAAATGGGTTCTTTGAAAATGGGTTTGAAGAAAATGGAGGCCGTGGAGCTCGAAGCTCTGGCCGTGGAGCTCGAAGCTCTGGCCATGGAGCTTCGCCTCAAGGGAGACCCACAACGCCGAACCCAGAAACCCACCACCGCCGATTTCGTTGATCTCCAACTCAACCGTGCCACTATGCCGATCAGAGAGACGAAGAAGATGATGACTACTGGAGTTGCGTTTCCATTGGGTTTATGAGAGTTTAGAGTAGAGCAGAGAGCAGATGAGAAAGAGAGAAGGAAGAGAGAGAAAAGAAAGAGAAATAATGAGATAGGAGAGAGAAATTTCGGGTTAAAAAGGAGAGAGAGAGTGTATTAAAAAATTATTTTTTTTATACCATTAAGCTACAGTACCATCTTACATTTAAGATGGTACTGTAGCACAATTGTATTTTTTTTTACAATAGTTGCATTTTACCACATCTAATGGAGTGGCATTTTGGGCCTGAATTGTAAAATAGGCTTACATTTAAGATTTACCACATTCATTGCTGATGCTCTTAGGGCACACGATAACAAATGCCAATTAAAAAAAAAAAAAAACTATTGTCTAGAAATTACTAAAACTCTACTGGCAGAAATTTAAAGGATCCGGTTAATGTATGTTCTTAGTGCACACATTAATCATTCATTTTTTAAAAAAATTTATGAAAAATTAAAAAAATTGACAAAAAGTTTATCAACTTTTTCAATTTTCTATAAAAATTTTCCTAAAATGTTAATCCATTCCCTAGGGCACACATTAGTACATCCCCGGAATAAATAGGAACATTTGGTTCCCACTTGGGTGAAGTACTTGTGTAAAGTGAAGTGAGGTGAAGTGTGTGAAGTGAAGAAAAGAAAGTCAAGAGCTAGTGTGTGTAGGTGTCTAGAAGTGAGGTGTGTGCAGGTATATTTATGTGAGTTGATGTGTGGCTTGTAAAAGGTAAATAAGTGGAGATGTACAAAGGCAAAAATAAAGTGCCGTGTGTGTCTAAGCCAGTGTGACTTGTGTCTTTGTAAAAGTATACTGTCAACTTGTCAATACTGTGAAATAAATTTTGTTCTCTTCAGCACGTGGTTTCCTCTTTTGTTCAACAAGTAGTAGAGGTAAAAGGTTAGTACATACCTCCATCGCTCATAACTAATTATGTGACAAGTTGTAGTAAAAATTGTAATTTTTTTTTGTTTTTTGTTGTTGTGTGTCTATCATTGCTCTCTCAAGATATAAATAGATGATGCAGGCTAAAATTGTTGGATATGTTAAAAACTTTTCTAAACTCATTATTTTAGAAGCCCAACTTTGTGTTTGAATTAAGCCCAAGCCCATGACTTATTAAGTTAGCTAGCACGTGGAGAGCATAAATAAATCCCCTAATATCATCTCTTTCCTTTCCTAAAACTTGTGATTTTGGCAACAATGTTATCAAAGGGATGAAATACCTTAAATTCCACTTTTGTTGGAAGAATCTCCTAAACCCTATCATTCTTTTCTTTCCTTATTCACTCTTGGAAAAAGTCACAACTTTCAATGTTCATAAAACTAACAGCTGCAATTGGGGATTTTTCCATGGAGAGCAAATTCAAATGGAGCCAGCCAATTGCGTGAGTGTAGGTAATTTCTTATTATATGTCAGCTTTTCTATATAAGACTAGTTCCAAAAAGATCAATACAGAATGGAATCTAATATTTTTCCCTTTCTCTCATACTTGAAAATTCCGATTGGGCATCCTGTGACGAGTTTGAAGCTCTGTTTGTGAGTGCATACTAACAGAGTTGTTGTTGTATCCTGGAGAGCGACTGCCTGAGCCATTTGCACCAAATATCATAACAGTGGGGTGAAATCATTTCTTAAGGACACTGGATTTAGTTTCGTGCCTCGGCTATTGATAAGTTTCTATTCTCTACATACTTATTCCATACCACTGATATCATTGTATTTGATATACATTTTTGCTAATTAATTTGAGCAGTTTTCAGAATATATTTCCAACAATTGCCCTGAATTCCATGTTTATGTTTACTCCACCAACGCCATATCCAAATGCAACCAATGTGTGTTATCAATATTCCTACTTGTGATTAGTTTAGGCAAACTTATACCTATTACATCACAAAGTTTAATGAACTGAAATTGAATCATTAATTTGTGGTGGATGATATGAATTATGTTTTATGATTGGCGAGTTTTGATGTTTGTTTATTAGGCACACTCTATTTCACACAAGACACAACTTTACACACATGCACAATTTGAATTGAGAAGTCACTATTTCCAACTTTTGTAGACTTAGCATGGTTCATCTTATGATAAAGAGCTATCATCAAGAGTAGAAGCCATAGATTGAAATTTCTAAAAAAAACAAAATAAAAAACAATGTTCATCTTATATAAGTTTACATGCAGGGACAAACCCAATTTTTTTTTACTTGTTATATATATATATATATATATATATATATTATGCCCCCTTTCAAAACCTTAAGCCCTCCTCAAATAGCAATTATCCAACTCAAAAACTTAAGAAAAACAATAAAAACATTCATAATGGTGATTGTATTTTAGCAAAATAAACTAGTTTACCACAAAAAAAAAAAAACCAAAAAACCATGTGTTATTGGTGAAGCTAAAGCTAAATTTTTTGCAACTACAGTAAACTTGTAAGGTTACAGTAAGCTGTTAAAAATAAAATACAATTTTTTGTTTTTTTGTTTTTGTTGGTAAATGATTGCATCTTAATGTATTAAGAAACAATGATTTTGTGTATTTATAACTTGTTAATACTATATAGATGCCTATTTGGAGTTTTTTTTCTTATACTCCGGTTCCCTCTAACTTGAAATCCTGGGTCCGTCCCTGTTTATATGGTTTGTTCACAAATCACATTTATCTAATTGCAAGAGGAGTTGAATAGCAGCCAATCATGAGAATTCACCTTTTTGTTGCCAAATTATCTTTCTTGAAATATTGATTGGGATTGCTAACGGAAACATAACATCTCCTACAGTTTTTTATTTTATTTTATAAATAGTCATTTTTTTCTTAATTGGATAATTACACTGACGGAGTGGTGATTTAAACCTTGAATGTCTTCGTTGGAAATACTAAGAAGTGTTAGTTGAATTACAAGGCTTTTGGTCATAAATAGTCATTTCTAGCTATCAAAAATTCAATATGTAAAATTTGTTCGATGCATCATGGGTTAACGACTAGTTTTATCCTAAAGATTAATTGTTCGTTTGGGTACCCTGCAATTTTCGGTATCTTATATGCATAGTATTTATTAAAAAAAAAAAAAATTGGTAACTTTTATGTTGACAAAAGTTAAAAGCTAGAATTATTTATTTAAAAAAAAGTTAAAAATTAAATTTTTTTGCAAAAAAATTAAAAAAATGAAATTGCCTTTTATCTTTTTCCACACACTCTCAAAGTCCACATTGCTCGACACCAACCCATTCAAAACCATCTTCCACCCCTTCCACCTGCAAGATACAAAAAAACACCCCCACAAAATCCATTGTCCTCTTCAACACTATTCTATCACTAACTAGAACATATCCAATATAACAATATGCTGAAGTGGTTGACAGTAAACAATGGAAAAATAATAGTGATGAGTCTATGTAAAATCGACTATTTACCACTCACATATATATATCGAGCTTATGTAACATCCTTGTCACAAGGGAGTAGATCCCATAACCATGAGACCCATCCCTAGGTGAGAGGAGTGTTACATATGCCTCGTGCACAAAATATCTTCTCTTGAAATTGGTGTGTGTTTGGCAATAGATTAAAAACTAGTTTTTTGCTAATTATCTACTATTTGAGGGTCTTACACTATTTTTTGTCTTATTTTTATTTCAAATAATATAACTTTAAGAATTTTGGAAGTTTTTATTTTTTGTTTTTTGTTTCACATTATGAAAATAAGCTACCAGAAAAACCCATCCTTGGGTGAGAGGAGCGTTACCTATGCCTTATGCACAAAATACCTTCTCTTGAAATTGGCGCGCATTTGACAACCAATTAAAAACTAGCTTTTTGCTTAAATTATCTACTATTTGGGGGTCTTACACTATTTTTTGTCTTAGCTTGATTTCAAATAATCTAACTTTAAGCATTTTGAAAACTAGGGTGCTAAATGGCTATGCTAGCAAACTTGGGTGTGACATGAACTAGAAGTTAGAATTCTAGTAAGTAAGAGACTACTTTCTAACAAAGTGAATGTTAAAGATCAATCTAATGCTCACCACTTCTACCCTTCTAAGCTACAACTCTAAAGCATGTATTTCTTATTATATTTCGTTAGAGTTTTAGTAGGTAAGAATTTTTGGACCCTTTTGGTGGTGAAAACGGGGTATTTATAAAACAATTGGTGTTCTAGGATTAGGTGAGACGTTTGGGCAGCCAGTTGATTATGATGGTTGCTCTAGCCTCTCACCAAAATGGAAATGGACTGATTTGAGACTTCTATCTAGAAGATGCGTATGCATCACGTACCTGGTGTACGAATCTTTTGTAAACCTTAGGCAAATTAGGTCAGAAATGGGTTTTTAGGCTTAGTTCTTGGGTCACATTTAGGTTTGGGCTTGGTTATGTTAGGCCACCTTTGGGTTTATTGACTCATTGGGTTCCATACATGATGCTAATCATTTTGGAAGCGAACTGATTTCTTGTCATTGGGATCGGGGACCTCGAATATAAGTCAAAACAAAATGAGGTATCTACATATGTAATACGTAGAAAAGTTTTATATAAAGATGATATATATATAGGACAAAATTTAGTTACAAAATTAGTTATTGCTTAAGGCTACAAACTTATTTAATATCTTTTTATTGGAGGTGAATTTTGACAAATCCACCATTGGATTACATCTTCTTTTTACATTCTCCATGTATGCAAAATTTCTAGAAAATTAAAGATCAATAACTATGTCATCAATAAATCGTTTAAATTACAAGTTTTTATAGTTTAAAATTATGCATAAAATATAAGTTTATAGATCATATAATAAATAATATATGATTGACACAAAATTTGACATGTGTATTGAAAGCATAAAGAACATGCAATTCAACGGTTATATTTTCAAAATATATAGTAATGTTTATTTTATTGAGTAAGATTAAAACTTTAGGCTACAACCAATTTTCTACCTAAACTTTGTCTATATATATATATATATATATATATATATATATATATATATATACGTGGGAGGGTTTCATAGTCTCAGCCCCCAATTAGCAGGTATTGTTTGCTTTAGGCTCGATTAGTAGTGGTATACATGTGTCTTGGGCTCAGGCTTATAACGCACATGTGGGAGGCGTCTCTCCCCGATGTGGGATTGAGCAAAACCGTGAAGGCCACGAACTGATCGAGCCTATAGCGGACAACACCTGCTAATTGGGGGCTGAGACTATGAAACCCTCCCACAAAATATATATTTATATATATATATATATATTCTACCAATAAATCAAAATGTAATTTAAGAGAAATATTCATTCCTTAAAAACAGTTATTTATAACATCTTGTGCATTATTAGAAAAAAAGTATGTTAGAAATTGAAAATTATTCTTTTAATTTTTAAACAAACTTTTTAAAACCAAAATTTTTTCCTCCCAACAATCCAAAACACCAAAAATGTATTTAAAAAATTAAAAAACTCAACAAAACTACCATTCCAAACCAAAATGTAAAAAAGTTTACTTAAACATCTTCTACGTGATATTAAGACTGAAGTTACCAATAAAAATTTAAAATAGAAGAAGCAGTAGCTGGAATAAGAGACGGTAAGAAAGAATTGGGAAAAAAAATCACTTCTATTATTGCCGATCTATGTGGATTCATCATTCATGAATGAGAGAGAGAAGAGATAGAGTGAGAGCTTTTTTTTTTTTTTTTTGGAGAATAGAGTGAGAGAGTTAGGTGGAGAGAGTAAGAACAGGGAAAGATAGTGTTTGAAGCATGTTTAAATTTTTTTACTGTTTAGAGAGTGAATTGTTACTTTTACTTTTTACTTACTCACTTTTTTAAATACACTTTCCAATAGATTCTCTATCATTTCTCTATCTTATTTAAATATTATTTCTTTATTATTATTTTAATCTCCCTCTATCCCATTTAAATATTATCTTTCTATACCCTTTTTTTAGGTAATTTATTCATTAATTTATCAACAAAAATTATCATTACACGTTATTTTTTTTTTAAAAAAATTAAATTAAAAGGGAAATTTCAATTAATTGAGCTACAAGTATACTAGCCTCAGAGCACGCGCTCACGTGTGTACTTAGAGATTTTTTTTTTGGGTAAATGTTAATAATTTGCATAAATTATAATTTGAGATTACTATATTTTCCAATCACAAAAAAAAAAAAAAAAACTAGGAGTGTGTTGAACAAATTATTTCACTCACAAACACATAATACTCTCATCACACCCTTAGGTTTTTCTTTTTTTGTGATTGGAAAATATAGTAATCGCAAATTATAATTGATGTAAATTATTAACCTTTACAAAAAAAAAATAGAAGAGCATTTCACGCGCGTGCACTGAGGCTAATTTCTCTATCATATTTAAATATTCTTTCTTTATTATTATTTTAATTACCATCTATCCCATTTAAATATTATCTTTCTATACCTTTCTTTAGGTAATTTATTCATTAATTTATCAACAAAAATTATCATTACACGTCAATTTTTTTTTAAAATTAAATTAAACCCATTATAACAAACAATTAAACCCAAAAACTTGGCTTATTAAACAAAATAATCATTAACCGTTACTTTAAAAAAAAAAAAAAACCCCCACCAAACAGTTTTCAATTCCTATCCCCAGAAAAAAAAAGAAAAAAACATTTACCCAAAAGTCAAAACACTCGGCTAAAATTAAACCCAAAAACTACACCACTAATTAAACCCTTTTTAATTGGACCACACACAAAATGCTTCATCTTATCAAAAAAAGGAAAAAAAAAAAGAAAAAAAAAGGACAAACACAGTGAGAGAGAACGGCAAAGGCCAAAGAGGCAGAGAGAGATCTTGCTCCACTGTTGAACGAAGGATACAGGCCGGCGGAGAATCGGTGTTCATAGTGCCAATCCACCCGCGCCTTCCACTCCACCACCGCTTGTCTTCCTTCCCAATGTAGCCCAGATGGGTTAGATCGGCTTTTTTGTTGTTGTTGTTGTTGTTGTTGTTGTTATGATTTGATTAGTTTTAAGATTGCGTTTTTGAATTTGTACTTTGATTGTTCTTGAGTTTATAAATTTTTGAGAGAGAGAGGCTTTGGCCTTTGTTGTGTTTGTAGCCGTTGTGAATGTGTCATTAATTCTTTTGCTAATAAAGAGTATGTGATCAAATTAAGAGAGCGACTGTACATTAGTAAAAAAAAAAAAAAAAAAAAAAAGGTTTAGAGGCTCTGTTGGAGAAAAAACACTCTCCAAAGTAAAGATGATTTTGGATTGCGATGACGGTGCAGTGCTCGATAAATGTATTGAATTACTATTCATATGTTATTTGTTGAATGCACGTATTGAGTATAATGAATGAGGTATGATGGGTATTTAGTTATATTTTTTACCAAAATAAGAAAGATACTAGTTTGACTAGCTTAAAATTAATGCTCTCACCGACATCATGATTAAGTTAGTGGCTTTGACCACAAAAAGAATAAGAAAAATTCTTATGCCATATCAAGTGGCACGGCCACAACTTGCCCATGTAGAAGAGTGATTATGGGTCCATACAAGAACACCTATTTTCCATTATAGACAAATGATGATGAGTCCATATGAGAACACTTTTTCACTAACAACAACTCGTCACATGGGTGAATTGTGATTAATATAGTGCTACTTTACATGGCATAAGAATTACTCAAAGAATAATTATCAGATTTCACCGACAACAACTTGTCACATAGGCAAATTGTGACTAATATTATGCTACTTTACGTGGCATAAGAATTACTGAAAGAATAATTATCAGATATCACATGTGAACAGTAGGTGGACCCCACATGCAACATAAGGTATCTTCTCCTCCCTACAAAGTCACTCACGGTTTTCCATAAAGTTTCTGTTTTTTTGCTGTTTGCTAAAGTTTTTTTTTTTTTTTGCTGTTTGCTTGATTGACGGGGTATTAATCTCACCTACACTTTAAAAATTAATTAGTAAGAACTATTACTAAGAATGGATACTATCAAAAAAAAAAAAAGAAAAAAAAAAAAGATTAACGTATGTGGAATCCAACCCAACTTTTATTTATTATTTATTATATTCTTTCTGCTAGTGCTGAGCAAAGAACAATCCAGCCTCTTTGACTCTTTGAGTTATATTACGTTACTACTCAATTCTGTGATATCTGTAGACAGTATAAAGTAGCACATCTGAAATCTGTTGAGGAGTAGTCTCCAGAGAAAGAGAGAGAAATGGCCGAGGCAGTTGTCTCCAGCGTTGTAGAAGCACTCATTTCAAACTTGACTTCCGGTGCTATCCAGCAGTTTAGAGGGTATATGAATGTGGAAGAGGAACTTGGGAGGCTCCAGCAGGCTGTTTCCAGAATCCAACCTCTACTTTTGGATGCAGAGGAGAGGTACACTCAGAGCTATGAGGTCAAAATTTGGCTTGGAAAGCTTAAAGATGCATTTGATGATGCTGATGACTTAGTGGATGATTTCTCCACTGAGGCTCTGCGGCGAGAACTGATGAACCGGGGTAGAAGCTTAAAACAGGTACGTATCTTCTTATCCAAGCTTGCATATGGTTCAAAAGGGTTGCCTAAGTTTAAGGCAGTTAATAAGAGAATAGAGAAAATTGCATCCGAAGGTGACAAATTCCAGTTTAATAACCGGCGTCCTGAGATGAAGGAGAGAAGAGAGACTCTATCTTCTTCTTCGTCACGCGAGGTCGAGATTATTGGGAGAGAGAAGGAAAAGAGTGCAATTGTAGATGATCTAGTGAAAATGGATAATATCAGTGACAAAGCAAATGTGTCAGTGATTTCAATAGTTGGGAGTGCAGGTGTAGGAAAGACTGCACTTGCTCAATTTGCATACCATCATGAGACTGTGAGAAAACATTTCGAGCTACGATTATGGGTGTGTGTCACTGACTCCTTTGATTTGAAAACGATTGTTGAAGAGATTGTGGAATCAGCAGCCGGGGAGAGACTGGAAAATCTCGGGTTGAGTTCGTTGTTGGTGCGCCTTCGAGTAATAATTGATGGGAAGCGGTTTTTACTTGTACTGGATGATGTATGGAATGAAGATAAAGAAAAATGGTCCAGCTTGAAAAAACTGTTAATGTGTGGCGCGAGGGGAAGTAAGATTGTGACTACTACACGTAGTAAAGTGGTTGCAGACATTATGCGCACAGTTCCAATGTTTGTTTTAGAACCTCTGTCGTACAATGATTCACTGGCTTTATTTAAGAAGATGGCATTTGGAGAAGGAGAAGAGCGAACGAGTCAAGCTCTTGAATCCGTTGGGCAGGAGATTGTACAGAAATATGCTGGTGTTCCTCTTGCCATAAGGACTATAGGGAGTCTGTTATACTTCAAAAATTTAGAAGGGGATTGGCTGAAATTCCAGCAGGATGAACTTCCAAAAATTTTACAACAAGAAAATGATATTTCTGCAGTACTTAAGTTGAGTTACGATCATCTCCCGTCACATTTGAAACAATGTTTTGCTTACTGTAGATTATTTCCTAAAGATTATGAAATTGATGTACAAAAACTGATTAAACTTTGGATGGGGCAAGGGTTTCTCATTTCATCAAACAAAGATCAATCTCTAGAAGATGTTGGTTATATGTATTTTATGGATCTATTCCAGAGGTCCTTTTTCCAAGAGGTAGAAAAAGATGAATGGGGCATTATAAGAAGTTGCAAAATGCCAAAAATCTTGCATGATCATGCAATTTTAGTGGCAGGGGTTGTGAGCTGTGCGTCAAATCCAAATGGGGACAATATAAATGATAGAGTCCGTCATGTGTCATTCACTTTTAATTTCGATTCATCACAGCAATTTGTGAGACACTTGCTTAAAGCCAAGAGAATACAGACATTTCTATTGCCTAGTCAATCATGGCTTCCAAACGAAGAAAAGTTCAGCAAGTCCTCTTGTAAAGCAATTTTTTCACGATTCAAGTGTTTACGTGTGTTGGATTTACATGATTTAGGGATCAAGGTGGTTCCAAGTAGCCTCTGTAAGTTGAAGCGTTTAAGATATCTCGATCTCTCTAAGAATGGAATCAAAAAGCTTCCAAGTTCCATAACCAGCCTGCTGAATTTGCAAACATTGAAACTTTCGAATTGTGATGTGCTTAAAGAATTGCCAAAGGACATGAAAAATTTAGTCAGGCTTCGGCATCTTGAGATTGATGGCTGTGATAAATTGGCTCAAATGCCATGTGGACTGGGACAATTGACTTCTCTTCAGACATTATCTTTATTTGTATTAAGGAGTCAGTCTGTCTACAGACAGAGTGGCAAGCTAAGTGAACTGAAGAGGCTAAACAACTTGAGCAGAGGGCTTGAGATTTTACATCTAGAGCAGTTGTCAGATGCTTCAACAGAAACTAAGAATGCAAATTTGAAGGAGAAACAATGTCTTCGAGCCTTGACTCTAAGATGGTATCGACAAGATGATGCTGATGTTGATGTGGAGAGTGACGAGAAGTCATTGGAAGGCCTTCAGCCACATCGAAATCTGAAAACGTTGTGGGTGATAGGCTATGGGGGTATGAAGTTTCCAAGATGGCTAGCTTCTCTCGTATATCTTGTTAAATTTACTCTCTGCAATTGTCTCAAGTTCCAGCATCTACCGCCATTAGATCAACTCTCTTTTCTCAAGAGTCTTAAACTTCAAAGGTTGCATGCCCTGGAGTACATAACAGACAGTGGTGGAAAAGATAAGTTCTCTTCTTCAGCGGTATCAATAACATTCTTCCCATCCTTAAAGGAACTTGTACTTTGGGATTGTCCCAATCTGAAGGGATGGTGGAGGGATGTTCCAGTTGGTGATGATAAGAGTGCTGTTGGAACAACACAAGCATCAATGACAGATCATCAACGACAGTATCTATTGCTGCCTTCATTTCCCTGTCTTTCAAAATTAGAAATCCAGTTTTGTCCAATGCTGAATTCCATTCCCTTCTATCCACATCTTGATGAACAGCTGGTCCTGAGTAATGCCAAGCTGACACTTTTGCAACAGACAATGTGGTATATGGCAGCACCGCAAGGCCCAACAACTGTAGATATGTCAGTTCATTCTTCTACTCTGCCCTCTTCCTCCTTGGGCCCTCTTTCCAAATTAAATTCTTTGACTTTAACTGGCATTAAGGAGCTAGAGTGTTTGCAAGATGAATGGCTGCAAAACCTCACTTCTCTTGAGCGTCTCAGCATTTCAGGGTGCCCAAGACTAATGTTCTTATCACAAGGTATTCAGTATCTCACCTCCCTTAAGTTTATGGACATTAGGGACTGCGAGGAGCTTGATCTTTCCAGCGATGAAGGTGATGGCGAGCGATGGAAAGGACTGAGGAACCTCTGTTCCCTCACTATTTGGGGAATCCCAAAGTTGAAGACTCTCCCGAATGGGCTGCAATATGTTATGCCTCTTGAAAAGCTCCGGATCCTAAATTGTCCAAATTTAATAGCTCTAGAAGACTGGATCAGCAGTTTCACATCTCTTAATAGGCTTGTTATTTCTAAATGCCGCAAATTGGCTTTGCTGCCTCATGGAATGAGTAGCCTTAAGTCTTTACGTAGACTGGTGATTGATGATTGTCCCATGTTATTGCGAAGATGCCAGGGGGAAACTGGTGAGGATTTGCACAAGATTAAACACATCCCAGAAATTTCCGAAAGGCTGACTTCTCGGGACTTTGATTAATCTCTTGTTTCATACTTCATTCAGCTTGTTTAGGTATGTAAAATTCCTTCCTAATTTCATAGGCATTCAACAATTGAAAATGTTGTTTTTATGTTAACACCCTGTTCCCTGTTTCATTTTTTTCTTTCCTTGGAGGCGTTTGATATTTAAGCAAATTTCTCAGTTATTTTTAGCTCATATGCAGAACCAAATGCTGCTGATAGAGAGTTGGGGTTCGTGAGACGTCTTTGGCAGATGGAATAAGAATAGCTGTAAGGACCATTTGTTTCTTTATTTTAAAAAATCTTGTAGTATCCCAAACTGAAATGACCAGATGATGTATTTGCTTGCTCTTTTTTTTTTTTTTTTTTTTTTTTATAAATAAAATCCTTAAAACAGTGTACAAAATGGAACATGGTGGAGGATGAGGATCAAGATAGATTGAAGGTACAAGCCCCTTTATTTGTATTGGGTATCCATTTTTTAGTCCTTAATTGTATATAAGCTTCAGCATGCCATTATGTTAACAGGAAAATATAAATTCACAATAAAGTTTTCAGTAATGTCAGAATTAATTATCAAAGCTTTTCTTTAATAGTATACTAACCGTGCAATGGAAAACCTTATTTTTACTTTGAATTTATTAAATTTTATTAGAAAGAAAAATATATTGGGTCCGGTTAATGTGTGCCCTAAGGGCACACATTAACAAATCCATTTTTGTTAAACTTTTTCCAAAATTGGTTTACTATTGTGTGCCCTTAGGGCACACATTAGTAAAATCCAAATATATTTACTAAAATATGTACTTGATATTATATCATTCTGATTATAAATTTATGTAGAGGATCAACATCAATGATTAGGAATTCACTTTATTTTTTTAATAGGTTTATATCTAGGAATTCACAGCTTTCATCAATCTCAAGGGCCAATAACAACATGAAACATAAAAAAAAAATTATAGAGATTCATAGAAATGTTCACCAAATGTACAGATTGCTTTTAAAATAGGGGGAAAAACCCCATACTCATTACATGCATAGATTAGAACATATATAAAAAATAACTGAAGAAAATTCAAATTTCTTTCTGGCATTTTATCAAACACTTTTAATGGTGATGAGGTTGGACTCTCTTCACGTGTGTGAGGCCCTAAAAGTGCCAGTTATTATAGTAGAGTCTGGGATGATTTTAAACGTCCCTCCTTGGATCATGGTAACATAAACCACCTACATTATGTAAAGTCAAATATGAAATTCAACTCCAAATTGTAGACTTAACTTGTAAACTAAATGACTGAATTCATTTGATAGGAGTACTTAGACTTTGAAATTATTATTAATTAATACTCAAGAATGTAAAAAGGGTCTATCTCCCTTGACACAATATTTTGCAAGCTAACTACTTGAACTTTGAAAATCATGGTTCTCCCACTCTCCTTCATCTCTAGATCAAATTTGATGTAAAATTCTACCTCCTTTATGGTGCCTTTGAACCAAAACAACACAATTGCTGAATGTATATTTGAAGGCACACTACAGACTACAGTACATAAAAGATACCCTCTCTTTTTTTTCTCTTTTTGCATCAATTAGTATGTAAAAAGCTACTCAAACATATCATTACCAGGGAATAGACTTTTTTTTTTTGATAAGTATTACCAGGGAATAGACATAGCATAAAATTGGGTCAAGAAGGTGAAATCAACCAAGCTTTCACTGTTATTGGCAATATCATGGATTACTTACCTTCACACTCACTCTTGGTGATCAGTGTTGTTCAGCTAATGCTTATACAGTTGTGTCAGCGACTCAGCACCAGATAGTAGAATGGTCTTTTATTGGGAGCAACATTATGGGCAGGAAACATACAAAAGCTATGGTCGCTACTTGGGTAGTTCAGATGAGGGATAGCCTATTAACAAAATCGTATGGTAAGGGCTGTGAGCTGTGGCTTCACTGGCTTGTGAGTAAGGTTCAATTTGCAAGGGCGGCCAAGTATTCAGGTTTTATATATGCTTGTGACCGTGTGGGTCTCAGGTTTTCAGAAACAAAGTCATGAAATCATGTAGTCGGGTTTTCAAAGATGAATCGTGTGGTTTTAACTCAGCAAATTAAATAATTTTAAAAATTAATATTAGGTGTAAAATTATGGATGCTCCAAAGCTGAGGTGGCACACTCTCCGGAAGTAAACAAATAGTCAAAGACTTCGATTATATAGCATTTATTATAGATAAACTACGTAAACTAGTTATTATTTTTTCTACTAAAAGTAAGCAATTCTCAAACAGAGCTCTTCCTGTATTAACGGCATTAAAGGGCTACCCAACCCAATCAATCAATAAAAAGACTACCCCACAAACTCCGGAGCAACTGAGAGTCAATACTGTCTACCTCAGTTTCCTGTAAGCAGATGGCAGACCACATCGCAATTCCAGACCCACAACAAAATTCTTCACCAATCTTTTCTGTGGGTTATTTAAACACCTCTTTATAGTTCACAGTTTAAACTAAATTTGTTACTTCTCTAACACTCTTCATATGCTTGTGTTTCCTCTTTTATACTCACAGATTTCCACAAATCTCCCTTCTCCATAAGAGCTTAAAGAATGGTGGTTTCGAGTTACTCCTCCAAAGAGTCAACATTCCACTTCAAACTTTTCTGGCCCATATATTATGTAAGTGAAACAGATGAATTTGATTAAGGATTTGAATAGGAAAGTGATTATGCTTATTAAATTCCATGTTTTATATAGAAATGTCACACTTGTTTGATACACACATGGCTTTAACTTAAACAAATTGCATTAAAGCGATAGCATAACTGTGTTAACCAAGAAGTTCAATGGCGTGAATTATTATCAAATTAAGATCATTTGTAAGGATGTGGAGGTTCTTGGTTCATCTAATCCTTTTTCAGCAGATTATAGAAAACCTCTGGCTTTCTGTAGTCTGGCTTGCAGATGGCCTGCATTGAAATTAGCCCTTACATGTTAGTCATCAAATGACAAATACATTGTAGATAATGCTGCATACACAACAATTTAGTTTGACAAGTTATTATTGATACCCATTTGGGTCTACTACTGATATCATTTTTTTACCTACCGATAACAACTTGCCACCTTAGCAATTGTGAATTTTTTTGTGCCTCTAGATTTATTGTTAGTTATTGGGGTAGTGTTTGTTACACACCCCCTGTTTCAAACAAATTGAAATTGTGACTTGAAGTCACAATATTAGTTTAAAATGTTTTAAACTGAAATCTTCATTTAATTTTAAAAAAAATTTATTTATCCTTATTTGTTAGGAGACTGGTGCAGCAAAGTTATGATAGTGTTTCACTTTATCATGTTTTTCCTTCACAAAGAAAATCATTATCACGTATGCTATTATGGAAGTATGTCAAGGAAAATGTTGAGAAAAACACATCACAGAACAGTATCTGATTACTAAGAAGGTTTAGTAAAATACTAAGATGTGAATATTTTCAGCAATTGAGTGATTCAGTACTTCAAAAACAAATCAAGAGTTTCACAATTTACCTGCATTGCAGATGCTATGTGAATTAATGTTGGTTCGGACCATGGCTGCCCAATAAACTGAAGGCCAATTGGCAAACCCAATTTGTCATATCCAACCTATCAAGTGCAGTTTAGGTTAACAAAGAAGTAATAGCATTCCATAAAAAAAAAGAGTAAAAGACAGGAAAGGATGATAAGATCATACTGGAACAGTCACTGCAGGCAATCCTAGAAAATTTCCTGCTATTGAATACCGAACTAGGGCAGCTGAAATAGCAGCAAACTTGTCAAGTTTCATTTCACTATTTTGTCCTTTGCTGAAACAGAAATTTTAGAAACTAATTTATTAGGCATTTCAAACCTCCATTTATGTAGTCCAGTTCACCAGTTTCTGAAGCATCATCCTGAATTGGGTATGCGGTTACACTGTCGCATAGATCACGGAGAGTAATCATTAGATATTAGTATTACTGAAGGAACAGTGAGGAAAAGTAAGCTACAAAGTGGCTTTTTTTTTTCTTTGAAATATTATTTCAGTCATGTTTCCTAAAATGGAAAAATTTTAGCTCAAAATGAATTAAGTTGTTGCTTAAAATTTATTAGAGCAGCAAAAGATACCCTGTTGTTGGTGAAACAATGACATCTGCCTCAGCAAATATTTTCATATGAAACTGCATCTGGCGGTTCCTGTGGGTATTTAAACAAGAAAGTGTCATAATGGGAATATAGTAGAACCAAACATCCAAATGCTTAGTTGTAATCATTTGTATGCATGCCCACAAAGTGCAAATAATGCACTAAAATATTTTAAAGCACTCTTGGTTAGGTACATTTCTAATCCATTCTTCTGCTTTCTAGAATTTTTTTTTTTTTTTGAGAAACTTCTGCATTCTAGAATGGTAGACAATAATGCTGATAAAATGTGTATAGTGAAGAAGTTTTTTGAAAACTATAATGGAAAAGGGGCAATTGAAATATATTGGAAACATGATCTAATTTAAAAAGGAAGAAAAATAAAAACAGCACTACCTAGCAAGCTGGGATACTAAAAGATGTTAATCTACCCTCAAATTACATGGCAGATATATACAACATCATCTGAATGTGTAGAATTTGTCTTAAAAAAAAGGAGTCAGAACCACAATCTAAAAACTTTCATAGCAAACATCAACTGCCAATTAAAACAGCTGATAAATATTCAATACGATCTGAAACATATAGGCATTTTTCTAAACTATGTGTCAGACTTACAATCTGCAATTCTCTTAAACCACTTTTTAAACTTGAGTTACCTCTGAAACTTTGATATTTTTTTTTACCTAAGTTTTCAAAACTTCCAACTTTTTTATTAAGGTGAAACCGTGGAAACTTCAAAGTTGAACCATCCAGCCTGCAGAGCTGTCTGATTGTAAATATGCTTCTTTTGGGGTTTAATAAAAGAGCTTTCCTGTTAGCTGCATTGCTTAGACAAGAAACTAATAGGCCCAAGCAAGCCTGATAAGAACTGGGAAATTAATTCTTTACTATCAGTTATGATGGTTATGTGTTTGATCCTAGTTTTTCATTTATTTCCCATATCATAAAGCTTCTTAATTAGAAATGAGTCAATCAGAGCAGCCAAAGTCCAGTTATAACATAGAAGCCTGAAGATCATGCCAATCTGGGTTCAGGATCTTGGCAAAATAGTAAAAATTGGAACCCTGATCCACTCATGCCTAATGTACATAGTATGCCTTTTACTGTGCACTAGGAAAGCTTTGGCAATTGCTTTCCTGCCAAAGCTTTCCAGACCTTATATAATTTCTACAAAAAAAATGAAAAACCTTGACAATATTTTTTTTTTTGATAGGTAATAGATATTTTCATTGAAAAAAGTACAACATGTTCACGATGATGAACAGATTACTAGGAACAAATACAAACAGAAACAAAAACAGATTGCATGAAATCAATATGGAAATACATTGTGTAAAACCCCAAATACAAGACCACCCAAACTAAGTCCCAACTAGCAAAGACTTCAAAAAATCAGCAGATTTCTTAACATCCTCAAAAATGCGGGTATTACGTTCCTTCCAAATCAACCACATCAAAGCAGACACAAGACAGAAGATGTTGCTGATGTATTTAACCAGATAGCTTCATTATTAGAAAAATGTTGAATGCAGAGATAATGATTTGTGATTAAGAAAAGTTTAGCAGTCCAGAAAAAAAGCAGTAATTAATGATCAGGAAGGCTCAGTTGAGTATATCATGAATTCTTCACCTGAATTCTGTGTTTGGCTTTGTGCTTCTAAGTTTTAGGATATCGAAATATAGCAGCATTAAGTATTTTATAGCTGATCAAGTCTTTATGATTACCATTGTTTCCAACTTTTGGTACCTTTTCCTATCACTTTAAATTAATAAAGATAGGTAAAAAACATCACCTAATTTTCTGCGCCTTTATATACTCCTTGCTACTGAAAGAACCATACACGCTAAGTGCTACCCTTGCATCCCATCCTATTTCTTCAGGCTTCCTGTAATGCATTCTTAATGTCAGCATTTTGATTTCTTACTCTTTAGTCTTTAAAAGATAACAGTGAAGAAAATGCAGTGCTGGAAGTCAATGTACAGCTTTTCCAGATGAGAACTAAGTGAAGTGCTACACTCAGATCCAATTGTTGAATAATGTGCCAGACGCATCACTTCTATCTCCGGTATAGTCACCTCTACAATCTTACAGACAAGAAGAACTTCGCAGGTTAGCAAGGAATGGCTATTGTATTTATCAACTATTTTTTATTTACTATAGTCTTCATGATATGGACAGAATTTTAATTATCTTGCACTACTATCAACAACTCTTTCTGAGAAAGTAGGTTATGCTATTTCTTTGTATTCAGAGGGAATTATTTCAGTACCAAGATATAAGTAGTTTTGATATAAGAAAGGGAGCATTTAATTGCAAATACCTTCCAACTGTAGTGCTCCTGAAGCTTGTCTAAAGCTTGAGAACAGCATGTTCTTATATCATCACTACAATCATTAAACCACTAATTGACCCAAATAGTGGTTTAATGTAAGATTAAGGATATCAGAAGATAACTTGATGAATCAAGTTTTTTTTATTGAAATAAAATATTGTTGATCAAAGTATTATCAAGTTGAGAAAGAGGTTACTAACCTCTGCATACTTTGCCATTTTGACATCAGAGATAGATTTAGTTGGGTTGAGCAATGGAAAGTACAATTTGGGCTGGAAGATTATCCAAAAAGAAGGTGGTCTGAAATTAGAATAGTTTATTGAACTATTCATAATTTAACAATTTGAAAATGACATTGAAAGAACATTATGGATAAAACCTATGCAAAGCTTATATTGTAAACATGGCAAACAAAGAATAATGCTGGTCCATCAGTTTGGCCAACTATACCAAACTGTACTGCACTTGTTCCTATGCTCCTCCATCTTTAGTACTAACAAATTTAAGAAAGAAAAAAAGCCGTAGCATTTTCCCAAATATCTGGAAAAATGTAAGCTCAAACAAAAATCTTCAAGTTTAAAAGTCCTGATTTTCATCTCTTCCTAATTAGAGGAGAAAGAATTTTAAGAAAGTTTCTACTTTTATAGAAAGAAAGCATGATTAGGTAGAACAATAATTATATTTCAAAACCATGGTAGATACTTTTTCAAACAATTGCAAGAAGTTCTTACTCTGGTGGGTTGATCTGGTGGAAGTTGTCCATTCATAGCTGCATAACTGTATATTAAATTGGTAGAAGCTATATTATCAAACTCATAAAAGGAATCAACAGAAAAAATGAAAAGCCACAGTAAAAAAAGAACAAATAGGAAAGATCACTGACACAATAAATGCATCCTCAATGGTGCCTGCTAAGATTCCAACCATCCCCACTGTCCAGTTAAAAGGAAGAACACTAAAAAACACAGAGTTATTTTTAAAATGGTCATATACCTTCCAACTTATATGGATCACTAGTAAAAAAAATCATTATTCACCCATTATGAGGTATGCGCCCAAAAGTTGGTTTGAAACCAATGACACCACAAAGAGCTGCAGGCATCCGCACAGATCCTATACATAGATATAGATAAAACATTCAGTTTGTAATGCATACGTGATGTATAGCGCACATCTGCATGATGCAGAATTCATCGGCATGAACCTTAATCTATCTTGGAAACATCTCCTTCCCCTTGTAAGAATAGGATGGAAGGTGAGGTCATGGGTTCAGGGTTCACTGGTGCATGTGCAATTTATCAATTTGAAAAAGGAAAAAGAACCTTAATCAAATGTTAAGGAATATAAACTGTTATAAGGTGAAGTAAATTTGGTATATTATGTTAGTGGTTGAGTTGACCATGTTGAGTTTTCACAGTAAGCTAGAAGTTTTGCCTATGCTTGATGGCTTCAAGAGATCATACTTCAGTAGTGCTGGAAACATCTACCTTAGACAATTCTCAAGCATGAAGTTATTTCCGTTTTAATTAGAAACTATGCTTTATGGTGGACTCCAAAAAAAATAATGTCGTGTACATTTATGTTGGAAGAGTCAGAATATACCCCTACTGGAAAATAGGTGGTGTTGAGTCTGTTGACTAAAGATTTGAACTTTCCCATGGACAAAAGGGCCAGAAAATCCTCATTGCCAAAGGACAGAAGCATCTTTCCTCATATCCTTTATGTTTCTTGGTTTTTGACCACAAAAGTTTAAAGAAAGAAAAGAAAACTAACCAGATATGCTTCATTTAAAAGAAAGTTTAAAGAGGCAACTTTTGTTAGTTCTTTACTGACTCTTGGTGTAATTCATAGCAGCCTAATCAAAAATTTTCCAATATTAATGGTTGCTAATATTGTAATTTGGTGGATTTTGTAGATCTGGAAGGATAATTTGTTTTTGTCACTATGAGGTTTAAAATCCCCTCATAATTTTTTGGAAAATTCTTTCTAGCTGGCCCAAAGTGGGTGATACTCAAATCTTTTTGGCTTTCTCTAAGCAAAATAATTGGATATCTTAGCACTACTTGATTGGAGATATTTGGTAGGATTTGGTCTTTGGTGACCAGACTTAGGGAATCAAGACTTTCCTTATTCTTCTGTGTTTTCTATATTTGTTTTCCTTAGTATGGTATTTTAGTGATTGATGATTACTTAATGGGTCCAACCAGTGTGAAATTTACTGCTTCATTTAGCACAATTATTTCTCTAAGCAGAAAAGACACCTCAGTAGTAAAAGATCCTCATTAACCGGGATCTTGCTGCTTAGTTTGAGTTACCATAGAACATCTCATCCTTGTAGCAAACAAGATATTTAGAAATTATCTGTGTAGATCTAGGTTCTGCTATATTAATTCCTTAAAAATAAACATGATATGGATCCCACACAGATGAGAACAGCAAATGCAGATCTAGTAAATAAATCATCAGTACCACAGTACCACTACAATGTTGATCTCAAGTATAATTCTACAAGAAAAAATAGAGCACAAGAAAGCAAATATGATAAAAATAAGTTTTTCTGCATAGAGTAATTTGGTGTTTTCTTATTATATTATTATTTTTAAATAAGTTACCTCCCCCATCAACACCAAGGGCAACAGGGCACAATCCTGCAGCCACCACTGCAGCAGATCCACTAGAAGAACCTCCAGCAATCTTGCTAATGTCATATGGATTTCTAGTAGCCCTACACAAGTCATTAATAGACGAAGGAATATCATCAAGGGATATAAATGAAAAAATGTTAAATCATGATATGAAAAAGGCACAGAGAATATGATTGGCTTGGCTCCATATATACTGAATAAACCAAGAATTATGGAGTTCTTGGGAAAATAAAGCACTAGAACAGGGTGTTCTTACCCATAGTGAGGATTTATCCCACTTGTTCCGGCCCCAAGTTCATGCATGTTGGTCTTCCCAACAAGTATGGCACCACATAATCTGAGGCACTTAACACAGCTTGCATCACCTATACAAGGTCTTACTTTGTGCAGCCACTTTGTTCCTCCTAGAAGAACCAACTTTTGGTTTAGGCAAATATTCTATGAGAATAAATAAATTGTCTGTTTAAGAAAATTTGGATTAGTTTGACAAACATATCTAGTCTCTCATATCCAGAAAACATAGTGAATGGAATACCAAAGCATGTTGAATTACCTGTAGTAGGATATGGAGAACAATCTATTTCATCCTTGATAGCAATTGGGATTCCATCTAGAATGGATATTGGGTTTCCTGGAGGGGATCATATAGAGAATGAGATGGATGTGTGTTGCTTTTTTTTTTTCTTCGATTCATTGTATCAGGGAGCTATATTAGAACTACATCTAAATGCTGAAGCATAATAACTGAATTGACAGCAGCATTACCACTGTTTGAATACTGTCTCAGTAATGGGTGCTATGCATAGCTAATGTTGGTGTAATGTCTCAGCAATGAGTGTTAAGCATATCAAATAATGGTATATTCATTAGAAAGACTCATGGTTTGTTGCTTATGTTACAGACAGGTACCTTGTTCATACCGAAGAGTTGATTTATCCGCTTGCCTTAAAATATCTTCAGCATTATAGTCTATAAAAAACGACATCCGTGATGGAGGATTAGAAGATTCATGCACAGCGGCTATAAATCGCTCCGCAACCTGTTCCAAGGGGAAAGTCAAGGCCAGTGAGTATGGTACAACATGTCGTCATTTCCCTAATATTTCTCTTTCAAAATCTTTGGGTGAGTGCCAAATATTTGCTCGTAGGAAACTCACAATAGCTACAACAAGCACACAAACATAAGGCATAAGAAATTCATAAAAGCATTTCAAAATACTTTTCAAGATTTCAATTAAGTTTGAAAGGAAATTGTGTAAATTACAATTTAATGAGTACATATGTAAATAGGAAAACAACAATATACCATAAACAAAGTAGCTAAAGTTGGCATACCATCCGAGGAGTTATTTCTTTCAAATTATAGGCTCTTGAATAGTCCAGTATTGTCCAATGTCGAAAAGAAGGTTGTAAACCATGTAAACACTTTTCTGAAGAATTAGGCAAACAATCCATTGCCTGTTGAACTTGTTCAGGTGGAGATAATTTAGAATCTATGCATTTGACTTCTTGTTCTTTAAGATCTGCAATCATAAAACTGATATTAGCAACATGATCCTACTCTCTAGAGAAAAATTCATTTTCAGCCATTGACATACATAGAAATCTTCAGATATTAGAACATTTACATAGAGTAGTGTTTAACACCATTTAAGCCCTGCAAATTCCTACTAGTCCTTTGTTTTAATAAACTATTTTATTCACTAAAAAAAATTTGTTGGTTAGTTTCAGTCACGATTTGTGGAACATTGCTTTTTATTTGAAAACCTGTCCTTGTCTGTAAAAGAGCTGAAATGCAATAAAAGTTAAGGATACATGACCTTCGAAAGGATGTAAGGGAACATAGAGAGGTGACTCCTCTAGCTGCGCATTTGTTACGAGCTGCACAAGTTCGAAGACACTTTTTAAGAATTTCATAACAAATTTTTTGCATGCAACAATTGGTTCAATGTAGACAGTAACATTTGCAGAGAGACGAAAATTGATGCGTACTACCAATCTTATTTTAAATTCTATGGCATTGGTGTACAATGTGCATGGTATTCAATTTTTTTATGGCAATTACTATGTTACTGTGACAAATGACTACTTGTTATGAAGGGAGAAAAGAATAGGTTCCTTAGACATGAAATAGTCGTGAACTTAATTTTTTTTGATATCTCAAATTTACTGATGGTATGTTCAATAATACAGGAACTACACAAGTAAATTAGTAATTAGTTATTTTAATTTCTAAGAGGTATCTAGAAAGAAATTACATGTTTGGAACTATAGAGATATAAAGGAAAAATAATTTAGAATATGTTTGATATTCTCATGAATAAACGTATGGCTCTATATAAGACATTTAGAGTGCATTTAGATATGATGATTGATGATGAAAAATGGAGTTAAGGTTATCCATTTCCTTAATCCTAAAACACAATAACTAATAAACTCTTAACGGAAAGTCTCCAAAATTTAATTTTACTCCTGTATTGTGTTCCCAGGGTCATGATAAAATTTAATTTTACTCTTGTTTTGTGTTCCGAGGGTCATGATAAACATGTAACATGTAAAGTTCCCTTAATGCTAATATGTAGCTTTGCCAAGCTCAACCAATTCTAGGTGTTTTTAATGGTAACGTTTATTAATGTCCTAATCTCCTCTTTCCCATCTATCAATTTTTCAATTTTTATTTATTTGAAAAAAAAATTTTCAGCTTTTGATAATGACATGGATCAAGGATACAGTTTGAAATAAGTAGGGATGGCAATGGGGCGGGGCAGGGCCGAAGGATGGGGTCTTCATCCCCGCCCCACATGGTTTTATTTTGCTCCATCCCCGTCCCGCCCCGTATGACGGGTAAAACTTTCTCACCCCATCCCCACCCCTTGGGGCCCCGCCTTACCCCGTAAAACTTTATTTTTGTTAATTTGCCCTACAACTAGTACAATTTTTTTAATGAAACCTATTTCATTAATAAAAGTTATTTCATTAATAAAAATATACTTGAAATTAAAACTAAATTTATCCCATCAAATAAAATCAATTTTTAGAAAAAAAATTTTGAATAATATATCCAAGTGTTTAACAAAACAATCACAAAAAAAAAAAAAAAAAAAAATCTCATAGTATAACACATAACAAAATAAAAACAGAGAACCACATTGGGTAGAATAAAATAATCTAATATTGATATGTTTGTTTAAATAGTAAGGTTTTAGAGTATAAAAAATTTACCATTAAGACCCTTAGCAACACGGGGCAGGGTGGGGACGGGGAGGAAAGGGCGGGTTGGGTCTAAAAAGTCTAAACTCATTTCCGCCCTGCCTTGTGGTGCGGAGCTAAAATCTTATTCCATCCCTGCCCCACCACTTTTACGGAGTGAAAAAAACCCGCGCAGGACGAAGCGGAGAGTGACAGGTTAAGTGGAGCAAGGCAAAATTGCCATCCCTAGAAATAAGGTCTAGAAAATTATCATTATATATATATAAATAAAAAAAAGTCTAGAAAATCATCATTATATATATATAAATAAAAAAAAAGTCTAGAAAATCATCATTCCTAAAGAAAGTATTGAAAAAGAAATGGCCCCATTGCTAAAGGCAGCCAGCCGCTAGGTTAGCCACGACTCTTAATTATGGGATGTTGTATCGATGGCAAAGTTAAGTAGCAACCCACGTGGTATTTAAAGCTCATTTAGAGCATTCACATCCAATTTGTTCAAAAAATTTTATTTTACTCTTTAAAAACTTATTTTATCAATTATATCATATCATTTTACAATCCACCTAAGATTCTAATTTTTATTTTCCTATACAACACATTAAAATAATACTAACCTCATCACACGTGCTTCGCATGTGCGATGAGGCTTTTTTTTAGTGGTCCTATTTTGTAAAACAAAAATTGTGTTTTTTTATTATATATATATATTTTATTTTAAAAATCTAGTTTATAAGTGAATAAATCAATTTGAAAAATAAATCAATTTGAAAAATAACAGGAGAGTAGTCTTATTTTTTAGGCAATGTTTTAGTGGGAGTTATAGTTACATTTTTATAAGATTGTCTTTTAGTTTTGTTTTTACTTAAATATAAGAGTGTAGAGCATTTTTGAACTAAAAAAATGAAAAATTCAAACAAAAAAACCCCCTTAAATAATATATTATAGAAGATTATAGATATCTCGACAATAAAATATATAACCCAAAAAATAATCTCCTCTATCTAATTTTTGTCTCTCTTCCTTCCTCCTCCTCCCCCCTCTCTCTCTCCACCGTGAACAAACCCATATTAGTACCACAACCACCTCCTCCGCCCAGCAACAATCACTTATCCAGTCCTCTGCCCAGCAACAATCACCCAAAACACGGACCCAAATCACTGCTACACCACCAGCCACCCCAGCAAATCACAACAACAATCCCCACCACCACGCCACACACCCACCGGAAAAAGCCATTAAATCATAAACCAACAAACCCATTAAATCAGAAAACCAACAAACCCATTATTTCGGCACCCACGCGATCAAAATCCGATCTCCACAGAACCCACGCGATCAAAACTCCATCGGTACGGAGCCCACGCCGATCAAAACCCGCTCTCCACGGATCCCACTTGATCAAAACCCCATCGGAACGAAACCCACGCAATCAAAACCCGATCTCCATATACGCCGATCAAAACTCCGATCTCCACAGAACCCACAATACCGACGGAGCTTCGGTTTGAGATTTTGCAGACGAAACCTTTTAAGCCAAACCCAAAAACCCTTGAATCTTCGGTTTGAAGAGAGAGCGATAGAGTGAAGAGTTAAATGGGTAGAGGGACAATGGCTAGAGTGCTGGGTTGAGTGGCATGGGGAGAGAAAGAGTAATCGGCACAGCCATGGGAGCAAAAGAGAGAAGCTTGGTGAGATGAGGTCTAGCGAGAGAGAGAGAAAGAGAGACTTTGAAGAGAGAGACTGATATTTGTGAATAAAATATTAATATTTTCGTTTAGAACGTTGCTACAGTATGCTTGTAAATTTACTCGTACTGCAGCACAATTGTAAATTGTTTTGCAATTAGAAGACCGGGTAACGTGACATTTTGGTGTTTTGATGCTAAAATATACCAACATATGGCATTTAAGAGACTGGATGTGAATGCTAATAGGCTTTGTTTGTTGAATAAAAAAATCATCAAACTTAAATATGTATTTTTGTCAATCTTTTCAACCCCCATAAATAGTAAGCGGTTGTGTGTAATTTTTATTTTTATTTTTTATTTCTATAACTGATATCATAACTTGAATTCATTAGTTTAAAACGTTTTAACTTTTAAGTTGATTTTTTTAAACGAGTTTGTGCGTAAGTGCTCTCAATGTAAATGAATGGAAGCAGTGGGTTATTTATGTAAACTCTAATGGTGTGCTTAAAGACCCTACCATGACAAAGCAGTTCTGGGGATAACAAAAGAGTCTCCATATAGTGAGTTCAGTGGATGTGGATCAATTTTTAATTTAATTTGACCACTGTTGTATTTGAGAAATTAAGATAAGCATCTTCTTTAAAAAGAAAGGACCCTACCATCCAATGCCATGACAAGCATTGTGAGCTGTGAAAATGATGTATGTTCTAATTCTAGTGGTTCGTTGTGTTATTGGTAAAGCCACCCGAACTCTCAAATTAATGAGATAGTGGACCACTTCATCTGTTCATTTTGTACTTCACCATAAGGAGAGAAAGTATTGATTTCTTTTAAGGGAAACTCCATTCTCATATAGATGTTAGTTAAAGAACAACCTTGCTAGCTTAAAGTGAATTCCTCAACTAGAGCCTAAATACCATTATATTAGCATGTGGTTAATCATAAAAATTAATTATTACATGAGAGTATGAGACAACATGGTCAACAGCGACATACAGAGGAAATTTATGTGATAATTTAATCAATTGTTAAAGATGCAGCAAAGTATATGTTTGGTAGAAAATTCATATGTTGGTTTCACATACATAGGAAGACAGAAGGGTCTCCCTTGAAACTAAAAAGGAAGAAACCTCAAGTGTGAGAAACCAGTCAGGCCAATGGTTGACAAAAACTAAGAGCTTTTAGATAAACATATAGAAAAGTTAAGACAATACTTCAAAAATGAAACTCGAGACCAAGAGTGTGTACCTGGTGAATTAGATTGTTTTTCTTCAACATGTACACCAATATTGTCCCAAAGATTCGTGACTCCAGAAACCAGGTGAAAATTTTGACCAGAAGTCCAGCCATTCTAGGAGCTATGCAGCAAATGAAAGTTCACTAGTTATGTATGTTCACCAAGTATTCAACAATAAATTTGAAAGAAAACATCTTTTTTTTTTTTTTTTTATCAAACCATCATCCTATTATTCTTTCAGTTACAAAATTACAATACAAAGGCAATTTTTTATGCCTTTACTTACATGTATTTAACAGACCACCTGCTACCTATATATTTAATACCAATCAATCATGTGAATTGGTTTAAAAGTTAAAATATGTTTGGTGCAATCGGTGCCAAATTTCAATTTCAAAGTACCATGAAATTCAGGACCAAAAGTTCTACCACAAATAAAAAAAAAAAAAAAAAAACTGAAATTTAATTCAGATATGCAGGCCCAAAAAAAGTTCTATTTTTCAAGATGCATCAACATGATGTATAATTCTAATTCACAAAATGGATTTTTGGTGAATTAGAAAAGAAAACCAAATGAAACTCAAAACTAATCCTATGACACCAAATTATATAAAGAATCCCAACTAATGGTAACAATTCTTTGACAGAAGAAGAAACATGCATGGAGAGTATAAAAAAGATGGTGAAGCAAGAGTTAGGACCCAAGATTGAACCTTTAACATTGGCACGGAGATAGACATGATCACTCTTAGGACCAAGATCAACCTCCTCCACTGGCTTGTAAACCACCCCTTGATCCTTGAACAACCCCATGAAGGCAAAAATAATATGATCTTTCAAGCTTACTTGAACACAAAATAAAACAAATGAAGTGAACAAGAAGACAATGACACAACCTATAGATTCCTATATATAGATTAAGATTTTAGGAAGAATGACTTGGCGGTGGATGCAATGCAAAGGAAAGTCTTTTTAACTTATCCAACAAAAAAAGACAATAACTTGAAAGCTTGTTGTGATAGACAAAGTGTGTGGTATGACAATATGAGCAATTGAAAGTGAAAGATAAGAGCTAGCATGTGAGTGAGAGAGAAAGTGAGTCTTTGAAGTAGTTGGAGAAAATCAAAGACACCTCCTACGTCATATTTCCCGGGCTTCTTTCACTATAAACTTCCAAGTCTAACGGCTTTTTTAGTTTTATTTTATTTATTTATTGATAAAAAAGAGGATTTATTTATATTTATTTATTTATTATTATTATTATACAATGAGAAAATGGGAGATTTGAACCCTGAGCGTTTTGGTTTGAAACATCAAGAGGTGCTTGTTGAGTTACAAAGTTTTTGGATTCGAAGTTTTAACTTTCAAGTTTAAAAAACAATTAAGTTAAGTCATCAATAACAATCAAAATAATTCAAATTTATATTAAGGGTAAAACTTACAACAATTATTTAGATATTACATTAGGTTTTCGAACTAAATTCCATCATGTGGTTGCATTGGCTAACACAACCCAAATATAGAATGAGTTCGGTTAATAGGTGCCCTTAGAGTATTTGTTAATTGACAATTTTAGAAAAGTTTTGATACTCACTTTCATGAGATATATAAAAAGTTGAATAAAAAAGTTCGTTTTTTTTCTTAGAAAATTTTTAAAAATATTTCTTAAATCAATACTTTTAAAGTATTCATTAACTTTTCCAATATAATATTATCAATTATAAAGACAATAATATTCAACTATATGATTTCTTGGACCATGCAAAAACATTTATAATTTCTTGGACGATGCAAAAACATTAGTTCTTAAATTGAATCTTAGCAACTGTACTTAATTTTCTGTCTTTTCACTAAGGACCTTTGGAGTAAGGGTAAGGCAACTCTTCCCCTATAGAAAGGTATGGTTAAGTGAGATTCTCGAGTGTGTGTACAAGGTAAATTATTGGGTAAAAAAACCAAGTTGAATGGTGGTAGGTTGTGTATTGATTTACTTATTGAAGACGCAATCAAGAGGGTGAGAAAGCATGTGGATACGCTGTTTTCAATTCCATACTCTGTCTTTGTAAGAGCATTCTCATTAAAGGTGCTAAAAATGCTAAATGCTATTTTTTAGCATTTTTAGCACCTCAAATGATAAAAATCCACTTCCATCAAACATGCTAAATCTTAAAAGATTTAGCACTAAGCTACAATGAGCTTGTATCAATGCAAGTTCACTGTAGTTAGATTGTAAAAAAAAAAACTTTTTTATTCTTACAACTCCTCTCCTTTTTCAGTTCTCTTTTCTCTTTCCTCTCTCCCTTCTCTCTTCTCTCTCCTGATGGATGTGATTCGACGATGGTTCTTGTTCGACGATGGTTCTGGTTTGGCAATGGTGGTCCGATAGTCATGGGTCCAATGTGGTCTGACGGTCCGTTGTGGTTTGATGGTCCGATGGTCACGGTGTTGTTCTGGGTCACGGTGCGATGTTACTAGGTCATGGGTTGTGGTTTTGATCTTGATTTTGGGTCACCAACGGTCGTGGCTCGTGTTCCTGGTTCATCGACGGTCCGATTGCTGGTGGGTCTTGTTGGTGGCGATGGATCGCGTTCTTGGGTCACCGACGCGGATCGTGTTCCTTGGTCTTCTCTAGAAGATCCATGATTTGGTCCGATTGATTTTGATTTTGATTTTTTTTTTTTCTGCTGTTGATTGGATGTGGATGTGGGATGTGGACGTGGAGGGTGTGGTGGGTGGATGTTGATGTTGATTTGGTTCGATTTCTGTTGATGTTTTTTTGGTCCGACGATGGATGTGGATGTGGAGGTTTTTTTTTTTTTTTTTTTTTTTTTTTTTTTTTTTGTTTTGTTTTTTTTTTTTTTTTTTTTTCTCTCTCTCTCTCTCTGCTGTTGTTTGTGGTTGCGGTGGATCTAGCTGGTAGCGGCGATGGTGGGTGGATGTGGTGGTTGTGGTATGGGTGGGTGGATGTGGTGGCCAGCGGTGCTGAGAATAGTTCGGTTGAGAAAGAGAGAGATAGAGGAGAGAGAGAGGAAAAATAAAAAATGAATAAAAAATAATAAAGAAAGAATGTTTAAATGGAGTGTTAAAAAAATAGAAGTTTTGATGTAAGGGATATTGTAAAGTGATGTGTTATATGTTATAAAATTGGTTTTTGAGATAGTAAATGCTAAATTTTTTAGAAGTTTTGATGGGAATGCTCTAGTTGCAAATCCAAATAACTAAACATTGTTAGAATTAGTACTCTACACTCTACATTTCTCAGTCCTTTAGATAGTTGTTATTTATCATTATTAATGCTAAATAAATTAACTAAAAGAACTAACATGGGAAAAAAACGTGGGTTCGGAAAAGTGAAAACGACCTTAAACTACTAAAAACAAATTAAACTGTTAACTAACACCAAATTAACTAAAACCAAATTAAACGGATGACTAACACCAAATTAAAGTTTATAACCATTTATATTTTTGTTGGGGAAGTGTGAGTTTTCAAATGACCTTAAAGTTTATGATCCACTATCTAAATTAATAACTTTTTTTTAGAAGTCTTTTAATTCAATTGACACTTCATGTATGTTTCTAACAAAAATGTTCAAGGTTCAAATATCTCACCCCAACTATCAAATTATCAAAAATTATTGAAGCAGATTATAACTTTGGATGCATGTGAGTAGCTTAGCACTATGGTCTTCTTTTTCTTTTTTCTTTTTTCTTTTTTTTTTCCTGGGATAGGATTTAGCACTATGGTCCATAGATCTCTAAAAAAAAAAAAAAACAGATTGACTATATATCATTTGAAAGACCGAATTAAATTGGGACTTAAAAAAGTTAACCCTAGTCTATACGGCTTTATTGGGTATATACTCCAATTGAGTTGTACACAAGGAAGTTCACACAACTGTGCACACAATATGGGCAGCTAAGGTATGTAACAAAATCAAAATTTTCATTTGGCTAGCTTGTAAAGATATATTGCCAACTAAACTTAATCTGACCCGAAGGAAAATTTTGTATGATGTTGGATGTGAATGTTGTGAGGATGGGGAGGAGTCAATAGACCATGTCTTGTTGCGCTGTGGTGTGGAACTTTACAGTTTACAGGCCTAAGAAATAATCTGTGCTGATGCTCAAATCTATCCTTTGTGGATGTGGTAGACCAAATGATAAATGGATTAAAAGAGCTAGAAATTATAATATTTTTTACAAACAGCTTGATGATTTGGAACAAGAGGAATGAAGCTCACCTAGGCGCTCCAAGGCCTGACCCTGCATCCCTAGTTAGAAAAATTACTGCCCATGCTTTAGAATATGTAGAGACAAATTTTGGTAGTCTTACTTGAGTTCCTAATTTTTTTTGCTGTTTTGTTCTTTATAGGAATTTTTTTTTTCCTCTCTCTCTTTATTTCCAAACTGACACTGCGTATAACTACCGCTGCTCAAAAAGAAAAAGTAAAAAATGTACATTTATAGCGGAAATATTAAAGGAGCGGCATAAATGGTCCAATAAGGTACTATTTATGAGCCCCAAAATTTGGTGAAATATATGGTCATAAATTTATGCAATCATGGCATCGGCCTCCCAATACCTTTTTTCAGGCTGAATATGGGCCTCCCTAGTCCCTACACTCTTAGAAACCTTGCATTTTATATCAAAAAAAGAAAAAAGAAACCTTGCATTTATTTTTTTTGGAGTTAAAAAGAAAATGCATTCATTATTGCCGCTTTCTTATTATTATAGTACAGCTTGGATTTAGCATCCTCACCATTTTTTATTTATATATTTTGCAGCTGTTGAAAATGACTCTTCTATGGTGGGTACACCAAGAGCTAATGAGGTTTGGATTAACTTTAAGGCAAACTAACAGATTTGTCCGAGTTAGATACACAGTAGTAAGAACAAGTTTCCGATTTGAATCTCAAGTCACAATAAACAATACAATTGAATAAGGTAATACTTCAATTCCTGTGAAATTTGTTACCAAGTCTTAACTTAAGCATATATATAAAAATATATATATATTTATATATATATATATATATATATGCATCTTGGTGTGGACACGCCGAGATTTCTTTCATTTGGGACTTCTCCTTGGTCACTCATGTGACTCAACTAGTCAACTATTGTCTCACCCAAACTGAGACAAAGTTAAATGTTTTGTGTGCCCACTTGATTATGATTGATGTGCCTACTCATATTTCTTGCTTCTAGATATCATGGCTGCATGCATTGAGTTGGGACCTTTAGAGTTCCCACACTAATACTCTACTTCCTTGTGGGGTTGTTTTGTTTTTCTTGTTCAATAAGTCGGGGTAATTAAGAATCGAATTTGACTTCTGCAAGTTCTGTAGAAAAGAGGACACAAATATACTAGTGAAAATCAATTGTAAAAAGCTGTTTGTAGTCAATTATCAATTAGAGAGAAGAAGGAAAAAAGGTCTTTAAAATTCTCTCAAAATCAATATGATAAAAATTTAAGGAAAAAGTTTAGATTAAATTATCAAATAGTTGCCTTTCTTGCTAGTGGGGGTTGAAATGTTTGGATTTAGTGCTGAGATTAAATTCATCAAGACTTCGGTGAAAAAAAGATCCTGATGTACACCCTCTTATGAAATATTGCCATATTAGTTTTTCTCAAATGGAAGAATAAGCAAGACCATGAAATTACAAGCTATTAAAATTCTATTCATTGAATAATTATCAAACCCAATATCTAAAATAAAAATCAAAATAAAAAAGAATATAGGCGGTGTCATCCATAATGATATATTATTTTGTGTAATGGTTGAATATAACATCTTTCTTACATTAGATGAGAGTGAATCTTACAAGTTTGAGAGTTTCTCACATGTAAAAAAAATGTTATATATAACCGTTACATATGATAAACTTTGGAAGTAGCAAGAGCACAAGCCCAACTTGTCGGAACAATTTTGTTAGAACGTTATTTAGGAGTGGGGTGACTAGTTTGTTTATCTTTTTTTTAAGTTCCCTGTTTGTTTGTTGGTTTGTTTTTTATTTATTTATTTAACTTTTTTTACCTTCTCAAGAAGAAAAGTTCCTTGTTTTTATAATATTCATTCTTTGATCTGGACGCTACCTCACGCCTCTCGATTGTTGAGAATTTGGATCAGTTGCTGAGAGTTTCCGTGGTTTACTACTATACACTACTTATTTTCAGTTTCATGCAGTTGAATTTCAAAGGGTTCGGGTTGATTTATAAATTATAAGAGTTGCAGAACAAATTGACTGGTGCAGAATCTGGTTCATTTGATTGCCAATGTGACATTTTTTTATTAACATGAATTTTATAACTATATATATATATATATATATATAGTATGTTTTTAATCATTTAGAGGGTGTTTGGTAAGTATACTCAAACACATGTTTTCAATTTTTAAACAACATTACATGTATTTTCATACATTTTTTTACCCACACGTATTTCCACACATGTTTTCAAATAACAAAACACATGTTTTTAAGTGCATGTACCAGTGGGTTTCAATTAGCTCAATTGGAACTAGTAAAGTCTTTGATGGTTGTATAAGAGATCTGGGGTTTAATTCTTGCCTACACCAAAAACTGATTGGTGTCTTGATCTGATGATAAAAGCTAAACCCTAGACATTATCATGTGGGTTGATTCACTTTATTTAAAGTTTTTTTTTTTAAAATATTTTAATTAGTTTGATTTTTCCAATTTTCAATGGTACCGATTTTTTTTTTAATGTTTCAAGTAATTTATTTAATTTGTACTGTTTAAGTATATTTTCATTAGTTATCCTTTAAAAACAATCTACTTTTAGTATTAGTACTAATTTATTCAGTTATATGATAGATACATTTTTATTTGTGCAAGTTTAGAGTATGAAGTGACCACATCATTTAGTAAAGTTGCAATCTTGCTTTTGATAAATTATGTATATTGTTTTATACTTCATATTTTATTTTAGTTAAATTATAATTCACTATTATAAATCATGTTCAATTTATTTATAAATATTTTTTTAATTATAAATGTTTATTAGAAAATATCCATCTAGATATAAAAAATTAAAAAAAAAGAAAAAGAAGAAGAAGAAGAGAAAACCAGAAAAAAAACAAAAATTGGATCTCAATATGTATCTAGATATATTTATTATTAATATTAAACAAGACACAAAAAAATTTGGGTGAAAATATAAAAAATGAATAAGAAATACATTAAAAAGATTTGGACGATAATAATGAAAATATTATTAATTAAATAAATATTATTTAATTGGTATTTAAATATAAAAAATAAAATGAAAAGGCTCACTTAAAATTTTCACCTTAGGCCCGAAAATTGGTTGAGCCACCCCTGATTTAATGGCACTTTGGCATTGTATTACTCTCTTTTTTCAGTCTTCCTATGAACACATCCGTTACTGTGCCTAATTTTATAACTTGCTAATTTATGTAATTGTGAGTGAGTAATGTAAAGTGATAAGTTGTGCAAGACAGAAAATGTCCACCACTTATTCATTAATGCATATGCATATCACTGGCATCTTTAAATAGTTGGATTGGGTGATTAGTCTGAGTTAACACGTCATTTCTTCATTATAATAATAAATAAAAAAATTAATTACCATTATAGTTTTTTAAAGCTTAAGAGCATTTACCAATCAAAAACCCACTAAAATCTTTGTTTCAGATTCGTGTAAATCTTCTCCAGACATGGCAAAACGGGCGGGTCGGGTCGGGTTCGGGTCGGGTCAATCGGGTTGCGGGTCAAACGGGTCACGGGTCAAAAACGAGTCATTTTAAGCGGGTTAAAATCGGGTTCGGGTCAATCGGGTTGCGGGTCGGGTCGGGTTGGGTCGGGTTGACCCGTATTTTTCACATGAATTTTTTTATTTTTTTTTATTTTTTTTTTATTTTAAGAAAACAACATGTATTTGCTATTTGAAAAGTTATGCAACAAATTACTTAATGTAAAATGCATTATTTTGAATTCACCACTTATATCAAGAATGAACTCAGTTAAACTTATTAATACTTATTCAATAATTTTAAAATTATACAAATCCTAACATTGTTATTTAAAACAAAATAACACAAAGATAACTAGATAAGTAAAACAAATTCTCAAGTTTTATTTCTACACAATATCAACATCCCAAAACATAAAACAAAATTACAAATGACTTATTGGATAACTCATTTGATAAAGAATAAAAACATATAAGAAATTTGCAATCTTGAAAATTAATTTTATAATCTATTATCAATTGTGGTTGACGCTCTATTTCAATTTGAGATATACATTAAAGTTTGATTGCTTACTTATTTACACATGGTCTTTTTTATGAATATCATATCATTGTTAAGCAACACATACTCTAGGAAATATCATAATTTATTTTGAAAAGCCGTTTATTTTGGACATAAATTGTTAAAAAATAGGTCTAAGTATTCATAATCTATGCTAATTTGATACTTTGGCTTCACTATTTTCACACTTGTGGATGTTTCCCACACATGTCTACAATTTTAAATCTATGCTTTTAACTCTACAGATTATCTTGGCATGTACTTTGCTATTTGATATCTAAAAATCTTTACTCATTACAGAATGCTCAACCACATGCATTTATCTTTCAATTAATTTGCATATAATTATGTAAATGTATCAATTGTTTCCTTAAAGTTCACAATAAACAATTAAACCAACATTGTCTTAATTTTACTATTTTTTTTTTTTACCAAAAAAAAAGTTTTAAAAAAATGGTTCGGGTTCGGGTCGGGTCGCGGGTCGGGTCGGGTCGGGTCACGGGTCAACCCGTTTTTGTTTCGGGTCAAAAAAATCGGGTTCGGGTCGGGTATTTTTCGGGTCGGGTTGGGTTGGGTCAGAAAATTCTGACCCGTTTTGCCATGTCTAATCTTCTCTCACTTGGTTTGGTTTTGTACATGTAGACTAGCTTTAGTTTGTGTTTGTCCTTTGTTTTATCTTTGGAGGTAGAGTCTAGACTCTAGAAGACACGCATAAGTACGAAGGCATTTTTTATCCATGTAATATAAAGTGACCACTTTTACTTGGTACAAACTATGCACTATAAGAGAATTTTTTTTTTTTTTTTTTTTTAAAGTTTGAGTGTGATTAAGTAGGGCAAAATTTAGGTACAGTATTTAGATGTTGTTCTTAAGATTTCTTCTCTTAAGATCCAATAATGTGGTTGTATGTATTTAATTAAAAATACACTTCCATCTCATGAAAAAAAAGCCATATAGTTAAATTTTAAAAAAAAATTCCTAAAAAACAACACCTAATTATTATATTAAATTTTTTTTTTAATTAAGTAAATCATGTACATTGCCATGACAATAATTCATGTCATCTTATGCCCCAGCTGCCAACCAACATTGTCCTCTTTCTCATTCGGTCTACGACCAGCCCACTGTGCAGGTATATTGTTAGTTATTACTAGTTTTTGGGTGACTTATTATAGCCTTTTAAGAAGCCGTGGTAGGTGGCACAAGTTTAATGAGCAATGACTGCGTTTAATCATGTGCGTGCGCAGCTCCCCTTGTGGAGCACAAAATTAAGACGGTGGTATCGAAATTGATTGATGCAGAGACACACACGTGAATTATTAATTATCTTTCACAGGACACCATAGTCAAATACACATCATTGACAAAACCATCGGGTTTGTTGTTTTGATTTTAATTATCTTTGACAGGACACAATAGTCATATACACGTCATTGACAAAACCATTGTTATTTATTTATTTTTAATGAAAAAAAAACCATGTTTATTTGATTGATCATTCGATGCCATAAAAAAAAAAAAAGATAAATACTAGTGCATACTATTTATTGCACATAAACGTATATATACACATTTTTTGTACTACAAAAAGTATATGTATGTACTTTTATACGTAATAAGTGGTATGAAATAAACACAACCTAATAATAATAATATTAATAATCTCTTTCAAGTATAAATGTTTGTAGGGTGTGGAGGGTAAGAATTGGAGTTCAAGTCTCCAGGAAGGAGTTTCACACACGTATACATTTAGATTAAGTTAGAGTAGAAATTCTATCTTGTATAAAAAAAAAAAAAAAAAAAATCTCCTTCAAAATTAACATAAAAAAAAAAAACTAATAAGACAAATAATACCCATAAGACAAATAAAATAAAAAAACAAAAAAAAACTAATAATACCCTCCAAATATAATATTTATATTACATATAATCTTATAAAGTTTTCAAAAAGGGTAAGGATTTTTTGTATACAATGTCTATTAACGTCAAATCCCTTTCTCTCTCTTCACAACCTCATCAATGCGCTCCCCTCTCTCTCTCTCTCTCTCTCTCTCCTTTTCCTTTGTTCTTCTCACTTCTTAGATACCCAGCCCCCAAAACCAAATCAAAATACACATCCCTCTCTCTCTTCCTCGCTTCAAAAATAATTGTACACACATGCTTAGATTTACATACATACAAATCAAAGCCAATAAACCCAAACCAAATCCCATTTGTTTCGGCCTACCCAAAACCCACAGATTGATTCATTTTGAAAGAAATTCAAATTCAAATCCAAATCCGAATCCAAATCTAAACCCAAACCCAAAACAAAACTTCCTTTTTCAAACCCAAGCCTACGAACCAACAATCAACCCCTCAAATATTCCATTTTTCAAATCCTCAAACAAAATACTAAATTCTCAAACCCATAACCAACCAAACAAACATATAGCTTTCGGTCATGCACAGAAAAATAGACCGAAAACAAAAATAGAGGAAGAGAAGAAGACCACCACCGATGGTGGATGAGCTCTTAAGGGTTTGGCCATGGTGGTTTGTGGTGGAGCCATGAAGCTTCGGTTTAGAAAGGGTTTGAGAGAGAGAGAGAGAGAGAGAGAGAGAGAGAGCTGAGTGTCTTGGCTATGGAGGCTTTGGGTATTAGGTAGCATCTTATGAAAATTGACCATTTGCTCCATTCATTGGGGTTAATTATCATAAACAATCAATTATTTTTGGAGAGAGAGAGAGAGATTTTTATTTTGATTTGGTTTTTAGGGCTTGGTATTTGAGTCTTGAGAAGTGAGAAGAACATAGGAGGAGGAGGAAGAAGAGAGAGACACGCTTTGCTTTGATGGGTTTTACCGTTTTGAAGAGAGAGAAAGGGATTTGTCTTTTGCCGTGCGTGTGAGAGAAAGAGTGAGAGAAACGCGTTAAGAGGTTAACAGACATTTATCATTAAATTGGTCAGTTGACATGTGTCACTATCATTTTTTGACATGTATACCATTATGCAGCAAGTGCTGCAAACTTGTATACAGCAAATCCTTGCCCTTTCAAAAATACATTTACCCTAAAGAGAGATGTCAAAAATAGAATAGCCAATAAAAAAGTATGAATGTTAAATTTTTTTTTTTTAATAACCTTCAATATTATTGAATTAAACTAGAACATGAGAACTATAGTCAACCTAACTCGCTATCCTTAAGACTTTGGAAGATTGAGTTTATTGAAATAAAAAGACTTAGCATATAAAAAAAAGAAAATTTAGCAGTAGCATGAACTACTATGTTACATTCTCTCTTGACCCAACATAAACTACATTTAATAAAAAACTCTCTAGGACTTAAAGTATTGCACACGGTGTTACTGATAGACCACTTGTCATTTTAGCGATGAATATAGCAGGTCAAAGAATTTTTTTTGCGTCACCTTCAACGACAATATGGGGCCATCTTTCTGCCTTGGCTAAATGAATAGCCTAGTATATGGTTCAAGCTTCGGCCTGGAGAGGAGAGCATGGAGGAAGAGTTCTTACCCACACTTTCAAAACTTCACCTCAATGGTCTCTGGCAATAACAGCTATTGCATTGAGATTTTTGGAGGTTGATAGATTTGAATTGGACAGATCCAAAGGACAACTTTCCTTTGTCACACGTCGATACACTTCTGAACAACACAACATAAATGTAATATTATTTATTTTTTTTGAAAAAAGTTTATAGACACAAAAAACTTTTTACAATTGTTGATCTCGCAAATTATTAGTAGGTGGTAAAAAAGGTATGTTAGTGGTGGACGTATCTTGTAAAAAAAAAATTGTAAAAGTTATGTTAGATTGAATAAGATAACATAAATATTATATTTGCTAGGATATTTAATGTTGGCTAAATTTCGTGTAAAAAATTTCATTTGTAATCGCATTATTCAATATATTTGAAATTCAGTTCATATGTAATTGCATTGTATCAAAGAGTAACAAGTAAGATGGAACTGTACAAAGTGCTATAGCAAGATTTTCGCTCAAATGAGAATCTCATGTCAGGCGAGTTCAACAATTTTTGAAAAGTGGTTACATAGAAACATTTGCGTTGAAAGTGGCCTAAATTTGGCTCGAGCAAGTTTTCACTAGAGATAAAATTTTTCATTTTTTCTCTTTCATCCCTATAGCCAATTGAGCCTCAATTTTGAGACATACATCTACAAAAATCTATATATATATATATATATATAAAAGCAGAGAGCTTATGCGAGGTTCTATCATGTGGCGCACTCTATGAATAAAATTGAAATACTCTTAAGCTACATCAGAGATAAGAACAAATTTAAAAATAAGGGCTCTTTTTTTCTTTTGGTTCAATATTTCAAAACTAATTTTTGTTACATTTTTTATTCAATGTTTTAAGACTACTATTTGTTTCATTTGGTTCAAAGTTTCAAGACTTTTCCTCTTTTTCACACACAAAAAACTCTTTGCATTTCCATTCACCTTTCTAACTTCTACTCCTTTATATACACATGCTCACAGCCCTTGGTTTCATGCCATCCCATCTCAAATACACTAAGAGCATTCTCATCAAAGATTGTAAAATTTTTAGCATTTAGCATCTAAAAAACCAACTTTATAACATTTAACACATCACTTTACAATACAACCTACATCAAAACTTCTATTTTTTTACCACTTCATTTAAATATTCTTTCTATATTATTTTTTATTCATTTTTTATTCTTTCTCTCCTTCCCTCTTTCTCTCTCTCTCTTTCTTAACCCAACAAATCTAGAACCTTCTCCCTTTCTCTGATCTTCTGCTCTTAAACCTTCTCCCTCTCCATAGTAATCCAACAAAGAAATAACAAAAAGAAACAAAATCCAGATTGATTACCGGAGTTCAATGAATGTCGAGCCGGAGCTTAACGAAACCTATTGATGGCTCGGAATGCCGCTTCATCATCTCGGCCTGGATTTCCGCCTTCGACATCTTCGACAAATTGGAAGGCCGGAGATCGGAGTCACCAGAAGGCGTGGATTTCTTGCCCCAACCAACCTTAATCTCAACCCACGGCCTTAACCAACCTCAACCCACGACACAACCAACCACGGCACCACCGAGACCCATCAAGCAACCCAGCAACCCACCGCCGTCGGACCCACTGAGACCCATCAAGCAAACCTCCACTTGCAGTTGGACCCACCACTGTTGGACCCTCGACCGTCAGACCCATGACCCACTTGCAGTCATCAACGACCCCATCGGACCCACGAGAGGGAGAGTCTGAGAAAGAAAGATGAGAGAGAATGAGAATGGGAGAGTGAGAGTGATAGTTTGAGGAGAGAGAATTAAAAATATTAAAAAATGATAACACCTTGCTACAGTGAGATCTCAAAAATGAGAGCTCACTGTAGTAAGATGTCAAATTTTTTAGGATATAGCATCTTTGATGGAGTAGAGTTTTGTGGTTTTAGATGCTAAAAATAGCATTTTAGCACTTATAGCATCTTTGATAAGAATGCTATAAGACAAAAAACAATACCATTTACCTTCAACCTTTCAACGACACTTACATAACTCCAACATTGCAGTACCATTTGATCCTAACCCATATGAGTAGGCTTTGACCAAGGAAAGGGGCTTGGGTTTTTATTTAGTGACAGTAGCTTACGGTTTAGATGTTATAGTCGGACATTGTGGATTTTGTGAAGGTTGTGATTTGCTTTGAGTATTTGGATGTTTGAGATTTTGGTTTGGGAAGGTCATAAATGTATTTTGTTTTAGAACTAAAGAAAAAGAAAAAAGAAAAATTCTAATCGATTATTTATGAAGTTAGCTATTTTTTATTTATTTATTATGTGTTAGAACTCATAATTTGTAGGTTTCTTTGTAGGTTTATTATTGCTATTTTCTGTAGTATGAGCCATAGTGATAAAAATAAAAATTGATGATGATTTCAAAGAATTTTCCGTTTTTTTAAAGGATACGGAATCCCAACTAAAAACAATTAAATTTTGATAAAATCTTATTTTATGCTTTAAATTCTCATGTGAAGATTTCAAAATCATTTAATCAGTTTAAAAAATAAAATCTATTTTTAACGGTAAATATTGTAATCTATTATAGTCTTATAGTGTTATACAATTTTTAAAAATAAAATATGAATTAAGAAAATCAAGTTTCAAAGTATTTAACAATATTGTGGGCAAACATAAATATTATACAACAAAAAAGGTATTATATGTAGGTCTTAATATATATAAAATGATTTCAAATGAAATTGTAAAGTAGTCCGCGCATCGTGCAAGACATCATCTAGTTAACTCCTAAAAATACAGAGAAAGCTAAGACTACCAAATTCACTTTAGAGACAAATCTTTGTAGCCTCCATACCTTCACCCTCTCTAAATTGACTTACCCTTTGAGAGGAGAACTCAACCAAACACTCTTGATTCTCTCGTGTGCATTGGATTAGTGCTGGAAACCATAGAGGCAATCCAAACCTTCAAGTGGCCTTGAAGTATCCAAGAGATTAAATTGGCGGTGGGTGTCTTGACTTGCGAAACCTAAAACTATTGAAGAGAAGTGAGTACAACCTATTGCTAACAAGAGCAGGGACCTCAGATACAAGAACATTTCCATTGAACTAGAGGGCTTTTGTAAGTTGTTTTTGTATTGAAACTATTTTCATAATGGATTAATTTGCTAGGCTAAGGCTTAGAGAGTTTTTCCCATTAAGGTTTTCTCTTTATAAAGACATCGTGTGTTTGGTTGTGTGAGTTGTGGTTTGCTGTGATATTGTTTTGTCCTTGCTGAATTGTAGTCGACTAATTAATCACTTGGACTTTTTTTTTTTTTTTTACAACTTGTTTTGATCATAGTTTGCCAACAATACACATTAGAGTTCTAAATACATTAGTTCCTAACTCTTTAGAACCTAACAAAGTGTATTGCAAAACAATGATAAATAGGTAACAAAAATGTGATTGGTGCAACTTAAATAATATAATACATGAATTTTTAGATTGCTCTTTCGTAACATGGACTAGCTTTTTCTAAATATGTATACATACATTTGTAATATTTTAATAAGTTACTAGGGGGAGTGGACTTATGGGGAAGCAGAGTTTTCCAAAATAACAAGTAAGAAAAGTTTAATTAGTACCTTTATCTCTTATAATTTTTTGTGGGAGAAATTAATTGCAGCTCTTTTTAAGTCATTGATATGCTAGATACCTTTAATCATGAAAACAAATGACACCATTAGAACTCTTTAATCTTGTTAACATCTCACCAAGTCTTTGGTCATTGTTCAAAACTTCCAAAGTCTTTTGGTTATTGTTTGAAAATTTCAAAAACTTAGAAAGTTATAATCTTAAAATTTTATACTATACAACTATATAACTCCAAATTACATCCTCCAACTTTAACTTATTTTCAAATTAATCATTTAAGTTCCTTTTTTTTTCAATCTTTAATTTAAATTTGTTTTCAGTTTAGTCATTCCATCAATATTGTCTAATCTTGGTGTTAGTTTAATATCGTCCAATCTGGATTGGATGGAAGGAATACAACAAAAACAAATGAAAGTTAAAGGATTGAAATGAAAAAGAGTGAAACTTAAGGAATCGAATTAAAAATAAGTCAAAGTTAGTGATGTAATTTGTAATTAACCTTCGTTTAATAAGTATTAATAAATAAAAAGTCAATTAGAGACCTTTTAGACTAGAATATACACATTAATTAAGAAAATTTCAAGGAAATTTAATCAAACGGAAATTAAAATTTACTATTAGGTTGCTTTATTTGAGAAGATAGTGTCTTCTAATTAAATATAACTATTAATGGAGATATCACGGATTCCAATCTTTCATCTTCCGTTAAAAAAAAAAAACTTCAAAATGTGTGGTACTATTAGAGAAGACTTTAATCCTGTAAAAGTCTTCGGCCAATGAGATGAAAAATTAAGGTCTTGTGTCTCCTCAAAATTAGAAAATTTAGGTCTTGTGGGTCATTCTATTAACTATAGCGTGTATTGTGACCAGTGGAAATGTTGTCACTATATATATATATATATATATATAAACTTGGCTAGGCCAACTGCCTTAGAAAACCCTTTTACGTATTCTTTCCTATAAATGATGAGTTTTGATGTTGCTAGGGCCATATAATTTTGACCATACTGAGTAGTGAGTACTTTGGTAAGGTTACAACCAGTGAGGATCATGTTCCAATTCTTACTTGACAGTATTTTTTTCTTAATTGGTAATTTACATACCAACTCAACCTATCTTGAATCTACGAATTCCCCCCAACCCCCAATTTTTTCAGGAAAAAGAGGTTTTTTGAGGTAGCGTCATTGACATTTAACACCAAGCTTTTATAATTCACGGATCGCACATCATAACTTCAAAGACAGAACAAAAAGGACAGAAAATACACGCCATATCATATATTCCTTCTAACTCAAGGAAAGAGCGTTATTTGTTTCATTTTAATAGGCTGATTGGCAAGATTTAGGCAATATTGTTATTTCATTCGTCTCACTTAAGAAAAACTCTATAGATAAAAAAACATTAATCAAATTGTATAACCCACTACTGTTAGCCAGATATAGTATCCTTTCCATGACTATTTGTGTTCCTCTTTTTCGAAATCAAATGGAATTTTAAAAGTCATTACATCAAAAAAAGAAAAAGAAAAAGAAAAAGAAATACTGTACAACTGGAAGAGCTAATTAACCATGTTCTACAAAATAGACAAGGAATGGTCTATGAGCCTGAGAGAACCTTACTTAGGGTGCTTTGCAGCGATGAAACTGAATTTATAGCAGATTTTGTAAGCCAGCTGATACCCACTTTAAGCCTATGCTCATCTGTAGGTAATCTGATCAAGTATGCTATTTTCCTTGCTGCAAAAAATTGAATCCATGTCTATAAATAATTACAGAAAGTAAAGAGAAAATGGGAACATAAAGGGTGCGCTGCAAAGAAGTTTACCAGTATGACCAATAGGACCTTCTAACGTTAGCCCCTCTATAAAACTTGGTGAAATAGCAGCATCATTACTCCCCAGAGTCATCATCTCACCTAAATTCTGGAACCTGGTAGCCAAATGGGTAAGTTACATACAACTGATGGAAGATTTTCACCCACCCTCTCTTTGTATAGAAGGGTATCTAACATAGCCTATGTAATACCATTGTACATGTGGTGCCTGCCACCTGTGCTCGCAGTATCAGGCATATGACATGACCACCAAGCTCAACAGAGAGAGAGGTGATCTTGAATTGAAATATACAACCAGAACCCAAAACCATAATCTAGACTATAACCACACAAATGCATTTCAAGTAATTGTTATACACTGTTGTTTGATTGATAAAATGCACCAACCATAAGTTAGTCGTGGAAGTAAACCAAACAACTTTAGACATCTATAGTTATCATTATTTGGGGGGGAAAAAGAAAAAAAATGGAAAAAGGTGACTGAACCCCTATAGGAGTGGCTAGCAGCAGTGGTGAGAGGAAACTTAAGTCTAGGGGTTAGCGGAGGCCACAAAGATCTAGCTCTAATATCATGCTAGAAAAGGCGATACAAAAAAATTACGGGAAATTACACTTTACCACCCTAAACTATACCTTAGATTACACATTACACCCTAAATTATTAGAATGCACAGTTTGCACCCTAAACTATGATACTTGTTACACTTTGCACCCCGATGTTAGTTTTACTGTTATCTTAGATGGAACTTTCATGCACATGACACGCACATGTGTTTTGCTTAAGTGGAACGAAGTTAAAAGACAAAAAAAAAAACCCCTCTTCACAATCAACTAAAACAAAAGCTTCTTTCATTTTAATTTTTCCAGCTCTCTCTCACACGTACAAGTACAACTATCTCCCCAAATCAAAACCCTCTAACCCTAATTCCTCAAATCAGAAATATTTTTTTCCAGATCTCTCACACGTATGTTGTTCTTCCTGTTGTTTTTGTTTATATTTAAGCATACCATAGTCTCCTGGTAAACGATTCCACTGAGAGCAAAGGCATGCGTAAATATGAACTGAATTTAAAGCTCATTGAAACAAAAATGGTAAGACAAATTTTATCAAAACGTACACTAACAGCAACTTTCTCTGGAAACTATCCTCAACTTTTTCATTTTCTCTAATTGAACACGCCGTTCAACATGTATAATCTAATTCAAATGAGAACATAATACGTGGTCTAATCAAATTCTTTAACATTCACCGTAACAACTCCGGAGTGTTCTTGAGATAATACTACAAAGTTGGAAAAAATTCTTTAAGGTTACAGAGGGCAGTACGGCTGTACCCGTAAGTGTGAGAGAGAGCTGGAAAAATAATAGGAAAGAAGTTTTTGTTTTAATTGATTGTGAAGAGTGTTTTTGTCTTTTAACTTTGTTCCACCTAAGCAAAATACATGTGCATGTCATGTGCATAAAAGTTTCGTTTAAGATAACAGTAAAACTAACATCGGGGTGCAAAGTGTAATAAGTGTTATAGTTTAGGGTGCAAATTGTGCATTTGAATAGTTTAGGGTGCAAAGTGTAATTTAGGGTATAGTTTAGGGTGATAAAGTGTAATTTTTCCAAAAAATTAGGAAGAAGAAAATAGAAGAATGACGCAGGACAGAAGCCATAATGAGCTTTGATACCAATTTTGAGGTAGGATCTATAGAAATTCAGCACTAAATTAGGGTTTTTGATGAGATCTTGAATGAGTTTGATGGTTGTTTGGATTAAAATAATGAATAGAACAAGAAACAAGGTAAAATAAATCCTAGGTAATCACATCCTCAAAGCTTAAAATAAGCTGTCAATATTTTATTAAATTCAATCTCCCTATCAATGTTATTGCCTACAATAAAGTCTTTATATAGGCTATTGCAAAATCCTTTCCTAGAAGGACTAGGACTCCTCAATAAAATAGTCCTAAAAAGACAAGGACTCTAATCACAAAGAAAAAGTACTTAAGAACTTTGAAATCAATAGAAAAAAGGACTGAAAACATAAAATAAGACTCATGGGCCTTTTGAGCAACTTTTGACAGCCCTTTCCAGAAAATCTGGAATCTAGTAAAACTTAATAAAAACTCAACCAACAATTTTCCAACCTAAAGAACCTTAATACTAAAACTCAATAGTAGATGAAGCATCCTATTAAAAGTATCAAGAAAGTCCAACATCTGAGACCACAATTATTGAATTCGTTTGGTATTTAATCTTGTTTCTCCTCGAACTCTTTATGTTTACATCAAAGAAGAAAGAGAAATATCATATGGAATTAATGTGGTTCAGCCTTAGAGGCCTACATCTACAACAAAAAACCTCAAACAGCTACATCTTTAATAATCAGCTCTATTTATTACAATGAATTTTTTAAAAGACTAACACTAGACTTACAATATTGATAACATAGTTAAGACTACTTGCACTTATGTAGGATTTGGATTCCAAGTACAATGAACTTGAACTAAGATAACACAATCAACCTTGACTAATAATATAATGGGCTTGGGCCTTGACATCTCTAAAAGTCATGTTGTCTTAGGGAACATTATGGCTAAACTAACAAGCCAAATGAATAAACCATTTGCAAGGCAAACATCACAATGGGAACTTTAGTAGCTCAACCAACATTTACTTGCTAGATGCTATAGGAAAAGCCCTAATATTAAAGATCGAAAGCTCACAAATAATATCGATGGGCTAGGCTGTTTAAAGTAGTTTTTAGGCTGAAATTTGATGCAGACAAGGAAGAAGAAAAGGTAAGTTTCTGTAATTTCAAGTTTGGCATCTTAAAGATTTTCTTGTGTGGAATTCACATACAACATTTGAATGAGAAAAGTGTTAAATGATTTTGAAGGTCAAGTTAATGAGTCTAGGGTTAAAATTTAAAACGGGTTTTATTTTGGCTTTATTAATCCTTTATTGGGTTGTCAGGATGATACTAGCAAGTGTATGAGTTTCCAACCTAAATGGCAAAAGAGGACGGTCATTGATAGCTGCCCATAGATTCCAACCAGCAAAGTCTGCTTGCTGAAATGCAACCTGCAAGGTGTATGGAAACAAGTCATCAGATAATAAAATTGACTTTACTACAAAAAAGAATAATGTATATATTGATGAACAGGTCTGATAATTTTAGCCCGTAATCCTTATTGACCTATAATAATAGGATATAAGAAGATAAATTACATATTACACCTGCGCAGTGGCTGGAAGAAGCCTTCCATTTGAGTCTCTTAAAGAAGAAGAGTCACCAAGTGCAAATATGCGAGGGTGGCCCTTAACACGAAGGGTTTCATCTGTTTCTGCTTGTCCTCGAGCATTTAGGGGAAGCTCATGAGGCTTGTCACCGGGTTCCAGCAGAGGAAGAAGAGGTTTAGATCCAACAGTCCATAATACTAGATCTGCCTCGATGATTTGCCTTTGAAATCCCCTTTCAGCAGGTTGAAGTTCCAATATATATTTCTCATGATCATGTTCTGCAGCAATACCCAGAACTGCTCCACTGTCAGTCAGCTTTTCTAAAGCTTCTGCATTGCCCACTCTCTGAATAGAGCGGACAAAATAACCCAATAGTAGTTGAACTTTTCTAGATGAAAGAACCTAGCACCAACAGCCAAAAAAAAGGTGCTGTCAGGGCAGATATATAATTTACTCTCAATAATTATAACGAGAAGGTTGCAACAAAAATTGGAACTTTCTTGGAGAAGAACAACAAAATCTACTCTGCGATAGACTTGAAAGAAAAAAGTTAAGTCACATACTGAAGCTAAGACTCTTGGGAGTTGGGTTTCAAATTCCAAGTACTAAACATTTCACCAAGTTCGCATTACTAAATTCTATAAACAAATAAATCATCTATTAATACAGCTAAAAGGATTACTCTGAAGCTGTTGTTCAGTGATACACAAATAATCTTTCAAGAAACATGAAATCCAAATTCCAGACAACTTACTTTTAAGGCAACTTCTCTATTCCCAGGTGGGGCAGTTGGGCAGATTGTGGTATCCACATTAATTGCTTGCACAATCCCTCCATCCTGCAGTCTCTCTGCTACTGTGGCAGCTAACTCAACCCCAGCGTAACCACAACCAACAACAGCCACACGAATTGGAGAGCCCTTACCAAAGTTCGTCCTCTCCAGTGTTCTTAGCTTATTGTCAACCTTCTGCTTTGCAAGAATATTATCATGTGAAGGCAGGGAACACTAATTTGTTGCAACATAGAAAACTCATTGTCTATCAAATGATAACATAGAATGAAAAAATTTATTTTCAGTCAAGCACTCACGTGTGCATCCTCCAGGGTGGAGAATGGCAATGCAAACTCTAATGCTCCTGGTACAACATCAAGTTTTGATTCAGCTCCCAAGGCAAGAACCAGCCTGGCTGTCCAGGGTAAAAGACCAATAATTAAAAAGAAAGAAAAGTCAAATCAGTAGGGCCAAGCAACCTTTACATTAAAGCCACGAGAACAAAGTCAATCTAGATCATGCTAATAGGGAAATCTGAATGTTGAAAACAAATTCTTTATATTGATACAAGGTTTTTCATTTGCATGTTCTTTTGGTACATATAAGGACTTCCTTACACTGCATCATACCCAGACGTAATCAATCCTACACCCCATATATTACAGAGGCAAGAAGGAACCTCTTCTCTAAGATCACTTAGGGAGCTCTAAAACTAAAAAACCAACAGGTCCTGGTCTTTTACATATTTTAAGTATAAATTAAAGATTATGACAATGAGAAGCACCTATCATTATATATCTTTGATGGAACAGAAAGGAAAAAAGAGTAAGAAAGACTAATTAAAAAAAAAAAGAAGTAGAAACTCTAAAGAGGTGTGTCAATAATAAGCACTATACCAGTCATATTCAATAAGGAGGCCACTTTCAAGATGCACAGTTCCTCCACAACTAGATCTGGAGGGCCCATTCATTCCCAAATGATCGGCTGGATGCAATAGTTTTACCCTGTCTTGAAAAAACTGCACACTGGTGTTTGCCAGCAAATCCAAGAAACGAGGAGCTATTTCCCATGCATCTACTTCTGCATACAAAGAGATACTTACTTTATCCCCTACTTTTACAAGATCATTTAGATGGATTAGGAGAACATAAATGTGATTTAACCCAAAGAACGACGTACCTCCAGATAGAAGCTCATACAACATTGGCTTAAAAACAAAACGTTCAGACTGGTCGACAAGAAGCACCTAGTCCCATATCCAATGCATTTCAAAGGTGATACATAACAAATTGAATAGTGAAAATGTTGCTATGGAAAAAAAATTCACAAAATGCCCAAGCAAACAGGGCACCTCTGCCACTAGCTAAGGAAAACAAATCAAGTGATTAAATTATTTGTTTGTTTTTAATCACGACTTACCTGAGGTTTTTTGTCATCAGGCCACACAAGTGATTCTAGTCTCAAAGCAGTATATAAGCCTCCAAATCCACCACCTAGTATACACACCCTTGGCTTCTGTAAGCAAAACATTTTTGTTACTAATGTTAGCGTATCCAACCCAAAAGCATAAGGTTAGTTGGAGAGGCCCAAACTGAAGGTGGCACTCTCTAACAACACCACTTATCATGTGCAGACTCAAACAGAAATAGAGACAGATGGCCTCATCACTCATCAGCCTAACAGATGCATATGAGCCTGACTAATGAAGTCCAGGAATATATAGAAGCTAGGCTCTGATACCATGTTTGAAGTTTGAACATCCAACCCAAAACAATATGCTATTAGGTGAAGAGACCCAAACCAAGGTGAGGCTTTAAAATAATAACACATAACCACCAAGTTTAAGATATTTCTTCGCCATTTCTACAGTGTAACACACAATAAATTTGATGCAGCAGCATAAAGCATGGTCAACTTCAAATTAAGCACAAGAAAGTCATCCAACATTGATAACAAAGTAATTTAAGAATGCTTTATTATATAAATGTATGTAAAGCCATTGAGCTCTAGCTCAAATGGCACTTCCTCCACTTGCAAACGTCGAGTGCGTGCATAATTACCAATAAATATATATAAATTTGGTGAATAGTTGCCAAGAGTCTTGCAACTCAACTGACAGTTCTTGGTGTTTCCAACGGACTAAATTCACGAGTTCCTAATAGCTTTAAGCTTTTGGTACAATCGGAAATTTATTAGATATAGCATCACGTTGTAGTAACAAATACAATGGACATTGCATTACAAATAAGACACACTTCAACAGCAATAGTAAATCAATAAATTTAACACATGGGGGGCAACCTTGTTGTCTTGCCAAACGTAAGACCTCGGAGCTTTTTCACCTTCAGAAATCTCCACAACACCTCCATTCGCTACAGTCACACCCGAACCAACGAATCGAACTACTTTGTTCGGAAATAACGAGAAACCGGTCCCATATGTTTTCGGAAATCCGGGAAATAGCTTGTTGGTCCATTGCTTTGCTCCTCCTGAAATTCCACAAAAAAAAACCTTAAGAGCAGTGAAGCTAGTGTTTAGCTATATGTGCCATTTTATTTATTTATTTATTGTTATCATTCTCAGACAAGTAAACATGTTATTATCCATACATAAAATTTCTGTAATCTTTCATTTTCTAAGAGGCCAATGTTTAGAGAGAAAGAGATAGCATACGATTGAAGGGTAAGAGTAGAGTAGCTGAAGCTGAAGTAGATAACGCAATGTGTGCCATTACCGATCTGTGCGAGCGTGCAATTAGGGATTTTAGTGAGTCTAACCCGCAACAGCTTTTAGAGAGTGAATTGGCCTTTTTATGTTATATATGGCCGTTTTGGTTCCACGCTACCAGTGCCACAACGCACGTTGCAATGGTCGCCCAAACTCCGCGTTACTCTTTTTTATTTTATTTTATTTTATTATTTTATTATTGTTTTTTTTTATTTGAATAAATTATATATGTATTTGGTTTTTGTCCTTTATATTAAAAAAAAAAAAAATCAATTTGGTCCCTAACTTTTTAATTGTGTCAATTTGATTCCTAACCTTTCAATATCATGCCAATTTAACCACTAACGTTACCTCTTGGATGTAAATTACTGATATGTCTAACAGCCAAAATAAAAAATTAGTTTATGTGGATTTGACAATAAACTAATTTTTTATTTTGGTTGTTAACTAGTTCAGTAATTTCCATCAAAGAGATAACAGCAGAAGCTAAATTGACATGGTACTGAGAGGTTAAGGAGCAAATTGAAATATGATGTAAAAGATATGGATCAAATACGTAGTTTACTTTTTTTTACTTATTTTTATTTTTTATAATGAACTATTTTAAGAAAGTTTTAATACTACTTTTGTGGGAAATATAAAATTTTGAGATAATTACACTTTATCCACATGTGGTTTGCCTCTAATTTGATGTGCCCTACCCGTGGTTTAAATTTTGACACTTTATCTACCTGTGATTCCCACTGTTACTGTACCGTAACCCACCTCTTCCTCAGTCGTTACTCTAACACATAATATGTAAAAAACTCACTCCCATCCAGATCAAAACACTCACACTCCCAAAACTCACTCACTCCCATCCAACCCAACTTGCTCACCAAATGAAGATCCTACACAATGCAATGTGCTTCGCTTGAGACTCTAGATTGAGAACCATCGGGGCTTTGATTGTGCAAGTAACCCGAGGAAGAAGGAGCTTTGATTCTGGGTTCATTTGTTGCTTGGGTGAGTTCGGGTGAGTTCATTGTGCAATAATTATATTTTTTATTTTTTGTATTTGATCCGTTTGTTTTCTCTTGATTCTGGGTTCATCTGTTGCTTGGGTGAGCTTCAAGTTTTGGTTTTTTACTTTCATATGCTCTGTCCATATGCTCTGATCATCTGATTTTTTGAAACCTAGGGTATTAATTTTTTTTTTCGAAATTGGGTTGTTGCAAGGACGATTTAAATGCAAATCTATGTTTTGTTTTTTTGTATTCATCAATGTGGGGTTGCTGGACCCTTCCTTCATCAATGTGGGGTTGCATGAACCTGGGTCTCTTTATATTGTACTTGTACTGTGAGGGAACTTGTTTTAGTTAAAGTTAATACCTTTGCTATTTTAGTTAGGATTATCCTTCCTTCTAAGAGGTAATGATGCAGGTTACATACCACTTTCATAAATAGTGACTGGAGGATCCTTTTGAGCATGATTAATTGAGGGATTGAGAAGAACATAAACAGGACTTTCATTGATATCCATCAACTGTTACAAAAGAAAGTTTGTCATAATTAACTAACATTTGAAACAGATTCTTAATTAGTTAATAGTAGTCTATAATAGTATTATATTAAAAGCAAAAATTCTACATGTTACAAGTTTGACTTCAAGTAGCTTTGCTTTGATGTACTATCATAAATTGATCTCAGGGGTTACCAGAGATGGTGATTTGGTACTCTTGCAGACTAGCTATCACACTCTTTTGGTTGAGTTTTAATTGTACTGATGGTACTTAAAAAGTCTCTGTTTTATTTGGCTAATCATGGTACTTGGGTTTTTATTCATTTAGCTTCCCCTATCATATACAACTATGTTCTTCTGTTACCTAGTAAGATTCCAACCATCAATACTATGAACACAACCATTTTCATGCTCAATTTCACAATTATGAGTGATTGACAAAAAGTAGTGGGTCATGTTAAGAGGTGGGCAAAAAGTGTCCACTAGCACAAGTTAACAAATTGCGAAATTTGACATAGATTCAGTCACTTTGTGTTAAAATGATAATGGAGCCAATAACTTTTAGGTCAACTGACACTTTTTGGTATTTTTAACATAGACATCTAGAACTCAAATTATGTTTATAGTTGATTTATATAAAAATCAATAATAACTTGTCATTTTAGCAAACTGGGAAATTTTTTTTTTGTGTTTATAATATTACCATTAAAACATAGGCAAAGATCTAAATGAATAGTACAGATTTATGAGACACTTTACATTGGCAGGAATGCTTTTGTCCATAAGGGATTTCTTCAAGCCAATGCACTTGGAACCTTCAGAGGAGTAAATAGGCCTATCAGTTCCTGTGGCTTTCCAAAACCCAGCTCCAATTACCCGATTAGGCCTTGCACTGTTTCTGTATTTCCTATCCCTAGGGCAGTAGAAATAACACTCTTTTTCTCCAATTGTGGCAAACTCTACATGAACAAAGTTTGCAGCAAAAACTGTTAGCCCCACTACTAAAAAGTCACACTTTTAACTGTTTGGATTTGCTTATTTTCATCATAAACAGGAGTATACAGTTTTTTTTTTTTAAATCAAATCTTTCAAGCTAAAGTTTGGTTTATTCTGTCACACATGCTGAAAAATTGAACTATGTCACTTGTAACAGATTTGTTGGCCTATAAGCTTGTAACAAATTTTTGCTATGTCTTCATCAACTAGCAATAGCTCTACAACTAGTGGTTTCTACCATGCCGGAGATGGTCATTTATGTACCCTTGAGAATTGTGCCCTACGAACAAGTCGAAAAGCTGGTAACTATGGAAGAAGATTCCTCGGTTGTAGTCAATTTAATGTAAGAAACAATTACATTATTGTATTTGAATTGAATTGAATTATTAGTTGTGATTAATTGTGAACTGTGAAATTAATTGTTATGATTGTAATGATCAGGTTGGTCCCAAATGTGGCTTCTTTCAGTGGGTGGATAACGAAACTTGTAAGAGTGACCGTGAAAGGATAAGTATGCTTGAAAATGAACTGCAGCTTGCAAATCAAAGAGAAATGACAACTAGGGAAATGGAAGAAAGATCTAACCGGGGGGAAAGAGAAACTCATGAGCTTTATGTAGAAGCTAGGGAGAAACTTAAGAGGGTTAGAGAGAGTGAGAGATTGTTCAAGGTGGCACTAGTTTTGTCATGGTTATTTTTCATTTTTGTAATGTTGTTGTTGTGTTTTGCCTCAGTGAACAACAATGTAAGGGTGAGGAACCTTAATCTGCCATGATGCTTGGGGGGATGTTGAAATGTTATTGGGTAATTGAAATACAAAGTCCTTGATTATTGTATCTATCTCCTGAAATGGAAAGTGTTGTTTTTGTGCAAATATTCTTTAGTATAATTTTTTTTTTACTTCATTCTGTGATTGATATATATTGCCACAAAGTGTTATGTGGAAATGTTAATAACATGAATGGAACATGTTGGTTCAATACATACACTTGTGTCAATGCAAGATTAATATATGGAACATGGAACATGTTTGCTGTGTCAATGCACACCTGCCCTGCCCATAAATGGAATATATATGGAACATGGAACATGGAACATGGAACAAGATTTGCTGTGTTAATGCACACCTGCCCATAAATGGAACATGTTTTACACATACACATGATTTGTTGTGTGAATACATACACCTGTGTAAATCCACCAAAAGCAAAGACAAGCACAACACAACAAATTACTTTATCCTGTGTCAATGCACATCTATATTCTATATAATACTAAAAGCTGAAGCGTAGCATATAATGTTGCTACGCTCATGTTGAGCCACATTAGTAGCCATATCATCTTCATCCTATTTTTTGTGTTTTTCCTACAATTTTAAAATAGTTTTTATCGATTTTAAATTACTCACAAATATTAAATATTTCCCAGTCCTATCTCCAACATAAAGCCCACTTCTTATAAATTTAATTCTACCATAAAGCCCATGCGAAAAGTCTTTTCAACCTAAACCCTTTGGAGAACCCTTTGAGAAACACGGTTTACTCAAAATTTCAGTTTTCCTTTTGTTGCACGTTTCAGAATCCTTCCCCTTCCTAGCGTTCACGGTTTCAAACTCTCTATTTTCCTTTTATTGCACGGTTTCAGATTTCCTTTTATTGCACGGTTTCAGATTCCTTCCCCTTCCCCATGTTTCTATTCTACGGTTTCACCCCTTCTAACGGCAGCCTCTCCATCTTCCTTCCTTCCTAACTTCCTCACCTCATAGTATATAAATATTGACAACAGCTTGATGATTCAGTTCAGGTATCTCTAAATCCAGTTTATTTTGTGTTCTATTCTTTTGTTTGATGTTTTTTTTCCCCTTTTTACATTTTGTTACTCCCTCTTTTGTTTGATGATTCAATTCACGTTTCTGTTTTCCTTTTGTTTGATGTTGTTTTCCCTTTTTGTACCATACGTGTAGTGCAATCTGAAAAAACTATTTAAAAAGCCATAAGTAATTGAGTTTATTCAATTTGTAAAAACACAGAGTTTAGGAAAAACACGAAGAAAGCTATTAATTCATAAAACAATTCTCTTTAGTATTGTTTTATATACTTGCCCTTGGTTCCATTGTATTGTAAAAGAATTCTGTTACCAATAATTTTTTTTTCTTATTTGTTTAATAACAGGCATACGTTGATTTTGAAATATTAAAGGATGAATTTGAAAGGGCTAGAGAGCTTTATGAAAGAATTTTGGACCAATTAAAGCACATGAAGGTATGTATAAACTATACAAAGTTAGAATATAGTGTTTAAACTTCAGAATTGTTTCATATAGTTTTTTTTTTTTTTTTGGCTGGGTTTTATGGTTTCTGTTGCTTGCTTGGGTGGTGTTATTTGATTACTATTCTTTTTTGAGAAAAAAATGTTGATGGGCTGATTACAATTTGGTATTTTTGATGCTTTCGTTTTTTTGTTTTGTTTTTGTTTTTGGTGTTAGCATTTGGACTCACAATAAGTATTTTAGCCAGGTAGTTGTCCGAATGGCCAAATCACTAATACACTAGCACTAGACTAGGTGTAGAGTAGCAACCTATGAATAGTGTAGCAACATAGCAACAAGGGAACCACACATGATCGACTCTATGACACACTAAAAATAGCTTTTATATGAATTTAAAAAGATTTCACAAACAACCGTGACAGGACAGTACAACACAAAATTCTGCTATGGACCTACATTTTATTGCTGTCATGATTTTTTATGTTACCAAATGTGAGGCTTAGGGTCTAAATTTGGTGAATTCTTTGATTAGTTACAATTGCTTTCATATTAGCCTACCGTACTTTTTTGCGCAAATTCTTCTATTTATGGATATGCGTATTTTCCTATGTTGATTTCAAGAGGAGGCTGGCACTGACAAACTGTTACTTGCTAATTGGAAGAGTTAAGAACATGATCCTATTTGGTCAGTTTACTTTTTAGTATGTTTAATCTTTTTAGAATATTTGAAAATGAACCAAATGCTAAAATCTTAAATCTGGGTTGCTCAGATGTGTGTGTGTGTGTGTGATTTTTTTTTTCTTGAATAAATGTCTTTGAGACATTGGTTTGCTGTTTCCCAAATTTCTTATTTGGAGTTTTGTTGTTTTTTAGGTAGAAGATGTTATACCCAAAATTGGCCATTATACAAGTCAAAGATTCAATAGTTTTGCAAATAACTAGGATTAAGCAGGGACATAATGTTTGAGCATGAGATTTAATGTTATTTATGTGTTCCATTTACATTCTAGGAAACATAAGATATACTTGAATTCACAAACTATTTTGAGAAGAGTTTCTAATTACGAAACAAACATTGAGCACTAAAATACATGTTTTATCAAACATACTAAATTAAAGACCTAAATCAAATCACATTGTGATGCTTGCATTTTGGCATCCAATTATGCAAAAGATAAGTAATGATTCTGCGACTACCCAAAAAAAAAAAGAAAAAAGTAATGATTCTGCATGTATATACAAGTTACAAACTTAAGTATTATAGTTGAAACTATGATTTCACACTTGAAAGCCTACGGAAGTGCATTGGTTTTTGGGTTTTATTGAAAATTTAGGAGAGACCTCATGACTGTGTACCCAAAGTAAATCCCAAAGACCTCAATAAAAACTACAGCCAAATGCATATAATTTGGGCCAAGGGTGTGAGACCACTCCATAAACACATTCATGCATGATAATTTAATCATTGTAATTGAGAGAACCACAGTGATAAATATCTGATTGTTTCAATCCTATAAATTGTCCAAATTCCAAACATAAGGGCTTTAATGTTTAAGTTGGAGGTGATGCTTGCTATTGATACGAGTTTGAATTCTTCTAGAGGCCTTCATTTTTCTGCGTTTAAATTAGCCTTCCTCAATCTACATTTCTTTATAGTTCTTGGTTTTTTTATGGTTCTTGGTTGGATATAGCACTAGGATATTTAAATTAGTCAAACTACACAAATTTGAATAGTGGACAACATTAAATATTGTCCTTTTTGAAGAGAGATATTTTATGACAAAATTAAGTTGGATAAAAGGGACAATCACATTTAGTTTTGAGCTTGAAAAATTTGTTCTAAAATTTTATTTTCCTGACTTCATGGCTTATATTATATTTGTTTTGACTCAGTTTTATATTCAGATAGATGTTATTTTTTCTTATTTTGTTGAAGGTTGAAACTTGAAATCCCCAAACCGATGCAATACAACCAGCAGTGTCTAGAGATAATTTTTAATAGGCTTATGGAGCACAATTTAAGTGCGGGGAGTTCTTCACAATGTTGCATTGATATTGCCAAAGCCTTGAATGCCCCAATCCATATAAAACCTGATGATATGGAGATTGTTCATGTTTATGAGCTTCGAATTTAGTGGCACAAGACTTTCCCCTTATGTGGTTGATTTAAACTGTTGTTATTGTTATAATATGTAAGATATTTACATACAAGAATTGTTTGATAATTAATATTTAGTATGAGTTATTTCTATCGCTCTTCAGTTAAATTGTATTCTCTTGATATTTTTCCCTTCAGCTTTTATTTTTCAATTTTATTGTCCTCATGTAGAATACGAGTACCATGTACTCTTTTATAATATATTTGCATATTAGCATTTGTATATTAGAGGAAGCTTTCAACAAATATTCTTAATTCTTCTACCACTTTGCTCTATTGATGTGCCACAATTTAATTTTGTTAAACTATCCCGTGCATTGCACGGGTTAGCGACTAGTTAACATTAATAAAAGTGAAGACAGTCATTGTGACTTTATGTCACATGCATACAAAATTGCCAATATTGTTTTTGACATATCCTGTGACTTTACACATCTTCTAACCAAAACCCAACTACTAGTCCACCACACATTAGACATACACATCTTCCAACCAAAATTGCCAATATTGTTTTTGACACTTGACCATGCTTAAGCAAATACTTTAAGAAAATATATTAAGCGTGGGAACTATAACAAAAAAAGTGGTTGAAACTTTAACATCTTTCATCTTCATTTACTGCTTTTGGTGCCCTTACCAGCTACCTTCTTGCCCTTTCCACCAACTAGTTGAAACTTTGTTGGCCTTGATACACCAAACTTTCTGCCTTTAAACCCCCTAGCAGCAGCACCACCACTTCCTTGACTTGGTACACCACTAGTGCTCACAGATGCACTTGGCTGCATAACCAAAATCCAGGAGTTAGCAAGATGGTTCAACAATAGCAAGTAAGAGGAAAAGAATAAACAAAATAGAAGAAAGCAGAGGTGCCTGAGATGGTAAAGAATCCCATGTCTCTCTAGGGGTATGGAAGCTCGGTTATGAGGATGAAGAGAACCAGTTGGCCCTAGATCTAGTTGGAGGTTGAGTTGCTACCTCAAATCTATTGTTTGGTGCAGGTTGAGATGCAGTTTGACCAAAAGCTCTGTATGCAGGCTGAGATCTAGTACTTGGTGGCTGAGATGCAATTTGAGGTGTTGCAGTCTGCTTTGTTTTTGTAGATTTACTGCCTTGTGCCTACAAAGAGGGTTGTATAAGTTACATACACATGAAATACTTGAGGAAATGAATATAGCTTAAAGTATGGAAATACTTACAACTTTTGATTTAGCAAGTCTATCTCTTCTCTGCCATGGAGTTTCATCAGTGATGCCTGCCTTGCACCCTCTTGTATTATGTCCTTCTTTCTGGCACTTCCCACACTTGATTGTCTTGTTCATCCTAGAAACTCTATAAGGGTTCCTTGGCTCTTCAGGATCTCTTTTTCTTTGCTTTGGTGGTCTGCCAGGTGGTTTATACACATGAGGAGCAACGGGAGCAGGTTGGTTAGTCTCAACCCACTCAGACTGGCCAGGCATTGGCTGTATTATCTCTTTGTAAGTTTCAACAAATGTCTCTTTCAAGTAACAAGCATGCACATAGTCCTCCACTTTCTCCAGATTCTTAACAATAGCAGAAATCCCATGTTTGCAAGGAAGTCCTGTCAAATCCCAAATCCTACAGCTGCATGCTTTCCTAGCCAAGTCAACCACATGTCTCTCACGACCATTATCAACCTCATACATGAAGCTGCCTGCTGGAGTAGCACTGAAAGGTATAGATTCATGTTTTAACTTCTCTAATTTGTCTTGAATATTAGGACACACCTTTCCAGTGTATTTTGCTATACCTTTCATCTTTTTGTATTGTTTGGTCATGAGCCTTACTCTGATCCACTCCAACATTGCTAAAATTGGCTTATCCTTAGCTTCTAAGATCATGGCATTAAAAGACTCACTCAAGTTGTTAGCTAAACAGTCACACAAAGCTCTACTACTAAAGTGAGACTTAGACCATTGTGCAGGGTTGATGTTAGCAAGATACTCCTATGCCTTGACATCCAAATCCTTTAGTTCCTGCATTCTTCTCTCAAACTCCCTGATTGTTGTGGCTCTAGCACATCTCCACAGTGCATCCTTCAACTCCAAGCCCTTATGATCCACTTTAAAATTATTATAGATATGCTTCACACAATACCTATGCTCACAAGTTGGGAACAACATCTCAATTGCAGGTATAAGACCCTAATTCATATACAAAACAGATCAAGTAAATATGTTAGTTAAACATGTTGAAATGAACTGAGGCATGTATTATTGAACTTTAAATATGTGGGTTAAATATGTTAGTACAATTGTAGGTCATACCTTTTGTCTATCAGTGATGAAAACCATATTAAGTTGCTCTGGATTCCCATTGTCATCTAAAAACTGCTGCAGAAACCATACCCATGAATCTTTGTTCTCTTGCTCAACAACAGCAAATGCAACTGGGAAAATGTTATCATTTGCATCTCTAGCTATGGTAGAAAGTATTTGCCCCCCAAATCTCCCTTTCAGGTGGCACCCATCTAAACTAATGATTGGTCTACAACCTCCCAAAAAACCAACTTTTTGTGCATTATACCTGATATACATTGTCTTAAATTTGGGCTGTGCATTTTCATCTTCCATTTCAGTTTGCAAAATAACCCTACTTCCTTTATCATTCAATCTTATCATCTCTACATAATCCCTAAGCTTCCCATATTGCAGCTGTTCATCCCTAGTAATCAAGTCAGTAGTTTTCCTTTTTGCCCTATACACCTGACTGTAACTTATGTCAATTTCAAGTGCTTGCTTCATATGATGTTGAACACCAGCCACTTTCCAATTGGGATTTTTGTCAAACTCCTGCATAAACTTCTTTGCAACATAACTTGAAGTCACTTGGCTATGTTTGAATGATTTAGGGCAGGTGCACTCTGGATTGAATGTTTTTATTTGGAATGTCAACTCCCCAGATAGTTGAGATGCATAACACCTCCATCCACATTCATTTATGCAATAAACTGATATCTTCTTCTTCTTATTCAGCTTGAACTTGATATTTACTGGCTTCTTTATAGCATATTCCCTCAATGCCTCCCTAAATACCTTAGAGTTTGGAAACTTCATTCCTTTCTTTAACTCTGGTTTTCTCATGTCAGTTTGGACATTAAACTCAGGTTCTTTTGCAGCAGTTGGTGTTGGCTGATCATCATCAGACCCTACTAGACTTTCTATGTCATCTTCAAGAGGTGGGTCAATCCATTCACCCTCTTCAAGAGGTGGGTCATTGTCAGCTGCAATAGTCCTATGTGGGGCTGCATAGACAGGTAGATCCTCATGTGTAGATGGCCCATCATCTCCCTCAGAGGCCCTATATGGGGCTGCTGCATTGACACTAACTCCATCATGTGTAGATGGCCCATTATCTACATTTCCAAATACATCATCATCAAAATCTGGCCCCTCAAACCCTTCCTTTAACCAATCAAAATCTTGTCCACCACCTCCTTCAGCATCCACATTACCTCCCTCATGCATCTCATGCACATCATCATCATTCTGACCCACCTCATGCACATCATCACCATTCTGAGGTGCCTCATGCACATCATCATCATTTGCTACTTCCTCATTACCAAATGGTTGTTCAACTGCAAGTGGCTCCTCACCACCCTCAACATATAGTGTTATCTTATCTGTAGGCCATACAGCATGAATCTCACACATATAAACTACATCATCATCTCCATTTATAAGCCTTAACCCTTATTCCAAATTACCTCCAGGAATAAGATAATGAAATCTACTTGTACTAATTGCCCCCACATCAGAACAAATATCTTATATTTCAAAATAACTAAGTTTATCTGGGTCAACATTATCAATAAAAGAAGTACTACCTCCTAAATATACCAAATTTGGGTTCCACACAAACTGGCCACCATGATGAATCTCAAAATTGAATGTCAAGTCAGCCATCTGCATATAAAATACAACAGAATAAAGTATGAGATGGGCTTGCATGTGGAAAAGTATCATGTGGTCCTGTGGTCCACATAAAGCACAACACAGAAACAGACAATATTATTAAAAGTTTTTGTTCTGTTTTTGGGAGACAAACCCATGGAAAGGGAAAGCAGAAAAGCAATAATCAATACTATGGTCCAGCAGCTCCACATTGAAGAATAGAAGCAAAAACCCAATTTCATGAGAAAGCATAGCTTAGAATTGAACTTGTTTGCATTGCCCCCTTTTTTTTTTTTTTGACAAGCATATTCCTTTGCTGGTGACTCAAAATGGATGTAATTGGCACATAACATATTTTTATGACAAGCATATTCCTTTTTTTTCACATTTGGTTTGAAAATCAGAGTATATATGTTGGCATAGAACATATTCACAGTATGTAAAACATAGTAATCCTCAGGTTTAACAGAACAAAAAGCTTGTACTTTAGGAAGCAAAAACCAGTTGTTTAACAAGTTCCATGGTAGATCATAGCTTGTACATTAGGAAGCAAAAACCCAGTTTGATGAAATTGAAATATAGTTGTTTAACAAGCACTACCAGTTAGATCACAAGCACTACCAGTTCCATGGTTAAGCAAAAACCCAATTTGGAAGAAAGAATTTTAACACCCAATTTAGAACCCTAGGTTTCAAAAATTAAAAAGTAATAATCCTAATCTACTTGCAACAGCTGAACAGAGGAGCAACTGTGTCTCCTTCTTCCTCGACTCAGTTTGCATGCACGATCAAAACCCAGTTATCTCAAGCGAAGCGAAGCACATTGCATTGTCTTAGGTGATTCTGATCTACCTACCACAGTTGAACAGAGGAGCAACTGTGTCTCCTTCTTCCTCGGCTCGGTTTGCATGCACGATCAAAACCCAGTTATCTCAAGCGAAGCCCATTGTAGGATCTTAGTTTGGTGAGCAAACCGGATGGGAGTGAGTGAGTTTTGGGAGTGAGAGTGTTTTGATCTGGATGGGAGTGAGTTTTTTACTTATTTTGTGTTAGAGTAACGGCTGAGGGAGAGGTGGGTTACGGCACAGTAACGGTGGAAATCACAGGTGGGTAAAGTGTCAAAATTTAAACCACGGGTAGACACATCAAATTAGAGGCAAACCACAGGTAAGTAAAGTGTAACTATCCCTAAAATTTTTTCCAAATAGTCAATTGTGTGTTTCTTTTTTTTTTTTTTTTTTTTTTCATAAAAAGATTTTAAAAATAGTTCCTACACCACTGGCGGCATTGTTAATTTTTCACACGTTAAAATAACAGAATAAACAAATATAAAAATCAATCAACATTCAAATATCAATCATATTAACGGGTGCCTTTGGAGCTTTTTTCTTTTCCCATAAAAAATTTCTAAAAATATTTTATAAACCAATACTCTTAGGCATTGGTTAACTTTTCCCTTCCTTTCAAATAAGAACAATTCAAACTCATTACATATAGGGGAAGTTTGGTTCGCCGTGATGTTACCTTATGCCGTAATATTACGTTATTGTAATTTTATATTAATGTTAATCTTAATACAAAAATACAACATTACATTGTTTAGGAAGGTGATAAGATTAAGATGATGTGATATATTTTGTAATTTTAAATTATGGTAATGTTAGAAAAAATAAAATAAATAAAAAACCTTAATGTCACGTTATTGTAATGTGCACCACATCAAGTGCACATCACAATAAACCAAACGCCCAATAGAGATAATAATGATCACCCACTAATATTAACGCAATGAGTTGCTTAGTATGGAACTGTCGTGGACTTGGGAACCCATGTACAGAAAACGAGCTTGCAGAAATTGTGTGGGCAAAAGATCCCTCTGTCATGTTTATAGCTGAAGCATGGGTAGATGAAGCAAGGCTAAACAATGTGAAAAGGAAGATACAATTTGAGAATATGTTCGTAGTCCCTAGAACAAGTAGAGGAGGCGGTTTGGTGCTGTTTTGGAGTTCATCAATTGCTGTGACAGTTGAGGGGTCTGATAAAAATCATATTGAAAAAGGTTCACTGTGACTGAGTACTAAGAATCCCAAAAAAATTTACAAACAAAAAAAGAGGTAAGTTTCTGTGAAAGATATGATTTTTACCTTTTTGTCAGAAGATAGCAGCAATGTCTTCTCCATTGAAATAAAATAAATTGGTGGGCTTGATTAATAGAGAGCTGCACTGCAAAAGAAAGAGAAAGAGTTTGACTAAGAACAAATTTATGTGAAAAATACATAGGGAGAAGTAATAACCAAGAATAATACCTTGTGAATTGTGATAGCGTCTTTTCCACCCGAGTCTCCGAAGACGAGATGCACAAACAATTGAATAACTAAATTTAACAAGATTGAAACACAGGAGAGAGAGAAAAAAAAAAGAAAAAAAGAAAAAGAAAAAAGAAAAAGAGAAGAGATGGGTAGTTTGTTTAGCAGAGAGTTGGGTATTTAAATTATACAACACCGACCAACACCTTTCCTTTCCTTTCCTTTCCTTGTACACCCAGGAGAAGGAGAACTGGCCGAGAAGGTTTAGGATTAAGAGGCTAGGGTATAATAACTTACATTATAAAGATAACAATATATAATAATACTACATATAATACTCTAATAATACATACAACACAATCTAACCCTCCAATATTGTTCTCCTAGTGTTATTATTGTATTTTTATATTATGGGTCATGCTAATGAGTGCTCTCAAGACAATAGTTAATAATTCAGTTAAAGAAAGTTTTTATGAGAAAAGAAAAAAAAAGGCAATTAATGTTTTGACAGCTTTTTTCATTTTCTATAAAAGTGATGTCAAAACTTTCCTAAAATGGATTGTTAACTAATGCTCTAAGAGCACTCGTTAGCATTTCCCTTATATTATTAGGACATTTTTTTTTTTTTTGGGTTTTATCTTTGGTTGTTTCACATTTTGATAGTTGGTAGATGCCCTCCTAGAAGAGGGAGATTGGAGACTGACAAATCAATAAGTACTAAGTGAGACTGTGAGATCAAAGAGGCGGAGGAAAATTGACCCTTACTCATGGTTTTCAAACCCGGACCGTTCAAATAACCGAAGAAGAGAGAAGTTCAAGGTTTTTAAGGACGGACCGAGGTTCAACCGAAGTCGAACCGTGATGACGTCATAATTAATTTAGTAATTATTTAAAAAATTAAAAAATATATTAAATTAGTAAAAATTAAAAAATTAACTAAAATAATCCAAATAAATATAAACAACTATATTTCAAATAAATTCTTTTATGTCATAAGTTTCATAATGTAAATAAAAATATTAAATTTTAAGCAAACATAATTATGCAAATAAAAAATATTAAATTTAAGCATAATTGACAATCTAATATTTTCTCTTTTATGCCAGTTTGAATAGTCAACCATTTGTGAATTAAAAAAAACAAGAGTAGGTGGGCAGACATTGGTTTGTCCGCCAATAAAAAGTGGGTTAAATAAAGGAATTATGTTAGGGACAAAACTTTGGGCACAAATTTATAGCACAATTCGCCACATGGTGAGTTGTGATTGGTAAGGGTATGTCAGTGGCCATGTGGGAACACACCCTTACCAATCGTAACTCGTTATGTGGCTAGTTGTAGCACAAAGTTGTACCAAAAGTTGTGTCCTTAGCATAATTCTAAATAAATATCAAGTTCCCTAAAATTTAAGAAGTGCTTGACAGCAAGCATAAGTGGGTAACAGTAAAGCAAGCCTTTAGTGGTTGAGAGTAAAGCAAGGCAATACATCATTTACAAAGAACTGAAGAAGAAGACTCTAGAGGCAAAAACGCAGAGACACGGCATCTGCAAAAACGCAGAGAGAGAGAGAGAGAGAGAGAGAGAGAGAGAGAGAGAGAGAGCGATCGAGACATAGAAGAAGAACGAAGATGGCGTGCGATCTCAAGTCTGATAGTCTCACGGTGGGTGGTTGAAGTTGAAGGCTTGAAGCTTCAACAATGGCTGTAAGTAACAAAAAAAAGAAAACTCAAACGGTCTGAGCTGTGAGAACCGCTTAAGGTTTTTAAACCCGAGAGGTTCAATGGCGGTTCTCACAGTTCAAGGAATTTCTTGTAATAGCCGATTATTAAGGTTAAAAGAACTGCTTTATTGAACGATTTTCGGTTAATCCGTTCAGATCGTACGGTCCGGTCCGGATTTCAAAACCATACTAGACTCAAAGAAGATTGAGAATCATGAAGAAAATAAATTGAGAAAGTGAGAAGAAAAAGATTTAAGAGTGAAAAAATGTGAAACAAACAAAGATAAAACCAAATGAAAAAAAAATTGTCTTAAAAAATAAGCCAATTAACTTGACTAGTAGATCAACCTGACCAAATTTGTATATATTATTAGGTTTTTAGACCCCTGTAAACTATATTGTTTAACCTAATTAATTAACCAAGTGAATACTTAGGCTTATTATTTAGATCTAGGTTAAAACAAAACAATCATATCATGCAAAGTAGCGGAAAAGTAAATAACACAACAATATGATGACCCAGGAAAACTAAACCTGTAAAAAACCTAGGGAAGATTTAACTTAGCTATCCTCAAAGTAAAAAGTAAATCCACTATAGAGAATCGAAGTTTACAATAAGACTTAGACCACTAACATCCTGTTGCTACCACATGTAGAACTTATTGACACGACCACGTGCAAGTTTCGAATCCACGAACTCCTTCTCTCATTGGACTTTGCACCAACACAAGCTCACTTGCTTGTGGCTTTAAAACTCCACTCAAAGGTTTTGGATCTCCTTGGACGTTGATCTTGTATGCAGCAACTTTTACAACACCGGATCTTGAGATTCTTTAAGGAATAACACCGGTAGAAGACTTTAGAGAGTTTTTGGGTACAAAATCCTAGATCTACAAAAGAGGCACAAGATGCACTCTAATCTCTCTAAAAAACTCTTATAAAAACGTGCTTAGGGTTTCCTTTATATACTAGAAGAAGTATATCTGAAACCCTAATCCTTTTTGGGCTTGAACTGCTGTTGGGTTGAACTTAAAATTCTGCAAATACGTGTTTCAATCGGTCGAGCCTGTTTCTCGATCGGTCGAACTAGGCAGTTTCTGAACTCTTCTTTCTGCAACTTGTATATTCTTGAATCTTGACTTGTATCACCTTGAGCATTATCTAATAATACCTATAGACTCTAGGATCTATATCTAGACAAGTTTGTGTTCACGGTTTGCCAATTGTTCTAAACTTTTAGAACCTAACATTTATTATATTAAAGTTGAAGCACAATTAAAATCTAAATCAAATCCAAATTGGTTTTTAATTACAACTAATTTTACAACAATGTCCAATTTAATTTTTTATTCTAATTTTGATTCCAAGTGTCCAATTTATAATACTTAACATGAAAATCAAAATGACAACCTCACTCAAAAAAAAAAAAAAAAAAAAAGAAAAAAAAAGAAGAAGAAGAAAAGACCACCTCATCATCAGTGTTGTTGAATGTTTCTATGTGTAAACACGTGTTACAAACTAGTTATTTTTTAAAGGACCTAATCAAGGAATTTAAAACTTATTTAATTTTTTAACGTTAAAACCTAATAAAAATTTTAATTAAGGTTTTAAATAATTTTTTGACCTTTTCTTTCTCTATCTTTTAATAAATAAAATGTATCGTTTTTTTTTTTCAAAAATAAATATAACAGGCTACTGGAAAATTTTATATTTAGAAAACATAATTTAGCAAACAATCACTTTTAAGTATTCTAGTGTTTAGGGGTGTGATATTAAAGTACGATTACTATCTCATGCATCAAGTTTGACGTGTCGCCCCATCCAAATTATTTTGCTAAAAATTATAGGTTAATAGTCTAGGCTAATAGGCTTGCCTAACAGTTTGGACTATGTGCCAGCACAATGGGTGCCTATGGGCAGAAAAACCAACCCTTAGCCTGCTCCACTCTGCTACCCACGGGCCTCAATGGTGTCGAGCTGCTTATTAGCCTGGTAGGCTGGCGGGATATTGGGTAGCCGTGGTGATTCTGAAATGAAAATACAGAATCTTCATATTATTTAGTTAAGAGAGAGAAAACTTGAAACGTTCTGATGAGGAAGCAGATACTCTGGCCCGCAGTACCAAGAAATTCAAGGATAGTCATCAGGTAGCAGAGGCTAAGGAAGAAAATCTACAGCCTAAGGTAGGAAGTTACAGAGATAAGTTGGTGGGATCAATTCCTGGGGCATTTGAGAAAGCCTTTGGCTTTGCTAGTGCCATGCAAGAAGATGTTGAATCTGATAATGAGGATGAGCAGACACAGGATGGCAGTCTTAGAGTGTGCTTCTCCAGGGGTGATAAAACCCGTATGAGAGCACCTTCATATCAAGCTCTCATCATCAAACCTTTTGGGAGGAAGGTGGGTTACTCCTTTCTTGTGTCTAAGATTCGGAGTATGTGGAATCCAAGGGGAGGTATGGATTGCATTGATTTGGGATTTGATTTTTTTCTAATCAAATTTGAACTTAGTGAGGATGTTGATAACATTCTAAAGGGAGGCCCTTGGTTTATAGGGCAGCACTTCCTTACCATTAGGCAGTGGGAGCATGAATTCCAAGGATCTTCAACAACTCTTTCTTCAATTGCAGTGTGGATTAGGTTGCCAGAATTACCTATTGAGTTCTATGAGCATAATGCACTGTTAAAGATAGGTAGAGCTATTGGCCCTGTTTTGCGTATTGATGCTAACACTGCTAACGGGGCTAGAGGGCGTTTTGCTCCTTTGTGTGTACAGGTCAACCTTGACAAGCCTCTTGTTAAATCCATTTTCCTGGGGAGGCTCAAGCAGAGCATCCAGTATGAAGGTATTGGTACTCTCTACTTCAAGTGTGGAAGAATTGGGCATAATAGAGAAGTTTGTCCATTCTTAGTCCATGGGAATTGTAAGGGTGTTCAGGAGGAGCAGAGTAGTGAAAGCCAGGAGGAATAGAGAGGTGTAGCAGCAACACCTGAGGTGGAGAAAGCTCCTGCTAGCCAAAAGGACGAATATGGGGATTGGATGATAGTGACCAGGCGTAAGCCAATGAACAGGGCCCGTGACAAGCTAAATGGCTCAAATGGGAGCCAAACTGATGAGTCTTCCCAAATGCCTTATGAAAAGACCTTTCCTAGAGCAGGAGAAGTAGATAGGGCGGCGGGGAAAAGAAAGGTGCCACATTTTCAGATTGACAGGTCACATAGGGAAGAGTCTAAGAGCACCCCGTCTTATCATAATAAGACAACTGATGGAAAAGGTACAAATAGGAATGGAGCTCGTGCCAACCCCAGACAAAAGGACACAGCTACTGTTGGAAATCAAAAAAGGGGTGTGGGCCTGGGTAAGGATAAGGGTATGTTTGTGTTTGGGGCTAGTGCAGGCCCATCGAAGAATGTTGGGCTGGACCAAAGCCCTTTTTCTCTTTCAAAAGTAACTAGGTTTGAAGCAAGACCAGATATAACGAGTAAAAATGGGGAGTCTAACACCCTGAGTTTCAACAACTATGGAAAGAGCAGAGAAGTGGGCGCTGTTTTACAAGAGCAAAATCATTCCAATCGGAGACAAGACAATCAAATGGATCAGGCAAGACCCAACGGAGATCTGGGGGTGGTTCGATTTGGAGCTGATGCTGGCTTGGAAAAATATGTTTCCATTGACGGAGGAGAGCAGAGAGTTGGGTTACCTTCCTTTGATGAACAAGGCATGGGAGTTGACCCCAAATCTGTGGTGGAAGTTTGTCACAGATAGACCAGCGGTTCAAGTCCCTCCACCAACAAACTCAAGCTCATCAGTGATAAGTTCAAGTGTGCAAATCTCGAAAAAATCGCTAACTGAAGCAGAAAAGGAATGGATGGAACCTGTGATTACAGTGAGGAAGATCCTTTAAGAAAAACCTGTGGAATGCTCTATGAAGGGGAGTTTGCACAGGGTGAAGATGATCCAACTTGCAGAAGCCAAGATCAAAGGTACCATTCTCACCAAGACAACAATTGGGGAGATGAGAGATGTTCACCACTCGATCACTCTGTTCCGAGAGAGTTTGGTGAGGAAGGCAGAGGTGATGGGTGCATGGAGATTGAGAGACACTGAGGATTCTTCTTCCTCAGTGTTTTTTGATTCTACAAAAACCCCATTTAAAATAATGAATATCCTGATTTGGAATTGTAGGGGTGCTATGAAACCCCAATTCAGAAAGACAGTGATGGACTTGGTGGAGTGGCATACTCCAATGCTAATGGTGATCACAGAGACTAGAATGAGTGGTGCTAGGGCTGTGGAGATGATTGAGTCCCTACCTTTTGATGGCTCGGTGGTAGCAGATACTATTGGCTTTGCTAGGGGCATTTGGCTGCTTTGGAGGACCGACTTGGTGCATATGGAAGTCCTGGTTGCAACTGAACAGGAGATCCATGCCATCATCCGGGTAAGATCTCAATCCCTTAGCTGGATTATTAGTGCCATTTATGCTAGTCCTAGGTTTGTTGAAAGATGCATGTTATGGGATAATCTTAAATTGATAGCCACCTTGCATGATCTCCCTTGGGCTCTTATGGGAGACTTTAATGAGGTTATTATTGAGGCAGAAAAGGCTGGGGGTAATCCTACCTGTCAAAGAAGAGTGAGGGCTATTCTTGATTGTATGAATGAGTGTCAAATGATGGATTTTGGGTTCTCAGGGCCTAAATTTACTTGGACTAACAAGAGAGAATTGGGGGGTCTCATCCAATGTAGACTTGATAGAGTTTGGGCTAACCCTGACTGGAAATCTTCTTTCCCTGAAGCAAATGTAACTCATTTGGCCAGAGTTAATTCTAATCATTGCCCACTCTTGCTTAATCTGTGCCCTAATTTGACTAATACCACCAATCGTCCCTTTAGATTCCAACCTATGTAGTTGAGCCACAATGACTTTCCAGCCATTGTCAGGGATTCTTGGGCTGGCATGGAAGATAATCTAGTTGGAGCTGTCAATAGATTCACTCATAAGGCCCAAACCTGGAATAAAGATGTATTTGGAAATATATTTGTAGAGAAGAGACAGATCATGGCAAGGTTACTGGGAGCCCAAAGAGCTCTTGCCAATAATCCCAATAGATTCCTGATCAATCTCCAAGAGCAGTTATCTGGAGAATTGAGATTTTACAGCTTGAAGAGGATCTGTGGGCAATGAAATCCAAAGTCAATTGGACCATTTTTGGGGAGAGAAACACTTCCTATTTTCATATGACTACCTTGGCTAGAAGGAGTAAGAACAGAATTACCAGCATTTTGAATGATGAGGGGGTTTGGATTCATAATGTAGAGCAAGTCCAAGAGGTATTTACCAAAAGTTTTGTAAAGCTATATCAGACTGACCAAACTGCCTGCCCTATGGTCCAGAGATGGGATTCTGAGTGGTGCATGAAGCTGGAGGTAGATGAAGCCAATTCTGTGGGTCTGATGCCTTCTGATAAAGAGATTTGGGATGCCCTCAGATCCATGAAGCCATACAAAGCCCTGGGAAGTGATGGGATGCATGCTGGTTTCTACCAAAGGTTCTGGATTGTGGTTGGGGAATCAGTGAGAAGTGAAGTGAAGAAAATTTTTGCTAACCAAAAAATCCCTGATTACCTTAACCAAACCCTTATTGCTTTGATCCCTAAACAATTGGGACCTGAGACAGTTAGCCAATATAGACCTATTAGCTTATGTAACACTGTCTATAAAATTGTTTCTAAAATCCTTGTTCAAAGAATTAGACCCCTGCTGCCTAGACTCATTTCTCCTATGCAAGTTGCTTTTCTAGAAGGGAGAAGAGGAGCAGATAATGTTATTATTGCTCAAAAGCTTATTTACTCCCTTGGGAAAAGGAGTGGTAAAGAGGGGTATATGGTGGTGAAGATAGACTTGGAGAAAGCCTATGATCGTTTAGAATGGAGTTTCATTAGAATGGTGCTCATCCACTTTGGGTTTCCTGAGAACATTGTTAAGCTAATCCTAAGCTGTGTGTCTACAACATCAACTTCTCTTCTGTTCAATGGAAGCAAACTCCAACCCTTTTGTCCCTCAAGAGGAATTAGACAAGGTGATCCCATTTCACCATATCTATTCCTTTTATGCATGGAATTTCTTGGAGCTCAAATAACCAAAATGTGTGAAGAAAATAAGTGGGATATGGTCAGAGCTTCCAGAAGTGGGCCTAGCTTCTCTCATGTTTTCTTTGCTGATGACATTATGCTTTTTACCAAAGCTAATACCAAGAATTGCAATGCTATCATGGAAGTTCTCAACAACTTTTGTAACCTGGCTGGGCTGAAGGTAAATTATGGTAAGTCTAGAATCTTCTTTTCTCCCAATGTCACTACTAGGAGCAAAAGGACTATGTGCAGAAGATTGGGGATCCTTGCTACCAATAACCTTGGTAGATATCTGGGGTTCCCTATCATCTACAAAGGCAGAGTTGGTAATGCTTTCAACTTCATTCTTGACAAGGTTCAAAGCAAGCTTGCTGGGTGGAAATCTAAATTGCTGTCAAGAGCAGGAAGATTAGTGCTTGCTAAATCTACTGCTGCCCCCATTGCAGAGTATTACATGCAGTGCCACAACCTCCCAGCTAAAGTGTGTGATTCCATTGATAAAATGATGAGGGATTTCATTTGGGGGTCAACTGAGGAAAGAAGAAGAATGCATATGGTTAGGTGAAGTACTGTTACATTGCCCATGGATTTGGGAGGTTTGGGGCTTTATTCAATGAAGCATAGGAATGAAGCCATCTTAGCCAAACTTTGTTGGAGGCTTGCTCATGAGGAAGGGAAGCCTTGGGCAAATATGCTGTTAGCAAAATACCTCTGTCCCAATAGAGTGACTGAAGAAGGAAGAAATTTGCCCTGCTCTCGGGTTTGGGCAGCTTGCAAAAAGGGAGGGCCGATTTATGTAAAAGGCTTGAAATGGACAGTTAGTAATGGTGATTCTATGAATATGTGGATGGATTTTTGGTTACCTAATGGGAGATTAAGGGAGCTTATTGTAGGCCCCCTGAACCGAGGAGAAGAAGAGTTGACTGTTAGACAATGTTATGATGAAAACCATGATTGGAAGCCTTCAAGCATCTCCTTTGAGCTCCCAGCAAGTGTGCTTAACACCATTAAAGCCACACCCTTCTCTCATGTACCTCAAGCTAGTGATAGTCTTATGTGGGCCTATTCCAAAAATGGCTCATTCTCCATTCAAGCTGCCTACCTCATTGCAAAGGGATTAAACCCCCTGAACCTGGATACTTTGTCATTTAAATGGGTATGGAAATCTGAAACACTCCCAAAGATTCAATTCCTTATATGGCTTTGTCTCCATGATAGTCTACCCACGGCTCATGTGCTGGGTTCAAGAGGTTTAATCCTTGATCCTTTGTGCAAGTTGTGTAATAAGCATTATGAAACCATAGAACACTTGTTCAGAGGCTGTGAGGTTGCTCACCAATTCTGGTTGCAACTGCAAGCCCCCCATTGCACTAGAAATTCTTTTACTCTTCCTTTTAAAGATTGGATGGAAGTCAATTGTAATGATGGGATGAATGCCACTGTTAAAGGTATTCCTTGGAAGGTGCTCTTTCCTATGGGTTTGTGGTATTTGTGGACTCATAGAAACAACTTTCTGTTCAGGACAGGTACTTTGGATCCTCAGGTTTGGAGAAAATGCATTCAGGGCAGTGCTGAATTTTTCTCAATTGGGCTTGTTACTAAGACCAAACAACTGAAAACCATTATTCCTGTGGGATGGGAGAAGCCACTGAGGGGTTGGGCGAAGCTCAATACTGATGGTTCAGCTATGAGGAATCCTAAAAGAGCAGGTGGAGGGGGTTTGATCAGAGACCATGATGGGGTTTGGCTGAAAGGTTTTGCAAGAGGGATTGGGTACACTAATAGCACCTTGGCTGAACTGTGGGCACTTAGAGATGGGTTGTTGCTAGCCAAGGAAATGAGAATTCAACAACTAATAATTGAACTTGATGCTTTGAGTGTTGTTATCCTAATGAACAATGAATCTGAAAATTTATTAATGGAACCACTCCTAACTGATTGCAAGAACCTTTTGAAGGAATTCCCAAACAAGCGCGTGATCCATGCTTTTCGTGAAGCAAACCAATGCGCTGATGCATTGGCTAAACTTGGAGCACAGTCTTTGTATAGTTTTGCTGTTTTTTGTAACCCACCGCTTGTGGTGGAGGCTATTTTGGCTTTTGATAAGGCTAATATGCATTGTAATAGACTTGTGATTTCTTAGTTTTAATGTTATCTCATGGTTTACCAAAAAAAAAAAAAAAAAAAATTTTATACACTTCTAAATGATAAGACAAAATTTTCAAGTTATTATATTTTGTTCGTTGGCTTTGAATAGTAGGGTATGTTATTGAATTATCACATTGATTATCAATTTTTTCCTCGCATTATCTAAATTTGTGTATTCATGTGTTTTTCAAAAAAATGCGAACACAATGTTGTATGTAATGCGCTTTCCAACCTCATTGACAATATCTATGAATTTCTTTGTCGCCTACATATCTCTCCAATTTTCCATGATCATACAAAACAATTTGAAGTGATTTTGCAAGTAATGTCTAAGGGATTTTAGCTTAGTAGATTGTTTATTGTGTTAGATCTCTTTTGGTTTTGACTTATTTCTCATATTTCTTATTTTTTAATATAGAAATCGTACTTTATATTGTCCTTTAGTTGTATCCATATCAAACTTTTGAAGCAATGACCCTCAAGAATATAATTTACAGTTAAATGTCTCTTGAAGCATAATAGGAAGAGGTAGGCATAATTGTGAATCTTCACCGATGTAGATTGATGAAGCGTAAATTCGCACATCCAGTACGAAGCACAAACACTTGCAAAAAGGGAAGGAAGAGGAACTAATAAACGTTGAGGGCTCGTCAAATCGATCTTCAGCTTCTCGTCGAGAGAGATAGCTCAGTTGTTGTTTTAGTAAGCTCTCTCTCTCTCTCTCTCTCTCTCTCTCTCTCTGTGGCAATGGCCCCCCTCCCAATTTTTTTTTAAAATATTAATATATAGAGCAAGACTTAGGTATAGTACTTAGGTGTTGTTCCTTAATTTTCCATTTTAAAATTCTGTCACGTGTATTTTTTCTTATGGGATGGAAGTGTATTTTTTAATTAAGTAGTCACATGACTGAATCTTAGGAGGGGAACCTAAGGAACAACACATAAAGTACTGTACTTAAGTTTTGTCCTAATATATATATGGGTACTAATTTTAGCAATTTTATTTTATAAAATTACATTTTTGTCCTCTTAAAAATATCATTGATTCTTTTAAGAATATTGTTATAGTCACACATTTTTCTATAACATTTTTACAAATTGTTAAGGTAGCAAATTCTTATTGGTTCGCATTTGGACTCATCACTTTCATTATCAACAATTTGTAAAAAAGTTTGTAGTTCAAACATTTTCCTCATTTTAAAGACCATTTAAAATTTATGTCTAAAATCTAAAAAAGAAATATACAAGCCCAAAAAAATTAGTACAACAACAAAAATTACCAATAGTAAAACTAAAAAAAAAAAATTAAACCCAGTCAACCAATTTTACTCAAAACAAATAATCTGACCCTTTAAAAAAAATTTAAACAACTAGTAGCTAAGCGATTAAGTGTACGTTTGGATACAAATTATAAGTTCAGCGTTTGCGTTTCCTTCTTTTTATTTATTTATTTATTTATCGAGAAGTTGGACTTTCACGTGGGTTGGTGTCTGTCAGTGGGTCCCGTGCACAGTGCACGGGACCCACTACCTTTGACTAGCAAGCATTTTACGTGGGAATGGCACTGTTAGTGGGTCCCGTGCACTGTTCACGGGACCCACAAATTTTACTTTTCAGCAACTTTTTCATTAAAAATAGGTTCCACGGCATTATTCACACATTTAAAAATTATTTTGCTAAAGTGTTTTCAGTAAAATAAGTTGTATCCAAATGGACCCTAAGTAGCAGCAAAGTCGAAGGCCAAAGTCACTGCACACAACCAACAGTAAAGCTGCTGCCCCATAACTCTAAGTTCTAGCTCCATCCTTGTGTTGTAGAATTTTTTCTAAATGGGTCGAGCACTTAGATAGTAATGATGTCATTTTATTTATAAATTTTTTGAAAAAGTGCTTATAGTGAAATTGTGTGATGTAATGATTATGTTCAAATTGGAAAAAAGAAAAAAGAGAAAAAAAAAAAAGATGCATAACCATTCCCATAAAGTGTTAGATTTTGTCTCAAATTCCTATTTTGGGTTAATTATGGTTTTTGTGGTTTGGAAGGAAAGTCCATTGTCCATTAACAGGAATTGTTTTCTTGTCCACCAAGGATAATATTCATTGTCCATGAAAAAAAGGGTTTTCCTTCTCCACCAAGAAATATTGAAGTCTCATAAAACATTAACAATTTTCAGGTTTGGTGGCTTTGCCTAATGGCCCTCCCATTTGGGGAGAGCCGTTGAATTAGTTTGTGAGCTCCCTAGAAATACTTTGTTATTTATGAGTGTAATTTGAGTATATAAACGATGTGCAATCTCTCTTTGATATAATAAATTCATCATTTGCTAACCTTGGATGTAGGCTATTGTTGAACCAATTAAATATTTGGTATTATTATCTTATATGTTTGATATTTATTTTTGCTTTTGGTTGTTTTTCAACAAGGATTGGTCCAAAATGATTAGAAGGGATTGTGACAAAATCTTTCTACTACATGCATTTTCCTTTCCCCTTTCCTTGCTCGTTCAATGTTGAATGCCTTATGTGGCATATCATGGTTATAGACAAAATGAAAAACCTTTGATGGCTTGCCTGCATCATTAGATTTTGACATCTTTGGCATTCTGATAGCAGTGACAATCGTAGAGTTGATTCGAGGAAGGCTTGTCATCTTGGACAGGAATTGACTACAAAAATTCGCATAAGTGCACTTGCCTTACCCAATCCATTTATGGAAGCATTTCAAGGAAAAATTGTGACCACAGGTAGTCGTGATAATGATCTTCTCGATATTCTCATCATGACTCCTTGTGGTCACAACTTTTCCTTGAAGTGCTTCCAAAAATGGATTGAGTTGGGCAAGTGCACTTATGCGAATTGTCATAGTCAAATCCCGTCCAAGATGACAAGCCTTCCTCAAATCAGCTCTACGCTTGTCACTGCCATAAGAATGGCAAAGATGTCTAAATCCAATGCTGCAGGTAAGCCACCAAAAGTTTATCATTTTGTCTATAACCATGATAGCTCACATAAGACATTCACCACTAAACATGCAAGGAAATGGGGAAAGGAAAATGCATATGGTGGAAAGATTTTTGTCACAATCCCTCTTGATCATTTTGGACCAATTCTTGTAGAAAAATAACCAAAAAGAAAAATAAAAAACCACACACAAAAGAGAATAATACCAAATATTTACGTGGTTCGACAATATCCTACATTCAAAGGTACAAGATGATGAATTCATTATATGAAAGAGAGATTACATTGTGTTTATATACTCTAAGTAGACTCACAAATACAAAGTTTCTCTAAGGAACTATCAAACTAATTCCACATCTCTCCCCAAATGGGAAGACTCTTGGGCAAAGCCACCAAACCCTTAATATTGTTGTTTTAAGAGACTCCAATATTCCTTGGTGGAGAAGGAATATATTTCTTTTAGTAAACAATGAAAATTGTCCTTGGTGGACAAGAATACAATTTCTTTTAGTAGACAAAAAATAGACCTTCCTTCCAAACTAAGGAAACCCAAATTAACTCAAAATTAGAATTTGAGAAAAAATTAACACCTTAAGGAAATGGTTATGCGTCATCTGTTTTTTTTTTTTTTTTTTTTTTTTTTTTTTTTTTTTTTTTTTTTTTCAATTTGAACATAATTACTACATCACACAATTTCACTAGAAGAGACTTTTTTTAATAAATAAATAAAATTAACAATATATGATTTTCAATTGTTAGGTAAAATAACTAAGTAGATTTTTTGAAATTAAAGGTTACACTTGCCAATGAGCTTTAGCCCAAATGGCACTTCCTCCTCCCACAAGAATGGCAGGAGAGTGAGGTCATGGGTTCAAAACCCAATATGTACGTGTATAACTTACCCGCCCCAAACAAAAAACAAAAAATAAAAACCTAAAGGTTAAGCTTCCAAGTGAATGTTTTTTAAAACTTTTATTGCCAGTTTGGATGGAGGGGGAGGGAGGGAGGGAGTGTAGAGGCTAATTTCCATATATGATTATTATTATCTAAGTTCCCATATTTTTTTTGGAAATATATGTAAGGATAAATTACACTTTTTCCACCCTAAACTTTCACCACGATTACACTATACCCCCTGAACTATCAAAACACACAATTAACTCTCAAAAGTTATAACTTTGTTTCAATATCCCTCATACCATCTATTTTGGTGTTAAGTATGGCAGAATTTAGCATTGAAAAACCAATTTACCCATCTCTCAAAAACAAGTGGCTAAGGGGTAAATTGGTATTTCAATACTGAATTTTATTGAAGTTAAGAGCAAAACAAACTGCAAGGGGTTAAGTGTAGCATATTTTTAGGTTGATCGTGGGTTTTGATAGTTCAAGGGGTTAGGTGTAATCAGGGCAATGGTGTAGAGTAGAGAAGTGAAATTTTCCTTATATGTAACTCTAAGTTTTTGGCCCAAGCAGTAGACATTCTATAACTTTAGATCAACCTTGCTCAAATCAATGCGCAGAGAGAGAGAGAGAGAGAGAGAGAGAGAGAATTTTACCGAGATGGGTGTTACTCCATAATTTACGATATTAATGACGTTGAAGAAACTTGAATGGCTATAGACCTAGCCGTGCAATCAATATTCGGTTCTAGTTGCTTGCTTTTTTTGATATCTTGGGAGTGATTCTCATCCTAGCCATGAATATATGTTGAGAAACTTTTGTTTCCCTAAGACGACATCAACTAATGAAGCATAAATTTGCATAACCAACCAAAGCACAAAAACACTTGCAAAAAGGAAGGAAGGGATTGAAAAAAAATTGGGGGTTATTCGGAGGAGAGTCTTTGGTTCCTACGTCAACCTAGGACTGGAATATTTTGTATCACATAAAGATTTTTCATTGGTTTCTTTTTGCATACCTTTGTGTTGTGTAAAGACCCCTCTTTATAGGATTGAAAGAGGCCCCTACGTAGGTGTCTCATTAGGAGTCTTCCTCTTAGTTGGCCACCAATAAAAAGACTTCCTTATCTGGCAGGATTTGAATATCTGCAGGATTTTGTAAATCCTTTATTTCCCTAAAGGTCAAAACTGATTAATTCTAGGTGTATCATAGAGTATATTCTCCCAATATAGATGGTATTATATAGACCACTGAAAATAATTTTAAATGCAAACAATTTTTAACATATATAGTTATAAATCTTAATATTTTAAAATGTTTTCTTTCTACATATATTTTGACATTAAAGTTTTTGGGTGAAAGCTATTTGCCATGCCATTTTCAAGAATACAATCATCACTAATAACAAATAAGACAAAATTTAGCTACAAAATTGGTTGTAGCTTTAAGCTACAACCTTACTCAATATCATTTTATTGGAGGTGAATTTTGATAAATCAACCATTAGATCACATCTTCTTCTTATATCCTTTAGGCTTGCAAAATTTCTAGAAAATTAAAGATCAATAGCTATATCATCTATAAATTGTTTAAATTACAAACTTTTGTAGTTTAAAATTATGAATAAAATATAAGCTTATAGATCATATAGTAAATAATATCCGATTAACACAAAATTTGACATGCGTATTAAGAGCGTAAAGAACATGCAATTCAACGGTTGGATTTTGAAAATATAGAGTAATTTTTATTTTATTGAGTAAAGTTGTACCTTTAGGCTATAACCAGTTTTGTAGCTAAACTTTGTTCTAACAAATAAGTGCATTTTTTAAATTAGTTTCTTGATTATTTCAAAAATGAAAGTCACAAATACATACATTTTTGATTAGTTTCTCAGATATATGATCAACAATTTTATTATTATTATTATTATTTTTATGTCTATTTGTAAAGGTTATATGGTAAGATGATCACCTCACTCACCTAGGTAAGACCACCTCATCATTAGAGTTATTAAATATTTCCGTGCATAAACATGAGTTACAACCTATTTAATTTGTTTAAAAAATAATTAAAGAATCTAAAACTTATTTAATCTTTTAACAATCAAAACCTACTAATTTTTTTATTAAGGTTTTAAATAATTTTTTTGACTTTTTCTTTTTCTATCTTCTAATAAACAAAATGTAAGGTTTATAATTATTCTTTTTTTTTTCAAAAATAAAGTTACTAGGCTACTAGCAAAATATATATTGAAAACATAGTTTACCATAATCACTTTAAATATTCTAGTGGTTAGGTGTGTGGTATTAAAAAATTAGTCTCTCATTCCTCTTTAAAAAAAAGTATTACTCTCCCACTCATCAAGTTCGACATCCCACCCCATCCAAATTATTTTTTAAAAAAATTATGGGTAATAGGTTGGGCTAATAGGCTTGTCCTACAGGCTAGACTAATGGGCCAGCATAGTGGGCACCCATGGGCAAAAAGACCAACATATGGCTTGCCCCACTAGGCTATCCATGGGCCTCAATGGTGTCAGGTTGCTCATTAGCCCGGTGGGCTAGCGGGCAATTAGGCAACCTGTGGGTCATGGGTGATTTTGTGATCTTTAGGCACAACTATGTTATATTAACCAGACACTCTTATAATTATTATTCAATGTAGGACTTCACTCTCATGTGGGAGTCTTTACCTTTCTATGAATTTCAAGACCTCTTTATAAGCCACGAATAAGTCCTACTAGTTCCTCCTTGCCTACAAACTTTTTCTTGAACCAGTGCGTCATCTATGGACATTTCATACACCATCCATAGGAACCATATGTCAATTCTATGCGCTCATTAGTGGAAACCTACCTAGTGCCCACATGTCTATGTCCATGGGAAACTCGTGTCGTACCATTATTATTTTGTATATATTATCTAGCACCATTGGTAATACTCCATTGTTGGGCATTTTCCCAAGATTATATGTGTGGGCTAAAGGACTTGTCTTATGCAATGTACACTTGTGTGGACTCCACGCACCCCATCCTTGCTCTATCTGCAAAAGGCATTCGTCCCCGCTCCATTTGTGAAAGAGACCTTGATAACGTTGCTACCTTGTTGTCTATTACCATTGACTCTAATTCTAATTCCATTTGTTGGATAGATAACATCTTGGGAAAACTCCAAATGGTTCTCCTATTTATGGAGAAAAATCTTAGAAGATCTTTAGATTATAAAATGTTATTTTTAATCTCACATAAGATTTGGAAAAACCACATAAAGAATGTTAAAGATAAACAAAAGTTGAAGTGTCTGGTAGTCACCGGGTTTTTAATTTTTTGCTCTCTCTCTTTTTCCCTCCAATTTTATTATGATTTTTGGCATTTTTACCAAATAATTCCATTATTTTTTTTTGTGTGAAAGAAATTATTATTTTAATTAAATTGAACTAAATATGATTAGCCTTTCCGAATGATCAAATAAATAACTTGTTTCGATTCCATTTGGCTTCAGCTTTTAACTTTTATGTATAGTTTTTTAAAACATCATTGTTTCACACGTTTTTAAAATATAAGTATATTTTAACATATTTTCAAAAAGAAAATGATAACAAACGCAGAATACCTTTCCTTATCATTTCCCATTCTCATCCTTGTTGCCCTTCCCTTTACTTCTCCAAGTCCCAACAACAATCACACAAAACTCTATAATGTAGTGCAATGTATGGTTACCAACAGGAAAATCCGACAAAAGTTTTGGAGGTGATAGTCAATAATAGTGGTCATCCTGAAAAGTGGTTGCTCAACATGAACTGCCAGCATTAAAATCAAACACTGGCCACCCATTTCCATTTGCGTAAAAGTAGTAATTCGTAGTTGACAGATTGTTGTTTCAATTTTTTTTTGGTGTAAATGCACTTTTGGTCCTTATATTTTAGACATTTTTCTATTTTGGTCCTTACATTTTCATTTTACCACCTTTAGTTCCTAAAACAAAAAATGCAGAATATTTTGGTCCCTACCATCAGCCAATTAACGAAAATAATCGATATTTTACCACTTTTAGTTCCTAAAACAAAAAATGCGAAATATTTTAGTCCCTACCGTCAGCCAATTAACGGAAATAGTCGACGTGGCTAACATAAAAATTAAAAATTGCAAATTGTCATCACTTACCTGGACATGTCAGTTTCCCACCCCATTTTGAGTCACGTGACCCTCACGTGACTGTATCTTCAACTACCTAAGGCGCGTGAACGGTGAAATCCCCAAATCAAAAGATGAAACCCTAAGTCCCTCTCTTCCACCACCATCTACCCTTTCTCGAAGCCATAGATATGTTGAACTGGAAACCCAAGATACCCTAAGTCCCTCACTTCCACCATCATCAACCCTTTCCCAGGATTTGTCCATCTGAAAACCCAAAACCTAGAAATCGTTATACTGAAAACCAATCTCCATTCCTAAAGCCAAATACCCAAACCCATCTCCATTCCTAAAGCCAAATACCCAAATATATTTTTCTTGTAACAGCAGAAAAAGAAAAGCACTGAGACCTCTGTCTTTGTTAAAAGGTATTAACCTCTCTCTATCTATGTCCTTATTTATATCTTTATATATATGCGTGTTGGTTGAAACTAGTAGTAGGGGGCCACAATGTTGACATTGATACCTTTACATCTGGATTGTTTAGTATTATACCTTTACATGCTTGTTATTTGTTTAGTGAAGTTTGACTGTTTGTTGGTCCTTGTCTGATTATGTGTTTGTTTGTGGTTTTCTATGTGGTCGATGTGTTCTCCTGTTGAAAAGAGTGAAATATGCCAGTTATTATTTTAATTAAAAAAAACTTGAGTGTCCGATATATATTGTTAAATAAATTGTGGACTACATGGATAACTATGCATATGTCTGTTTTTAATGATTATTATTTAAACATTTGTTTGAATTATAAAAAGTTAAGTTTTTGTTTTGTTCTGTAATTAGTATTGTTTAAATGGGTTTGGTTGTATTTTGCATGCAGAATGGATGACTTCTTTAGTATGATTGTGCATCATGGTGGGTATTTTACTGATAAACCTCGAGAATATGTGAAAGGTAAAGTAGATTTAGTGGATAATTGTGACCCTGATAGGTGGTCTAAGGTAGAGATTAAGGGCATATGTGGGGACTTTGGGTACACCTCTGTCAGTAGGCTGTGGTATAAAATGCCTGGTATGAACCAAGAGAGTGCAAATTTCCATTTCATTGTTGACGATCATGATGCCATCTTCATGACAAAATTAGTGAGGGGTTATGAAGAGATTCACGTGTTTGTAGAGCACCTAGTACATGATCCTATTCTAATAGATGAAGGTGAAGATGTGCAGGCATTGGCAGTGGAGGTAGACCTTATGGATTATTATGATGGTGATGGTAGTGATCATGTTGACTATTATTGAACACCTATCTGAGGATAAGGCTATAACTGAGAGCAGTGAAAGTGGGGGAAGTGGCTTAGAAGATGAACCAGAATTGAATCCTGGTCAGAGGGATTTTGTTGAAGATAGTAGTGACAGTTGGGATGGTAAAGATGATGATGTTGTTGAACCAGCCCAAATGGGTGCTGGTGTAATGAACTTTGATTATGAGAGTGAGGAGTTGCACAGTCTTGATGAATCATCATCTGATAATGAGATTAGGGATGATAGTGATGATAATTCTGAAGATGAAATAAGTACACCTGTTAAGAAGGGAAGGGTACAAAAACCTAAGAAAATGAGGAACTTCCTTGTATTTAAGCCAGTAGCTAAGGCTGAAAATACCAGGTTTGAGAAAGATATACACCTAAGTAATTCAAGGAAGCTATAACTGAATATGTAGTTCATGGTGGTTGGGGGATCAGATTTGCTAAAAATGATTTGTTAAGGGCAAGAGTTGTTTGTCAACCAAATTGCAAGTTTATAGCCTATCTAACAAAGGTGCCAAGGAAGAGGAGCTACCAACTAAGAACATTGACTGTGGATCATACATGCTCTAGGAGTTATAAGAATCCAAAGTGTATTTCTTCATACATTAGGAAGAAGTTGATGAAGAAGTTGAAAAGACAGCCTAACATAAAGCTGAGAGACGTTCAAAATGCTACTCAAGAGAAATTTACACTAAACATAAGTACAGGAAAAGCAAGTAAGGCTAGGGATAATGCTCGAAAATATGTTGATGGGGCTTATACACAACAGTACAACTAACTGTGGGAGTATTGTGAGGAGTTAAGGAGATCTAGTCTTGGTAGTACCATACTTATGAAGCTACATACCTTTAATGAAGGTGATTTGGTAGCTGAGATGGACTTGATTTATGGGGTGCCTTATTTTGAGAGGTTATATATATGCTTGGAAGGTTGCAAGATGGGCTTTCTAGCTGGATGCAGGTCAATCATTGGTTTAGATGTTTGCCATTTGAAGACTAAGTCAGGTGGCCAGTTGATTACTACCGTTGCTAGAGATCTTAATGGAGAGTATTTCCCTCCTGCATATGCAGTAGTAGAGGCTGAAACCAAAGACTCTTAGACTTGGTTCATAAATCTGTTACTTGCAGACATAGGTCAGAACAGAAGATGGGCAGTTATATCAGACTAGCAGAAGGTATGTAGCTTCATTATCATATTTTAATCTACATTTACATATTGGACAATCAGTTACTAACTTTACATATTTTTTGTGATACTAACAGGGGTTGGTGCAAACTTTCATTAATAATTGACCACAGTATGAACATAGAATTTGTTGCAAACATCTTTACAACAACTTCAGGAAGAATCATCCTGGTGTTCTGATTAGAGATATGTTTTGGAGAGCAGCCAAAGCAACATATAAAGAAGAGTTTGATAGAGCGATGGATGAACTTAGAGAAATTGATGTTAATGCACACAATTAGTTGCAACCTCATTCAATAACAATGTGGGCCAAGCACATGTTCAGGGAGGATGGTTTGACTGATACAGTACTTAACAATATGTGTAAGAGTTTCAATAGCAGGATATTGAAATTCAGATCTAAGCCTATAATTAGCATGGTATGAATCTTTTTATTCACCTACATTTACTTAGATTCATTGTTTTATGCATTTAGTTAGCAAGATATTGAAATTCATTGTTTGATTGTATTTGTATGTGATAGTAACTTGAGTGCATCTAGCTATATCTTATGACTAGGTTTCAAGAAAACAGAGTGAAGATTATGAAAGTCAAATTAGAGATATGTCCCAAAGTTCTGAAGAGGTTGCATAAGGAAAAGATGGCATGCAGTAGGTGGATTGCTTGTTGGGCAGAACAAACACAGTTTGAAGTAAAAAATGGTCTGCAAAGCTTCACTGTTGACTTAGTTGTAGCACACTGCACTTGTAGGAAGTGGGATATAACTAGCATACCATGTGCCAATGCAATTACATTCATTTTCAACAGATAAGATGCTGAGCATTATGTTAACAAGTGTTTCCAAGTCTCTACATACATGGCCTTCTATAAGCCAATCATAACACCTATCAATGGGCAGAATATGTGGAGACCCAGTAGTGTCCAACCTGTACAACCTCCCATCAAAAGAAGACCACCTGGCAAGCTAAAGAAGAAGAGAGCAACGAAACCTAATGAACCAACAAGTCATAGAGCTGGTATCTCCAAGCAGTGCAGGGCTTGTGGTAAATTAGGTCATATCAAAAGAAGTTGCAAGGGTGACGCTAGAAGGAACTCTTCACTACCAGGCACCACAAATGGAACCAATACAGCTAATAAGGTAAAATATTAACATATGTGTGAATTAGTTACTTTTACATAATCTATATTAAAATATGTGGATTTGTTGTTTGTAGACCAATAGAAGTAGAAACACATCCAATCCAAATGTACCACATCAGGCCAGCATGAATACCTCCAATCCAAGGCAGTCATATCAGGCTAGTATGAACACCAACAATCCATTGCAGTCATATCAAGCCAACATGAGCACTTCCAATCCAAGGCAGTCACATTAGGCCAACATGAACACCTCCAATCCAAGTGCATCACCCAACTCCAACAGAAGCAACTCAATTCTAAGGCAGAAAGATAAAAGGGTGGTCACATCAGAGACTCTGAATGCTTTTAAGAATGCATCCAGATACTTGGAAGAATGAGATTTGTTGAGAGCCAATCATCTGTGCATTGTCCAAGGAGTTGAAGAGAGCAAAAGTTAAAGTTTAATTTGATGAATGGCAACTTTTTTGTGTAATTCAACTAATGGTTGTAATTGTTGTAGTTGAACAATGCCCTGCTGTTTGGGTTAATATTTTGGTACTTGACTATGGATAAGGTTTTGTTTTTTGGTAGTCCAAGCAATGACAATGGCTTGTCTTATGGAGGTTGTATGTATTGACCTTTGTTTTGTTTTGGTTAAAATTGAAAGTTTGTTTTGTTTTCGTAGTCCTAGCAAAGACAAGCAGTTAAACTTTTGTTTTGTTTTGTTACTCTTCATGCCACAAACAAAAGATAGAAGTTTATGCAGTGACAAAAGTTACAATTTATGGGTGTTAAATTAAAAAATATTTGTTGGATTTGTAGGGCTGATCTATTCACAATTTTAAATTTTACAAATATTGATAAATTTGTTTTGGCCATTCATAGTATTTACCTTTACATAACACAACACTATCACACTGCCAGTCCACACATTTAAAGATAAAGGTTTTCATTTCATAACATAAAGAGTACAAACTAACTAGCAAGTGTTCCATTGCTAATATCTAATCATACAAAAAGTGTACACACTGCCAGAACTACATACATTCACAACTACATCATTGGCTCTCCCCCACCTATGTAACCCACTAAAGTTATTTCCACCTCCTACCTAACCAAACATAGAATTACACAGAGACAAATCCCACATATCACCAAAAACAATGCCAAAGCCACTGTGTAAAACTTCTCTCTCTTCTTGAAAATTGCAACCTCAACCTCAAGTGTGATAATCCTCTGTCTTTGCTCTGGGATAAAGACCTTATCACCATCACATATCTCATCATCACGCCAATGGAAGAATTTACACTTTCGCCAAACCTGAAATGCAAATCAAGCTCTGAAAAATGAAAATCTATAAACTATCTAAGCCAAAAATTGAAACAAAAATACTAAAATTCATAAACTAAAACCCAGTATAACAAAATACTAAAATTAAAATACCTAGTAATTTGGACATCCGTAAAACCTTGTGCCAGGATTGTCTACTGTCCATGATACGACTAACACCAGAATTTTGGGAAAGGAGTTATGGAGAATTAGATGTGGGGGAGGAGCTCCAATTGCAAAATTTTGGTGGGATAAGCTGTTAGGGTTTCAGGTTCAGATTTGGGGGTTTTATTTGTTAGTTGTAGGTTGAAAATATAGTCACGTGAGGGTCATGTGACTCAAACTGGGGCGGGAAACTGACATGTCTAGGTAAGTGATGACACGTTGCAATTTTAATTAATTTTTAAATTTTCTGTCAACCACGTCGACTGTTTCCGTTAGTTGGCTAATGGTAGGGACCAAAATATTCTGCGTTTTTTTGTTTTAGGGACTAAAAGTGGTAAAATGAAAATGCAGGGACCAAAATAGAAAAATGTCCAAAATGTGGGGACCAAAAGTGCATTTATGCCTTTCTTTTATCCCTTGTTTGTTTCTAAGCATCACCTTCATATCTATAATCACACAGCAAAATCAAGTTGTTCCCTATGCTGATTTTTTTTAACAAGGTCTTTATGCAATCTGGACTGCAATAATTTTTATACAACTCACTATGCGACCCTAAAAAAAATCATCTTCATGTATTATTTAAGAAAGTCATATAGCTCATTAAAAATGTCATATGACTATAAGTACATGTGTATGATTTTTTTAACCCCCACTTAGTGAGTTACATAAAAATTCTTGCAACCTAAGTTGCATAAAAACTTTTTTCTGTTTTTTAATATGCAATAACTGTTAGAAAAACTGGTTTTGCATCTCATACAAAACCCACAACGGAAGCAACACAATGATCTACTTCATTTATGAGAGATAGCATATAACCTTGAATTCTAGAACAAAGAAGAGAAAGCGTACCTTGGTGCAGTGAAATTTAAAAACAAAACTTGAGAATACCTTCAATCTTCATCCCAATTCCACATGGTGCCCAAGATGAATGGTCTCTCAATCAGTTCTTATGTACGTTGATTTTCCTTTGGAAAAGTGTATTTCCAAGATTCTGTAGAGAACAACTATTTTCTCTTCTTTTAATCATACGTACATGTTAACTGCCTTAGCAGTTACTTTATTTAATAACTCTTATTAAATAAAAACTGATTATCTAATTGGGTTTGCCTTTTGGGCTAGCCCAATTGGGCTTAAGTGTGTGGCTTGGGATGAGACCAAAGGGACTAATAAGGCTCTAGCTCCAATGGGCCTTAGATTTATCTGTCAACTCTTGACAAGCCCAAAGTTACCATTAATTATATAACAAGTACCACTATGGAAATATAATTGCACTCTAGGCCTTATTAATAAATTATATCCTAAGACTCTAATATGATATCATTTGACCCCTCCATGAAATGTCCATAGTGAACAAAGTCATAATGAACTGTCACTTTGTAAACAACTATTTTATTTCTTGAGTACCCAGTTTAATCTTTTAGTTATTCATGTTTATGAAATCTAATTTCATAAAATATAAACTTTAGTAACTCTTACTAAAGTGACTGGCTCTGAATAACCAGTTCCCATTAAACTTATCATAAAGGGATATTTCGTGTCTCTATAGAAAGAGATTATGGATTTCATCTTGAGAATATGTGTTCCCTCAACACTACATGTGGTTACCTAACATATTGAGATTTTGACCGTTAAACTAGATCTCACTCCTGATATATCAAAATAACTTACATTTCATGATCGGGTTCACTATCCTCTCAGGATTGGGAGTCTATGAAATTAGAAGTCGTGAGATTAATTATTCATGTGATAGTTGTTAATTGAATAATTAATTTCACAGCGGTCCAGTTCAATATGTCTTACACACTTAAGACATATCAACACATCAACTAGAAGTCTCCACTTCCATGATCAAGACAAACCATCTTAGTTGATGTGTTATAGTCTTCGCAGATGAAAGCCCAATTTCATCACCAACTACGAACTATATTTTGAGTTTACAAGGAACTTGTGATTTATATCTTCTGTAACTAAATCACATACAATGCATCTCAAGGACTAAGATAATTTCTCATTAGTTCATTTATAAATAGTCTCATATAATAAAATAATTTAATTATTTATAACATGACAATAAATTGGATTTTAGGGCACAAACCTTAACAATAACATGTACACTACCAATTTCACTAGTTTTTTTTTCTTAAGTCACTAATCATAAAAGTGTGATGTAACATATTTATTTGTTTTTTTATTATCAATTTTTCCACGCATTATCTAACTTTGGGTATTCATGTGTGTGAGAGACTGACTGTTAAAAGAAAGTGTACTTGGTACCCTCTTTTGGGATTTTGTGGAGTTAATTTGAACATTTACAATTGATAGAAAGAGACAATACGAGGCTTTGGTCCTAATTTACAGTCTAAGTAAAAAGATTACAAAACTTTGTTTCCTAGTTACAATCTATCAACAATAAATACTACTCTACGTACCTAAGATCTAGATTTGGGGGCTAGGTTACTGGATGGAAAGGTGTTAGGTAACCATCCTGCCCGAATAGAGTTTGGTGTTCTAGGCTCTAAACAACCATCTAAGTACTCATATGCAATAGATAATGAGATGTAAAAAATGCTATGTTAATTTTCCTAGATCTATGGTTAAAATGCCATTCAAAAATCCTAGATCTGCACCTTATTCCATGCAAAAAAAGAGTATAATTCATTTTTTTGTGAGATCATGATTAGAAAGTCAAGATCTAATTTTATGATGAAAATTGTGATTTTTTAATAGAAAATACATATCTCGTTTTATGATGTAAAACAGAACGAATTTTTCAATAAAAAAATACAGATCTTTTTTGGAGAGATAAAAATGAAGGAACTTTGTAAGAAAAATTCAGATCTATTTTGGTAGATGTAGAAAGGATGAATTTTATAATAAAAAAATAAGAAATGTTTTTAGAGATGTAAAAAAGAAGGAATTGTGAGAGACCATGTTCTCTAAAAAGAGATAGGCATTGGCACCTCTCTTTTTGGGGTTTTATGGAGTCGTCACTTATTTTTTATATTACAAAAAATAAGAAAAATAGTAAAAAAATGCAAAATTACATATCTGAATAACCTCAAATTTCATTGATTGAATATACACATTATGGTAGAAGAATATTACATCGCTTTGGTCCTAAATACAATCTAAGTAAGTAAAAAAGATACAAAACTTTGGTCCTAATACAATCTACCAAAGAAATGATAAAACAAAACCGAAACTTATGGTTTGGGGGTTAGGTTACAGAATAGGAAGTTGTTAGGCACCCATTCTGCCTTTAAATGATCATTAGGTACCCATATGCAAGATTTTAGTGAGATGCAACAAATGTCATGTCAATATCTAGATCTAGGGTTAAAATGCTATTTGAGAATTCTAGATTTGCAATCTTATTTTGTATAAAAAAGGTTTGACGAAATTTTGATTAAAAATTTAGATTTGACTTTGCATGATGAAAAAGAATGATTTTTAATAAAAATTCAGATCTAGTTTTTTATAAATATGAAAGAACATTTTTTTTTTTTAATGAAAATGCAGATCTGATTTTTTATGAAAAATACAGAATGGTTGGAATTGATACACACTTTATGTTGGGTTAAGATAGCTTGACCCCGGTTAATTAATTTATTTACCCAAGTTGATTAATTAGGTTAAATTGCATGCAAATCGTGGAGGCATCAACAAATCACCAATTAAACTAAATGCAATGGAAATTAAATTGGCAAGGTAATTTGTTGACAAATGGTGAAAACCTCTCGCAATGCAAAAACCCCACTGAGTGATTTTAAGGTCACCACTCCCAAGAATCCACTAATCAACAATCAAGCAGTTACAAGTATAAGGAATCTTACCACTACCCTGGCCTTTCCCAATATACCAATCTATAGTTGAACCCTTACTCCAATACCCAATTGGACTTGATCTTGTAGTAGTCTTCTTTCCCTTGATGCACAAATCTCCAATTTGTGACTAACCTTTTTGCATGGATCCCAGTACGTGGCTAACTCCAGCAAATCCTTTGTCAAAACACACTTTACTTGTAAATTGAGTAGATCTAAGTTGGGTTTGATACACAACAAGTGGTTGTATTAAAGACATGAAGATTGATCCAAAAAAACAAGGGAAGAAAAGTTGTTTTACTGAAGCCCGACAGATAGTTCGACAGATGGCATCTATCGAGATTTACTGGGTAAGCTTGACACCAGCTCGATCTATCGAGCTTTACGAATTCAAAATTTTCAGGTTTGAATTTCGGCCCATGTTGAAGTATTTATTTAAGGTTTCTTTTCTCACAACCCTAGACATATATAAGTCTTATTTTAAAAGCCGCCACACATGAAAACAAAGACCAAGAGCTTTATTTTCTCTGTGAGAAGCTACTGCATTTGTACACCATAGAGTTTTGTAACCAAGTGCTTTCTGAAGTGAAGAACTTTGGAGCCAACAACATCCATTCAAGTTGCTGGAGTTAGTCACGTACTAGGATCCGTGTAAAAGGGTTAGTCACATATTGAAGATTTGTGTATCAAGGAAAAGAAGGCTACTACAAGATTAAGTCCAATTGGATATTAGAGCAAGGGTTCTATTGTAGGTTGGTATTTTAGGATAGGCCAAGGTAGTGGTAAGATTCCTTATACTTGTAACCGCTTGATTGTTAATTAGTGGATTCTTGGGAGTGGTGACCTTAAAATCACCCGGTGAGGTTTTTGCCTTGCTAGAGGTTTTCCCTAGGGGTGTGCATGGGTTGGGTTAAGGGGATTTTTTGACCCAACCCACTATGGTGGGTTAAAAAAAATTCAACCTAACCCAACCCATCACATAAGTCCAACCCAACCCAACCCAACCCACATGAGTCGGGTTGGGTCGGATCGAACCCATGGATTGGACAATTCTTTTTATTACTATTATTATTAAATTGAACATAAAAAAAAAAATATAAATATATTAAAAAAACTCAAAGATTAGTATCAATGTAACTCCTTAAAGGCAAACAACACTAATGACTAAACAACAATAGTAATTTACTAGGGTTTGTTTGAACTAATTGGCTTTTATATATGATAAGAAGAGTTGGTTATTTAAAAAAAAAAATTATTAATTATATAATATATTTTAAATATGTATTAAATATATGGGTGGGTCAGGTCGGGTTGAGTTTGGCGGGTTTGGAATTTTATGACCCAAACCCAACCCGACTTGCTATCAAAAAAAATATTGTAACCCAACCTAACCCACCAAGCCCTAAAAACCGACCTAACCCGGTGGGTTGGATTGGGTCGGGTCGGTTTTGGCGTGTTGGCTGCACACCCCTAGTTTTCTCTATTTGTCAACAAATCACCTTGTCAATTTAATTTTCGTTGCATTTAGTTTAATTGGTGATTTGTTGGTGCCTCCACGATTTGCATGTAATTTAACCTAATTAATCAACTTGGGTAATTGAATTAATTAACCGGGGTCAAGCTATCTTGACCCAACAGTATGAAAATATAGATTTGGTTTTTGTATGAAAAATACATATTTGGTTTTTTATGAAAATAGTCAAAATACAGATATGGTTTTTGTATGAAAAAAATAGATTAGATTTTTGTTGAAAATACAAATTTGGTTTTTCTTTTGAAAATGAAGGAACGCTCATACGCAAAAAATTTCAGATCTATTTTTATTAAAAAAAAGAAAAAAGATTTCATAGTGAAACTTCTTGCAAATCTAAGATCTTAAACAAAGATTTAACCCTAGATCTATGTATGTTAATTGATCAACAAATTGAAACCTAAATTAATCATGTGAATTTAAAAAAAAAACATGCAATAAACATATCATGAACATGATTATATAAACAAATGGAAGAAAGAAATACATGTTTATGAAAAAGACAGAAGAAACAAAAGCATGTTTATGGAAAAAAAAAAAAAAAAAAAACCTGCGTGAATGGATTCTATAAAAAGGGATTGCTTTAGAGGTCAGAGAGAATGAATCTCTCTGAGATCTAAAGTATGGTCGCTTAATAGAAAAGAAAATCCTAAAGGAAAGCTTTCAAAATTTCTTTAACGTTAAGGGGAAGAGGGGTGCAGAATTTTGGGTTTTTTTCCCTCTATTTATAGAGGTGTATCTGCTTAAAAAATAAGCTAGGGTTGCTTTGGAAGTTAGCAGACACGAGTTGGGTTAGATTTTATCCCAAAAAAATCAAATCTGATGAGTTTTGACCTTAACAAAATGTATCTGGACCAATTTTGTGATTTGTGCCAATCAATACCATTGAAGTGCTGATCAGCACTGTTGAAGTGCCGATTGGCACTCTCAGCAGTTTCGTCCAACTTTGTCTTTTTGCATGTTTTGGACTTTTTTTGGGCTTTATTCTGAGTTGGGGATTGTCCTCAGACGTGTTCTGGACTTGTATTCTTGATAAAATTCATCTTAACTTGATAATTAAATCTTTAAAATAATTATTTTAGAGATAATTACCCTAAAGACTTAATTATCAGTTCAATTTTAACATTATCAAATTATTTCTTTTATTCCCATGTAACCAAACTTATTTTAATCAAAATGAACCACCAATCACAGAAATTTATTTAACTAATTTTAATTGTTAACCAATCAAAATTAATTTCAATTAATCATGTGTGATCAGTTCCACCCAAATAAATGCATGCAGACCGTCAAAAGTTGATTTTGAGATATCTTTTGATCCGATCGTTTGATTTGGAAACCAAACATATCGTTATGATTGTTAGAATTTCAAGATCATTTTTATGATACGTGATGAATGACTTAATGAATGAAATGCAATCATGATTTTTAGGTACTTAGAATGATTATTTGGTCATCTCTCAAGGTTAAATTATGGGTGTAAAATTGAGTGTCTACAGGAATTTTATAAGAAAAATTTAGATATGTTTTTGTAGATGTAGAAAGTATGATTTTATAAGAAAATTCAGATCTTTTTTTTTTTTTTAATGAAAAGAAAATAATAGATTTGTAAAGAAAATTGCAGATCTATTTTTTATGAAAATAAAACAAGAGATTCATAAAGAAAACTCAAAATCCATTTTTTTTAATAAGAAGAAAACAATAGACTTGTGAAAAATAGCTTCAAAATTGTTTTTCATGCAAAGGAAACAATATATTTGAGAAAAAAAAAATAATGGATTCATAAAATAAAATAAAAACTTCAAAAACCCATCTTAGATCTATAAGGAGTCTCATTTTAATGCATGAATAATGCTACATCATGTGATTATCATATGAACAAATTAATCATGAACATGTAAAGGAGTGACATGAACAAACTTAAACAATCATGCAAAGCAAATAGATAAACAATCATGGTATAGAAAGAAATTTATAAACTACTTACTTGCATGAATGATTAAAACAAAAGGGGATTTTCCTTTAGAAATTAGAGAGAATAGATCTCTCCAAGATCTAAAGAATTGTCACTAACAAAGAAGAAAATCCTGAATAAAAACTTCAAGAGGTTCTTTTATGTTAGGAGAAGAGTGGTGTTGAATCTTGGGTGGTCTCCTCTATTTATAGAGGTGGTAATTGCTTGAAAAATAAGCTAAACTATCTTGAAAATTAGTAGACACGAATCGGATGAGGTTTATCCCAAAAATTTGGATCTAATGACTTTTAAATTGAAAAAAAAAATGAATCTGGGCATATTCTGGAACTTGTGCCAATTGGCACTATTGAAGTGCCGATCAACACTTCATAACTGCCGATTGGCACTTCACAATTGCCAATTGGCACTCCTGGCAAACTCGTCCAATATTCATTTTTTACACGTTTTGGACTCTTTCCAACATTTTTCTGAGTTGGAAAATGCACTTGGACATATTTTAGAATTATATTCCTGATAAAACTTATCCCAAATTGATAATTAAGCCTTTAAAATAATTATTTTAAAGATAATGATCCTAAAAACCTAATTATCAGTCCAAATTTAATATTATCGGCTTATTTCTTTTATTCCCATGCAATAAATCACATTTTAATAAAAATATTCCACCAATCACTAAAATTCATTTAATTAATTTTAATTGTTAACCAATGAAAATTAATTTCAATTAATCACATTTGATAGGTTCCAACCAAATGAATGCATAGAGACTGTTAAAACTTGATCATGTGATATCTTTCGATCCGATCATTCGATTTAGAAACCAAACACATCGTTGTGATCCTTAGAATCTCAAGATCATTTTCATGATGTATGATGTATGAGTTAATGAGTAAAATGCAACCATGATTTTGGGGGAACATAGAATGGTCATTTTGTCATCTTCCAGGGTTAAAGTATGGGTACGAATTGAGTGTCTACTATGTGTTTTTCAAAAAATGAAAACACAATGTCGTATGTAATTCCTTTTCCAACCTCATTGACAATATCTATGAATTTCTTTGTTGCCTACATATCTCTCCAATTTTCCATGATCTTACAAAACAATTTGAAGTGATTTTGCAAGTAATTTCTAAGGGATTTTAGTTTAGTAGATTGTTTATTGTGTTAGATCTCTTTTGGTTTTGACTTATTTCGCATATTTATATTTTCTTTATATAGAAATCGTACTTATATTGTCCTTTACTTGTATCCACATCAAACTTTTGAAGCAAAGCCCCTCAAGAATATAATTTACCTTTAAATGTCTCTTAAAGCATAATAGGAAGAGACAGGCATAATTGTGAATCTTCACCAATGTAGATTGATGAAGCATAAATTTGCACATCCAGTATGAAGCAAAAACACTTGCAAAAAGGTAGGGAACTAAAAAACGTTGAGGGCTAGTCAAATCGAACTCTAGCTTCTCATCGAGAGAGATAACTTAGTTGTTTTAGTAAGCACTCTCTCTCTCTCTCTCTCTCTCTCTCTCTCTATATATATATATATAAATATATTAATTTTAGTGTGATTGAGCTAATGTTATAGAATGTTTTCTACATGGGCCGAGCACTTAGAGTTACATATATTTCTAACTAAAATATGGGAACTTAGATAGTAATAATGTCATTTTATCTATTAATTTTTTGAAAAGTGCTCAAAGCAAAATTGTGTGATGTAATGATTATGTTCAAATTGAAAAAAAAAAAGAAAAAGAAAAAAGATGCATAACCATACCCTTAAGGTGTCACATTTTGTATCAAATTCATATTTTGGGTTAATTAGGGTTTTCATGGTTTGGAAGGAATGTCCATTATCCATTAACAGGAATTGTATTCTTGTCCACCAAGGATAATATTCATTGTCCACTAAAAAAAAGGTCTTTTCCTTCTCCACCAAGAAATATTGAAGTCTCATAAAACAATAACAATATTAGGGTTTGGTGGCTTTGCCTAATGGTCCTCCCCATATGGGGAGAGATGTAGAATTAGTTTGTGAGCTCCCTAGAAATACTTTGTTATTTATGAGTGTAATTTGAGTATATAAACGATGTGTAATCTCTCTTTGATATAATGAATTCATCATTTGCTAACCTTGGATGTAGGCTATTGTTGAACCAATTAAATATTTGGTATGATTATCTTTTATGTTTGGTATTTATTTTTGTTTTTGGTTATTTTTCTGCAAGGATTGGTCCAAAATGATTAGAAGGGATTGTGACAAAATCTTTTTACTACATGCATTTTCCTTTCCCCTTTCCTTGCTCATTCAGTGGTGAATGCCTTATATGGCATATCATGGTTATAGACAAAATGAAAAACCTTTGATGGCTTGCCTACATCATTAGATTTTGACATCTTTGGCATTCTGATAGTAGTGACAATCGTAGAGTTGATTCGAGGAAGGCTTGTCATCTTGGACAGGATTTGACTACAACAATTCGCATAAGTGCACTTGCCTTACCCAATCCATTTATGGAAGCATTTCAAGGAAAATTTGTGACCACAGGTAGTCGTGATAATGATCTTCTCGATATTCTCATCATGACTCCTTGTAGTCACAACTTTTCCTTGAAGTGCTTCCAAAAATGGATTGCATAGGGCAAGTGTACTTATGCGAATTGTCATAGTCAAATCCCGTCTAGGATGACAAGACTTCCTCGAATCAACTCTATGCTTGTCATTGCCATCCAAATGGCAAAGATGTCTAAATCCAATGCTGCAAGCAAGCCATCAAAAGTTTATCATTTTGTCTATAACCATGATAACTCACATAAGGCATTCACCATTGAACAGGCAAGTAAATAGGGAAAGGAAAATGCATATAGAAAGATTTTTGTCACAATCCCTCCTAATCATTTTGGACCAATTCTTGCAGAAAAATAACCAAAAAGAAATATAAAAAACTACACACAAAAGAGAATAATACCAAATAATTACGTGGTTCGACAATAGCCTACATTCAAAGGTAGAAGATGATGAATTCATTATATCAAAGATAGATCACGTTATGTTTATATACTCTAAGTAAACACACAAATACAAATTTTCTCTAAGGAGCTCTCAAATTAATTCCAATCTCTGCCCTAAATGGGAGGACCCTTGGGCAAAGCCACCACACCCTTAATATTGTTGTTTTAAAAGACCTCAATATTCCTTGGTGGAGAAGGAATATCTTTTTTTTAGTAAACAATGAATATCGTCCTTGGTGGACAAGAATGCAATTTCTTTTAGTGGAAAAAAAGTAGACCTTCCTTCCAAACTGAGGAAACCCAAATTAACTCAAAATTAGAATTTGAGAAAAAATTAACACCTTAAGGAAATGGTTGTGCGTCATCTATTTATACATATATATTTTTTCAATTTGAACATAATTACTACATCACACAATTTCACTAGAAGAGCCTTTTTTTTTTTAATAAATAAATAAATAAAATTAACATCATTATTATCTAAGTTCCCATATTTTTGTTGGAAATATATGTGAGGGTTCACCCTAAACTATCACCCTGATTACACTATACCCACTAAACTATCGAAATTCACGATTAACCCTCAAAAGTTATAATTTTGTTTCAATATTTTTTATACAATCTATTTTGGTCTTAAGTATGGCATAATTTAGTATTGAAAAACCAATTTATCCGTCTCCCAAAAACAAGTGGCTAAGGGGTAAATTGGTATTTCAATACTAAATTCCATTGGAGGTAAGAGCAAAACAGGTGGCAAGGGGTTAAATGTAGCATATTTTTAGGTTGATTGTGGGTTTTGATAGTTCAAGGGGTTTGGTGTAATCAGGGCAATGGTATAGGGTAGATAAGTGTAATTTCCCTATATGTAACTCTTAAGTGTTTGGCCTAAGAAGAAGACATTCTACAACTTTAGCACAAACTTACTCAAATCAATGTGCGCAGAGAGAGAGAGAGAGAGAGAGAGAGAGAGAGAGAGAGAGAGAGAGTTACGATATTTATTGACGTTGAAGAAACATGACCAGCTATAGACCCAACCTTGTAATCTATATTCAGTTCTAGTTGGGAGTGATTCTTTTCCTAGCCATAAAATATATTTTGAGAAACTTTTGTTTCCAGAGACTATATCAAATAATGAAGCATAAATTTGCATAACCAATCCAAATCACAAAAACAATTGCAAAAAGGAAGGAAGGGATTGAAAAAAATTTGGGGGTTATTTGGGTAAGAGTCTTTGGTTCTTAAGTCAACCTAGGACTGCAATATTTTGGATCACATAAAGATTTTTCATTAGTTTCTTTTTGCATACCTTTGTGTGGGGGATGAGAAAATAGGACTATCTTCTATCAAGGAAAAAATAAAAAAAATGTGGAGAGGAGCTAATGGCATGGGGGTTGGCTAGAATTGAACCAAAAGTTGTTGCCATCAAACAGCTCCAACATCGGCCTGACATTCTGAATCAGGCTGAGACTACTGAGGAGAGTAAGGCCGAATACCTGGAGGTGAGCAAAAAATTGGATGATCATCTTTTGAAGCAAGAAATTTATTGGGCACTGCGATCTAGAATTTCGTGGCTAAAGCATGGGGATAAAAATACTAAATTTTTCCACTCAAAAGCAACACAACGGAGAAGGAAAAATCACATAAAGGGTATAAAAAATGCACAAGACCAATGGGTGGAGGAACTGGAGGATGTGGTCAAGGTAGCATCAGACTACTTTGATAATTTATTTTATGCAGGTTCGTGTGGTCAGATGGAGGATTGTCTGAGTGCAGTCACCAGTAAGGTAACTGCTGAAGAAATCAAGGCGAAGTTGTTCCAAATGGGACCAACCAAGGCTCCTGGATCAGATGGTATGAATGCTCTTTTCTATAAAAAATTCTAGCATGTTGTGGGTGATACTGTGGTGTCTGCTGTATTGGATTTTCTGAATAATGGCATTATGATATCTGACATAAACCATACAAATATTGTTCTAATTCCTAAAGTAAAGAATCCGGAAAAAATATCAGATTTTAGACCAATTAGTTTATGTAATGTGATTTATAAAATCATTTCAAAAGTGCTTGCAAATAGACTGAAGCAGGTGTTACCTCATGTCATTTCTCCCACTCAAAGTGCTTTTGTTCTGGGATGGCTAATTATAGACAATATTTTGGTGGCCTATGAGACATTGCATACTATCTGATAGTCCAAGAATGTATTAATCCCTTGTGATGAATTAACCAATCAATTAGCCAAGTTAATTAATTAATTCAATTAGCATGCAATAAGCGTGGTAGCACAAACAAATCACCAACTAAGTTAATATGCAGCAGAAAATAAATTGACACGGTGATTTATTTACGAATGGTGAAAACTTACATGGCAAAAACCCCACTAGGTGATTTTAAGGTCACCACTCCCAAGAATCCACTATTATCACAACAAGCGGTTACAAGTAAAGGAATCCCAGTACTTTATACCAACCTACAGTTGAACCCTTACCCAAATACCCAATTGGACTTGTTCTGTAGTGACAATCTCTCATTTCAATGCACGGCTCCCAGTACGTGACTAACCAAAATGATGCACGGATCCCAGTACGTAACTTACACACCAACTTGAGAAGGATGTTGGCTGCAAAGTTCTTCAGTTCATCAACACGATGAATATCACGAAGCTCCTTGGTTACAAAACCCTACGGCATACAAACGTAGCAGCTTTTTCAAGAGAAAGATGAATTAGGGCATATGTCTCCGGTTCACAATATGATTGTGAAAAACTTTTGCATTGAGGTGCATCAGCTGTGACGGCCCTTAAAACAATCCTTATATATATTTAGGGTTGTGAGAAAAGAAAGCCCAAACATCTATACACGGATTGGAGTTAAATCAGATCTGAAAAACTGATTTTCTTAAATCTCGATAGATAGGGTATCTATCAAGCAGCTGTCGAGCATCGGGCTAAACTGCCTTTTAAACCTCAATAAATGCTATATGTCGAGCTTTAAAATCCAGCACTTCTTCACTTGTTTCTTGGACAGACTTGCATGGCTTTAACACTTGGACTTGAAATCTTGTTCCTTGAAGCATTAAACACATCCTAGATCTACCCAATTACAAGTAAAGTGCATTTTGTCAAAGGATTAGCCAATTCTATATTGACATATGTTCTTAACATGATTCACATATGTCCTAACACTATGCACTCCAGAAAGAAGGGTAAAAAAGGCTCTATGGCTTTGAAGCTTGATATCAGCAAAGCCTATGATAGGGTCGAATGGCAGTTTCTACATGGAATCATGCATAAGTTAGGCTTCCTAGATATGTGGATTGAAAGGGTGATGAGTTGTATCACTACACCATCCTTTTCTATTCTTGTCAATGGAAGGCCATATGGCAATATTATTCCATCTAAGGGACTCCGACTATTACATGTAACTAGCGAGCTTCTTGAAAGCGTGTCATGATATTTTGCCGACAAGACTGAACCTTACCAAGCGACGGATCATATCAAAAAATGCTTGCCCAATCTACTGTAGAAGCTCAGAATCAACTATTCATGCACTTTGGGAGTGTGTCGCTGCACAGGATGTATAGGTTGGAAGTGTTAAAAATTTGCAGAAGGGCAGCATTGTTCAGGATGATATGCTACAATTGTTGGAGTATCTAATAGACTGACTGTCATTGGAGGAAGTGGAGCTTTTCTTGACTCAAGATTGGTTCATTTGGAGTAGGCGTAACAGTGTGATATATGGTGGCAGATTTATTGATCCAGACACTCTGAATTGGCAGGCAGCAGAATATTTAGAAGACTACAGGCATGCTCAAGAGCAACGAGTTGCAGAATCGGTTATGCAGAACAGCAGGGAAGCTTGGAAACCACCTCTAGAATCGGCTTTTAAGCTGAATTTTGATGCAGTAGTGTTTTTTGAAGTGAACAAATCCAGTGTTGGGGATATAATCTGCAATTATAAAGGCGAAGTCATGGCTACCGTGTCTGCAAGAGGGCCAGCAGTGCATAGCAGTGAGGAAGGTGTGCTGTTAGCATGTAGAAAAGCCATTGAGTTTGGTATTTATGCAGGTTTGTCCAAGCTTGTTATTGAGGGAGACAATGTTAATGTTATAAAAGCTGTAAAGTTGTTATTTACAACTATTTTGTGTTGGCTTTAATTCCGTGCCAAGTTTAATTGTAATTTTGTTCAATCATGTTTACCCTGTATTTTATGTGGGATTTTATTGTAAGGGTTGTGTGTGAGAGAAATTATGAAGACTCAAGCTCTTATTGAAGACCAAGTGGATTTCGCGAGAAGATTCACGAGAAGTTATCTTGCAAAGTAAGCCACGTGTAGAGCACATGACTGGAATGCGAAGAGTCATGACAGCTGGTTTTCATGAGTAATTTGCGGGTAAGGCCTTCCCGCAAAATACCCGCGAAACATTCTGTTTTGCTATTTTGTCATATGCGCTCCACCATGTCTTCACCTACATTATTTATACCCTCATTACCCACATATTTTAAGGAGTGCTTTTCAGAGAGAAAACCCTAGATATTACCCTTAAGAGTTAGAGATTGTCATATCCACAATCATCTACACAATCCTTTGTGGTTTTCCTCTACTCCTACCTCTCCATATCCATATCCTTGAGAGGTTGATAGCCCAAACACTTATCACACCCAATCTGAGTGTAAAGTGAGATTTTGGTGCTGCTGGGAAGCATTGGAAGAAGCCAATCGTTTGGCGGATGCAATCAGGTTGAATTGCGTGATCCCGAAAGCTAGGAAAGACAAGGCTTCGTCAAGTCAGTTGGTAGCAGGAGCTTGGAGGGATCAAGTACATAGGGTAGACTAGGCTTAGAGGGTCTTTTGTTATTCTTGTACTCCAACTTATTCTTTAGTGGATCGATTTATCGCTTGGAGGGCAGCGGAGAGGTTTTTCGTCGAGTTCTTCGGTTTCCTCTTCGATAACATGTCTCGGTGTTTTCTTGTGTTTGCATCATTTTTCCCTACTCTTTTAGCTTTCATTTTATTGTTGATATTTGTTGAATATGGCTTAGAGTAGTTTTATCATTTGTTCGCTCGCATTTACTCTTATTCCATACTTAGTTTAAGTTAGAGTAAAAATAACTGAGCTGTAACTTTTAATTGGGGGTCTAAACAAGCTCTTGTGTTCTTACACAAATTCAAGCTATCAAAAGCTATTTCATCGCAAACAACCAACCTGTCTTTGTTAGGGAATGTGGTGGAAGATATCAAACATTTAATTAGGGGCTTACAGTGGGTGAGTATTAGTCACACAAGGCGAAGTGGAAATAAGGTGGCTCATGTGTTAGTGCAACATGCTAGAAATATTGTTGAGGATTTGTATTGGATAGAGGATTCTCCTCCACCAGTTATGGAACACTTGTATCAAGATGTTTGTCTTTTATGAATGAATGAATGAAGATTTCGTTTTCAAAAAAAAAAATATATATAAATGGTTTCCCAAACAATTATTTTTTGCTTTTAGTATTTTGAAAATTTATATATATCTAAAAGCTAAAGTGTAACATTTATTGTTGCTACGCTCCCGTTAAGCCACATCAACGGCCACATCATCTACCTATTTCCTATTTCTCTCCACTACTTCGAACCATAACTTCCATTTTACCTTTTCATCTCTCCACTACTCTCAACCTTAATGTCACTTTTCATCTTTCTCTTCTTCTTCTTTTTATTTTGACTATTCTTATCCCCATTCTATTACTATAAATATGACATTTTCTCCCCCATTCTATACATATTTTCTCACATGAAAAAGGTTATTACACTCTCTCTCTCTCTCTCTCTCTCTCATATGTTTTATTTTTGTGTAAATTTTTTTATTTTTTGTATCTCTACTTTAGATTGATGTATTTGTGACTTCTTTAGAATTTTATTTTGGGTTGCAATTTGGTTTTGTCTTATTAAGTTATTATCTTTTTTTTTTTCTTTTCTAAGATTGTTAAATGTTATTCTATTGCATATAAATATAGTTTACAAAAATATAATATTATTCTATTATATATCATGGCTTAGATAATTTGGTGTTTGACTTATGAATATATTTTTTATTTTGATGCTTCTTTTTCTTATTTTATTCTCTCTCTCTCTCTATATATATATATAAATATATATATTATTTATTCTTTTTTGATGAATCATTGTATTTTTGTATATAATACTATTTTGGGTTAATTCAATTTGGAAGTGTGTTTGATTTTTTAAGTTTTCCATCACAAGTCTTCTCTCTCCCTCTTTTAGCTTTTGTTTGATTTTTTTTTTGGACGTAATACATAGTTATTTTGGAAGTGAGATTTTGAATTTATATCAAAATACAATGTTGGAAATGTATTTGAATGTGTATATCAACTATTAAAATTAAACTGCCCAAGATGAATATGTATAGACAATATTTTAATTTTAACTTTTCATTGATTTATTATTTAGTTATAACATCAAAATTAAAGTAAATGAATATGTAAAGTTTAAACTGCCTAAGATGAATTTGTAAAGCCAATATATTTATATATTTTATATTGTCAAAAAATTAAAAATTAAAAGTAAAAAATAAATAATAAAAAGAATAATGATGTGGCCAATGATGTGATGGATGAGAAGGCTCAACAGGAGCGTAGTAAGAAAAATGCGATATAAAGATCCAGTTAAAGACAATTAAATCTTAATAAATAAAAGTGTATGTAGTCAAAAAAATAATTTTAATCATGTTCTCTTTATGTTTTTATACAGATTATTTTCTTTCATTTCAATAGATGAAGTGTTCAATTTTAGACATAAAGTCTACTTTTTTCCTACATATTATTTTAAATATTAAATTTATAATATGATATAGTCTCTATAGTTGTTCTTAAAAGTGGGAGCCAAACACGTAAAATATAAAAATTATTATCTGAAAACTAATTTCAAGTTTAATTTTTTGAAAATTGTTTTTATATTGTTTTGAAAACAAAAACAAAAATCCTCCTACCAATCAGGCCCTAATATTACAAACAAATTCGTAATTTTTGTCACAATTCTTTCACATGGTTGAATTTGAGTAGTGAAAAAAAAGTGATAAATTCTTGTAAAAGTGACAAAAAAAATAGTTACAGCCACCCACGTAAGAGAGTTGTGATAAAATTTTTGAATTTGTTTGCCGTACTAAAACAACTCCAAATAGTTAATAAATAATCATAGGATAAGATAATCAAAGCTTCTACGGAACTCCAATTACACTGGCAATAGTGTCAAATCCCTTGCAAGTTGCAACAAGTGAGCTCTGTGAACAGGTTGTCCACTTATGCATTAAAAAATATCACTGACAGCATAAACCTTTTGTTTCACCCATAAGCCATTGCTGTACTACAGAAAAAGTATAAATTTTTACGACAGATATCAGCTTAGTTGCAAGTATAATATTAGAAGAGGACAATATATGTAGCGGTCCTTCTTCCAAGATCCACATGCACAGTTACATACAAAACTTATTGAGAAAGTTTTAACCTATAACATCTGCACCTGATGATAATTTTTTATTATCAGACCAAGACACCAATCAGTTTTAGGTGTAAGCGGGAATTGAATTTCAGATATCTTATTCAACAATTAAAGACTTTACTAGTTGAGTTAAGTAGAACCCACGCATACGAAACTATTCAACAATGCTACATAGACACCAAATTTTATTAACTTTATTTTTATAGTACATAAGGTGATAGATTGTTGTTAGAGATATGTTAGCCCAATGTAATAAGCCCAAGCCTAAACCCAATTCTTTTAATCTAGGGTTTAACCTATTATATATACTAATATAATAGTTCATTGTAATACAGGATTTGTACTACACTTTCATATATTAAAAATGTTGTCCTTTAGGATTTCCTCCATTAATATAAGCCATTATATTGAACCACGTAACCCTTGTGTTCTATATTTTATGCTTCCACTTCTACATCTATTCTAGCATATTCAATATGATGTATCAATGCGAATATTTTTAACATGATATTAGAGCCAAACTCCCCTCTTGGCCTCTAGCAAAATCTCTCAGTCAAGCTTGCCATGGCCTTACTCGGACCACGCCTCACTACTGCCAAGTCGCTGTCGTCGTCAACATTGTTCTGCAGCTGCCGCGGTCTCGAAAATCTCAAGCAAGCCGTGTCTATCATTCTTAGATCAGTGCCTTTCAAGCCTTTGTATGTTGAAACCGACTCCATAGGCCTCATCTTTAACATGCCGCAAGCAAAATCCTGGAATCTGGCAGCCATAATCAGGTCCATGCGCCGCCACACGTGACCAATATTTTCTGTGGCCGATTCATGCGTCTCTTGGATTCCTCACTCACATCTCCTTCGATGGTCACACACGCCAATCCTACGGGTTCTGCGTCGCCCGATCTACAAAACCTGGAAATTTGGAGATCGTCCACCTTTTCACTCGCTCACCGTTGATTCCAGGTGCTCTTGGGTTATTCATGCACTTCCATGCACCGGCCAATCCTTTGACGTCATGATGCTGTCACTATTAGCCACGTCAGCCCTAATGACGTCATTTTGCCTCTCCATGTCATCCGCCTTGTTGGCCCATGTCAGCTCCTTGTCAACGCCATGCAAGCGAGACATGTCAGCCTTTGATCGCCGCTTTAACCACTGGCCGTTGCTGGACCTGCTGACTATTGACTTTTAGAGTTGACTTTGCCTATCTATTGATCGTTGACTTTTTTACCAAAGGTAAAAATTTATCAATATCTTGCTTAGTTTTTTGTGTAGATACTGATTTTGGGGTCTGTTTTTGAAGCTATGAAATCATTGAATTGACCCATTTTTCATCATTTTTGGGTCTCTCCTGAGCACAAAGACTCGCAAACCATGTTTCATCAAGATATCGTCTTCGTCGATTTTTTTCAAGCCTTCAATGTAGTCATTCTTCAACCCTAGTAGCCTTTATTGGTCATTGATGCAGCCTTTCTTTGGTATTTATCAGATGTCGCCTTTCTATGCGCATGTCTCCATAGTGCCTGATCCTTCTGGTCTCTTCAAGGTCATTCTTCAAGCTTTCTTCGTGGCTTCCTCAAAGAATTTTTGTGGTCATTTTCATGGTTTCTTCATGGCATATTTAAAAGATCTTCTCAAGCTTATCTAACTTCAATATTTCATTGGGTTTTCACCTTGAGTTTAAGAGGTCGTGTTAGAGGTATGTTAGCCCAATGTACTAAACCCAAGCCTAATCCTTCTAGTCCAGGATTTAGCCTACTATATATACCCATGTTATAGATTATGTAACACAGAATTTGTACTATATTTTCATATATTTAAGATGTAGTCATTTAGGGTTTCCTCCATGGACTTAGGCTGTTAGATTGAACCGTGTTCTATATTTTATGCTTCCGCATCCACATCTATTCTAGCATATTCAACATGGTTTATCAATGCTAATATCTAACATTTGTGATTAATATAATATCACTTTCATGTAAAAATACTATTTGTACTACTTTTATTGTATACCAATAATAACATGTCATCTCAGCAATTATGAAAGATTTAAGAAAAATCTTATGTCGTACTCTACACATTGTATACAACAACAAGAAGCTATAATTCTAATTTTTTGGGGTCGATTATGGATCTTTAACAAATTAGTTAGTCTAGGTTTCATAAATTCTTTTCCTCCATTCTATTTTATTTGAAGTTATACTCTTTATTTTACTTCCTCAATATACAAGTTAATTTTATAAGGAAGTAACATAAAGTATAAAGTATAACCAGTTACGGCATGTTATTTTTTTGTTTCCTTTCATTCTTTTTTTGATGTATGAAATCTTCGATGGATTAGAGCATTCACGTACATTTTTGAATTCTTTGGCTAAATTGTCTATTAAAAAATTCGCATTTTCTACTTCAACTACTTAATTTTAAAATACACCTTTTCACTCTCTATTCTTTTACTACTCTATAAATATATTATTTATTTATTTTTATTTTATTCTGTTTATATTCTTTCTTTATTATTGGTTTCCAACCATCAATAAATACATTGACCAAATCAATAAAATAAGCTATTTTCATCACAAATATCAACAGGACAAAGTTTCATTAGGATTTCACTTAATATCTTTTGGACAAAGTTTAGCTACAAAATTAGTTGTAGCCTAAGGTTACAACTTTATTTGATAAAATAAATATTATTTCATATTTTGAAAATTTAACCGTTAAATTTCATGTTATTTACATTCTTAATACACATGTTAAATTTTGTATCAATTAGATATTATTTACTATATGATCTATAAGTTTATATTTTATGCATAATTTTAAACTACAAAAACTTGCAATTTAAACAATTTATTGATAACATAACTATTGATCTTTAATTTTCTAGAAATTTTACAAGCATGGAGGATATAAGAAGAAGATAAAATCTAATGGTGGATTTGTCAAAATTTACCTCTAATAAAAAGATATTGAATAAGGTTGTAGCTTAAGGTTATAACCAATTTTGTAGCTAAACTTTGTCCATATCTTTTTATTAAAAATTAGCTTAATTTTCAGCTAACTCTACTCTATTCCTTCTCCCCCTCTATTTAAATTGGCCTATAGGACTTGTGGGCACGACCACCGCAAAAAGAGCTTTCGTTATCATCTCGAACTCTGCCCCAACCTAACATCGAGTCAGAGTGTCTATTTGACATGAACTCGTTGTTGAGTTGACTGAATTGCATTTTGTCAATGTACCACTCAATATCTTTATTGATTATTATAGCTTTTTGTATATTCTCTAACAGTGATGCATGACTAGCTTGGGAAGATTTATTTTTGGGTGAACTTTAGCCACAATAGTGGACATTTTAGTTAAAATTATAATTTGAAGAGTCCAATATTGTAAAAATTCTTAGGTGTCTAGCCTTGTTTTTCTCAAGTAATTCTATTAACACAATAATTTTCATAAGAGTTGAATTGCCATGTTTTATTGGTTTTTATTTGGGTCTGATAATTAAAACTTTTGTGACTCTAGAATTATTGTTTTCTCTTTTACTTGCTATTAAAATCAAGGTTTTGAAACCCGGACCGGACCGTACGGTCCGACCGGGAAAACCTCAAACCGCTCATCTTTGCAATTCTTTTAGCCTCAAGAACCCCCTCTATGGGAAAAAAAGCAGGGACCGGTGCGAATCGCGGTCGGACCTCACAATTCTGAGAACCATGATTAGACCGCTTCTCACGGTTCCCTACTTCCCTTTGAATCTGAACCTTTAAAAAAAATAAATAATAAATAACACACAGAAAAACAAGCTTTAAATTCTGCTCCCTTCAGAGTAGGAGTTGATGGTGGAGAGGGCTGATTGTTGGAGCGAACGGTCTTTGTAGAGGAGATCGAAGGAACGAGGGATTCCGATGGAGGAGGAAGGATGGCTGCTGCTGAAGCTTGCGTTTGAGTCTCGTGATTGGTTGAATTGACAGAACTGCCATTTTTTCCCCCTAAAAAATGGTGGTCCAAAAGAACTAGATCTGAAGTCACAGCTCACTATGGACTTCGTTCTTCACAGCGCAGCTCCACAGTGGACTAGATGACATCTTTACTTTGTGATTTTGGTCTAAGAGGAAAGAGGAACAAGAGATTTCAAGGAGAGAGAGAGAGAGAGAGAGAGAGAGAGAGAGAGAGAGAGAGAGAATGGGTTCTGCAAAATAGTGTTTGGGCAAGAGAGAAGCTTTTTTTGTTTTTCAAAGGTAGTGTTGATAGTTGATACTTCATTTTTCAAAGCCACGGTCAGATCAGATGCTCAAATGCCTAATAGCTAGCCACCTTGAAACTTTAAACCTTGAGATTTGGAATTATCATTTATAACCCCTTTAAAATTGTACCGTTCCTAATCTGTTCAATGGTTGATAAATAGTTAAAATATTTTAATGGTATAAATCATGGCTTTTAAAGATATTGTTATGTTGACTAATGTACAAATTTATTAAAATATTATAAATGATAAGAAAATATCTATTTAAAATTCATATTAAACTGTGAAAAATACATTTTACTTTTAGTAGTCTCCAAATACTTGAATTTCTTTAAATGTTTAGTCAAGATTATTAGTTTTTATGCATTAATTTTTATTTATTTCATATTAATTAATTATTACGTCATCATGGTTCGACCTCGGTTCAACCTCAAAAACCTTGAACCTCTTCCTTTTACGGTTCAATGAACAATCTGGGTCTGAAAACCTTGATTAAAATCTTTTATTGAGAGTAGGGGTTTAAAAACCCTCATATACATGCCATAGATACCATACCTACTATTGGAAGTCATTTAAAAAAAACAATTACACACACATATAATAGAATTTTAATCTGAGTTCATTTCACATGTATGGTTTTTATATCGTCAGGTCAATACAATAATTGGCTTTAGGGGTAGGTAGAGTTTGAACTTCATACTATATTTTTTTATTCAACAATAAGAGATTTTACGAGTTGAGATAACTGAAACCTACATTTTTATAGATTGTATTTGCATTTTCATAAAAGTAATATTATTAGTTTAAATTATACTATCAATATTTGTATATATCTATATATATATCTAAAAGATGAAGTATATCATTTATTGTTACTATGTTTCTGTTGAGCCACATCAACGGCCACATCATCCACTTATTTCTAACATTTTTTCTCTCTCCTTTTTAATTATTTTTCTCCTTATTAATTTATCACCTTACAATTACTCTTCCTCCAACATTTCCCCCACTTTTAACTTTATCTCCCCACTACTCTATACCTTAACCTTACAATTCCTCCATCCCTTGATATTCATTTTATTTTGACTCTTCTTCACCCCATTTTTTTTTTACTATAAATAGTTGCTTTTCTCTCTTCCATTCTATCTATATTTTGCCCACACAAACAAATGAATACTCTCTCTCTCTCTCTCTCTCTCTCTCTCTCTCTTCTTTCTTTTGGTAAATTTTTAATTCTTTGTTGCACATCTAATTTAGGTTGAAGAATTTTATTTGAACTCTACTTTGGGTTGATGCATTTGGTCACATTTTAATTTGTTATCTTTTTTTATTTATTATTTTATTGTTAAATGTTATCCAATGATTTTATATAATGTTATTCTACTACATAGCATAGCTTGGATAATTTGTTATTTACAATTGTATATTTTCTTTTGAATATTCTTCTACTCACCTTATTTTATATAATTTTTCTATTTCTCTCACATTCTCTCCTAGAATATGTGATTATTCTCTCTCTCTCTCTCTCTCTCTCTCTCTCTCTCTCTCTATATATATATATATATATATTTTTTTTTTTTCTTGCAACTCTACTTTTGATACTTTATACATTTTGGTGGTATGTTTTGTGAGTTTCTCATCACATATAGTTTTGGTTTGAGTTAATTCTTAGATATATAGGAAGTGAGAATTTGAAAATTTTATTTAATTGAATTTAAGTAAAATATTATATGTTTAATTTTTAAAAATAAAAAATGTGAAAATATAAATAATTTAATAATATGGAGGATGTGACTGAATTAAATGGTGAATAAGATAAGATGAGAAGAAAAAATATATAATAATAAAAATCAAATTATCCAAATTATGTTATGTAATAGAATAATATTATATTCTTATATACTATTTTTAATTCTTTATAATAGAATAGGATAACATTTAACAGTAAAAGAGAACGAAAAAAAAAATCTTATATACTATTTTTAATTCTTTATAATGAAATATGATAACATTTAACAATCAAAGAGAACAATTGTAATATTTGAATGTGCCTATCAATTATTTGAGTAATATCAATTTTAAATTTGTGATAAGATTTGATTGACATGACAATCTCCTTAAAAGTACTTAGTTGTAAAAATATAAAAGGAAAACATAACACACTATAACAAAAGTTTGAAGAATATATAGATCACTTGAAAAAAGAATAATAGCTCTTCTCAATAATAATAATAATAATAAAAGAATAATATCAATTAAACACACCCAATTTTTTCCCAAAAAAAAAAATTCATAATAATAGAATGATATATTTGTAGAGAATGATACATTCCCACGCATAGCGTGGGTCTGCAACTAGTTTATATAAAAGTGTATAATATTGTACACATTTGCTTCGTAAAATAAACCAATAATTGTCGTTTATAAGAAAATCTTTTCCTACCTTTTTCAAAAAACTACAAACACAGTTGACAAACCAAGGGATTTTTTTGCAATTTAACACCAAAATGCTAACAATTTCATTAGTTAGCATCGTTTCCAAACTATTTTAAAAAGTAACATCTCGAGCCTCTTAGACTTGATTTCATTGTAGAAACTCGAGTTTCAAAGACTTGAGTTTTATGTGCTGGCAGTGCTGAGGTGGAAAATTATCCACATGGAACTCAACTAGAAAACACAATACCCAACCCAGAAAACAAGCAACAAGCAGAGAGACACTAGCAACAATACAAGAGAGACATCGAAGACAACAAACCCATAAAACAACAAAATCAAACCCAAGCATCATAGACAATAAACCCAGAAAACAGCAAAACTAAGCAACAATACTACCAAAAACAACAAACCCAAGCATCGAAGACAACAAACCCAGAGAGAAATAACAAACCCAAGCTGCTCTGGTGCCAAGATTAACAAACCCAAGCTAAGAGAGCCGCTTCGGTGCCAAGATCGAAACTACCGTGGGGTTGTGTTTTGATTTGGGGGTATTTTTTTTTTTTTTTTTAGGTTTGGGTTTCTGAGAAATGAAATTTGTTGTTAAGGTTCTTCTTCTTAGGTTAGATCCTCATTCTAGGTCAAATTCTTCTTCTTCCTTTTTAGGAAACAATTTCCTTCGTGGGGCTATGTTTTGGTTTGGTTTTTTATTTGGGTCTTGAGAAAGAAAGAAAAAAAAGAAAAAAGGAAGAACAAGAATTCAGTGCAGGAACTGGAACTTGAGTCTCTAAGACTCAAGTTCCATGTGGATTTCTCAGCACACCAGCACATGAAACTTGAGTCTGAGAGACTCGAGATGCTAATTTTCTAAATAGTTTGAAAATATTGCTAATTAACGAAATTGTTAGCAAAATGGTGTTATTTTGCAAAAGTAAAATTATTAGTTTAATTATACTATCAATATTTGTATTCATTTATATAAAAATGTATAATATTGTACACATTTGCTTAGTAAAATAAACCAATAATTTTCGTTTATAAAAAAATCTTACCCTACCTTCTTCGGAAAACTACAAACACAGATGACAAACCAAGGCCACAAGGCCTCTTGCCTTTTTGAATCTTGACTGACTTCCTTTCAATATAAAAGCATATCCAAATCTCTTTTAAGTTTTCTTACAAATTTTGTCTATTTTCTCTGGTTCACCGAACCAAATCTACTAATCCCAAATTGACCCTTTTGTCCAACCGATCTTCCTCAGTATAAAATCCAGAAGCAGAACCAAACTCTGGTTTGTGCAATTTTATATAGTTGGGACTTGGGACTTGGGACTTGGGCGTGCAAACTCCGAGGTTGTCTCTATTCTTTGACTGTCTTTACTCCCAAACTGAAAGACGCTGCAACATGCCAATTTCCGAATCCATGGCCATCAGAAATGGCACTTCCGAACCTGATAGCTTCCACAACTTCTTTGAGCTCTGGGTTTCCGAGCAAAACCAATACCTCCAAGAACTCATCTCTGCCTCTCAACACCACAAGCAAAGCTCCAACATTAGCTCTGAGGATGACTCGGTGATCTTGAACCCATTCATCGGCAGAGTCATCAACCATTACGAGCAATACTATGGTACAAAGTCGAAGTGGGCTAAGCAAGACGTGTTTGCCATGTTGTCACCTTCATGGAGGTCCTCACTTGAGAACGCGTTCATGTGGATAGGAGGGTGGAGACCCAGTATGGCTTTTCACTTGCTTTACTCCAAATCCGGGTTACAACTCGAGGAGAAACTCACTGAGTTGGTTCGCGGGTTTAGTTCTGGCGATTTGGGTAATCTTTCTCCGAGTCAGCTCAACCAGGTGGATGCTTTACAGAGGAGGACTATTGTGGAGGAGAAGGAGATTACTGAGAAGATGGCAGAGCTTCAAGAAACTGTGGCAGACTCGTTCATGGTTGAGTTGTCACATGTGGTGTCTGAGTTGATGAGGGAAAGAGGTGGTAGTGTTAATGGAGTGGAGGAAGAGCGAGTTGAGTCGACTCTGGGGCCTAAAGAGGAAGGGTTGGAGGAGATCTTGCAGAAAGCTGATGATCTACGGTTGAGAACTCTTAAAGCAATTGTTGAAGTTTTGACTCCAAAACAGGCCATCCATTTCTTGATTGCTGCTGCTGAGTTGCACCTCAGGCTTCATGATTGGGGGAAGAAGAGGGACGATGTGGTTAGGCAACACCGTGGGATTGGTGGCACTGACCGGTGACAGAAATTTTGTACTACAATTTTTGGCATCATGAACGACTATGAGTAGTGAAAAAAACTTGGTAAGTCATTGTGAGAGTGTTCGTTTACTATTTATAACTGATCATTTCAATAAATTAATGTGAGAGTGTTCATTTACTATTCATAATCGATCACTTCAATAAATTTCTGTGAAAGTTATGGTTGTAGAAGAATAGGAATTACTAGTTAGAATTTAAACGGGGACGGGCTTCCTTGACTTAATGTTCTAAGTTTTAATTATGTGTTGTTGGGGGCATTGTGAGTAGGTATATGGGTGCTTAATCGATACTATTTTTGAATTGCATTCCTTTTGTAATATTATTAGAACATATGTTATGGAAGTCAGCAATGTAAAACTCCATCCATTTATGGGGTTGATATGTGCTTAGAAGTTCCTACGATTCTAATATATAACATTTTCATTTAGATTCTAATAACATTCTCTTTTAGATCAATTTAATCATCCAGAGCTTTTTATTAATCTTTTAAAATCTAGAAATGTAATGTGATGCGATGCTAGAAACTTTAGAGGATAAAATTGACCCCAAAAGAAATTAAGAAAAAATTATATTCCCAACTTAGAGGGGCTAAATCAAATTTTAGCCTTTTCTTTTCTTTTTGTTTTTTTTCCCTTACAAAACTACCAAAGAAAAGTAGAAAAAAGAAATGTTTTTGGCATTGGGCCCATTGTAAGATTTATCATCGATTTTAGTAATATGATGGTGATTTGTTTTAAAGCATTTTCCATGTGTTATTTGCATGTTCATAGGTTGTCGTCTTTCACATTCAAATAATAACGTGGGAAGAGTTCAAGATAAAGAAGAGTTGCATTTCTTGACTTTACTTTATCATGTATTCAACGTTTTTAACCTGTGGGTAATTGGTTGGCAATGGTATCCGTTATTTTTTAGAGAAAGTTTAGGGATATAATTTTTGTTACAACTGTTTCTATAATTTTGATATAGTCGATTAAAAGTCATGGAGAAAAAGTTGTGGGCACATGTAAAAGTGATTGCCTAACACTCATAGTTAATCATTTCAATAAAGTGTGACAAAAGTTGCGGTCTTTGGCCAAGGGCTTAGGAGCATAGCCCCCAACTTATGAAAAATCTGCCTTCCCCCTTGTATGTTTTTTTTTTTTTTTTTGATGAATCCCCTTGTATGTTTTAAAATATATATGATTTTAGAAATAAATTTTAGCAACCCCCAAGTTTGTTTTTTTTAACTACAATTATATAGACGACTAATTCATTTTTTTTCTTATTATTCTTATACCACATGTAGCTTATTAAATCAAAGTATGTTTAAGGTATACTATCTTAAAAATAGATAAATTTATATAATTGGTTAATACATTTTTTTTTCTCCCATATCCTGCTGTGGGAGGTAGTGCAAGAATGAAATTCATACTAATAAATTCCCATGGTCTTGAAGATACTGGAAAAGGCAAGTAAAGTCCAGCATTAATGATTTCAGGCGAGGCATGCACCTTCGGAAAAACTTGGACACATCACTTTCTATGACATGCCAAAAGAACTTTTGATGTAGCAAGGGCATAGACTTATCTCTATCAAAATGACCCTGGTTATGAGCTTCCTACATTATTTAGTCTCTTAAAGAGCATTGAGGCACACAAAGTTGCATCCCCCTGAATAGAATGCCTTCATCTTGGATAGGCTGCATGATCCCTGTCTACAAGACTGCTAGCACAACTGGTAACTTATTTTCTAAAGTGTAATGCCCTTTAAAAACATCAAATCCTGACATTGCAGCCTGTGTATGACTTAAGAAAGCTTGCCTTCTGCTCAAACCTTCAGTCACTTTGTTTAAAGAGACTGCTTTGTGTTTGATATTGAAGATGAATTGCTATAGATTGCCACCCACTTGGCATGCCTCTTGTGTAAATTCTATTGACTATTGAGATGATTCAAGGCCTCATGATCAGTTTTTAAGATGAACTCTTTATCTGCCAAGTAATAATTTCAGTGTTTAATGGCTTGGACAATAGCATAGAATTCTAGATCATGAGCGCAATAATTAAGTCTAGCACCACTTAATTTCTCACTAAAGAATGCTAAAGGTTTACCTTCTTGGCTGAGCACTCCACCAATCCCCTGGATAGATTCATTTGTGTCCAGCTAAAAAACAGTCAAAATCTTAAACGTGGAGGACTATAAATGATGTGAAGGCTGCAAAACTGGTTGCAGCTTCTAGACTCCATAGTAGGGTCTGCCGCTTCACGTTGTCAATCAGTGATGCTACTATAGAGCTGAAATTCTTGATGAATCTTATAGAAAGTGGCTAGGCCGTGAAAACTTCAGACTTCCTCCATTATTTTTTAGAACTAGCTACTCAAGAATAGCTTGAACCTTGGCTAGATCTATCTTGATTCCTTTTGTAGCTAAAAATGTACCCTAATAAATCCACCTACCTTGTGGCAAAAGTGCATTTCTTGGTGTTGTCATAAAATTTATGCTCTATTAACAGCCTAAACACCCTCTCCAAATGTTGGACATGGCCTGTGAGGCTCTATAAAACATAATATCATCAAGTTCAACAACACTAAGTGAACGATTGGATAGAACTGAAAAGTGTTTTCAGTTGCGTTATGCATTTTCCAGTGGGTCCCATGCACTGTTCACGGGACCCGCAAGTACTTTATTCAGGAAAAAAAAATTTTAAAACTGGATCCCATGATACTATTCACACATTTAAAAATTATTTTGCTACAGTATTTTCAGTTTTCAGTAATAAGCGGTATCTAAACAGATCCTAATTAGAGAGCAAATAAAGAGAACGGAAGTTTTTTCAAATATATATATATATATATATATATATATAAATGCTAATGTGGACTTTTATCCCTCCAAGCATTAATGTGGTTTTTTGTTTGTTTTCATTTAAGCATTGACATATGACATGTCACTTTTAATTCTATTTAAATAATCTATATTTATATATATCTAAAAGCTGAAGTGTAGCATTTATTGTTACTACATTCCGGTTGAGCCAGCTTAGCAGTCACGTCATTATCCTTTTTTGTTTCTAATTTTTCCTATATATTTTTTAAAACATTTTCTCATTTAATAGGGTGACTTAAAAAATCCATTATTTAAAAATTAAAATATTTTTTAACATTATTTTATTATTAACTTTTCAAAACTCTCCCTCCCTTTTACCTTTTCATCTCCCCACTACTTTCTACCTTAATATCATTCATTCTCTACCATTTTATCTTCCTTTATTTTGACTCTTCTTATGCTTAACATATTACTATAAATTTGACATTTTCATTTTCAGTCTATGCATAGTTTTCTCACACAAAAAAGGTTACTTCTCTCTCTCTCTCTCAATTTGTTTTTCATTTTTTTTTATTGCATCCATACTTAAGTTGATGAATTTTTGTGTTAATTAGAATTTTACTTTGGATTGATGCGATTTAGTTTTGTGTTTTAAGTTGTTATCTTTTCTATTCTCTTTGATTATTAAATATTATCCTACTACATTATACATATAGTATAATAATATAATGTTATTATATTACATAGAATGACTTGGATAATTTGATGTTTATTGTTATATATTTTATTTTTACTCTTTTTTCTTCTTATCTTATTTTATTCAACATTTAAATTCAGTCACATCCTCCATACTTATGCAGCACAAATCAAGAAAATTGCTAGACACACACTTGCCTCCCTTTACCATACATTAGGAGAATCAAAATATTTGTGTGATAAAGGGTAATATAATTTATAATTTAGATAGCACTCTTTGAATGTTTCTAGGCCTATAGATTGAGCAATTTGTAGTCTTATAAGGCTATTGAGAATGGACTTTTTGAATCAAGACTAAAAAAATATGGACTACTATATATCATTTAGATAAAAACCTTTATCATAGATATATATATATTTATATATTTGCCACAAATTTAAATCATGCAAACTTAATAATTTTATATTATGTGTTAGCATCATGTGTGCTTCTTCTTCTTCTTCTTATCAAAAATATTATGTATCATCTTTAAAGGATGCCAACAATATTGATCTTATGGGAAAAGTTACATAAAATATTGACAAAAAAATGTTTTATATTACAGTCTACTAAATATGCTTTTTAAAAATTTAAATCTTTCTATTTTCATATCATTGATGTGTTTTACAGTTACCACATGTGATAACTTTAGTTTTAATATTCTTAAGTGTTAGGGTCATAATTTATTGTAATTGACTAATCCTTTGACAAAATACACTTTACTTGTAATTGGGCAGATCTAAGATGGGTTTAGTACTTCAAGAAACATGTTGTTCAAGTCAAGTATTAAAAACATGAAGATTGGTCCAAGAAACAAGTGAAGAAAAGCTGTTCATTAAGTCTTGACAAATAGCTCGACAAATGCCTGCTATCGAGAATTAATGTGAAGCTCGATAGATAGCTCGACAACAGCTCGATTTATCGAGAATTACGATTTCAAAATTTCTATATCTGAAATTCGGCCCAGTCTTGTGTATTTGTTTGGGGTTTCTTTTCTCACAACCCTAGACATATATAAGACTTATTTTAAGCTCCATCACACACGGATACAGAGACAAAGAGACTTAATTTTCTCTGTGTGAAGCTACTGCGTTTGTACACCATAGGGTTTTGTAACCAAGTGCTTCCTAATTTTCATTGTTGATGAAGTGAAGAACTTTGCAACCAATAACATCTGTTCAAGTTGCTGGAGTTAGTCACGTACTGGGATCTGTGCAAAGGGTTAATCACAAATTGGAAGTTTGTGCATCAAAGGAAAGAAGGATACTACAAGATCAAGTCCAATTGGGTATTGGAGCAAAGGTTCTACTGTAGGTTGGTATTTCGAGATAGGCCAGGGTAGTTGGTAAGATTCCTTATACTTATAACCGCTTGATTGTTGATTAGTGGATTCTTGGGAGTGGTGACCATAAAATCACCCAATGGGGTTTTTGCCTTCCAAGGTTTTCCCCAATTGTCAACAAATCACCGTGTTCAATTTATTTTTCGCTGCATTTAGTAATTTTGGTGATTTGTTGGTGCCTTCACATTTTGCATGCAATTGAACCTAATTAATCAACTTGGGTAATTGAATTAATTAACCGAGGTCAAACTATCTTAACCCAACAAGTGGTATCAGAGCGGGCACACTGATTAGGTTTTAATCTTTGCTGTGTGATCCATTGACCCTTGTTGTCATGAAATCTAATTAAATAAAAAATCCGTTTTCTGTTTATACCTCTTGCATTTCTAACCTTTACATGCTTAAGTTTCTCAGAACATGCAAGTCTAAAGGTTGTTTGAAAGCTCTCTTGATGATTGTTGAAAAATGTCTATTTGTGAGTAGAAGAAGACTAGACTATCTCAAATTGTTCATTCACAAGGGCATACGTCTTCGAAAGATAAAGGCAAGAGTAACATCACGTGGCTATCAAATCAAGGAAAAGACCATACCTGATGACTTAACAAATAAGCACGACCGGAGACACGTCTATGGTATCTTGATAGCTTCATGATGCACTTAGCCTTCAAAGTCATGAACACGTCTATGGTATCTTGATAGTGGTTACTTAAGACACATGACTGGAGACTGCACTCTCTTCAAGGAATTTGAGTCCAAGAAAGGTGGAAATGTCACATTTGGTGATGGAAGCAAATCCCAGATAAAAGGGAAGGGAATCATCTCTTTACCAGGGCTACCAGATATTGCAAATGTGTTGTATGTGGAACAGCTAAGAGTGAATCTATTAAGCATCAATCAGATTTGTGATCAAGACTTCATGGTGTTATTTTCAAAAGAGAAGTGTCTGGTGTTGAATGAGTCAGGTAAGCAACTCATAAGTGGGATTCGCACACTAGACAACTGCTATGGTCTAGTCCTTGATGCTGAGATTGTATGCAACAGCATTCGAATGCCAAATGAAGACTTATGGCACCAAAGGATGGAGCATGCGAGCTATAAGCAAGTATCAATTGTGTCCAAGAATGATGCCATTTTGGGAATGCCTAAACTCAGTAAGGTGACAAATGTTGTATGTGGACCATGTCAACTTGGAAAACAAACAAAAGCTTAACACCATGCCACCTTGACCACAGCCACGGCAAGACCTCTTGAACTTCTTCATGTTGATTTGATGGGTCCAACAAGAACAGAATCTATTGGAGGAAAGAAATACATCAAGGTAGTAGTCGACGGCTTTACCAGATTCACTTGGGTCATCCTGTTGTGATCTAAGTCTGAAGCTCCTCATTACATAGAGTTGTTATGCAAAAGGGTGCAGAATGAGAAAGGATTAAAATTTGATCGGATTCGAAGTGATCATGGCAAAGAATTTGAAAACTCTCAATTAGAGTCTTTCTGCACAAGTACTGGCATAGCTTAAGCATTTTCAATTCCTATCACTCCTCAACAGAATGGTATTGTAGAGAGAAAGAATAGGGTCATTCAAGAAATGGCTAGAGCTATGTTACACAACAAGGATGTGGCAAAAGATCTATGGGGAGAGGCAGTTAACACGACATGTCACATTGTGAATCGAGTGTACTTCAGACCAGGTACAAAGAAGACTCCTTATGAATTATGGAAAGGAAGAAAACCAAATGTGAAATACTTCAGAATATTTGGTAGCACCTGTTTCATTCTAAAGGACAGAGAAAATGTGGGAAAGTTTGACACCCAAAGCGATGAAGGAATCTTTCTTGGGTACTCCTCCACAAGCAAAGCCTATAGAGTGTTGAACAAAACGAATAGAAAGGTCATGGAGATTGTTAATGTTGTGATTGATGAAGCATCAACTCCAAAGTCTTCAAAAGCTGCTGAGCAAATGCCCAAGTCAGTTTTACCTCTACCTTTAGAGACTGATAAAGAAGTAGGTGATCAAGACTCCTCTCCTCCTGCCTCACCTAGTGCTATACAAGCCCCAAAAGACTTTTCTACATATCCTCAGCCTGAACATCAAGTAGGAAGAGAACCTTTATCCAGAATCAAACTGAATCACCCTTCAGATATGATCGTGGGAAACATAAATGAACTAACACTAAGAAAGTGAACAGTTGATAAATATGTGGCTAACTTTGTTTCTTATTCATGTTATTTGTCTCAGGTAGAACCAGCCAAGGTTAAAGATGCTCTTCAAGATGAAAGCTAGGTTGAAGCCATGCATGATGAACTTTATCAATTTCAAAGGAATGATATCTGGACACTAGTACCTAAGCCAGAAGGAGTGAACATCATTGGCACAAAATGGATATTCCGCTACAAGACTGATGAAGAAGGAAATGTGATTTGCAACAAAGCCAGACTTGTGGCCCAAGGGTACACTCAAGTAGAAGGAGTGAATTTTAATGAGACTTTTGCTCTTATTGCTCGCATTGAATCTGTGTGTACCCAAACTATGGCTGTTGGGCTCAACCTCTAATTGGGCTCTGTGTGTTTACCCAAAATATGATGGTTGGGCTCAACCTCTACTTGGGTTCACAATCTATTTATATTATGGGCTTTGGGTTTCCTACTATGGGTGATTCTATGCTTGGCAACCTAAGTACACCCCTGTTTCCTCAGACCTTTCTCTTTACCTCATAGAGTCACTTCCTTTCTCTCTTAGAGTGATTGCTCTCTCTCTCAATGTTCTCTCCAGAATTGCCAACCCCCTCTTCCTCATCCTCTTCTCATATTTATAGGCCAAAATCAGTGGAGGTGCTATGATTACTCCCCCTTACTAGTGCAAATGGGGGTCCAATTTCATCGTCTTTAGGTGGGTGAGGAGGTAATGGCATTGGAATTGATTCTCACCTCCAAGAGCTAGCTCGGTAGCGATGTTCTCAAAGGCACTACCGGGCAGCCGAGAACAGGGGTGTCTTTTGAGGAAACCCACTCCCGACCAAGCTAGATGTGGTCGGGAGGGGTATGGTCGATGTATTCCTACTAGCGCAGCCTTGTTCCAGATTCTGGGCCTAAAAATGGGCCCTGAGGTGTCCGGACCGAGGCCGTAGAACAAATATGAGGCATAGATGATGTATTAGGCCGGCTGGCCGGGCCCGGCCTGCATAATACCAATGGGTCTAGGGCCTTGGTCTGCACAATAGCCCCCCCTTGATTCGTGCCTAGATACCGGGAGCAAATCAAGGACAATTTGAGTGGCGCTTGTGATTCCTCGGGAAGTTCAACCGTTGGCTACTGAATGGATGAGACAGCCATTAATGCTTTCTCGATTGGAGCGCCATGCCAAGCTGTCACATTTAACTGCCATCATAGTTTGACGGTTCATGAACAGAGCCCGCGCGTGTGGGGGTTACAAGAGGGAACCAGAAGGATTTTCCTGCCCCCTCCTTCATTAAATGCTTTCATCTCTATAAATAGTCCCATTTGCGTCTTCAGATCACTCTTTGCTTTCCTATTCCTCAAAAAGTTCTCTCTGTCGAGCATACTCTTGTGTTCAGATCTTTCATCCACGAGCACTTCTTCCTAGAGCTCTAGTAAGTTTTCATCTTCTCCTCTCTTCCTTTTCCTTTTCTTCAATTTCTTTTCCTCATTTTAGAGTTTTGGAATGGGGCTTTCTCACCTTCTGTCAAATGAAAAGTCTTTAGCGAACTTTTAGGGAAACCTTTAATATCCTAGGGGATGTGGATGTGGCGTATTTCTATGAGGGTGATATTGTTCTACATCGTCGTTCTGGGCCCAATACTGCATTTTTCCCTTTAATGGAAATCTTAGAGGGAGGGGTTAGGTTCCCCGTGGACCCTCTTTTACTTAGTACCCTTAGGTTTTACAGTTTGTGTCCTGACCAGTTTCCTCCCAATTTTTACCGGGTAGTTAGCTATGTCAGTAGATTAAACCAAATATACAGGTTACATTTGGACCACCACGATATAAATTTCATGTACAATTTGTGTGGAAATATTAGGTCTAACTATTATTTAAAAGCTAGGGATTTATGGGTAAGGCTTATATCATGCCTTCTCGATTCTAACCGTAACTCCGCGGGGGAATATGTTCGAGTGAGTGGCAATTGGCTTGCTGACGAGCTCCCCTACCCACTCTCGCCATGTGATGTTGGTCGATACCGAACATCCTTTTCTCTTCACTTATGTTTTGTTTGTGATTGACTTGCTCAAAAAGGTGTTAACCAGCTTTTGTGTCATTTTGATGCAGACAGCAAAAGGTTCAAGCTGGACAATCGGGTAGTGCACGTAAGGGATCTAAACTTCGTGCTCCGATCTAAAATTTTTATAAACTCCGACGGGCAGCTCCGGGCGTCGCATCTCATTCTCGGCTGCACTCCTGTCTACACCACTTGGCAGCCATTTGGGCCGGCATTATTGGTGGATAGCCCATTATTATCATATATCAATGTTCGGCACGCTAACCTCCTCCCTCCACAACTTACTATAGGAGAAGCCCGTGACCTCGACCTGCGATATACAGCCTCGGACAAACTCACACCATTAAGGGATGCCTCGACTGAACTTGTGTCCCAAAACCGCAGGGTCCACGTACCCGTTGAACCCGAACCCTTGTCCAAGCAGTTGAGCCGATAGCGGCCGAATCAGTTAACTCCTCAGGAGCGGAGTCTGATCCAAGTGATGAGATGGTGACTAGGCAGACGATAACCATTGGCTGCTTTGTGCCCAGGGCTCGGCCAACCTCCCAACAACAAGAACCCAGGGGTAGAGATCCGACTCCTCCTTCTTCTCCTGTTCCCAGCCGTACCCGGAAGAGATAATGTACGACCGAGCAACCACCCGCTGGCTCTAAGGATGCACCCACAAGGACTCCCCCTCAAGCATCTCGAGGAGTCACTATTTGAGAGCATCCAACCCAAGTCGGGACAAATATGGCGTCTTCCTCGCGATCTGAGGTGAGCTGGCAACCCATCTTCAAGCTCAGAGACAGGCCTTTACTTGCGTCTGCCAGTGTAAGGATGTGGTCCCAGGGTGAAGGGGGGCGGGTTGCACAGAGTTTGGTGCAAGGCCTCCTTTTGCTCGAGGACATTCATGTTTTCTCGTACGCGATCGAGGAGTCTATGGCTAGGCGGCTGCCATGGCACACCATCGTGGTAACTTCTTATCTCTTTGTTTCCTATTTATTTCGATTCTTGCGCATTCCTTTTGTTTTTATACTTATTATTGCCATGTTACCAGGCCACGCAGTTAACCTACGTCCTCGATGGGAGGCTAAAGGAGCTTTCCGAGGATGCCGAGCGGGAAAGGGTTCTCAAGGAGGTTGCCGCGGTTATGGCAAAGGAGAAAGTAAAAACTGTCGAGGATGCAGAGAAGAAGGCTGATGCATCTGAGAAGGCCAAAGCGTTGGTAGAGAAGAGGTCCGCAGAGTTGGAGCTGAAGCTGGGCATAACCGAGCTAAAGCTAGCGGAGGCCGAGAGCCTAAGCATTGCTCAAGCTAAGGAGTTAGTTGATTTGAAGGCAACTCTAGAGGCTTGTGAGAACAAATGGTATAACTAGGGCTTTGCTGATGCAGAAAACTCTGTGGAGTCGGTCATCCGCCAAGCTCAGAAGCTTGGGTTTGAGAAGGGGTGGTTGGCCGCGCTGCAAGCTATGGGGGTCCCTGAAGACTCCCCATTAAGGAACCCCGACCAAATCCCCTTCCTGGATCCTTCTCCCGCCGCCCAGCATCATCCCGGCACTGTTGACGAGGAAGAGACTCCTAGCATGAGGGAGTTAGTGTGGGCCATTGACTCCCACGTGGAGTTAGTTGACTTGGAGGTCACCAGCAACCTCCGTGCTAGTGATCCGTCGGTCGAGAACGTCTAACTCCAACCACCCACCTCAACTCAGCCAACTGGGGATGTAATGGAGTAGCCATCTCAGGACGCCGCCCAACTCCAGCTTGTTGATCCTTTAACTTAATACCTAGATTTAATTTGTGCTCCTTAGTTTAATTAATTTTTTTTATATTTACTTGGTTTGCCTACGTCACCGGGTTGTGGTGACTAAACAATGATTTATTTCTGCTTGCTTTCCTTAGGTAAACAAACACTTGGTTTATCTGTATTTATGAATGTTTGCTTCTAAGTCATACTTTTCTGTCATGTTCTGCCTGCTTGTTTCTCTTTCTCCTTTTTTATTATATATATCCTTGATGACTGCTTTCTCATTTACCTTCAAGAGGGTAAATCATATTTGTGCACGTATGTTGACCGGGACTAGTCCGGAAGAGTCCGTCTATATCTAGAAAGAATTGGCTCCTCGGTAATAAGAACCAAATTTGACATGTTTAGGTTTACCTAGGAAAATTTAGTGTAGGGCCGAGAAGCTTGTAAGGTTAATGTAAGGTTTTCCACCTAGCCGGTGATGAAGATCGTCCCGGGAACAAGTTCCTGTCAGATAAAAACTAAGTTCCCACCTGTCCAGCGACGAGGGTTGATCCGGGAATAGGTTTCTGTCCATAGATAAATTTAAGATTAGGTTTCCACCTACTCAGTGATGAAAATCGAACCGAGGACAGGTTTCCGTCCATAGGATATTTTAGTGCAAGGTTTTCACCTGCTCGGTGATGAAAATTGAACCGAGGACAGGTTTCCATCCTTAGGATATTTTAGTGCAAGGTTTCCACCTGCTCGGTGATGAAAATCGAATCGAGGACAGGTTTCTATCCTTAGAAAAATTCAGCGTAAGGTTTCCACCTGCTCGGTGATGAAAATCGAATTGGGAGCGGGTTTCAGTCCTTTGAACATTCAGCGTAAGGTTTCCACCTGCTCGGTGATGAAAATAGAACCGGGAACAGGTTTTTGTCCTTAGAAAATTAGGATTAGATTTTCCTCATGTTTGTTAACTGGGGCTAGCAAGTTAACAGTAATAAAACCATGTGCAAGCATGGCAATATGAATAAACATCATCCTTATATTATTTAACATACATGTGCGGCAACAGTTCATCGATAAAACTTCTTTAGATTATGGACGTTCCATGGCCGGGGAAGTAGTCTCTCGTCTAGATCCTCCAGGTAGTATGCTCCGGCGCCTGCGATGGCAGTAACTCTATAAGGCCCTTCCTAGGTCGAGGCTAACTTCCCAGCGTTAGTGTCTCACATATTTCCCACTGCTTTCCGCAACACTAGGTCCCTAGCGCCGAACTCCTCCCTTGTCTTTACATCTCGGTTGTAACATCGGGCAAGCTTTTGTTGATACTCGGCTAGTCGTATAGTCACCGTTTCCTGGTACTCTTCCAGCAAATCTAAACGCTCCACCATCAATCCGTCATTCTGAGCAGGGGCGAATCCCGCAACTCAGGCACTAAACAGGTTTATCTCGGCTAGTATAACAGCTTCTGCCCTGTATGTTAGGGAGAATGGAGTCTCTCCTGTAGACCTTCTAGGGGTTGTTCGGTATGCCTATAGGAAATTTGGCAGCTCTTTAGCCCACTTGCCCTTCGTTCCTTCCAATCTTTTCTTCAATCCGTTCATAATCGTTTTGTTAATGGCTTCAGCCTGGCTATTGCTCTGGGGGTAGGCTAAGGTGGAATATTTGTTCTTGATGCCAAGATCACTACAAAACTTGCAAAAGGCTTTATTATCAAACTGTAATCCATTATCAGATACGAGGGATTCCGGCACCCCAAATCTTGTAACTATATTTCTCCACACAAACTTCTTAACGTCCACGTCCCGAATATTAGCCAATGCCTCAGTCTCCGCCCATTTGGTGAAATAATCTACAGCTACTAGAATAAACCTCTGATTGCTCGTGGCCCGGGGAAACGGGCTGAGAATATCTAGCCCCTACTGCGCGAAGGGCCAGGGGTTGTTGACTGGGTTTAGACAACCTGCTGGTTAGTGGATCAACGGGGCATGCTTTTGGCATTGTTCGCACTTCCTTACGTACTCGGTAGCGTCCTTCTGCATCTGCGGCCACTAGAACCCCTGGGTCATTGCTCGATGCGCCAATGAACGCCCCCCTACATGACTGCCGCACACCCCTTCATGTAGTTCGGCCAAGAGCTCATTAAATTTCTCGAGGCGTAAGCATAAAAGATACGGACCCCCAAAAGACCTCTGGTACAATTTGCAGTCTGCCGATAACCAGTATCGAGCGGCTACCTAGCATACCCTGCTGGCTTCCCTTTCATCATCCGGCATTCGGTCCTCAGCTAAAAATTCAACGATTAGGTCCATCCAACATGGTTCGGGCGCCGTTACCACCGAGACACATACCGCTACATTAATGCTTGGTTCTGCTACAAGCTCCACCTTGATTATTCGAGGTACCTCCTCCGTCATTGACGACACTAATGTGGCCAGAGAATCCACATGTCGATTCTGCCCCCGAGCTACTTGGATCACCTTTGCCTTAAGAAACTGGTTCATAACCTGCCTTACCACTCGCATGTACTCCTTCATTTGGGAATCTCGGGCTTCGAAACTGCCCTGCACCTGATTAATTATTAATTGGGAATCCGAGTAAACCTCAACTTCCTGTGCCTCTACCTCTAGAACGGCTCTTAATCCGGCAAGCAAGGCTTCATACTCGGCCTTATTGTTGGAGGCCCTAAACCCTAGTCTGAAAGAATGTTCCAACCTTCCATTGCACTAGACGCACCGTCCACAAATACCTTCCACTTTCGAACATCTACATGACAAACCACTTCCTTGTCTCCCCTCGGGGAAAATTCTATAACAAAATCGGCAAGAACCTGGCCCTTCACTGAACTTCTTGGTCTATACCTAATATCAAAAGAGCCCAGCCGAGTTCCCTACTTAGCTATTCTTCTCATGAAGTTAGATCTCTTCAATAACGACTGTAGAGGATACTCGGTTAACACGTAAATGGTGTGGGCTTGAAAGTAGTGGGGTATTTCCGTGTAGCATATACTAACGCCAAAACTAACTTCTCTAAGGGCAAATACCTTGTCTCGGCATCGACAAAGGTCTTACTGATGTAGTATACCGGCTGTTGCACTCCTCGGTCCATCAAAAGCAGGGCACTCACGGCATGTTCTGACACCGAAAGATACATAAATAAATCTTCCCCGGGCTCTGGAGCTGTCAGCATAGGCGCTCGTACCAAATATTCTTTCAACTCTTGGAAAGCCCTTTCACACTCCTCACTCCACTGGAACCCCTTCCACTTCTTCAAAAGCTGGTAAAATAGACGGCAGCGATCGGCGAATTTGGAAATGAATCGATTAAGGGCAGCCAACATGTCAGTCAGTACTTAGACTTCCTTTGGATTGCTCAGCGGTTTAAGGCATTTTACCGCTTTAATCTGGTCGGGATTGACTTCTATTCCCTAGTTAGTGATCAAATACCCTAGGACCTTGCCAGCCCCAACTCTGAAAGCACACTTATCAGCATTGAGGCGCTGCCGGTGCTGTCTAAGTACTTCGAACACCCCTTTGAGATCATCAATGTGCTGCATTTCCCGTTTTCTTTTCACCACCATATCATCAATGTACACCTCAACCGTATGCCTAATCTTGTCCCTAAACATTCTTGTCATCATCCGTTGATATGTGGCCCCTACGTTTTTTAATCTAAACGGCATCACGGTATAGTGATAGTTAGCATCAGGGGTTATAAATGCTGTCTTCTCCTGGTCCTCAGCAGCTAGGGCAATCTAATGATAACCTTGAAAAGCGTCCAGAAAACTCATCCTCGGGTGTCCATAGGTGGCATCTACCAGCTGATCAATCTTCGGCATAGGAAATGGATCCTTCGGACATGCTCGATTCAAATCAGTGAAATCTACGCAAATCCTCCACTTGTCGTTCTTCTTTTTTATCACCATGGTATTCGCCAACCATTCCGGAAAGAAAATCTCCCTTATCGCCCCGGCCTCCTTTAACCTCCCGACCTCTTACCTAACAGCTTCGACGTGTTCTTTGGCCAACCTCTTCGGCTTTTGCATCTTGGGTGGGAACAACGGGTCCACGTTAAGCTTGTGGACTATGAACTCGGGGTCCACCCCAGGCACCTCATACGGGCTCCAAGCAAACATGTCTATGTTTCGAACAAGGAACAACAGCACCTCAACCTTATCCTCATCTTTCATACTCGCCCCTACCTGGAAATACCTGTCATCGTTTGGGAATATCTTTACCTTGATCAACTCTTCGGCACAGCTAACCCCCATTCCTTCTTGGGGCTTTAGTAATTCCTATAAAGGGGTCTCCTCGGGTGGTTGCTTCTGTTTGATGTCCCGTTTAATTGCAATGACTAAGCACTGCCTAGCCACTTATTGGCTTCCCCTCACTATGGCAATGCCTTGTTCAATGCGGAATTTGACCTTCACATGCAAGGTGGACAGGACTGCCCCTATAGTATGGATCCACGACCTCCCTAGGATCGCCGTGTATGGGGAATATGAAGCGACCACTATAAATGCCACCACCACTTCCTTACCTTCCATATTCATAGGAAGTGAGATCTGCCCCTCTAGGATCACTACCTGGCCATCAAACCCAATCAGGGGCATATCGTACCTAGAAAGATCTTTTTTCTTTAGCCCAAGCCCCTTGAACAGGTCGGGGTACATCACGTTGGCACAACTCCCTTGATCTATCATTACCCTTTTCACTATAAAACTATTTATCTGGGCTATTACTATCAACACGTTGTCATGCGGTTGAATCGTCCCTTCTAGGTCATCGTCATTGAAGGCAATGGGCTCCCGAGTGAACTTTGCCTTCTTCTCGGAGGGCTGTTCGCCTGACAATCTTCTATTGGCACCACTACCAATACCCCCTACTCCTAGCTACTGTAGTAGCCCTTGTGGTTGCATGGATGACCTCAATTACTCCCAAATGGGGAGGGAGAGGGTTCCCTCTTTTTTGGGTACCCTGCCTGGTACTTTGGTTCCCTGAATCCACTATAAACTCCTTCAAGTATCCGGCTTTCACCAGCTGCCCTAAATGATCTTTCAGCACCCGACATTGCTCGGTGGTGTGTCCCTTATCCCTGTGGTAGGTACAATATAGGTTCTGATTCCTCCACGACGGGTCACCCCCCATCTTGTTTGCCAACCAAAAGTATGGCTCGTTTTTAATTCGATCCACGATTTTGTGCACCAGCTCCTTGAACGTTACATTCACTTCGCCCATCTATGGCACTGGCTCTTGAATCCTCAAATCTTTTTGGGGCTTAGACTGGAAACCACTTTGCCGGGGATGATTTATGACCGGCGCCTTGCCTTTGATCTGCAGCCGATCATCCTCTAATCGTTTATACTCTTCAATATGCCTCATCAACTGCCTCATATCCTTGGGAGGCCTTTTTGTCAACGAGTCTCGCAATTCAGAATCCTCGGGCAACCCTATCCGGAAAGTACTTGCCACTATTTTTTCATTACCTCCGCCAATTTCGTTGTACAGCTCCCAGTACCGGTTGGCGTAGCTGCGGAGGGTTTTCCTAGCCCCCATTTTCATTGAAAACAACGCGTCTACTGGTTGCGGTACTCGGCTACAGGTCATAAACCGAACGCCAAACTCTTGGATCAACTCGGCAAAACTGTGAATTGAGCCTTTCCTTAACCCATTGAACCACCTCAGAGCAGTGGGCCCAAGACTCGAAAGGAATACCTTACACATTAGTGCATCATTGTGAGTGTGTAAAGACATCATCTGGATATAGTGGCTGACGTCCTCTACCGGGTCCGTTTTCCCATCGTAAGAATTGAATGGTGGGTGCGTAAATATGCTCGGCATTGGGGCCCGTTCAATGTGATCGGGCAGCTCTGCACAACGCTCGACTCATAGCGTCCATGGCGGCGTTCCGGGGCCTTTGTTCTTCTGGGGAAACCAAATCCCGATCTGCATACTCCCGTGAACGCGAACGATCCCGATATCGATGGGAACTGGACTAATGGGACCCTGCTCCACGGCGATCTCCCACACTAGCCGAGCCTTCTCCTCGTTCCCCACGGTCTCTTCTTCTACGCTTATCTCTTACTTCTAACTCCAGATCTCTTACCAATCTACGCAAAGGCTCAAGTTCCTCGTCCCTCTATTCACGTTCCTCATCCCTTCTATCAGAATGATTGTGCTCTGAAGCGTCGGACATTGTCCGGTACATTTGAAACGACCCTTCTCTAAGGCCGAACTGCCCTCCTTCCTGCTCGTACTCCCTATCTTCACACCTCTTTTGTCTCCGCTCCCGCCAGGTAGACCCCCGAGAAGATCCTCCGGATCCACTTTCAGCATAACTCCCTGCTTGACTTCCGGACATTTCCCCCGTACGTGTCTCAGCAGAACCACAACTTTGTAGGAGATCCCCACAAACGGCGCCAATTGTGCGTACCCAAACTTTGGCTATTAGGCTCAACCTCTAATTGGGCTCTATGTGTTTACCCAAAATACAATGGTTGGGCTCAACCTCTACTTGGGCTCGCAATCTATTTATATTGTGGGCTTTGGGTTTCCTACTATGGGTGATTCTATGCTTGGAAACCTAAGTACACCCCTGTTTCCTAAGACATTTCTCTTTACCTCACAGAGTCACTCCCTTTCTCTCTTAGAGTGATTGCTCTTTCTCTCTCAATGTTCTCTCCAGAATTTCCAACCCCCTCTTCTTCATACTCTTCTCATATTTATAAGCCAAAATCAGTGGAGGTGTTATGATTACTCCCCCTTACTAGTGCGAATGGGGGTCCAATTCCATCGTCTTTATATGGGTATTTAGGTGGGTGAGGAGGTAGTGGCATTGGAACTAATTCCCACCTCCAGGAGCTAGCTCGGTAATGATGTTCTCAAAGGCACTACTGGGCAGCCGAGTACAGGGGTGTCTTCCGAGGAAACCCACTCCCGACTAGGCTAGATGTGGTCGGGAGGGGTGTGGTCGATGTATTCATGCTAGCATAGCCTTGTTCCAGATTCTGGGCTCAAAAATGGGCCCTGAGGTGTTTGAACCGAGGCCGTATAACAAATATGAGGCATAGATGATGTATTTGGCCGCCTATTGGGCCTGGGACCCTGGCCTGCACAATACCAATGGGTCTGAGGCCTTGGTCCGCACAGAATCCATAAGAGTCTTACTTGCATTGGCATGTCACTTGAAGTTCAAGTTATATCAAATGGATGTAAAGAATGCCTTTCTAAATGGTTTTCTTAAAGAGGAAGTTTATGTAGCTCAGCCCAAAGGGTTCATTGACCCACACTTTCTAGATCATGTGCTCTACCTTAAGAAGGCACTTTATGGATTAAAATAGGCACAGAGAGCATGGTATGATAGTCTCACTGAATACTTGGTGTCAAATGTCTTCATAAGAGGACAAGCTGATCGAACATTGTTCATCAAGAAAGTTGATGGAGAACTAGTTGTAGCCCAAGTTTATGTAGATGACATCATCTTTAGATCTACAAAAGATGACTTGGCTCACTCATTCTCAAGCATGATGCAAACTGAGTTCAAGATGAGCATGATTGGAGAATTAAACTACTTCCTTGGATTGCAGATTCGTCAAAGTGACTCAGGTATTTTCATCTCTCAATCTAAATATGCTAAAAATCTTGTGAAGATATTTGGTTTAGAGTTTGCTAGCTCTGTCAGAACACCTATGAGTCCAAATGTTAAACTCACTGTAAACTTGTTAGGAAAGAATGTTGATCCTTCTTTGTATAGAAGCATAATAGGTAGTCTCCTTTACTTTACTGCTAGTAGACCTAACATTAACTACAATGTGGGAGTGTGTGCTAGATATCAAGCTAATCCTAGAGAATCACTTATCATTGCAGTAAAACGTATCACCAAATATGTTAAAACCACTAGTAACTTTGGAGTATGGTATGATAAAGATACTAATGATGTTTTAGCTAGATACTCTGATGGGGACTAGGCTGGGAATGCTGATGACTGAAAAAGTACTTCTAGTGGGTGCTTTTACCTAGGTAATAACCTTGTCTCCTAGATGAGCAAGAAACAGAACTCCATCTCTCTCTCCACTGCTGAGGCTGAATACATTGCTACTGGTAGCTATTGCACCCAACTTCTTTGGATGCAAAAACTCCTTCTTGATTATGGTATTTGTCAAAAGCATTTTACTATCTATTGTGACAATACCAGTGCCATCAATATCTCTAAAAATCCTATCCAACACTCTCGGACCAAACACATTGAGATCTGACATCACTTCATTCGTGAGTTGGTTGAAGATGGTATTCTCAGTCTTGAGTTCATTCACACTGATAATCAAAAGGCTGATTTGTTCACCAAGCCTCTAGATGGTCGTCACTTTGAATTCTTGCGCCAAAACATTGGTGTTATATCCATGGATTGATTTCTCTCTCTCTCTCTCTCTCCTCTTCTTCATGCATATGCATCTAGTTTTGATGTTTTGTTTGTTTGTTTGTTTTTGCTTTGTTTTAAGTTTTTTTTAATAAAAAAAAAGGAAAAACCAGAAAAATACAAAAACAGTGTGTGTTTGTGTATACTGGTACTTGTGTACCTTTGGATGGCCATTGAAAAAGGTTTCTTAACTTTGTATCTCTTGTAGTTTAGATGAGCATCTTCATGCACAACTAAGCAATGTGAGTTTTGTGGCTCATTTTATGTGATTTGGTTGATTTGGTTGATCTCCTATCTTTCATATCTTAAATCACTCTTTTTGACGGGAAGGACTAGAAAATCCTAAGATAAAGGCATAAATAACCATCTCACTACTAAAACTCGTCAATCATAAAACATCTGTGTGCAATTCATAAAGGCCGCGCTCAGTAAGGTGTAGCACTTGCACAACAAAATTAGGATGTTCAAGCTTACATAATTGGGTACTTTCTTTTCTCTCTTATATACCCATGCACGATATGCTTAAAAGAAAAAAAATGCAAAGAACATGAAAAGCAAAAAGAATCAAAATGCTTTTAATATGGTTGCAAGCGTGTTTCTAGGAGATGTGGGAGTTATATGATGTACCTCGAAAGTAATAGTCTCCATCAAACAGTTATGATTGTGTGTGAATGTATTTAATCCTCCTATATCATTACTTTTTACATAATGATGAACTTATGCTCTCTTGCAAAAGTTTCACACACAACACGCATACTCTTTGCTACTTTTGATACTATTGTACAGGTATAATGTGATTTGGCCATCACAAGTGTTAGGACATATGTGATTTGATGTTAGGAACATATATCAATATTTTATGTAATTGGCTAATCTTTTAACAAAACGCACTTTACTTGTAATTGGGTAGATCTAGGATGTGTTTAATGCTTCAAGAAATAAGGTTTCAAGTTCAAGTGTTAAGGTCATGCAAGTCTGTCTAAGAATCAAGTAATGAAGTGCTGGATTTTAAAGCTCGACAGCTAGCATCTATCAAGATTTAAAAGCTGCTAAAGCCTGTGGCTCGACAGCTAGCTCGATAAATGGCTATCTATCGAGAATTATGAAAAAAAAATTTATGGAAAGGACTTCAAACGCTAAGCTTGATGAGATGCTCAATCTTCAGAAATCTGCTTCTGATCGAACCGGTTTAGGGTATGATTTCTCTTCTCTTAGTATTGCTTCTACTAGTACTACTATTTTTTTTCCTCCTGCTAATAATGTTGAAAATGAGAACAATGATGTTAAGAGTGAATTAGCTAGTGAGAACGTAGACAAGGGTAAATCTATCTTAGGAGCACCCTCTAAGCTTGATAAGAAAGAGATTAAGAACCCTAGGGCTAAGAAGGGAAACTCTCAAAAGCCTAAGCAGAAAAAGCAACATTTCTGTCATCACTATGGCGCAGCTAGACATACTTGACCTAATTGCTACAAGTGGTTAGCCACTCAAAAAAGCAACAGCATGATCGCATCGGGAGACCAGAATCAGTTTCCATCCTCTTTTTCTCCTCTTGGAGATCTTCTCAAAGCCCTCATGTTCCTTTTGAACTTGAACAGCTTTAACACTTCTTCCTCACCACCGGATCAAGCGTTTGCTAAACGGAAAGGTTCTTCCAAGGTGTGGAAGGAAAATGGCTCCAAGTGATTCTGTCACTTATTTTCTCTCTCCCCTTCGTGTTTTTGTTTTTGCATTACTTGTGTGTTTTGCTTTCATGTTATGAGTCAGTCTAGTTTTATGCATTGCTTTGTCTTGTTTAACATGTTTTTGTTGGTTATTTTTCAGTTTTGCTTTCTTTTGTTTTTTATATAAATTTATTTTTGAAAAATCAGAAAAATACAAAAACAGTGTGTGTTTGTGTATAGTGGTACTTGTGTACCTTGGATGGCCATTGAAAAAAAGTTTTCTAAACTTTGTATCATTTGTAGCTTAGATGAGCATCTCTATGCATAACTAAGCACGTGAGCTTTGTAGCTCGTGTTTGTGATGAGTAAGATTAAGTAATCTCTTGTACTTAACACTCGTATCACTCTTTTTTACGGGAAGGACTAGAAAATCCTAAGAGAAAGGAATAAATAACCATCTCACTACTATTGCCCGAAAATCATGAAATGACATTTGTATGCTTTGGCATAGTAAAAGTGGAATGTCAAATGCTTAACATAATTGGGTATGTCTTTTCTCTCTCATACATGTCCATGCATGGTTTGCTTAAAAGAAAAATATGCAAAGAAAAAATAAAAGCAAAAAGATCAAAATGCTTTATATATGATTGCAAGCATGTATTCTAGGAGATGTGGGAGTTATAAGATGTACCTCGAAGGTGATAGTCCCCATCAAACAGTTATGATTGTGTGTGAGTTAAAGTGATTTTCTCATATCTCAAATCGTCATAATATGTAGACATTTATGCAATTTTGCGATGTTTTTCACACACAACACGCAATATTCTTTGCTACTTTTGATACATGTGCAAGTACAATGTGATTTGGCCATCACAATGAATACTTGTGTTAATGTGTGCTCACTAAACTGTCTTAACTTATTTTTGAAATATAAAATTGGTTAGACTTGTTTAGTGTGTGTGTGTGTGTTTTGGGATTTATGTGCTTAACATTTTTCGTGTTGAGAGATGTTTTTAAGAGCTTAAAATGTTGATTGGATCTTTGGTTAAGTACAATGCTTGATTGCATTCATATCTGTGTTTTTCTCTTCTTTGAAAAACTGTTTTTAAGCAATCTCGATAGCTTCTCGATAGCTCTCGTCAGATAAGCTATCTATCGAGACCCTTCTGCTTCTTTTTATCACATTCTCGATAGCTCTCAATAGCTAGTTCGATCAATCAAGAAACTTTCTGTCTCCTCGATAGCTACCTCGATCCATCGAGCTTTATTGTTGAGGAAACCTCTCGTTAGATCCTCGATAGCTGGTTCGATAGCTAAAACACTCCTTTTTAAAGCTTGATAGCTCTCGATCGATCGAGGTTTATGAATTTCCTATAAATACGCACCTCGCGATTTCAAATTCACTTCTCTCGATCCTTTCAACTTCTTCACCTCCCTAAATTCCTCTCAAGCACTCAAATCTTCTTCCTCACTCAATCTTTGGTCTCAAGATCATTTTTCTTCATCTGGTATGTTGATTTCTCCCTCTTTCTCATGCATTTCATATCTTTTGACCTAACTTTTGGGATTTTTGATAAACTTTGGGGTTTTTCAAAATTAATGAAGTTTTTGTGCAATTTTTGGGTTGGGTGTTGCTTCAATGAGTTTAAAATTTCATGCATTGCATCACATGTGCATTATAACAATGTTTCATGCATTTTAGATGTGTGTTTACTTTGTTGCTATGATGTGTGCTGATAGGTTTGGATTGGGCTGAGCCCATGATGCATTTATTTTTGTTATATTGTACCTTCATGCATACGTACCTTCAAGTTTCTATATTTGTTATATTGTATCTTGTTGGTACTTTTCTGATTGTCTCTCTCTCTTCCTCTCTCTCTCTATTTCTTACGTTAGTTGTGTCATGGCACCTAAACGTAAATCCATTCCGTCTCGGAACCCTTTTCATTCTGGGACATCTTCTTCTTCTTCTCCTTCTCCTTCTGACCCCACTCCCTCTCGCATATGGTTCCGTGATGAGAAGGCCAAATCGGACTTCTTGGAGAACTTTTCCCGACATGACATTCATTCAAAACGCCAAGTCGTTTTGTCAGATTTTTCTGACACTAACCTACCCACTATCATCTACAGTAGGGGTTGGAAGTCACTTTGTGGCGTCCCGGTCACATGCCCTTCCGTGATCATATAGGAGTTCTACTCCAATATGCACAGATTTGATTATTCTATACCCCTCTTTGTCACTCGTGTTCGGGGTATACGCATGGTAGTTACTCCGGATATTGTATCCGAGGTACTACACGTTCCCAGGGTAGCGCATCCTAACTACCCTGGTTTTGAGCGTCTGAGGATAGTGTCCAAAGACGAGCTCGCGTCTCTATTCTGTGAGATACCTTCTTAATGGGGTGATCGTTAAAACACCTCATGCTCGGCCTTTGCTAAAGGTCCGAAATTCCTTAATATGGTGACGACATTTGTTCTCCATCCATTGTCTTACTATAACACTATCACAGAGCCTCGTGCTCAGTTTTTGTTATCCCCTATTAAAGATCTTTCTATTGATTTTCCTTCTCATTTGTACTCTCCCTTATAGACGTCTATAAGGATATAGTGACCCGTGATAAGCTCATTTTTCCTTCGGCTATCACGTGGCTCCTTTGCCACTTTTCTGTTTCCTATCCCGAGTTTCCCCACTTCACGTTCATATGTGCCATCGACGCCGCTACCATTAAGCAGAGTATTACACAGCTTTGCTCGAGGCAGCCTCGGACTAAAACGGCAGCACCTCCAGCTTCTACCGCTCCATCCACCTCCACTCCTTCATTTTCAGCGGGTGGAGTGACTCTTGAGGCCGTCATGGCACAGCTTGTGCGCATGGATGCTCGCCTTGACACTCTCAGGGATGAGTTGTGTCAGGTGAACACCCGTGTCAGTTGTATAGCATGACGACAGGCTGTCATGGGTGGTTTCACTGTCGCTTCCTCTCCATCTCCGCCAGCCTCTAAGGATGAGAGTGACGATGGCTCCGGCAGTGATGATGCTGATGAGGATGATGATGATGGCTCGCCGAGTGATAATGAGATGTCTACTTGATGTACTTACCCCTTTGTCACTCGTGACAAAAATGGAGAGTAGTTTTGAGATGAGAGTAGTCATACTCATAGGGGGAGGGTTAGTTTAAGAGATAGGAGGAGTGTATATTGAGGGATGTAGTGAGGATTTTTGTATCTTTTCTTTTCTTTCTCTTTTAGATACACTAGCTTATAACCCGTGCAAATGCACGGGAGTTTTATATAATATCATCAAAAGTAAATAATACTCCATCATAATAATACATATTAACATAATTTGAATAACGGGAAAAAATTAAACTTACAGCTGAAGAAAAACATAAACCTTTCTTCATAACATCATAAAAATTTAGATTCATAGCTCAAAATAACATTTATAATCTTAAAATAAATCAAAAGTCAAATAGTTTAATCCTTTGTTTATGGACTTCATGCTTTCTCTATTAAAAGTCTTTATGGGTCTAATGTTGTAAGCAACCAAGCCATTGAGGATCTTTTTGCATACCTGGACATATCAAAAGATGCAGAACAAAATGTTAATGTTAAATTGATTCCAAATGAAGATCACATACAAATGTGAAATTAGTTCTACCATCTAAAATCTAGATCACATGGAATGAGTGTTAGATAGCTCTTATCATTTCTTTTTCCTTTAAACATGTCTAATCAAAATTTCTAAATCAAAATTTTACTTATAAAACAAAATCCAATTAAAAAAAACATAGGAAAGTATCTATTAGAATATAATCATATTTTTCTTATCTTTTAATAAGGTGTTGCCAAATTTCCATGGAAGATCAGAGAGTAAAAAAAAGAAAAATTTGATAAAAACCCAAGTAGAAGATACTAAAATTGATAAGGGTAATGTATATGTATGTTTAGCTGTTTACCAATTGTAAGGCGTCTACCTACTATCATAAAAAAAAAATTAATAATAATAAAAATAAAAAAATTGTAAATCATTTGTGGTAGTGATCTAATACAAAGGAGAATTAAATGACTTCAACAATTTCAATATCAATCTACAATCTAAGAGAAAATTCAGCCAATGTCAGTTGGGGAATTCATTTGGGCATTTATACTATTGTAACTTGCACCATGAGCTTAAGAAAAAAAAAACAATCATTTTTATGGTAAGCATTAAATGTAGTTTGTTCTCATTTTCTTGCCCACTAAAAGGAGGTAATTGAAAGACATTTCAGAAAATACATAGAACTGGAAGTCTAATGAAAAAATTTAAAAAAAAAAACCTTCATTGTCTCCAATTTGACAAACAATAAATTATCACGTTTTAAATTCCCCAAATTTTATAAGATCGAAAAAAGAAAAGAGAAAAGAGAAACAAAAATGATGAAAATGTGAAGTCAAGGCTTGGAAGTTTGGGTGTGTGTGTGGGAAATATGAATGGAAGTTTCTCTAATAGGCAGAACTAAATTTATGCTTCATTGTAATTTACAGACTGTAACATATGTAAAGTTTGACCACTCTTTTAACTGTTTATGAGATGCAAATGCCCCATAGTTAAAAAAAAAAGCAATAAACAAATTTTTTGTTACAAAAAATGTTGAAATCATGCAGTTAGCCTATATTGGTGTAACTGATTTCCAAAATTTTTTTTCAAATGAATAGGATGCACAATCGTATATAATTTCTTAGTAAACTGAAACACCAACCAAAGCCCCAAAATGGTCATATCATCCGCAACAAACAAATGTCTCAACACCCAAACACAAATCCACAACTACCCAAAGTTTACCAACCACAAACCAACATAAATTCATTGGAAAATGTTTGAAATAATAATAATAAATAGAGAAAAAATCACCTTATATAAGACTATAAAATCCTTTCTATAAAATAGATATATACATGACATGTCAATTCCTAACAGATTATATACCAGCTCAAACACAATAAAATGGCACATTTATTCATGACCAATTTGCAGTTAGATCCTATCCAAAAAAAAATATATATATATATATATATATGCAGATAGAAAACATTTAGCAAAAGAATTAAAATTAAATCTACAGTCAACTAAAATTTAGCAAAAAAAAAAAAAAAATTGCTATAAGTTTAAGAGAAGGGCTATCAAGGCCCTTAAATGCCAACAACTGGCTCCTCTTTCATTTCCTAGTGAGTTTTCATTTTAATTTTTTGTACTCTTCCCTCACCTTCACTAATTAGTCACATAATAGATAATCTTCATTTTGATGTTGGCCCATATGCTTAATAAACTTTGTCATGAATCTATGTTTTGAAGTTTGGTTTTACTCCCCATTTGTTCAATTCCTTCCTTTCTCCCGACAATAGTTCCTCCAATGTTTTCTAACTTAAAAGTAAAACCTTGAATGTACCCATCTATTTTAAGTTCCAGTTAAGTTCTTAAAATCTCTTTTTTAAAGATTTTCTTTTCCCATAAAACGTTTGCACTCATAGTCTTATTTGTGTTGTTGTTAAGGAAATCTTTGTTCTAAATCATAGCAATTGCAAATGGAAAAGAGATTTCATTGAACAATGAAACAAAGAGGAAAATTTAAGCTATCATGCCTTTCATTTTATTGTAGAGAACCCAACGGTAATTCTTCTATTAGAGAACCCAGTAACTTTTCTTGTAGGGAAAAAATTAAATTAACAATTGAGATAAATGACATTTGAAAGTTTGAGAAGATATGCGAACTACCCATGAGGCGTTCAACAAAACCAAACGATGCCAACAAATTGCAGACGGCAGTATTTACAAAGTTTTTTTTTTTTTTTTTTTTTTTGAGATAAAGATAGAAATTTTATTTGATAGAAGGGAAATACATGTACCAACACAACAACCTTGTAAGAATAAATACAGGGGAACAAAGACCTGTTCTGCAGAAAACAAAATATGCAACAAAATAAATACAGCCCATGGACATAGAATACAGAAACAACAACAGATATTACAATTACCCCCTATAAGCACAAATTATGCAGAAAATCCTGAACCTGTTCTGCAGAAAAAAAAAATATACAACAATAGAAATACAACCCATGGACATACATAACAGAAACAACAACAGATATTACACTCAGCCCCCTGTAAGCACAGATTATGCAGAAAATCCTGAACCTGTTCTGCAGAAAACAGAATATGCAGTAGCAGAAATACAGCCATGGACATACATCACAGAAATAGCAACAGATATTACACTCAGCCCCCCTAAGCACAGATTATGCACAAAATATAAATGCATCATTTTCCTTTGAGTGTGGCGTTTCAAGTTTATTTTATGCATGTTTGTTTTTTAAGCAGGTATTTTTCCTACATGGCAGATAACTAAATCTAAATCTAAACCAATCCAACCAAGAAATTCAAACCTAAATCATATTCAATCCCCAAATTTATTAAATGAAAACAAAAACAAAAACAAAAACTTTACCGGTTACGGCTAAACAGCATGTCCCTCTGTGCTTGCGGTTCCAACAAACCTTAACCGAACAATTTGCTTTGATTAAATTAGATACGCTAGATTGTAGAAAGATTCCACTTCATTTCTGCAGAGAAATAAATTGAATGATTTAAATCCAAAAGAGAAGAATTCAAACAAACCCATTACCTAAAATATTTAACAAAAAATAGTCACATATCATAATCCTGATTTCCTTAACCCTAATTCTTGGAACCAAAATCTAACTACGATTCTATAAGTGGAAAACATATAGCAAAAGTAATTTAACTTTAAATTTGGTGGGGAAAAAAAAGTCAGAGAAAGAATAGGGACTCGTTGGAGGGCATTGTTAATCAAAAAGTCAGAAGAAGAAGGAAGAATTTTTTAAAGGAACTGGGAAACGATTCCCTTTTTTCTCAAAACAAAAGCAAATATCTACAAACATTTTGATAGAAAACCCTAAAACCCAAAACAAAAATGAATCAAATCTAAACCTATCCAACAAAAAAACTCAATTAAAAGTAAAATTTCATACCCAGATCTAAAAAATGGAAAAAAAAAATTTATATATATATGTATTTACTGGTGCTGGTTCCAACAATTCGAGTGGTTGATATATGGCCTAACAGTTTCTTTCTGTGCTTGCTGTTCCGATGGTCTAAGTTTGGCCAAGGAGCGAACAATCGCCAGCCTTGGATATTTCTCTTTTTCTCTTAGGGCCTTACGAACTCTGCCTCTTTCTGTCGTTCTCTCTCTTTCTCCGTACACAGGCAAGCCTTTTGAATGTAATTTACCCATTTAAGCAGTTAGTGTTGTATTTATACTCAGAGACCATCAGGCTGTGATAGGATGCCTTTCCAAACGATGTATCGTACATTTTTTTAAAGATTAAACTATACACGTGTCAGTTTTTAAAGGGGTCTTTTTTCTTATTTTTCATCACCTCCTTAATTGTAGGCACCCACTTTCTCTCAGCTTCCTCTATTATATATATATATATAGATTATATCTTGTACATTGGTCTTGTGACCACTTGACATACATTGTACTTATATTTGATTTATATATTTTGATGTATGTTATTTCACCTATCTCTCTATGTGTTGTTTCTTTTCTTTCTTTATACACATGTTTCTTATTTATTGTATGCAATCTATTCTTTCTGTTTCACACTAAGATGTCGTGATGAATTTTGTTTAAAGTGTTTCAAAAATACAGGTTATCAAAGTCTTCTTGCCATAAACTCTTTTCTTGCAAAGTTTTTCAAGAGTTTGTGTTAGGATAAATTTTATTGTATTTAACAAGTGAATATAAGTTAAGTGATTTATGACTTCTCTCATATTTTCATTTGTTTATTATGGTTTTGTCACGGATTGCCAAAAGGGAAAATTGTTAGGACATATGTGATTTGATGTTAGGAACATATGTCAATATTTTATGTAATTGGTTAATCCTTTGACAAAACGCACTTTACTTGTAATTGGGTAGATCTAGGATGTGTTTAATGCTTCAAGAAACAAGGTTTCAAGTTCAAGTGTTAAAGCCATGCAAGTCTGTCCAAGAATCAAGTAATGAAGTGTTGGATTTTAAAGCTCGACAGCTAGCATCTATCGAGGTTTAAAAGCTGCTAAAGCCCGTGGCTCGATAGCTAGCTCGATAGATGGCTATCTATCGAGATTTATGAAAAACAGATTTTCAGTTCTGTTTTGACTCCAATCCGTGAGTATATGTTTAGGCTTTCTTTTGTCACAACCCTAAACATATATAAGGATTATTTTAAGGGCCGTCAAAGGTTGCACAGTTGCACAAGTGTGAAGCAAAGTCTTGCTCATGCAAATTGTGACCGGAGACAGAATTAGCCCTAGTTCATCTTTCTCTTGGAGAAGCTGCTGTGTTTGTACACCGTAGGGTTTTGTGACCAAGGAGCTTCTTGATTTTCATCGTCTGGATGAACTGAAGAACTTTGCAGCCAACATCCTTCTCAAGTTGGTGATTAAGTCGCGTACTGGGATCCGCGGATCAATTGATTAGTCATGTACTGGGAGCCATGCATTGAAAGGAGAGATTGTCATTACAGAACAAGTCCAATTGGGTATTAGGGTAAGGGTTCAACTGTAGGTTGGTATAAGGTACTGGGATTCCTTTACTTGTAACCATTTGTTTTGATAATAGTGGATTCTCGAGAGTGGTGACCTTAAAATCACCCGATGGAGTTTTTGCTATGTAGGTTTTCCCCATTCATAAACAAATCACCGTGTCAATTTAATTTCCGCTGCATACTTAGTTTAATTGGTGATTTGTTTGTGCTGCCATGTACATTGCATGCTAATTTGATTAATCAATAAAATTGGCTAATTAATCAATTAATATATCACGATGGGTCAATACATTCTTGGCCTATCAACAAGGAATACATGTGGTAGTATATAATCTTTAAACTTTCTAAACTTGTTTTGAAATAAAATTTGGTTAGACTTGTTTAGAGTGTTTTGATCTAGGAATGCTTTGCATTTAGGATTGAGGTTGTGTTTTTGTGCTTAACATGCTCTTTGAATGCTTGCTTTGATGGTTATCTTGGTTGCATTCATCTTGTGTTGTTTCTCCTCCTTGAAATCTTCTCTTCGAGACTCTTGATAGATAGATCGATACCTCCTCAATACCTTCTCGACAGCTCCTCGATACAAGCCTCTTCTATCGAGATTCTTGGGTTTCTCTCGATACCTCTCGATAGATAGCTCGATCCATTGAGCCAAATTCTTTGTGGTCTCTGTCTGCTCGATACCTCCGTCGATCTATCAAGATCTTTTAGCTGTCGATACCTTCTCGATACCTCTCGATCTATCGAGATTTTGTTCTCGATAGAAGCTCAATACCTCCTCGATCTATTGAGCTATGTTTTTCTATATATACCTGAGGTTCGATTCACTTCATTTCCATCTTAAATATCTCGATACCTCTCTCTTCTCTCTCAACCCTAACCCTTTCTTTTCAACAAAAATCCTCTTCCCTCTTCTTTTTCGGCCTTATCCAAGCTTTAATTTGTTGGTAAGTCTCTCTAATCTCTCTTTTTCTTCATCTTTCATGCATTCATGCATCTTTTGACCTAGGTTTTTAATTTTGGGGAAAATTTTAGTTTTTTTTTTTTTTTTTTGTCAAAAATTTTGGGTTGGGTTTTGTTAATTTGATATCACATGCTCATGCATTGCATTCTAAGTTTATTATAACTCTGTTTCATGCATTCTAGGATTGTGTGGTTGATTATATCTTATGAGTGATGTTAGGTTGGATTGGGTTTTTGCCCATGATACATTTTTTTTTTGCACGTAACATGTTCATGCATTATCATGCATTGCACTTTTTTTTTCTTTTTTCCTGAGCCCTGAGTTTCTGTTGTGACTTTGTTTCTCTCTTTTCTTTCTCTCTCTCTCTCATTTATTCTCTTCATCATGGCACCCAAAAAGTCTATCCTTTCTAAAAACCTGATTCGTCGTGGTTCTTCTTCTTCTTCTTCTTCTTCTTCTTCTTCTTCTTTTCCTCATGATTCTATTCGGTTCTGTGATGAGAAGGCATGTAGTGACTTCTTTGAGAACTTCTCTGACTAGGCAATTCATTCGGAACGCCAAGTCATTCTATCTAACTTTCTAGACACTCCTCTACCCGATGCGATTAGCTCTCGAGGATGGGCTTCTCTTTGTGAGAAACCCTCGAGGTGTCCCGACGTGTTCATACAAGAGTTTTACTCCAATATGCATGCCATCGATACCTCTATGTCTTAGTTTACTATGGTATTCTGTGGTACATGTATCGTAGTCACCCCGGACTTCATTTCCGACATGCTACAGGTTCCTAGGGTGGACTGTCTAGATTACCCTAGTCATCATCGTCTTTTTTCCATCTCTAGAGACGAGTTGGCCTCACTCTTCTGTGAGAAGGCCATGTTGTGGGGAGGTACCCTTAATTTCTCCACAACCGAGTTCATTAAGGGTCCACAGATCCTTAATATGGTGATGACCTTTGTACTCACTCCACAGTCTCACTGTAACACTATCACCGAGCCTCGTGCTCGTTTCCTTCTTTCTCTCATGGAAGGTCTTTCTATAGACTTTCCATCTCACATGATAGAATCTATTATATATTTCTATCAAGACACGGCTACACGTAATAAGCTCATCTTTCCTTCAGCTATCACGCACATCCTCACACACCTACACGTCATTATTCCTCCCTCTCCTCACTTCTATGTCATGCGTGCCATTAGCAAGGAGTCTATTTGGAGGAGTGCAGCACAACTTATCAACCTTCTTCCTCCTCTGCCCCGTTGACCCTGCAGCCCCTTCTTCTCAACCCTCTTCCTCCTCTGCCCCTTCTTCCTCATCTCGGGCAACTATCTCCCTTGCTGACATCATGGAGCAGCTTCAGCACATGCGTGCTGATTTTGGTAGTTGTCTGGACCATCTATCCGATGTGATGTGTCAAATGAACACCAGAATCGGTCGCATCGCTTGCTGCCAGTCTTGCCTTGGTGGTTTTGCGCCCTCACCTTCACCCGAGCATGTTGAGGAGTCTTCTTCTTCGAATGGTGGAGATGATGATGATGGTGATGCTTTTGGCTCTAAGTATGATGACGAGATGATGACCTCTCAGTGATACACCATTTGTCACTCATGACAAAAAGAGGGAGTAGTTTTGTAGATGAAAGTAGTCTAGGTGTTAGGGGGAGAGCTAGCATAGGACATACTAGATAGGGGGAGAGTGTTTTTTAGGGATGTAGTGAGGTTTTGATGTATTGTTTTTCTCATTACGTGTACCATGGTCTTATGACCACGTTTATTACATATATTGTATTTCTTTGATATATATATATTTATATATATATATGAGATGATGTATGTTTTTCTTCACCTTTGTCTCACATGTGTTGTTTCTTTTCTATCTTTATACACATGTTTCTTCTTGTATACAACTTGTCTATGTTTCACACTTGATGCCTTGATGAATCTTGTTTAAGTGTTTCAGTTAAGACAGATTGCAAGTCTACCATGCCATGATCTCTCTTCTTGCAAAGTTTTTCAAGAGTTCGTGTTAAGGTTAGACTTATGTACTCTTGTAAATTATGGAATAGTTGTGTTAGACTTCTCTCCTAATTGCTTTTTGTTGTTTTGTCACGAATTGCCAAAGAGGGAGATTGTTAGGGTCATAATTTACTGTAATTGGCTAATCCTTTGACAAAGTGCACTTTACTTGTAATTGGATAGATCTAAGATGGGTTTAGTACTTCAAGAAATATGTTGTTCAAGTCAGGTATTAAAGACATAATGATTGGTCCAAGAAACAAGTGAAGAAAAGCTGTTCATTAAGTCTCAACAGATAGCTCGACAAATACTTGCTATTGAAACTTAATGTGAAGCTCGATAGATAGCTTGACAGTAGCTTAATCTATCGAGAATTATGATTTCAGAATTTCTAGATCTGAAATTCGACCCAATCTTGTGTATTTGTTTGGGGTTTCTTTTCTCATAACCATAGACATATATAAGGCTTATTTTAAGAGCCTTCACACACGGATACAGAGACAAAAAGACTTAATTTTTTCTGTGTGAAGCTACTGCGTCTATACGCCATAGGGTTTTATAACCAAGTGCTTCCTGATCTTCATTGTTGATGAAGTGAAGTACTTTGCAACCAACAACATCTGTTCAAGTTGCTGGAGTTAGTCACTATGGACACAAGGGGTCTTTAGGAGTCGCCACCTAGTTTTTGCAATGGTCTAGGAATCATATATATAGCATCCTTTTTGAGAAAGGAACTTTGATCTTACTACCAGAGTATGGGTTCAGAGTTTAGGTACACTTTTGGGAAGGTGTTAGGCACCCAAGATTGCCCAACCCTAAGGTTGGCTTCCCATCATTGTGTCTTAATCTTAACCCTATTAAAAACTAATTCAATACTTGTTTTCTAGACTCATACACACACTAACATGCATCTAACATACAACATGGCATCTTTATCCCTAAACAAGCACACTTATCTATCTGCAAAGCAAAAGAGAGCCAAACACACATAAGAAAACCCTAGAATTCATCTAACATGGCAAAAACCCTATCATACATCTAAAACAAGGCAGTAGCCCCAAACATGACAACAAGCATATCATCAATCACAAGATCATGTAAAGTATATAATTGGTATTGAAAGACACAAAGCATTCAACAATACACCATCAAATGCATGTTCACACCTATGCATCCACAAATTGATTTTGAGCTCTAGGGATGATTGTGTATTCGATTCTGTCAAAGGTCTTGGTCAAGTCCTCTAAGTATTGTTGATAAGGCTTCAAATGTTCCTCTTTCACCTTCCACAACTTTTGTTCTTGGGCTATAACCAAAGTTGAATCTCCAAAAACTTCGGCCTCTTTTACCCCCAATTCTCGAAGAGCCTCATATTCAGCCATGTTATTAGTTGTTTCAAAGTTCAACTTGATTGCCAAAGGTATGTGAGATCCCTCGGGAGTGATCAAGAGTATTCCTATCCTATTCCCATATTGGTTTACAGCTCCGTCAAAGTATATCTTCCATACCTTTAACTCAATGTCCAAAATGTCCTCATCTGGAAAGTCTTCTTTACTATCTTCTCCCTCTATAGGATTCTCAACATAAAAATCTGACACGACGCTTTCTTTGATAGTTTTCCTAACCACATACTTCAAATCGAATTCTCCCAATAAGATCAACCATCTTGACAATTTTCCACTCAAAGCGAGTTTCTCTAAGAGATACTTCAATGGGTCCATTCTTGTTACCACCCATATTTGAAAAGGTAAGATGATATGTCTCAATTTCTGTACGGCCCAAACAAGTGAAAAACATGACTTTTCTATGGGAGTGTACCTAGTCTCATAATCATGGAACCTCTTGCTCAAATAGTATATGGCCTTCTCATTCTTGTTATCGCCTTCTTGTGCAAGCATACTTCCAACCGCATCGCCTATGATGGAAAGGTATAGGAGTAAGGGTTTTCCATGTTGTGGAGGCACTAAGATAGGTGGGTGGATTAGATATTCTTTGATAAGTTCAAAGGCTTTTTGGCACTCATCGTTCCTTAGGAGTTTGAAGATGGGCTCACAAGTAGAGGTGAGCTTGGCAAGAAATCGACCAATGTATTGTAATCGATCCAAGAAGCCCCTTATTTCTTTCTCACTTTTGGGTGGAGGCATCTCTAATATGGCTTTAATCTTGGATGGGTCAACTTCTATCCCTCTATCACTCACTAAGAAGCCTAGCAATTTTCCGGCGGTTACTCCGAAGGTACACTTTTGTGGGTTCAATCTGAGCCTATACTCTTTAAACCTCTCGAAGAAATTTCTCAAGTTTATGGTGTGGCTACCCTTATCCTTGGATTTCACCATCATATCATCAACATACACCTTTACCTTATTATACATCATACCAAGTAACAAGGCCGTAGCCATCCATTGGTAGGTTGCACCAGCATTCTTGAGGCCAAACGGCATTACCGTGTAACAATAGATTCCCTATTCGGTAGTGAAAGTGGTTTTGGTCATATCTTTGGGAGCCATCTTGATTTGGTTGTATCCCGAAAAGCTATCCATGAAAGACATCAAGGCACTTCCTACCATGTTATCCACTAAGACATCAATGTGAAGGATAGAAAAGTCATCCTTAGGGCATGCCTTGTTCAAGTCCCTAAAATCCACACACATCCTCACCTTCCCATACTTCTTAGGTACGGGCACAACATTGGCTATCCATTCGGCTTGGTGTACGAGTTTGATGAACCCTACCTTTAATTGCTTAGTGACTTCCTCCTTGATTTTTAAGAGCCATTCGGTCCTCATTCTTCTCAACTTTTTCTTGACGGGCACCATGTGATCATGAGTATCAATGTGATATTGAGCTATCTCGGGGTCAATTCCAGGCATATCTTCATAAGACCATACAAACACCTCTTGAAATTCCATGAGGAGTTCTTGAAGATCTTTTCTTTCTTTTTCATTTAGAGTTGAGCCAATTTTAATTAAGTGTGGTTTCTCATCATTGCCCAAATTAATAGTTTCAAGAATTGGTTCCATAGGTTCAATTTTCTTTTCCAATTGTTTATTAATTTCATTTTCAAATTCATTTGAATATTTAAGTGCAAAATTTCAATGTTATGGGACACAACAAAGTAAGTCAAATCAAAATTCATCTTATTGAAAATATTGAAAAGTACATTGGAACTTGCATTACAAAACTCTTTCCCCTTGTTTTAAGAAAACCCAACCCAAGTCCAATTATTAATGGGCCCCACAATAGGCATGATGAATTTTGTCTTCTTTCTTCTTCAAGGCTTGCCACTCTTCTCCTTGTCCTTCTTCAGAGGTTCCCTTACATGCATAGCTTCGATTATGTCATACAGATCCTCACCTTTATTGGGAAAGTCTCTGCCCACTTCATCAAAGAACCAGTCACCATCATCCCCATTCCAACAGCTAATCATTTCATCATCTCCTTCTTCTTCTTTATTCACCACGAGGTGTTGATCGTCGTTAGAAGAAGGGTCCATGTTGCGTTCAAGCATGAAGGGAGTTAGGGTGACTTGAGTCGTTCCCACCTTTGAGGTCCATTCTGGCCAATCATGATCTTCCCACGATCTCGCTTCTCCAGACTCAGAGAAGCCATTAACATAGGCCCTCTTGAAAGTCCATGGTCTAGGAGCACTCTTTAGTTGTGGCATAAAGTTAGGTAAAAATAGGTGGACCTTCCCTTCTGCCATCATGCAGTCGATGTCCTCTTGAGTCAGCTCGCTTTCTCCACGGTTAGCCTTGTCTTTTTCAGCTTCTTCTTTTGCTATCTCTAAAAGGTGGCTAATTATCTTCTTAAGGACTTCAGCTTGCGCCTCCACACACTCAAGCATCTTTTGCATGAGGACCTTTTCACTTGCAGCGTCCATCTTTCCCTCTTGAGAGGCCTTCCTTTTGAATGTCTAGCCTTCCATTGGACTTGGTTTGGAGCGATGTCTGAAAAGAAGCCCCATTCATTAAGCTCATGTCCCAATTAAAGGTTCCTTTTAAACTTTAGATGTTCTTAGAAAATTCTTAAGTTCATTTTAATGAAGGCCCAATTACAATGTCGCTCCCTTCCCTCTCATGGATTTTTGCCCCTTGTTTCATTGGGCTTTTGGTCCATTTACAATAAAGCTCTCATCTTACTCTCATGGGCTTTCATTGGAATGCACTTAGAATTTTTCAATCCTTTGTCTCAAACATGGGCTTAGTATTCATCACCTTTGGACTTTTCATTTTTATTCATTATTTCATCATTTTTTTCTTAAAATGGCCCTCTAGCTAGAATACATTGTATCCTCCCTCTCAAAGTCTATGAAATTCTCATCATTTTGGGCCTAGGAATGCAACAAAGAGACCCAAGATTAGGGAATTTCATTTTTGGCTTTGAAGGATGTTGGATGCTAAGTCCATAGCGTATTTGTTACCTTAGGCCCGAATTCCTCTTTTCCAAAAGGGCTTTTTCCACTTGGGCCTATGATAGCAATTAAGCTATGGTCTTATGAACTTTTCAAGTTAAGATATGCCTTTGGATTTAGGGACAAGCCTCTTATATGTGAGAACTTTTTTCTTTTATCCCATAACATCTTAGGGTATACCATAATTTTAGGGCCATCTCTTCCATTTTCAATATTTTTTATTTGTCCTTTAGAATTAGGTGAACACATGGTATATGGTTGAACAAACAAGAGATATATAAAGGGTATCCTTTGTGATAGGGTCCAGGATCTCTCTAGTGTGGGTAGGCTCTCTAAGGCTAGAGGGATAGATAAGTAGGTCACTAACAGTTAGGTGGGCTATGATTCCAACCGAGGCCCTAAGTGGACCCTATAATGGGTTGGTAGCAAACCTTTAACGTACTCAAAGCCCATTATAGGCGATGACACCGATTGTGAGTTGGTGAGATGAACTTCGAAAAATTTGGGCCTGAATGGAGCCTTCCATCTTCCCACTCATCACCAAATTAGGTTAAGGGAAAAAAGAGAACAAGTGATGTGTGTGCAAAATAAGTATTGAAATAATTTTTATTAAGGTTAAGACATAGGACACATAGGAATCAAACTCACTATCCCCAGTGGAGTCGCCACTGTGGACACAAGGGGTCTTTGGGAGTCGCCACCTAGTTTTTGCAATGGTCTAGGAACCATATATATAGCGTCCTTTTCGAGAAAGGACCTTTGATCTTACTACCAGAGTATGGGTTCGGAGTTTAGGTACGCTTGTAGGAGACAAAATTTTAAGCCAATTATAAAATGCCACAACAAAATTTAGTGGCAAATTCTAAATAATGTCATTAAATTAATTAAATCAAATGATGACATGTTTCATCCAAATTGATATTACATTGACATATTGAAATTCGCAACGTGTCATTTGGCCCACAAGATAAAGATATATTTCCTATTCAAAATTTAGGGATAATTATCTTTATTAAAATAAATAAATAAAATAAAGATAAATTTGCTATTCAAAATTGATAGATAATTACCTTTATTAAATTATATTAAATAGAGATAATTATTTATCTTTGTTGATTATTATCTTTATCAAAATAGATAAATAGAGATAATTATCTCTAAGAAGAATTTGGGCCAATCAAAAATCTACTACATACTTTCAAGTATATCAATTCAAAGTGGAGCTTATCCTCTAAAATCACTATAAATAGAGGACATCCCCTCTCATTTTCGACACCAAGTTTTCAAAAGGCCTAAGCTCTGGAGAAATTGTCTCAAGAATCTTTGAAGAACTTGAAGAACATTCAAGGGGCTTGAAGGACAACAAATCTCTAACAAGCTCAAGGCTAGAGATTCATTGTGAAAACTGTTCAATCCATCTTCCAACCAAAGTCAAGAAGATCTCTTGTTCGAGTTCTTTGAAGTTCTATTGGAATTAAGCTAAAAATCCTCCATAAACCTCAACAAACCTAAATCTTTGAAGCTCAACGGATCAAGCCTCTAAAGCCCCGAAGAACTTCAACCTAAGAGCCTTCACATTCGAAGACTTGAAGAACAATAAATCTCTAATAAGCTCAAAGCTAGAGATTTATTGTGAAGATCGTTCAATCCATATTCCAACCAAAGTCAAGAAGATCTCTTGTGATAGGCCACAAACTGAATTAACCCTTAGTGATAGAAATTAATTAATTAATTAGCCAAGTTATTAATTAATCAATTTATCATGCAAACGCGTGGTAGCACAAACAAATCACCAATAAACTAATTATCCAGCGGAAAATAAATAACACGGTGATTTGTTTACGAATGGGGAAAACCTAACGGCAAAAACCCCACCGGGTAATTTTCAGGTCACCACTCCCGAAACTCCACTATTATCACAACAAGCGGTTACAAGTAAAGGAATCCCAAGTACCTTACCAACCTACAGTTGAACCCATACCCCAATACTCAATTGGACTTGTTCTGTAATGACAGTTCCCCTTTCTGATGCACAGCTCCCAAGTTCGTGACTAACCAATTTGATGCGCGGATCCCAGTATGCGACTTACTCCTTTGCACGAATCCCAGTACGTGATTAACTCCACAGCAACCCTTTGATTGTTGTAGTTGATTTGCAGCAGCTTCACATAGAGACACCAATAAGATCTTCAATGTTGGTGCAAGAGACTTTGCTTGGTTACAAAACCCAAAGACGTACAAGAAACGCAGCAAGAACTCTTTCTTCTGTAGAAGGAGGCTAGGGTTTCAAAAAGAAAACCTTATGAAGCTCTCTAGGGTTAGGTTTTTCTTTTTCCCACCTCCTTTAAATAGGAGCTTAATAGGCTTTCCTATTCCAAATAGGTTTACACAAACCTTGGGCTTTCCTAGTCCAATAAGGATTATACAAACCCATAAACAAATAGCCTTTTTGAATAAAAACATTGCTGGCTATAATCTGAAAACCTGTAAGCTCGATCGATCGAGGCATCTGTCGAACTTTAATGAATCTCGACAAATTGAGATTTTGTCGAGAAGGTATCGAGACCTGTAGATTGCACTTTTCTTGAGCAGTTCTTGAGTAATCTTCATGTCTTCAATTTAACCACTTGTAATGATCATCTTGAACCTACTTAGATTTACCCAAATACAAGTAAAATGCGTTTTGTCAAAGGATATGCCAATTACATAAAAATATGTCCCTAACAATCTCCCCTTTTGGAAATCCGTGACAAAACCACAAGAGTACATTGAATGTCCTAGAATACATTCTACTCAAGATTACAGAATAAATAAGCCTAGTCTAAAAGATCTGAACCTTGGAAGTTGCTGCATGAAGAAGGTTCGGAATCTTGACTTGGCTTTAACTTGTCTTTCCTAAAAGGCACTAAACAAAACACATCAAGGTACCATGTGGAAAATAATGACAAGTTAAATAAACAAGAAACATGTGTATAAAGAGAGAAAAGAAACAACACATGTGAGATAAAGACTGAAACACATACATCATCATCAAATATAGAAACAACACATGATGTATGTAAATGGTTACAAAACCAAAAGATACACAACACAAAAATATATCAATATCAATGTGTAATAAACTAACTCTCCCCCTAAGTTAGTTACAACAAAAACATTCTTCCCTTTAACATGAAGTTCTCCCCCTAAATCTATTACTCCCCCTGAGGAAAGACATTCAATTCTCAAATTTCTCCCCCTTTTTGACACGATTGTCAAAGGGCATAAAAAGCCAAAAGACTTGATAGAAGACAGACATAAAATGGATATAGAGGGAACGAAGAGAACAAGGAACCATAAACCTACAAGAAAAAGAAAAACAAGATGCTATGGGGACACAAAGGAAAAAAAATGCAAAACAAAGAAAAAATGAAATGCATGCAAGGGAATCTCGATCAATCAAGAGGTGTCGAGACAAGTGTCGAGAAAATAGATGTTGACAGATGCAGCTGTCGAGGATCTGTCGAGGGACAAATCAACAAAAGGCTAAAAAGATCCCGATCGATCCACCAGGTGTCGAGAAGCTATCAAGGAGACAAGAGCTTTCTCAATCGATCCACCAGGTGTCGAGGTGCTAGCGAGATTGCGATAAGAAAAAAGCTGAGGAATCTCGACAGATAGCCAGCTATCGAGGAGGTATCGAGGAGGTGTCGAGCCAGTTTTTCACAAACAGTTTTTCGAGGAGAGAAAAACACAGATATGAATGCAATCAAGCATACAACTCAACCAATAATCCAATCAACATAATAAGCTCTCAAAATCAACTCTCAACAATAATTTTTAAGCACATGGATCCCAAAAACACACGCACACACTAAACAAGTCTAACCGATTTTATTTTTCAAAAACAAGTTAAGACAGTTTAGTGAGCATACATTAACACATGTAAAACCTTGTGATGACCAAATCACATTGTACCTGCACATGTATCAAGAGTAGCAAAGACTATTGCGTGTCATGTGTGAAAAACATTGCAAGATTGCATAAGTGTATACATGTTATGACAATTTGAGATATGAGAAGATCACTTTAACTCACACACAATCATAACTGTTTGATGGGGATTATCACCTTTGAGGTACATCCTATAACTCCCACATCTCCTAGAAAACACACTTGCAATCATATTTAAAAGTATTTTTGATCTTTCTTTGCATATTTTTCTATTAAGCATATCATGCATGGGCATATAAGAGATAGAAAAGAAATACCCAATTATGCTAAGCATTTGACATTCCAATTTTGCTATGCCTAAGCACACAAATGACATTGACACTGCACTTTTGCTATGCCGAAGCATACAGGTGTCATTATGATTGGCGGGCAACAGTGGTGAGATAGTTATTTATGCCTTTCTCTTAGGATTTTCTAATCCTTCCCGTCAAAAAGAGTGATACGAGTGTTAAGTGCAAGAGACAACTTAATCTTACTCATCACAAACACGAGCCACAAAGCTCACTTGCTTAGTTGTGCATAGAGATGCTCATCTAAGCTACAAGAGATACAAAATTTAGAAAACTTTGTTTCAATGGCCATTAAAGGTACACAAGTACCAATGTACACAATAACACACACTGTTTTTGTATTTTTCTAATTTTTCAATTTTTTTATTTTTTTTATTTTTATATAAAAAACAAAACAAAGCAAAAACTGAAAAATAACCAAACAAAAACATGTTAAACAAAGCAAAGCATAGAAAAAGGATGCATATGCATGAAGGCATGATAAAAAGATGCAGATGCATGAAAGCATGATTCCAAAAGAGATAAGAAATCAAGCAAAGAGAGTCCTACTTTAGATAGAAAGAATTAAAGCAAAGGACAAACAAAAAAGACAATTAAGTCTTAGGCTCCTTTCTCATCTACACAGCACGAGTCTTTGGCCATGAAGATGAAAAAGCACGTGTCCTAGTATGTCTACTAAAGGACATAGAAGAATTAGAATTCTCCTGAAATTGAGTTAAAAAACTCAAAGCTTTTTAATAACTCTCCAAACAAAGGTATAGGTCCTTGAGAAGAAACTTGTGACCGTTTGGACAATTGCTTATGAGGATACAACTTAAAGCAATAAGGACGAGTGTGTCCAGAAACACCACAATGGTAACAAACATGAGTAGTTTTAGAGCTACTCAACTTCCTAGAAGGAGGTTTAACCTTAGAAGTTGACAGAGACCTCAACTTAGGACAATTTGGCCTAATATGACCAACAATATGACAATGATGACAAGTGGGGACAAATTCAGAATTTTTATTCAACCTAGGAGGAGTTTTAGACATAGGTTTAGAAACTTCAGCGTTAACATCAGAATTTTTACCTTTGTCTATCCTAGCAATATTAGCCTTCAACTCTTCATTATTCTTTTTAAATGAGGGAATATAAAAATCTTTTTCTTTTGAGTTAGGCTCAACAACAAGTTTGGCACTAGTTAATTTTTCAACTTCAGTTTTAAATTCAACTGGTTGCTCTTCCAAACTCTTAATTTTGTCCACCTGAGATGAAATTTGATTTTTAAAATTCTCATTCAAATTATTGGCTTCATCCAATTTTGCAATCAAATCATCTTTTTCAAGTTTGACCTTTTTAAATTTAGCTTTTAATTTTGTAGAACATTCAAGAGATTTCATACAAAAATTATAAAGCTTGCAATAGGCATCTTGAATATCATCATCATCATTCAACATAAGATCATGCAAATCAAAACAATCAAGAGTTTCCATGACAACAGGGGTCAATGGATCACACAGCAAAGATTAAAACCTAATCAGAATGTGCCTACTCTGATACCACTTGATAGGCCACAAACTGAATTGACCCCTTGTGATAGAAATTAATTAATTAATTAATTAGCCAAGTTATTAATTAATCAATTTATCATGCAAACGCGTGGTAGCACAAACAAATCACCAATAAACTAATTATGCAGCGGAAAATAAATAACACAATGATTTGTTTACGAATGGGGAAAACCTAACGGCAAAAACCCCACCGGGTGATTTTCAGGTCACCACTCCCGAAACTCCACTATTATCACAACAAGCGGTTACAAGTAAAGGAATCTCAAGTACCTTACCAACCTACAGTTGAACCCTTACCCCAATACCCAATTGGACTTGTTCTATAGTGACAGTTCCCCTTTCTAATGCACGGCTCCCAAGTACGTGACTAACCAATTTGATGTGCGGATCCCAATACGCGGCTTACTCCTTTACACGAATCCCAGTACGTGATTAACTCCACAGCAACCCTTTGATTGTTGTAGTTGATTTACAGCAGCTTCACATAGAAACACCAATAAGATCTTCAATGTTGGTGCAAGAGACTTTGCTTGGTTACAAAACCCAAAGGCATACAAGAAATGCAGCAAGAACTCTTTCTTCTGTAGGAGGAGGCTAGGGTTTCAAAAAGAAAACCTTATGAAGCTCTCTAGGGTTAGGTTTTTCTTTTTCCCACCTCCTTTAAATAGGAGCTTAATAGGCTCTCCTATTCCAAATAGGTTTACACAAACCTTGGGCTTTCCTAGTCCAATAAGGATTATACAAACCCATAAAAAAATAGCCTTTTAGAATAAAAACATTGCTGGCTATAATCTGAAAACTCGTAAGCTCGATCGATCGAGGCATCTGTCGAGCTTTAATGAATCTCGACAAATCGAGATTCTGTCGAGGAGGTATCGAGACCTGTAGATTGCACTTTTCTTGAGCAGTTCTTGAGTAATCTTCATGTCTTCAATTTAACCACTTGTAATGATCATTTTGAACCTACTTAGATTTACCCAAATACAAGTAAAGTGCGTTTTGTCAAAGGATATGCCAATTACATAAAAATATGTCCCTAACATCTTGTTCAAGTCAAGTTCAAATAAGATAGAATCAGAGGGTATTCTTTTGTAAAAGAATTGAAATAGAGATTGTACTCATTATTCATCAAGACAATTTTATATTTGCAAACCATATTTCTTTTCAATTGTTTGATTTTTTGCAATTGGGAAATTTTGTGTTTACAATGCTCTTGGGAAGGTGTTAGGCACCCAAAATCGTCCAACCCTAAGGTTGGATTCCCATCATTGTGTCTTAATCTTAACCCTATTAAAAACTAATTCGATACTTGTATTCTAGACTCTCACACACACAAACATGCATCTAACATATAACATGGCATCTTTATCCCTAAACAAGCACACTTATCTATCCGCAAAGCAAAAGAGAGACAAACACACATAAGAAAACCCTAGCATTCATCTAACATGGCAAAAACCCTATCATACATCTAAAACAAAACAGCAGTGCCAAACATGACAGCAAGCATATCATCAATCACAAGATCATGTAAAGCATATAATTGGTATTGAAAGACACAAAGCATTCAACAATACACCATCAAATGCATGTTCACAAGTTTTCACAAGCAGCTTTCAATTTTAGATTGAGGTCCATACTACTTGACTACTTGGAACTTCTTTACGTCACTTTTTGAGAAATAAGAGAATTTTTCATTGTACTTCTGTAACAAGGGAATCAAAAGCCAGTTCAGAACATGCCAGTGATGCCACTTGATGACTTTTTTTTTAATATAAGCAAAGCTTAAGCATTCCATAAGCTGCCAAATCTATTTTCAAGACTCAAGAGTGTAGTAACGTGTCAATTCCCTCACCATTAAGTAATGCAGTAACTTAAGTTTGTAGGCATTATAACAACAGAAAATATCAAAAGCTGACGAAGGTTTATTGCTATCATTTAATGCAACCCTTTAATGCACTTCTAGTTTGGCCGCTGAACTGTGGGCTTTGAGGGAAGGTTTATTGCGCTGTTTAGAGATGCAGGCCCAAGCCGTGGAGCTTGAACTTGATGCCATTGCAGTAGTGTCTCTTATATCATGTACCGCTCGCACTAATGGAGATTTTTCTATTCTTGTGGATGATTGCAGGGACTTGCTGCTGCGACTGCCTCAGGTTAAGATTTTTCATTGCTTCAGGGAGGCCAACTGTTGTGCCGATGCACTTGCTCGCATGGGGTCCTCAAATAGCGATACAGATTTCTATTTTGTAACCCCCCCCCCCCTCCTATGATTTCTTCTCTGTTGGAAACTGATATGTTGGGAACTTATTACCCCAGAACTGGTGCAGCCTCGGCTGTGGTTTCTGTTTAATTTAATATATTTTCCAGTTCACCAAAAAATAAAAGATATATTACACACTAAATTTATTAGTAGTATTTATTACACACTACTTGTTATCACACCTTTACACACAAGCAAAAATTGCACTGAAAATGTGACTTTTAAAGTCACGATTTTCAAGTAAAAATCATGACTTCAAGTCATGTATTTAATTCATGTTTTCAATCCAATTTTCGTGTGTATAAAATTGTGTGCAAGAAAGTAACAACTAACAAGTAATTCCCCTAAATTTAAACCTTTCTCCGCTCTATCCTTCATTTAAAAACTTAAAAATCCTACGTGTAAGTTTTATCATCACTTGTTAACGGATTAAGCTTTTGGTACACTTTGATAATTTATCAGGTTAAGTCATGGTGAGCAAAGAAAGACGGGCTAAGCATCCTAACACCCTCATGGACAAGCACAATTGAGGACGCGTTCATGTGGATAGAAGGGTGGCGACCCACAGTGGCTTTTCATTTGCTTTACTCCAAGTCAGGGATACAACTTGAGGACCAACTTGCTGATTTTATTCAAGGGTTGAGCAGTGGTGACTTGGGTGATCTCTCTCCAAGTCAGCTTAACCAGCTTGATAAGTTGCAGATGAGGACTATAAAGGAGGAGAGAAATATAACTGAGAAGATGGCGAAGCATCAGGAGACGGTGGCGGATTCAACTATGGTTGGGTTGTCACATGCGGTAACGGAGTTGATGAGGAACAAGTTGAGTTGGCTCTAATGGCAAAGGAGGAGGGCTTGGAGGAGATATTGCATAACGCTGATGATTTACGCTTGAGAACGCTGAAAGCCATTCTAGATATTGTCACTCCAATGCAGGCTGTGCATTTCTTGATTGCTGCTGCTGAGTTACACCTCAGGTTTCATGACTGGGGGAAGAAGAAGGATGCAAGGCAACACCATGGTACTGGTGGGAATTGATCAACTTGTGCGTTTCGCAAATAACTCTAAAGCCAATAAACTGGCTTCTTTGAAAGAAGTTAGCTTAAAGCTACTTTTTTGTTTTAACGATACAAGCTTAGAGAAAGGCACAAATAAGTAGTGGCTGCATGTTTTTGGATTAAGAAAACGAAAAGAAAAATCCAACAAGGTGTAGCTCAGGAAGTAGTTTGGAGAATTAGGCACTTGGGTAGGATCAGAATGAAGGGCATCTTGAAGTATTTGTTGAACTTCTATGTATTGCTAGAGTTTTGTTGGTAGGTGTTTGGTGCTGCTCTATCTACTAGCTAGCCACTATATGGTGTTAACTGATATCTTGATTGTAATTTCAGTAAGTCTATAAAAACATAAATTTTCTCATAACTGTTTTACAATTGCTGAGATATTAAGTGGGGGCTTTTTTGGCTTAGGCTAATTTTGTAAACGTATTAGTTATGTGACAACAATTGAAATATATTAGTTATGTGACCATCTTTGGAACTCGAGTTCTACTAGAAACTTAAAAAATATATCATCTCATGATTTTTAGTTTTTTACCATGAGACTCATGTTCTCCCTTTGGAACTCGAGTCCAAAAGTGGCCACATAACTAATATGTTTCAATTTTGGTCACATAACTAATATGTTTGCAAAATTAGCTTAACGAAAAATAATAAATAAATAAAACTTGTTAAGTTGTTAACGGTAAATAATAAATTGGAGGTAATAACAAGGCCATATAGAAATTAATGACTTATTAACTCAACTGTTATGAAAAATATTGTATACATAGAAATATGTAATTTTGGTTGTAATTTATATAATAATATTTTGTGGAAGTACGTAAAGTGTAAGTCAGTAATCACAGTGGTTGACATAAGAATTAAGATTACAAAAGTTTCCTTTATTCATTATGGATTAAACATTGCATGTATTGTTTTTGTGTCTTAAATGATTGGCTAAAAAATCAAAAGTAAGATTACTAGGTGAGTCCTAACGGTGCTAGCCTGCCCAACTTTAACCATCCCAAATAGATAGAGAGAGGATTCACCATAGATAATTGCCGAATGGAACTAAAATAAATGTTTGGTGAAAAGTACACGATGTCACAGCTAAGGAAACAATGGCAAAGCGCTAAGGAAATTTTTGATAATGGAAAAACTGAGAATTACATGTAGCACTACTTGAGACCGTCTTGCATCTCTTATTTTCTTCCTACTGCAAAAAGATTGTGAAGACTCGCTAATGTTGTCAAGTAAAATCCGCCATACAAGTATCTCCTCTTATAGTTGGAAGCACTACTGCAACATTTACAAGGAAACAGGCAAATAGAATTCTTAAGTACACATCCATTAAATAACATATCTTACATAGCATAAATAAAGAAAGAAAAATCAGATTGTGCTGATGGAGGCATACACTGCATAGATTTTTACATATTTGAAGAACACACTTTAGCCAAGCATGATGGCCTGTGTTCCAGACATAAATATGGTAGCCAATATATTAATATAGTTTCAAGGCGTAAAAGAACATTATAAATAGGACTCAGAAGTCACTAGTTTCATCTTAAGATTCCAGTACTTCATTGGATAAATTAAAGCATAAAAAAATGTTAGTACTTACCTTAATCACAGTTCATCGTTCACTGTCGTATCTGGTTGGACTTGGACTGTCTGGTCCCGATTCTTCTGAATAAAATCAAAGATCTCCTCCTTTGTTTTATTCCCATCATACTTCAACAGGATGCCACTGGTAGATTTAAAGTACAAAGTTGGGTATCCTTGTACCTCAAAGTTATCGCTTGGGATGTCATTTTCAGTCACATCCTTGACAGTAGTAAGATCAAAACAACTCAAAATCAAAACCAATTAAGAATGTATATGAGACTGAAGAAGTACTAGAAACATGATAGAATTAACTGAAGTTAAAGTATCTAACAAAACAGATCAGACAGGTGAGTAGATGACTAATTAGAATAGCACTCAGTAATTGCATAAAAGTTAGCTATTATGGATCTAACATGTTTAGAAATATCAAAAATATAGGTAACAAAGAATAGACATAAGTTATATGAAACGCTATGTGACTAGTATAAAACTTGATGTAACATGTTTATTAACTTTGATTGACCAATCTCAAAGGGATAAATGAATGCAACACAAAGGTTAAAACATTTTTTTATTATTTATGCTTATTTTTACTGTGAGTTCATACCGGGTTTGATCAGCAAGAAAGGAAAATGGTTTAGACAAAACGACCAGTTACAACGTGTAGATTGGATGTCTGTTTTTCACTGATTCTTGGGTCTGTAGCTAAATGTTAGTCCTAATTCACTTTGTCTCAAGGTTTTGGCTTCAGTGCTCTTTCCTTGAGGCTCAAGTTGTGCAAAGCTGCAAGCTATTAGCCTCAAAATGCATTAAATATGGATGCTTTGGTTTCAACTACTTAACCTATTTTCACCGATGGCCTACAGGGGCAAAATGTTGTAAAGTGCTGTGAAAAAATCTGTGCTCCATGATAACAAGAACAAAGATTTAAACCAAATACCACAAAACTCAAATTAGTAGCACAATCTGAAGTATTAGTTATGTACAAATGTGCAAATGAACTGTCTTTGGAATACATGACTGGAAAAAAAAAAAGATTCTTACCAGCTTTGCAATGAGAACATCAGTATCATTTTCAAATGAGACAGCAACTTCTTCCAAAATTGGGGTCAGTTTCTTGCAAAGTCCACACCAAGGTGCATAAAACTCTAGCAGAACTGTGAGTAGAACAAGTAAAAACCATTAACTTTTTTTCTTTTCCATAATAAGCATTAAAGAATTGTTGAGGCAGAAAGGTGGAGAGTTATCAAGATAAAGAAAATATAATATTTACTCTATTTCAATATATTTGCCTATATAACAAATCATTGCCATCCTCACAAGACACAAATTTAACACATTTATAAACTTGTTGTGTAACATCATAATGCTATTTTAAGGAAATTAATTTAAAACTCTCACAACACCATTTTGCTTACAAAAAAAGCAGTTCAGAAAAGATTCCACTTTCAATCGCTGAACAAATTTTTGCAAACAATTGCATAAGGCCTAAGCTCAATCCATATTTGACTGTAATACATTAAGGATATTCTGGTAATTAATACAAGCATAAAACTTTCTAGGGGTTTCTACTTTGGGACCAAGTTGGTCTTTATTTTGAATTCAATGGTCCTTAGTTTAGTAGTTAAATTAGGAGTCTTAATGCTACTTTTATAAGAAAGAATTCTCATATATATTGCGTTCAATCAATGTACTCAAAAAATTGATATTTCATAAATGAAATTATGATTAATTTGTTTTATTGAAAAATGCATGCCTAGAGTTTTCTCTCTTCTTATTCTTTGCCTCACTGTTACTATTCAGTCATTGTTTTCGTTTCCTTTAAACAATAACAAACTTCTCTCTCTCTCTCTCTCTCTCTCTCTCTCTCTCTCTTCTCCTTACATATCAAAACTCCAAAATTCACATACTTTCTCTAACAAACAGACGCCCAAGAACCCCTTGAAACAACACTTAAATCCTAATATTGTTGCTGTCAACAATTTCCAGTAAGCAGATTTCTAAATTCGGAGTCTGTATTAGCCTCCAATGTGAAAACTTTTCAAACCCTATTTCAACCTACAAACCTTAACTATAGCCTTTCCTCACCATAACAACTCCCAAAATCATAACTTTTCCTACCCAAAATCCCACCACAAGTACAGACAGAAATATTATCTAATTAGTCCTGCATCAGAAAAGTGAAGGCTAATTTCTTTAACTTAAAACAAGTAGGTTCAGAATACTTCATAGAGGGACTTTTACAGCACTGTTAAAATGGTAATTTATGGCATTCTAATTAAGGGTTCTATTTTATAAAAGTGAGATTGCATGAGTTACAATATGTCTTTCTGGCTGCATGGGCATAAATCAGATATTATTATTAATACTGATAAATGATATGTTTTATGAAAAATATTGTAATAATAATCAAAGTGAAAACGAAACAGATATCACTGACATCAGTGGGACTGGTCTAGTCCCAACTCATATGTAGAGATCATTAGCTTTTCAATTAGGTTTTAGAAAATCCATTCAACAGCTCTTTTTGGAAGAAATTTCTAAAAAAATCAAATTGTGCGGTTTTAAACAAACAACTATAGGAATAAACTTTGAATGATGCAACTAATGAAACACTAATAAAGACAGACCATTCTTTCCAGAGTTGAAAACCATGTCATGTAGGCTTTCAGCAACAACCACTTTCACAGGCTCAATATTAGTTTCAGGAATGGGCTGTGACTTTATGAATGGCTTTAAATTTCCATCCTGAAACATGACCACATTGGAAATCAGAAATTTTTTTAATGAATAAGACAAAAAATCAAGCAATAAAATAACTGTGCAAGATTTTTCAAGTCAAGAAATGGAACAAACTACATTCATGAGGTGAAGAATAATGCATCACTAATATGAATCATATTAGTGGCAACAGAAGCAGGAGAGCATTACCGTGTATTGCTTCAACCAAGGTGCAATATGTTCAGGCTCCAAGTTTGGTTTAAGGTACTTCTGACCATCATTTTTTAGTATGAAGAGGAGAGGTACCAGGTCATCTTTGAATCCAAAGTACTGCCCGCCCAAACCAAATACAAAGTAAACATACCAAACGAGTAGGCTATTAAAAAATAACAATAAAAATGGGTGGGTTGGAAAAAAAATAACCTCAAGTGGCCCTTGGCTTGCCTCAACATCAGCTATTAGAAAGCTTATGCCCTTTCCTTTGTTGTGCAAAGCAACATCATGAAATTTTGACTTGAAACTATCAACATGATCACCAGTGAAGTTCAAAAATAGCATCGCCTACCAGTGTCCCCCAAAAATAAAGAAGGAAACTATTAGTAAGGTTATTGGGGGTAAGGCTGCCTATCAACCACCTCTCCAGATCCCACAAAAGTGGGAGCCTTGTGTACTAGTACTAGTAAAACTGCTTTTATTTTTTCTTTCTTTATTTATTTTTAACTATTAGCACATAAAAAATCAGTAATGATATTAGGCAAACAAAAAATGTATTGGATGAATTTTTCCATATAAAAATGCACTCTTGTAGACCAAGAAAGAACAATAGGGAAAAAAGGCAAATGGAATTTCAAATATTAAAAAACTGAAAGGCTGCAGACTTGAATAAGGGCAATGGGGATTACCAGACCCTAGAAAAACATGTAAGTGCACATCCACACCCAGCAACAACCAGTTAAAATAAGAAAGGAAATAGTATATAACAGTTTCATTCAGCACAAAAATAAATTTTGTGACCTTGGCATTAGGGCTGTTGAAGAACTTGATAACAAATGGATGGTTACTTGGATCCTTGTCAAAAAGAGTCACAATAGGCAAACTAGCTTCTTCAACAAACTTCTCCAAAGCATCCACATTAAAATCCTGGAAACAATAAGGCATAAAAAAAAATTGTTCATCATATTAAGAAGTATACCAAATGCCATAAGATCTATGTAATCAAATTGCATTCCACAGTACCTGGAAATCAACAAACAGTTCGTCAAATGGTTTTATCAATCTCACTGTTGGCCCGTCCACTGAAGATCCACCCTTTGGAAGGAGTTTGGCATCCAAAGTGCGACCAAACTTATAGTCAAAACGCAAATTTTCTGCTAAAGCAGTGAAGTTATCAAATTCCTCCCCAGAGAATTGTGGAAAAATTCCAACCTGTTGAATTGGACACACATTATTGGTACAAAGTGGACCTGCCAAGGGAAGAAACAGAAGCTGAAACTAAAACCAAAAATTCTTACAATTAAGATCTTGTTTTCGCCAATAAGGCTAGCAGCATCTTCCACAGATTTTATTTCAACTGATGCAGGTGCAACTTGCTTTTTCATGTAAGCTACTATACGATCAGCTTCATGAGGGCCTTTATATTCTTGAATATTCTTTCCTCCATTTCTTAAAATCTTAAGAGTAGGGAAAGCCCTTATGTCAAATTCGTCTGCAAGTGCCTCATTTGCTTCATCATTTGCATCTATTTTTGCCAGAATGACTGGAGGGTCATGGCTACTCAAAATGGAAGCAGCTTTTTCATACTACAAATTACAAGATTTGCATTTGAAAAAATTTTATTCAATTAAGAATGCACTTGGCCTACATTTGCAAAGAATGGGGACAACTATGACTTTAACCTAATGAGAAAAGAAATTAATTACCTCTGGAGCAAGCTTCATAGAAAAGTTACACCTGCACAAGGGAAGGGAAAGATATATTAGACTGAAATATGAGCCCAACCCACCTAACAAAACAAACAAGAAAATAATAATTTAAACTTCTGAATGAGAGATAAAAGTAGACAGGTCACAGGAAACAAACTCAGGGAAAAAAAAAAAAAAATCTCTACTGAAACAATGTGGTAGCTAATACACATGCTTGAACACAAGCATTGTTTTAATCACACAAGTTTGAACAAGAATCTAATTAAGCATAAACTCTTGAAGGATCATTTAAAGTATAGAACAGTTTGAATGATGGTTAAATTAAATGTAAAATGTGCAAGAAATAAATACAGGGGATAAACTTGAGGTCATATTGACTCTTATAGCCAAAAATGCTCAGTATAGCTAAAAATGCTCAGAATAGGCTGCTCTCAGTAAATCACTGACTTTTACTATTAGAGGACTACTAGCTCACCAGCCACGGTATTGTTGGTCCCAAAGAAGGATGACAATCCCTCTGAATGGATGTAAACTTTTTAAATTTTATATCCTTTCACTAAGCCAAACATCTACACGGGAAGCTATCATCATCCCTAAGGGAAAACATGGTGTGTGAGATTTATTATGTTGTGATCACCCCTTCACATTCCTATTGGCAGAAGCGTAGGCAGAGCCACTATCAATAAGTGACCCTCTCCTATATGGCCAATACATGGGACATTACTCTTGCGGACCCAATAGGGCCAATACACTAGATATGACGCTGTTAATCATGTTTTGGTTACATCTCTTTTTGCATTCCTGTTATGATCATGTGGTAGTGAATCTATATATTCTTCCTTTTCATTTTTTTTTTTTTTTTTTTTTTGGAGAAACTTTCTTTTCATTATTTATTGTGAAGTTTCATATGGTTATTAATTGTTGTAAATATGTTACTTTGGTAACTAAATCATTGCACCTTTATCTTTGTATTACCTATATATATATAACTTTGGTACTCATTATAAATTATTTTATACCTATCTTTGTCTTGTTAGTATGTCACTTCCAGTCCTACTTTTTTTTTTTTTTGAGAGAGTTCCAACCTATGGCATCCGCTCCTAATGATAGGTCTTTATCATCAGTCTAAGACACCAGTCGGTTTTTTGTGTAAGCGGGAATTGAAATCCAGATCTCTTATTCAACCATAATGTAAAGTTGTGATTTCCAACTATCTTGTGTTGGCTTTAATTCCGTGCCAAATTTGATTGTAATTTCTTCAATCATTTTCCCTATATGTATGTGGGTTTATTTGTAAGGGATGAGCGTGAGAGATCAGTGAAGAATCAAGCTTCAAAAGATGAATCAGTGGAATTCGCGACTAGCTCACGAGAAGCAACCCGCGAAAAGGCCACGTGTGGAGCACATGACTAGAAGCTGAAGAGTCATGTCAGGCTGTAAATTTCGCAAGTATTTCGCGAGAAGGGCCAACCCGCAAAACTGTCTGTTTGGCAAAAAGTTGTGTTGCTTTACCAAATCCTTTACCCACACTATATATATCCTCATTACCCACGAATTGTAAGGAGTGCTTTTCAAAGAGAAAACCCTAGCAAATACACTTGAGAGTTAGAAATTGTTATACCCACAATCATCTACACATTTTTTTGTGGTTTTCCTCAAACTTCTACCTCTCCATCTCTAGATCCTTGAGAGGTTGTTAACTCAAACACTTACCACACCCATTCTGAGTGATAAGTGAGATTTTGATGCTGTCGAGAAGTATTGGAAGGAGTCATTCATTGGCGGATGCAATTAGGCTGAATTGCAGGATCCGGAAAGCTAGAGAAGATAAGACTTCGAGAAGTCTGTTGATAGTAGGAGCTTGGAGGGCTCAAGTACATGGGGTAGACTAGGCTTGGAAGGTCTTTTGTTATTCGTGTATTCCAACTTTATTTTCTAGTTGATCGATTTTGACTTAGAGGGTCGCGGAGAGGTTTTCACTGAGTTCTTCGGACCACTTTGGTTTCATCTTCAATAACACCTTTTGGTATTATCTTGTGTTTGCATCTCTCTTCGCTACTCTTTAAGCTTTCATTTTATTGTTGATGATGGATGAATTAGGCTTAGGGTAGTGTTATCGGTTCATTGCGTTTATTTACTCTTGTTCCGCATTTTGTTTAAGTTAGAGTAAAAGCAATCTAGCTGTAATTTTTAATTGGGGGTCTGAACAATAAGCTCTTGTGTTTTAATACAAATCTGAGCTTTCATATAAGAAACTTTACCAGTTGAGCTAACTGAAACTCACCCTAATCCTACTTATTAGGTTGTGTAGTTCATTATATATTATTTCAATATTTTTCATATCAATTTTCGTTCTTATAGTCTTAACATGATCGTTTAGGACATGCTCCTTATTTCCTTCAAGTTTCTCGTTGAGATTTCAAGTACACAGATACATTTGGATAGATTTTCTTTATGTATTTTAAGTTCAACTATCATTTTGGGAGTTTACATTGTCAAAGTTATTTTGAGATTTTTTATTTTATTTCTTATTTCTTATTTCGAGAAGACTAGATTACATGGTCTTTTTTTTTTAATTTACAAAATGAAACAACAAAATTCAGAAAAACCCATATAATTCAACAACTGAAATTATCATAATCACATGTATACCGATAATTTTTGAAGAAAAAAAAACTATTCATGCATGCTGACTAAAAGATTCAATATAAAAGCAAACTCAAAGCTACTGTCCTACATTTCCAATTAACCAAACAAAACCATTATGAAGAAAGACACAGAAAGAGAGTGAATACATTGAGGAGCATACCATGGAGCATAGAACTTGACAACAATGAAGTTGTGTTTGGAGACAATGTCAGTGAAATTGGAGTGATCCAACGTAAGCACACGCACATGCTCTCCTTCCTCAGCAGAGACCAATCCAGAATTGCACAGAAACGGCACCAACATGCAGAGGAACAAAGTGGCCCATAACTTAAAATCCGAATCGATGTTCATAGCTGTGTCTGTGTGTGTGTGTTTGTTTGTTACAATTATTGTGCTTTGTGCACCCTTTGTGCATGCGTGTTTATAGTTGTGTAGGCCGTGTGCATGAGAAATACTTGGCATGTGGATAAGAGAAGCATCAAACATGGCACGTGTGTTGCTGTCGTATAATTATGGGTGAGCAGTGGTTATCACTACACATAGCGATTTCCAATCCTACACGCCCACAAAGCAATATTTGCCAATGTAAATCTTTGATTGGTAATCTTGTCTTCTTCTTTTTTAACTTCGAATGTTTCTGTTACAAATACCAAAATATGTCACTTGAGCTACAATGCTATTGATGACACTATCATTCTTTTTTTCTTTCCTTTTTTTCTTTTTGATGGGAACACTATCATTCTCAAGTTTTCTAATTTTGGTGATACGATGCAATAATAGAAAAGCCCTAGTTTTTTTGGTTATGACGCAAATGTGTTGTAGCCTTTTGGCTTGGCAACAACCCAATGTTGTCGAGTAAATTTAGAGATATAAATATAAAAATTTTTCAAAACTTTTAAGTTATAAGATGATAAATTGCGGTTAAAATAACATCTTTCCATCGTTGCCACATTGGTTGAGCCATGAAACCAGCTATGTTCTGCACTAATTACAACAGACCACATGAGCAATGGTGAAAATAAGTTGAGAAAATTATGTTATCAAAGTTATGTTTGGTACATGCACTTAAAAACTTAAAACATGTGTGGAAATATGTGTGAGTGAAAAAATGTGAAAATACGTGTAATATTGTTCTCTTTTTTTTTTTTTTTTTGATAATCTGCAATGTTTTATTGGATAAACGAAGCGCAAAGAGGATAATCTGCCTTACAAACAGTCATCAAGGCAGGGGGCAGATTATCAAGCAAAAACACAAGCCAACTTGGAAAGCAAAGAAAATTTAGCTACTTGGTGTGCAATACCATTACAGTTCCTACTAATCCAAACAAAAGAACAAGAAAAAAAACAATCAATCAAAGCAATAGTATTAAGGAGCTGGGTCCGAATGCACCAAGGATAAGACTGACTCAGTGAGTTGATGGCATCAAAACAAATCTTAGCATCCCCTTCAAATATAACCTTGCTCCATCTTTCCACTTTGGCAAGTTGAACAGCCCATTGCAACGCTTCAGTCTCAGCTTGGAGAGGAGTTGTCTTCTTAATCAGCCTTGCCCAAACTTTGAGAGGTACTCCACGGTAATCACGAGCCACCACGGCAATAGAAGCTTGCGTGTCAGATGTGGCAGCATCTATGTTGATCTTTATGCAACCCAATGGTGGAGGGGACCACACATGGACCGGTGTAGGAATAGCGTGATCTGTGCAGGGGGCTATAATTGTGGAAAATTCAAAGCATCTGGTCAGGACCATCCTAATAGAGGAAGAAACATCCCACCTGCAGTTTTGATGAAGCGCCCGGTTCCTAGCCAACCAAATTTCTTCAATTGTAAACACCATCCGTAGGAGTACCTGTCCTTTTTCAATATCTTCGCAAGGGAAGTTTGGGGGTTCAGACAGAACTTGATGATATCCTTAGGGTGGGAAATAGCTAGATCCTCTGTTTTAAGGCCCCAACACACAGCGAACCAAAATGATCTGGAAGCAGGGCAGTTGAAGAAAAGGTGGCTTGATGATTCAATGCTATCCTTGCAGAAAAGGCAGTAGGCATCACTTACTTGGAGGCGGTTGAGTAAGTTTTCTTTTGTGGGAAGAACGTTGACCCCAATCCTCCAAAGTAGCATTTTCAACCTCTCCGACAAATTCAAATTCCAAATTTTATTCTAGGAAATTCCACAAGGGGTTAGGGAAGGTAGGATAGAGCGGCCAGTGTGATACGCTGATTTGACTGAGAAATTACCTTTTGGGTCCGGTGTCCATATGAGTTTGTCAGGGGAAGGTCTAGATGGAATAGGAATGGCTAGGATAGCTTGAGCCGAAGGGGGGTTGAACAGCTTTTTGACGAGATTTTGCTTCCAACAATGCAGATCCGAGTCAATCAGGTGGCTTACTAGGAGAGGTAGTTGGGTAAACTCCTCTGCTTTGGGGGTTAGGATGAAACCTTTTATCCATGGGACCCATGGGTTTGTCCAGATGTCAATGGAGGACCCATTGCCTATAGAAAAGCACGCACCTTTAGCAATAATACTCTTTGACTGCTCAATAGCCCTCCAAATGGGTGAAGCTCGCTTAGGTGGCTCGGAGTGCAACCAATCCTTTGAAACTCTATATTTAGCCCTCAAAATGTTCGTGCACAGGTTGTCTCGTTTGGAGACGATCATCCATGCAAGCTTGGCAAAAAGTGCATTGTTAGTATCCTTCGCTTTTTTGAAACCGAGTCCGCCTTGACTCTTTGGGTAGCAAATTTTGTCCCAAGACCTCCAAGCTAGGAAATGGCCCTCTGATTTCTTAGGATTCCACCATAATCTCCTAGAAAGGGAGTCGAGGTTTTCGCACACTTTTTTAGGGATGTTGAAGGTAGACATGCTGTAATTCGGAATAGATTGGGCAACCGAGCATATTAGAGTCCTCCTTCCGGCCCAAGAGAGGCATTTTGTCCTCCAACCCGTGAGCTTAGCTTCAAGCTTGGACTGGAGGTAAGAAAAATCCTTGGCAGGTGCTCTGGATAGAAGAAGCGGCGCACCCAAATATGTTGTATCTTTTTTAAGGGACCTCATATGGAGAATACTCTTCAAAGACCTGCACATGTTGCTTTGAGTGTGCTTAGAGAAAAGAATGCCTGACTTCTCCCTATTGACTTGTTGGTCGGACCAAAGGCAATACTTATTTAAGATATGGTTGATTGTTGTTGCATCATTTTTAGAGGCTTTGGAAAATAGAATGATGTCATCCGCATACATTACATAAGTGATTATAGGTCCACTTCTACTAGTTCTGATTCCACATAGGTTTCTCTGTCTCAGCTCCTTGTCTAGCATCCTAGAAAGCACTTCTTGCCCCAAAATGAAAAGGTAAGGGGGGAGAGGGTCCCCTTGCCTAAGCCCTCTGCTTGATTTGAAGCACTCAGATTTACCTCCATTTACAAGGATTTCAAAGGAAACCAAGGAAACGCAGTTAAGAATCCAATTTGAGAAGACTTCATTGAAACCGAGATGGAGAAGAACAGCATGAATGAAGTCCCAGCTGACCCTATCATATGCTTTTTGAAGATCAAGTTTAATAGCCATCAGACCTGGCTTAGTTTTCCGGGACTTGAAACTATGCAGAATTTCTTGAACAATGACTTGATTCTTGGCAATCCATCTGTTGGGGATGAAGGCATACTGCGCTGGAGATATAATTTTGTCGAGAAGAGGTCTGAGCTTTGCCACCAAGATCTTGGATATTATTTTGTACACTACATTACAGAGGCTTATAGGCCTGAAATGGTTTACAGTAGTGGGGTTAGAAATTTTGGGAATAAGGACAATGAGTGAGTTATTTACCTCCCTAGGCATGGTTCCTCTGATGAAGAATGATGTAACAGCATTTATGATGGTGTAGCCGACAGTAGGCTAGAGCTTCTTATAGAATATGGCCGGAAAACCATCTGGGCCTGGGGCTTTAAGGTCATTCATACTTAACAAAGTACCTTTGATCTCATCATGAGAGGGAATTTTACATAACTCAGCATTTTCGTCCTCTGTGATGCATGGTAGTATAAGATGTTCAAAGTGAGGTGGGATGTCAGCTTCATTCTGCTGAAACAGATCCTTGAAATGATCAAGGAACCTTTTTCTGATAGCATTGCCCTCAGTAATCCATGATCCATTTCCGTCGCATATAGCATCGATACTGTTTCTTTTCCTTCTCAAAATCATAGACAAATGAAAGAATTTGGAATTTTTGTCCCCTAACTTCAGCCACAACTCCCTTCATTTTTGGCACCACAGTGTTTCACTCCGGAGAAGCCATTCTATTAGCTCCGCTTGAAGGGCTGCTTCTAATTCCCCGGCTTGATTCGAGGGGGGCTGTCTTTGTATTTCTTTGATGCGCTTCATAATGGCATTGATCCTATCCTTGCACTTTCCGAACACTTCCTTGTTCCACTTTTTAAGTGCGTCTCTGGTAGCAGCCTGCTTCTTACACAACTTAATGAATTTAGAGCCACTGGGTTCATCATTCCAAGCACTGTCTATGACCGAAGCACACCTTTCATCCCTTAGCTAGGCAACCTCAAATCTGAATGGTCGGTGAGCAAAGCTGGTTTGAGGGTTCGTGTCAAGAACAATGGGAGTATGATCGGACCCAATGGCACCGAGATGGGCTAAAGTAGCTTTCGGATATGCAAGCCTCCAGGAGATGTTTGCAATTCCTCGATCCAGCCTTCTTTTAATTGCAGCATTACCTCATTTACCTTTCGCCCAAGTGTATTTGCCCCCAAAGTATCCTAAATCAATCGCACCAACCTCGAACATCAAGTCCTTGAGATAATTTGTGGAGGAGCTGCCTTTTTTGCCTCCTAAAGCTTCATTCTCATTAAGCACAAAGTTGAAGTCCCCAAAACACACCCATGGTCCATGATGAGCTTCAAGTAATGCCATAAGATTTTCCTAAGCCTTCTTCTTTTTTGAGGGATACAGTGGGCCATAGAAGCCAACCATGAGCCATTCACAAGCAGTATCATTTATTTTAACAGCAATAAGATTTTTGTTGTATTCCACCTCCTTTACAGACAGCCCATCTTTCCACAAAATACAAAGCCCTCCTGCTCTACCTTTTGCTTCAACAACAAACAAGTGATCAAACTTAATTGCACTTTTAACAAACTCCATTCTACTAATACTGGCTTTAGTTTCAGACAGAAAAATTAAATCGGGCCTAGCCCCTTTTATTTGAGCCTTCAAGGCTCGAACTGTCGAGGCGCTGCAGATGCCCCGACAGTTCCAACCGAATAACTTCATGGAGACGGTGAGGGCATGATAAGGCCCGCCTCCTCGGCCGTATTTGAGTTTGCATTGGTCTGTGAACAGATTTCAGAGAGATTGTGATAGAAAGGCTTACGGTTGTGTGCTTCATCCTCAGCTTTCTATCTTTCTTTGATTATGAAATACTCCAGGCTCGACTGTGGAATGAGAGCTACAGTCTCAGGATCAAAGAAAACTGGCTCTGGTCCACTTGCAGCAATTCTAAGCATTTGAAGCACTAGACCTCATATCTGATATAGTCGACCTATAGGTTTCTTCAATTAATCTTGGTCGAACTGGTATGTAGCCACATCCGTCAACTTAAGGCAATTATCCACTGTTTTAGTCCCGTTATTACAATCATCTCTTTGTGCTCTGGATTTAGGAGAGAGGCAGCGTATGTTTTGTACATCATCTCTTCTATCATGGCTTTGCAATGGAAGAAAGATAAACACACACATTTAAGTTGGATAAGTTCCTACAGTTTGCAATTACAACTCACAAAGGGTCTTTGCAAAAAGTTATATTCCACTTCAGAATGGCTGCAACTCATTGTTATAACATATCCTAATCTATATATTACTAAAAGCTGAAGCGTAGCATTTAATATTGCTACGCTCACGTTGAGCCACATCAGCAGCCATGTCATTTCCATCATTTTTTCTAAATTTTTCTTACAATTTTAAAATAGTTTTTATCAATTTTAAAATACTGATAAATATAAAATATTTTCCAGCCATATCTCCACAGCCCACTTCTTATACATTTAATTCCACCATAAAGCCCAAACCTAAAGCCTTTTCAACTGAAACCTTTTAAAACCCTCTATTTTCATGGTTTCAACTTTTTGTTTTCCTGCACGGTTTCAATTTCCTCTCCCCACATTTTAGTTCTTTCCCCTTCCCCACTTTGTTCTACAGTTTCACATTTAATTCACGCTAGCCTCTCTCCCTTCTAACGGTGGCCTCTCTGTCTTCCTTCCTTCCTATCTTCCTCTCCTCACACTACTATATAAATACTGACAGAGGCTGGATGATTCGGTTGAGATATCTCTAAATCCCAGTTTCTTTTGTGGTCCATTCTTTTGCTTGATGTTTTTTTTTTTTTTTTTCCCCTCTTTTTACTACCTTTTTCGTGTTGTGGTGTGGATGATTGTTTACTGCCTCTTTCATAGGGTGTTGAATTTTTGATTGCTGGGTTTTTTAATTGGAGTTTTACCTCTTTGGGTCTGTTCATTTTGAGTTTTTTATTGCTGGATTTTTTTAATTCTATGTGATTCCAATGACTTAGTATGACTCTGATTTCTTAGCGTAGTGCTGTGGTGATTGCTTTCGTTGTTTTCCAACAATTGGTATCAACGCCTACTTCAATATCATGATTGTATAATATGTTGATTGGGTTTTAGAATCAAAGCAAATTGTTTTCCTAGTGTTTCAATTTTTTGCAGTAATTTTTCTGCATAATTGTGTTTATCATGGTCTTTGGTTTAGACATGGTTTGATATTCATGGTTTTGAATTTAAGTCATTTTGCAAGCGCTTTTATTTTGTGCTAAGATTGTTTTTTTTAATCGAGATTTATAAGGCTGCTATGGTGTGGCTGATTGTTTACCGCCTCTTTGTTAGGGTGTTGAATTTTTTATTGCTAGGTTTTTTAATTGGAGCTCTACCTCTTTTGGGTCTGTCCATTTTGAGTTTTTTGAAAATTGCTGGGTTTTTAATTCTATGTGATTCCAACGACTTAGTGTGACTTTGATTTCTTAGTATAGTGTTGTGGTGTTTGCTTCCACTCTTTTCCAACAATTGGTATCATAGCCTACTTCAATATCATGATTGTATAACATGTTGATTGGGTTTTAGAATCAAAGCAAATTGTTTTCTTGGTGTTTCAATTTTCTGCATAATTGTGTTTATCATGGTCTTTGGTTTAGACATGGTTTGATATTCATGGTTTTGATTTTAAGTCATTGTGCAAGCGTTTTTATTTTGTGCTAAGATTAAGTTTTTTAATTGAGATTTATAAGGCTTAAATCTCTCTCCCCACCTAAGATGTATCAGGATGGGATTATAACGACATGCCATCTTTTATTCATCCTAGAAATATGGGTAAGTCTGATTTACTAACCGTTATTATAGTAAAAAATCTGGGTGGGTCTATAAAATATGTCGTTGCAATTTCAACTTCCCATTAAATATGTAATTAACTTAAAATACGTCTGAGAAGTTGATGCATCCTATTAAAATACGTCTTTCAAGAAGAGCAAAACATTATAGTAAACATTTTATGCATCCTATTAATCTAGGTGGTTCTTACTTGCAAGTTTCAACTTCCCATTAAATATTTAATTAACTTGAAAGACATATTCTAAAATGTTTTGCTCCTTTAGTTAATTAGTTAATTACACCCTTCAAAAAATTAGTTCTTTAGTTCAAATTAGTTATAAAAGAAAAAAAAAAAAAAAAACAGAGCAAATTAGTTCTTTAGTTCAAAGATTTTATAAATTATGTCTTTAGTTCTTTTTTGAGCAATACATCTTTCACATATTTTCAATACGTCTTTCCCATTTAACATATGAAGTTGAAAGTATGTAATTAACTAATGAAAAAATATTTTTAATTAATTTTATAGATCTTTTCCATGTGAGAATGATATATTTTTAATGGAAAATTTTTAATGAAATTGGAGGGAAGACCTAAATTGCAGGCAATTTTTTATTGGCAGTATCTCAATAGGGAATATGTAAATTTTGATTTTGACAGTTTTTAGAGTACTATTGCATGCTGTTCAATCATAGGCATTTGTAAAAATGTTCATGCCCAAGCCAGTGATAATTGAATGATTACACTTTATGTACTCATATCATAAAGGCATCTATGGAAAACTTTGATCAGATAAGCTGCATTTACTCAAGAACTTCTCCACTATTAGATTTGGTCACATGTATTTGGAAGTACACTAAAAATATGTTAAATGATTTAAATTCTTATATCATTTTTATTCATTCTTGCATTATATTTTTTTTGCTTATTTATTTATTGGTGATTCACAAGTGTCATAGATAGATTCAAAGCTATTACCACTATGGAGGCAGAAGTAGCAATATTTTTGGATAAAAAAACATATATATGAGCGATTAGGGCTTGATACAGTTGCACATACTCAAAACATATTACTTCTCCTTTTCTGCAGTGTATTGTTTAATGGGTTGCTTTGCTAGGAAATTTCATTGTCAACCGAACAGTTTATGTGACCAAAGGAATTATCCAAAAGAAATAGGACATTGTTGAATGAGTTGCTTTGCTGGAAAATTTCATTGTAAATAAAGTTGGAGTTGTTTCTTCAAGTATGTCCAACTCTCAATTATAAATAAAATGAAAAGGTTATGCTAACATATTTTTATATTATCTTTCGGTATGCTAAAATATTTTTTATGTTATCTTTGGGTTGTGTAGGATGTTCAATTTTTCTACCAATTTATTACGGATTATCTATTAAATTGCAAGTTCAAAAGCTGGAATATTTCTTCAGGTATCACTAAATGTCGATTGTAAATAAAATGAAATGTTTTACTAAAATAGTCCTCATATTATTTTTGGTGGTGTAAGCTGTTCATATTATCCACCACTTATTTGAAATGATTTTTAGGTGGGTGTAATCAAATGGCTTTCTATAATTAAGACAAAACATTTAATGAAGAGATACTGCTACTTCTAGAATTGTTTCAAAGACACAAATCAAAGCTTAAATCTCTATGAGATTGAATATATGTCATTAATCAGTGAAATGGGCAGCTTAGGAGAGTATAAAAGTTAAGGGGGGATAAAATAGTGCAAAAGATAGGGATCCTCAAGTTGTCTTTCTTGGGTTCATAAATTTTGAACTGTAGAAGGGAAAAAAAAAAAAAAAAAAGGATGGCATATAGAGCATGTAGGTGAGAATTCGGGGCAGTGCTAAAATAGGCAGTGGAAGCTTTTAACACAAAGTGAAAGAGTAAAAACAAAGGGAGATTAAAACCAAAAACAGAGAGAGATTAAAAAAAAAAACGATGTTGGTCAAAAAAATGAGGTTGGTTTAAGTATTTGGGTTGGGTCTTATCTTGTGATAGTTTCATTTATAATGGAACTACATAAGGCAGGAATCTCCAAATAGTCTTAGAAAAATGCTCTTCATGTTTCTTGTATGAACTTACGTAACAACCAAAAAGACACTATAAATAGATGACAGCAAAATCAATGCACCCCAAAACATAAAATATTAGATCTTTTTGATTGTGTGTATTTGCACGCGAGTGTTTGTGTTCATTCATTAAAAAAAAAAAGGTCTTGGTGTTCAATGATGTGGACACCTATCATCTTTTTAATTACTATTTTACCCACCCGTTGCTTACAGGTTACCTGTTAATTTGCATGTTTTTAAGTTGGATTGCTTATTCAAGAATGTCTAACTCTCAATTATAAATAAAATGAAAAGGCTATGCTAAAATATATTTTATATTATCTTTTGGTTGTGTAGGTTGTTCATATTTTCTACCCGTTGATTATGAATTATCTATTAAATTGCAAGTTCGAAAGTTGGATTGTTTCTTCAAGTATGTCCAACGAATAAAATTTCCACATTCTATTCCAAATACTAATCTCCAATAATACACAATTAATTTCATCACCAAAACCTCCAATCATCATGAATCCTGCAATATATTGATCATACATATATAATGCAGCTTGAGTAGTAATGCATAGAAAAATATTAATAATTAATAATATATAATAATAACACTATCATAAACAAATTTATCACGCGCAACGCGCGGGTCTGCGACTAGTAATTATTAATCGTCAAATCAAATCAGTAGATACAAGAAATGGAGACATTGTCTCCAAACTGGCAAAAGTAGAGATTTGCAGTGCAGCATTCCATGACAACAAATTTAGGACTAATATACACCAGCCAAAAGTTATTCAATCCTAGTGTTTAATGCACAGAGATGGGGGAAAATCTGATGTATAACGAACAAATAACAACCCCTTACAATCATATATTAAAATCATAAAGAGCCTTTGAGCTTATAAAAAAGATCAAAGGATCAGAAAGAGGGGAGATTGAACTCAGGCTATTCAGACTTGCAACTCACTCCCAGAACCACTTGAGCTTGTCCCCAACAGAATTAGTGACCCCTACAGATATTTTCGTGCAAGGGCACGGACTTTTGTATCAAAGTGTGATGATGCAATGCGAGAACCAGGCAAGTACAGGGGATTAAGAAGAACCTGCATATTCCCAGACACCATATCACCCAGTTAACTTCTTCCATAGCACAGCAATGTCAGAATAAAGTCGCTGAAATAAGATGTAATCACAAATGTTCTTTTCTAGCAGAAAGTGCCCAGTTTTTTTTTTTTTTTTTTTTTTTTTTCCCTAGCCATTATGGTGCAGCACAAAAGGAATATTGTAGGAATTTAGGAAGAAGTTAGAACAAACCCAAGGCTTCACCATCTAGATTAGTCTAAACCCTAAGTTTCACCACCTAGAGGTTCACCTAGAATCACAAGCAATCAGAAAATTCCAACAAAAATTTTATAGATCAAAGCAAGCTATCCTCATTGAAAAACAATAGCAAGCTTATACAGACTACTAGGACTAATTTAACCCCAAAAAAAATACTAACATAATTAACTTTTTTTTTTTAGCAAGTACTAATAACATAATTAATTAATAAGACTTAAAATAAAATCCAATGGACTAATAGTAATAAACTATTGGCTTCTAACATTAAATAAATTGTCCTTGTGCTCTCTTCATCGCATAAATATTGTAAGAGAAAGATGATGGATACTCTAGGATTCACCACCTAAAGGTGTTTGGAATCACCACCAAGCAGATAGGGAAGCTTCTCATAAATGAAAGTTGTTATTCAATAATAGTCTAATTAAAATTACCACCTGGAGACTTTATAGAGCTTCCAAGAATACAAAAAATTACATCCCACAAAATCCTCAACAAAAAATAATCCGAAATATTATCTCTACCTGAAAAATATGAAATCTGATCTCTATCTGAATTCAAAATAAATAAATAATGAAAATCTGAATAGCTCTATCCCTAGTGAAAACAATATGCTCATCCAAAATGGAACCAATAGCTTCTTTATGTGCTTGTGGCAATTGGTGGCATGGGCATAGGGATAAGGTTCACCAGTGGGACATGGAGACTGGAGAGGGTCCTCAAAAAGGATCACATGGGATAACTGTTGGACATTTATAAGCTACCAAATTCTCTATATTAAAAGTTGAGCTAATACCATAGTTGGAATAGAATATCTATGACATGCATTCAGACCGGTTCACTTAGAACCTTGGATGGACCAGCTCTTTCTTAACGGTTCCTAAGGAAAACCGTTAAGGCCAAATTTGAATCAAGACAAAATCCCCGTGACAAGTTCTAAATGACATCAACGTGAATCAACCTAAATTTTATATTGAATATTACTAGCGTAAATACGTTTGTTGATCTATTAATGCAATTTGTGCATGCGACTGGCAAACTCTATTGTAGACTTGGAAACCCTAGCATTGGATGACATTGGGAGACGGTCTAAAGGTCTCCTAGGTTTGTAACCATGCAAAACCTCGAAAGGACTCATGCCTATTGACCTATTGACTGAATTTTTATGTGCAAGCTATTGGAAGAATGGAATCCCAATTCCTAGCATGCTCACCTATGAGGCATCTAAGCAGATTTTTAAGCAAATAATGAAGACCTCTACTTGACCACTAGTCTGGAGATGGTATGCAGCAGAAAAGTTTAGCTTTGTGCCTAGCAAGTGCCAAAGGGTTTTCCAAAAATAGCTCATAAACCGAACATCCCTGTTAGACACAATGGTTTTAGTTAGGCTGTATAACTTGACAAACTTGTCAAAGAAAAGTTTGGCAACCTTGGAAGCAACAGTTGTTTTGGAACATGGGATGACATTTTAGAGAACCTATGTACAACCAAATGGAATCATGCTTTCTAAGGGTGTGGGGAGACATAGTACAAAATCGATGCATATATCGTCCCAAGGGTGATCTGGTACAGGTAAAGGGGTGTAAAGGCCAGTGTTTTGATTACAATGCTTGACTAGTTGACAATGGTGACATTGGTCAATTGTCTTGGAGATGTCCCTTTTAAGGCTTGGCCAATCGAACTGTCTTTCAACCTCCTCAATGGTCTTATCACACCCAAAATGCCCTGAAAGCCCACTCGCATGCACTTCCCACACCAAGAAATCTCTCACCGATGTGGGCAGTATATATAGCTTGTTAGCCTTAAATAAATAACCATCTTGGAGGTAATCATCCACAATTAGATGTTGCTCAGTACTCAGATTAGTGTACACCTCCCCAAAGTTCAAGCACGATTCATACTCTTCTCAAAGTCTTTTCAAACCGTGTTTCTTTTGTGCTCATCACCAAAAGTAGGATTACTAGACGACTCAAAGCATTCGTTACCTTATTCTCAACACAAGACCTATGCTTCAAAACAACGGAATTGCATTTGCAAAATGGTGTAGGTTCACTTGATGTTGATTGATTTGCTACAAGACCATTGAGAGCTTTGCTCGATAAGGTTGAGTCTCTCCCACCCCAGAGGAGTTGGTGCGAGCACCCTATCTTATGGGAGAAATATTTTAGATTTTCATTTTCTTTTTTGTTTATATTGAATGCTGATAGGGATCAAATTTCATATTTTTTTATATAGGGATAAGATTTTAGATTATTTTTAGTTGAGAATTTTGGGGGATGTAATCTTTGTATTCCTAGAAGCTCTATAAAAAGGCTCCAAGTAGTAGGTCCAATTACACTTAGGTGGTGAAGCCTAGTGCCCATTTCAGCCAACTCACCATCATCATTCTTTGGCTGAGTGGCATGGACTGTCCTGCATCAACTAAAGCCAAGACTGTCATTCATCATTTTATTTTATTTTTTGATAGGTAGAATCTTTTCAACAAATGAAATGTTAAAATCTATGATAGCGTGCAATACGACAAATTAAAAGGTCAACAAACCTAGAAAACTGCTTTTTTTCGATAAGTGTTAAATATATTAGAAAAGAGCAATAAAAAATTACAAAGCAAGCCGCCACCACAAGAAGTGGCAGGCTGGCAGCAGACAAACCTAGAAAACTCTCATTGCCATTGATTGGTCTAGATAGTCATGAAGCATGCATTATGCATAACATTATTTAATTTGGTACCTGCTGTATATCCATTTCAAAGAAGGGAACTGACCATCAAATTGATAGCATTTTTTTTAAAATAAGAAAATGATAGCATTTAACATAATCATAATTATTTTTGGTATGTTATCTAGTGGTTCTAATGCCATTCAGCCAAGGTACCACCTATGAGCCTCTTCAGAACAAGGAGCTGAATTGAAAATTATCAATAAAAATAGATAGATGAAACAAAATGTAAGGTTACTCTGTGCACAAGTTGAAAAGGAAGAAAGATAAGGATGCACATTAAGATATTTGCATGAGAGCCACAAATCAAATTGTAACTTTTTGCACTATGCTGCAATTGTTAACTCACTTAATTGAGTTCACAGTTTTTTATTTTTTTGAGCTGCTCTTTGTCAGTTATGAGCAATTTTAGGTTTCATAAAACCAATGACTCAGATCTTTGGATTAACATTGGCTCCTTTTTAGCGAATACCAGAATAAGTGTATGTTTTCCTTCTAGAGGTGGCCCTTTCATGAAAGTGTAATAACTGGGTACTGATCAAAATTTCACTATTGATTCTACATTCTGTAATTACAGAATGTAAACCAGGAAGTAACTATATACCATTTGGCAGTTCATTTCTAACATCCTAAAGCTTCTGGATAAAGAGTTATACTCTTAACAGCATAAAATCATAACATGTAAAAGAACAAGAATAACTACTCTACATCATGATCATCATTGTTAAAGAGAGTTAGTCTACCAAAAAGAACATGTTACATAGTAAAATAATTAGTATGAGAGTAAAAAAGGAACTTGATAGAAAAGTTGAAATCTATTATTTACCTTTATATAAAGCTCGTGAACCTCTTGGAAAAAGCTCTTAATTCCATCATCATTACGAGAGTCATGAAGCAGCATCAATCGTGTATGTAAGCTTGTGGTCAAAGAAAATATTAAATTATAACTGATATACCTGCAGAAAACTACAAAAATAACAAAAAGACCTTTCACTGTCGTAGTTTTGTAGCATGCCAAAACAATACAACAGTGACTACAGCCACAAACTGGGTATTAAGAAGATAAAGAAGACATGTGGGTATCATTATTATCCCATCCTATGTGTTTCTCATGCGTGTGGTACAATCATACAACTATGGTCATGTCATTGTTTAGATTTTAAATAACTAACATTAACTAGAGAAAAGTTTTTTGACTTATTGTAAGAGGCAAATAAATTCCATTTTCAACACAAGTCATACAACAGAACACTGAGAGATTATCCCAATGACCAGAGAAAATCCGTCAGAGATGGCCTTCTCAACTTGGAGATTTCATATGATGGGGGTTATGTTTTATGCTAATTTTAGATATAAAAGTTTACAGGATCCAAACAATGGTGACCATCTTACCAATGCATAACCTAAGAAGCATGGTCATAGACACAGACATGGGCACACCACGACAACACAGCGACACAGTAATTCTTGAAAATTTAGGACATGACACAATGGGGATATGACAATAAATTAATTAATATTTATCATTACGCATATTTTATTTATTTTCGCATAGTTTACTTTATATTTATTTGAAGTTTTCAAAATAAATAACAACTATCAAAATTATAAAAACATAACTTTAAAATTAAATAAAAATAAAATAAAATAAAATAAAAAACCTCCCAACACACACATGCAAGAGTCCCCCCAGCATGTCTAACGTTAAGAAAATTTTAAATTTAACTTTCTCTAATGACAAAAATAGAAAGTAACACAAATTTTATGCCATCCATAAATCATCCACAAGTAGAGAGGATATGACCAGCTGTAACATATACTGACACCACCAAATCATTAAATCTGTCTATTGCTTTCAAGAACCTGTATTAAGAATGTAAGAAAGGAGAACGTCAGCAACATAAGAATAATGAGAACTGCTACGTTCACAACATTTTCACAACAAATCTTAGGTGGCAGGTTGTTATTAGTTTTAATTTGAATTCACAATTGAAATTACTTTTTTACCCACCACTAACGACCTGCCACATGGTATTTGTTGTGAAATTGTTGTGAAAATGTTGTGAACATAGCATTTCTCTAAGAATAAAAGACAAAAGCATAGGTGTTACTCTGGAATACATTGACATATTTATATCATGAGGGACAGAACTCACATGGCACTAGTAGTCCATGCAATGTCCTGAACAATATCCAAAGCAGCATGTAATATGAACTGATGCAACTGAGCAGCATCTTCTCTCTGTTAGCAAGATATACAACACCAACAACAAATAGCTTTTAAAAAGACCCTAATGTAAACGCATATGGTGAGTTTTAAAAAAAAAATCGAAAGAGAAAGAAAAGGATTGTGATGATAACACACTGCAGCAAAGAAGGAAACAAAACTCAATCATGAATCAACACAATAGCAAAGCTCTCTTCATGCAGATCACCAAGTGCCTTGTAGCTTAACTGGCACCTCTTAGTGTTTCCAATGAAGAATTCCAGGGTTCAAATCCCCCCTCTCCCCAACAAACGAATTATGAAAAAATGAAGATCATGATATTGACCAATGCTTTTAGCATTACATTATTTGTTCCCTTTTATGATTCTACAGCCAGGCGAGATATCAAAACAAAATTATATGTCAAATAGAATGTTTCTTTATCTGGTAGTAGTTAGCCTTGAAAATATGCATTACAGATTACTTCAGTAGAATTTACATGACTATAAAAGAGAAAACACTAAAAGTCACAAGCAATTATGCATCCCCAATTTTTTACTCTAAAATACAGGCATTTATTTACCAAAGAAGAAAAATAAAATAGACATTCACAAGGAAAAAAGAATTTACAGTTTCTACAAAAGGAAAAGGAAAACGTAAATACAAAGATGAATAAAGAATGTCATACTTTAGCAGCTGATCCAACTTCAGCTTCATATATAGGGATGTCGTTCCTGCTTACAATGATAAAACAAGCTGTGGTTGCCATTAACACCCTGCAAAGTGTAACAGAACTTCAATTAATTAACAAGAATATAGTACATCATTATATACACAACACCCCAAAAAAAATAAATAAATAAATACACCCTCATTGTGGCACCATGCATATCAGCATGTGAAGCTTTAGTACATAAAAATGAAGGGGAAGCAAAAATGAATGTCTCTGGCGCATTTCATCGAACACCTTTCATTCAAGTCTAATTTTTCCACCTGAATAGATAGTTACCTATCAACCCCAGGGAAACAAAATTGAACTGGAAATTATGATACCCAAAATCATGAAACCCAAAAGAGTCATTTCCAAAGATCCAAATTTTCCTAATTTTCATATCTCAGAGGAGAGAGAAAACAAAAATTTTATCTTTTGGGAAAATAATAAATACGTTGGGTTTAACTAAAAAAACACAAATCTGATATTAAAATAGAATAAAAGAAAAACAAATAGAGTATGAATACCTAGTCCGAAGGAAGGCTGTGCCAAACGAATTGAATTCTGTAAACCAGAGTCGTTGAAGGAGGCCGAGAAGAGTGAGCGAACGGTCAGTGATGATCTGTGCTGCTTTTTTTTTTTTTTTTCAGTTTCCTTTTCAGTTGGTTGGCGGACTTGGGCTTGGATCGGCAAGCAACACGGAGGCCCATTGAGTAACAAATAAGTGGAATAGAAGTTGTTTTTTTTTTTTTTTTCCCCAAAGGCTGTAATTTTTATTAAGATAATTCAATCAAGTCGGCTAAAACTACAATACTAAGCTATGGAGAACATCATTCATCCACACCAATAAACCACTAAAATTTCTAGCATAATTAACATGGTTATGACTTATGAATAATAGAATTGTCTTCTCAATTTAACCTGAACAATTTCTCAAAAAAAAAAAAAAAAAAACCTAAACAAAGGTACTTGCTAGAAATTTGGCCTCATCTACAAGATGACCACAAGAGAGATCTCCTCGCTTAACAGCAATTTGAGGACTACTTCAGAAACACCCTCTAAAGTAATTGGTTAGTTGTTGTAGTATTCATATTAGTTTGTTTAAAAATTTGTGTTTATTTTAGCATAAGAACTTACCTTTTTTATTTCACCTAACCACTTTTCAAAACACTCACATCAAATTATCTATTTTAATACTCTATTTTATTCAAATATCAATTTTTATTGGTTTTTGTAAGCATTTCTCTCTCTTCATACACAACAATCATCATCAACTCTTTTCTGCAAATGCAAAGAAATGATAAAGAATTCTTCTGCATGAGCAATAATAACTTCTAAATTTGCAAAAGTGTTGTAGCTAAATCCTATTTTGCCTCACAAGGTATATAAATTGATATGGATGTTTTTTGGGATTCATTGGGTAAATTTTGGGCCTTATGCTATTTTTAGCATATTTGATGTGAATACTCCTAGCTAGGTGCCCATTGTTGACCATCAAACCATAAGAGGACTAAGGAGTAAGGTATCTTCCTTGGAAAAAGGTTAGCCCCAAACCAACTTGGAGTTATCTTCCTTTAATCTATTATATAATGATTGAAAATATCATTTATGTGTAGTTTTAGTTATATGATTTTTTTTTTTTTTTGAAACATGTGACTTATCTAAATAATACACATGGATAGTCTTATAAATTACCACATAATGGGTCGTAGAAGATAGTCCAAACAAGTGTAAAGCTAAACTTTGACCTTTTTTCCTGCATATCTCTCAGGTTGTAGGGTACCAAAATCTTGTTGACACTTGTTTGGTTGGGGTGAAAATTAGGCGAATTGAAAGGGGGAGGGAAAAGTGGGAGAAAACCAGTGTTATCCCCTATTTAATTAGGGAGGAAAGATAAGAAAATAAAATAGTGGTCCTAAGTACTTTCCAACTTGATCCACCAAAACTCAATCTCTCTGTATCAAAGAGAAAACCAAGTGAAAAGAATGTAAAAACTCTCATTTATAAGTTTAGCAACACCAGCCACTTTATTACCTTTAGGGGCATAAGTAAATTTACAAAAACTACTTGTTTTCATCATCTCATTTTTCTTCTCAATCAAACAAATAATTTTTTTATTAATTTTCTATCTGTTGATGGCCATTTTTGTTAAAATTCTACCAAGCCAGTGCGAAGCAAAGCTTGACTCTCTTTGGGCCCATTATACATATTTTATTTGTTTATGCATGGCTAAAGTCCATGCAAATTAAACGTAGATTTAAGGGAGTGTGGTTTGAAAGGTATAATTGTTTTTTTTAAGGTTTTTTTTTTTTTTTTTTTCCATTGACCCAAAATATAGGTTTTGTTAAGTGGGTTAGGGCCACTTGCAAAATATGAGAATCCATGAAAAGCTCACTTGTTGGCCACTATCAAAGTTATGGATACATTCATTGCTCTACTTTATGTGGCTAAAATTTCAATCTAACCATCTTTAGCCAAGAAAAAGCACCTGAACTTTTGGTACTATTCATGGGTCTCGTTGCACTTTTTGGTATTATTCATGGATTCCATTGTACTATTCAACTAGCTTTTAGTTTTTTTTTTTTTTTTTAATACTTTCAGCAAAAAGTTTTCAGTTTTAGCTAAATAAGTTATTCTCAAACGGACCCTTAATTGAAAGCTCTTTGATAAGGTTTGTTACATTTAGCAAGGTCCCTCAGCATTGATTTTGTCCAATCCAAAGGGTTCAAAACATCGAGCTTAGTCAATAAATTTCCCAAATTATGACTAAACAAGCTCATCCCATTATCTTGGCTTAATAATGAATGTAAAATGTTCAAACTGGACTTGAGCTCATACCAAGCCTATAAATGATGTTCAAGCTTGAGCTCATCAAAAAGTTTACAGTTTGAGCTCAACTTAGCTCGACTTAATTCATTAGTCAAGTCAGATTCAAGCTCAATATCAAGCTTTTGAACTTGAGATCCAAAATAAGTGCATTATCAAGTCTATATTAATTAAACTAATTATCAAGTTTATTTAGTTTGGAATAGTGGTCCCAACTCCCAATGACTTAAAAGTCTTAAGAAGACATGAGTTTAATTGTCAATCTCATATCAAACTAATACCAAACTCATAAACGAGACTAGGCTCAGCTTGTTTTGTATCAACCCCTAATGCTCTCAAGCCTGTTTATGAACAATGTTTTTTGCTTAAACTTGGCTCATTTATTAAACAAGCCTAAAACTAAAGTTCAAACTTGGATTGTTTATAAACAAACAAATATGAACAAGCTTTTAATTGAGTCAAGCCCAAACTATTTATGAACAGCTTAGTTTATTTACAACCCCAAGCTATTAAATTATAGTGTCTATTATAATCCAACAAACATGCTCTAAGCATATTTTTAAAATGTTTTCAAAAACTTTGGACTAGGGAGGAATATGATTCTCCCTATTTGTGGTCCACCATTCAGTTTGTTACTGCATAAATATGTAAATATGCTTCCAAATCAAGAATATCTTGATGCTATTTATCTCTCTTTTCGAGGTTGGGATCTTAGAATTTGGATTAAACATTATCGTTGTTGAGGATATTACACAATGTAATAATGGAAGAACAAGGATAACATATAAAACAAGCAGAAAATAGATAACTTGGAGGCATAATATTGTTTTCCTTAGACAATATTTGCCCCCCACACTATTGTTGCTAAAGGGTTATCACAAATTTGTCCTCAGGATACAACCAAGATGTTGGGTTCTACATATAGCAATTTTGGAAAATGACCACAGGATTTCTTGTGTTTCTCCCTAAACCCTAAACATAAGCCTCTATTTATACCTATAGGGTTATATTTCGTCAAAAGGCACATATGGAGAGTTAAAATATTTCATAAAACCGTTCACAAGGCTTGAAATCTCTTCAACCTTTCTAAACAGTCACATAAAAATTCTGCAAAAAATTTCAGTTTTTGAGTTTCGATCGGTCAAGAGTTCCTTTTGATCAATTGAGTGCTCTTTTCGATCGATCAAATAGGAATCGAATAGCGATCGAATCATCTAGAGACTTCAAGATTATTTTCTCCATCATTTCGATCGATCGAGCCAAAGTGTCGACTGATCGAAAATGCTGAATTTCGAATTTTCACTTAGAAAATTCCAGAACTTGAATTTTCACTTTATGAAACCATATTCTCCAAACTCAAACATCATTATTAGAACCTATTCTTGTATATTGTTGACACCCCATTTTGCAACTCGCATTTAACCTCACATGGAGGGTAAAAGGGTAATTTCGCATTGAAAATACGCATCTTAATTCTAGTCACTAGATCCTTAATCTCATTTCACCAAAATGATCTTGATGTTGTAACAATCAAATCGACTGGTCATAAGCCCTAATCGGACCATCAGATTAAAAGTTATCATCAAATCAAGTTTTAATGGCCGAAATGCACTATCACAAATTGAGTCCGACTATATGTGATTATGAACAATTGATTCCAATTGGTTATAATTATAATCAATTTGAGATTAATGATGTGTCATAATTTGATTGGTTAGGACTACATTTTATGGTAATGTTGCATACACCTAATTAATTAGATAGTTAAACATTAATTATTCAATGAGTAATTTGTACAGTTATCTTTTAATTAGGGTAAATTTGGAACTAATTAAGTCTGAAATGGGAGTGATTGGAGCCTATTAATGTTAATTGGGAGCTAATTTGGGACCTATTAATGTTAATTGTGCTGAAATTGTTTTCTAACAAATGACCTCTGCTCACCATTTCATTGATATTTCTCAGAATATTTTGAATCTGTGAATGAGGTTAATTTTTCCAGAAACTAGACATCCGGGGCTTCAATTTGAGCACAAGAACGAGATAATTCCGATCAGAATTGAGTAAGATATGATTTTTTTTAAGTTGGCTCTACAGGCTGTTACAGTAGTTACGGGAAAACCGAATTTTGCTTGCTCCTCACTCCCACCAATTTCTACATTTAATGCACCAGATTTTCCCTAAGGCTAAAATGAGGTCTAGGTTCATGATTCTTTATCAACCCTCATTAAATGGTATTCCATTCATATTTCCTCCACCGCTACTATATAATATCCCCTCTCCTTCATTCCAAAGCACACAAAAACTCTCTCTTCTCCTCTCTTGAGTTTTAGTGAACTAGAATAGTCTTGTCATATCTTGGTCTTCCTGAGACTCAAGGTATTGAGTGAGACTCACTCTTTCTCTCCTAACTCTTCTTTTCCTCCACCCCTAGGACCTCTACCAAGAGTCTCCTCCTCTACCATATAGATCTTACATAAAGGTATAATCACTTTCCCTAACTTGTTTTTTGTGTTGTCATGATGAGAATTTAGGATTTAAAGTATGATAGTAACTATTTAAATTCTCTTGAATATGTTTGAATGTTCTTAAATATTCTTATGTGTTCTTCATATGTTCTTGGTTGTTCGTCACATGTTCATGCATAACACTAGTTTCGATCTTAAATCCACATAAAAAACATGAAAAAGATGTTTGTTTAATAATTCTTTTAAATTCTTGAATCTAGGGTATTACCATCCACACACATTCACTAGAATTTATCTTTCAATCCAAATGAAATGCTTAATAAATTGAATTAGGGTTTATCACATGCATACACTTTAAATTTAACATGCAAATTGATTGATAACATATTGGATGATATGATATGAATGTTGGCCACCATAGTCTAGAAAACCGGTTTCACCGGATAAGGTGGGTGCCTAACACCTTCCCACCTTATAACATAGCCTCCGAACTTAGATCAAGGGTTAGTAGAGCAAATGCTTATCCATGTAATTTTCGATTTTTAGATTGTAACTAGGAAATAAAATCATGTACTTTATCTTAGATTGTATCTAGGACCAAAGCCATATAATTTCCTATGATCAATGTAAATTCAACTGAAAATTAATAAAATGAGAAAATTTTCAATTTTGGTTTTTTTATTTATTCCAATAATTAAATAAGTGGCGACTCCATTGTAAAATTCTTAATCTAAAAGGGAAAATATAATTAGTCGAACCTCCATTTTGAGAGGCAATAACACAACTCCACCCATTCATGTGGGTTTGGCCCAACATCATAAAAACGGGACGGGGGCGCAGTCTCTCACATATATACCTATATATACAACAATCGTAATTAAGATGAAGATCTGTTTCACATGTAAAAACAAATATTAAACAGAAAGGTGTTGCATGTATTACTGGCAACCATCATTTCTTTAATATTTGTCTTCCCATGCATTTGTGATATATATTGAGATCCATTTCTTTAATATTTGATGCTTAAAGTGTACAATCGCAAACTCTTTCAAAAAAAAAAAAAAAAAAAGTGTACAATCGCAGGCTTCAAAGTTGAATTCTTGGCGTTTTAATTGTGCTACCAAACCCACAATCAAAGTTAAACAAAATCCCTATCATAATTAGAGCCTTTATGGCTTTTATGATAAGATTCAAATCATTAGAGAAATTGAGCCTCTCATTAGAGGACAACAAAAGTGCATTTGCATTGATGGTGGTGTTGGTAACACAAAGGACCATGCATTGTGGTTTTCATGTTGTGCATACGTGCTTCAAATTATAGCCATAAGAATCCACATGAGAATCTTCCAAGTTTCAATTACTACTATATTATGAAGTGTGAATGAAAAAGTACACGGGGAACCACATGATAATCTCCAATCTCCGTGATTTTTGTTTTGTTTTTGTTATAAAGCTATTCACATCACAAGTCAAACCTTTTTATCAATCAAAATAAAAACTTTACTATTCTGTTAAAGATGATATGTAGTGTTGCGTTGGCCTGTTGGATGGTAGTTATTTCCGGATGTCATATTTAATGTGTAATATTAAGAAGACAATTTCACTTTTCTTTTTTTTCTTTTGATGAAAATGAAGACAATTTCACTTAATTCTTTGGGTCCATCACAATCTCATAACTCACAAACCATTTAATTCTTATAAACATTTCTTGGATTAGTTATTAGTTATTTAACTTATATCAATGCTTCAGCCCCCATGGCTTTTTTTCTAATCAAGACATGCCAACACCGCTAATTTATTTGGAATTAATAAATGGATTTCAAACTTTTGAGATTATGAATCACACACCGCTTTGTTAAACCATTTATATTTAATAATGTTAGGACATATGTGGAACATGTTTAGAATATATGTCATTTAGAATTGGCTAATCCTTTGACAAAACACATTTTACTTGTAATTGGGTAGATTTAGGATGAGTTTAATACTTCAAGGAATAAGAGTTCAAGTTCAAGTATTGAACCCATGCAAATCTGTCCAAGAATCAAGTAAAGAAGTGCTGTGTTTTAAAACTCGACAGATGTATCTATTGAGATTTAAAAGGTGAAACTCGACAGATAAGCTCGACAGCTGTATTTATTGAGAATTACGAAAATCAATTTTTCAGATCTGATTTTACGCATATCCATGTATATTTGTATAGGGTTTCTTTTCTCACAACTCTAGACATATATAAGGATTATTTTAAAGGTCATCTCACTTGATGCAACTTGATGCAAAGGTTTTATGCAAGGATATTGTGACCAAAGACATATGCCCTAGTTCATCTTTCTTTTGAAGAAGTTGCTACGTTTGTACGCCGTAGGGTTTTGTAATTAAGGAGCTTCTTGATCTTCATCGTGTGGATGAACTGAATAACTTTGCAGCCAACATTCTTCTCAAGTTGGTGTGTTAGTCACATACTTGGATCCGTGCATTGATTGGTTTGTCAAGTACTAGGAGCCGTGCATTGAAAAGGAGAGATTGTCACTACATTACAAGTCCAATTGGGTATTGGGGTAAGGGTTCAACTGTAGGTTGATATAAGGTACTGAGATTCCTTTACTTGTGACCGCTTGTTTTGATAATAGTGAATTCTCAGGAGTGGTGACCTTAAATTCACCCGGTGGGGGTTTGCCTCGATGGTTTTTCCCATTCGTAAACAAATCACTCGTGTCAAATTTAATTTCTGTTGCATTTAGTTTATTTGGTGATTTGTTTGTTCTACCACACCTATTGCATGTAATTGAATCTAATTAATTAACTTAGCTAATTAATTGATTAATTTACCAAATGGGTCAATACATTCTTAGCCTATCTTGATATCAGAGCGGGCATACTCTGATTATGGTTAATCTTTGTTGTGTGATCCATTGACCCCTGTTGTCATGGATAGAGAATAATCTTTAATTATACCTCCTTTATTTTATGGCACTAACTATGCATACTGGAAAGTACGCATGAAAGTTTTCTTACAGTCATTAGATGAAAAAGTGTGGCAAGTTGTGGAGATAGGCTGGACCAAGCCAAAGGAAGCGCTGGCTAATTAGGATGATGCTAAGATCAAAGCGGCAAACTTCAACAGCAGGGTGTTGAATACTTTATTCAGTGCGGTCACAAATGAGGAATTCAAGAAGATATCCTCCACTGAAACTATAAAGGAAGCATGGACCATCCTCTAGACAACTTATGAAGAAACCAAGGCTGACAAGAATTCAAAGTTTCAAAGGCTTACCACAAGCTTTGAAGAGATTAAGATGGAGGAGGATGAGTCGTTCGATGAGTTCTATGCCAAGCTCAAGGACATAGTAAACTCTGCCTTTAATTTTGGGGAAACCATTCTTGAACTCAAGATTATTAGAAAGGTACTCAGATCTTTTCCAAAGAGATTCTATGCCAAGATCACCGCCATTGAAGAATCAAAGAACATTGATCAAATTCCTTTGATGACCAAAAAAAAAAAAATTCCTTTGACAGAGCAGGTTGGCAACTTATAGACCTATGAATTGGATTTGACTAGAATTGGGAAATCGAGCAAGAGCAAGAGCATGGCACTGAAGGCCAAAAGCAGTGACACCGATGAGTCTTCTGATGATGAAGATTCTAAGATGAAATCCTATATCACAAGGCAGTTCAAAAAGTTCATGAAGAATGCCAATGCAAAAGGATTCGAAAAAAACCGTAAGCAATCCAGTTCTTCACAATTCAAGAGCCAAGAAAGAGGGAAGAAGGATGCTAGGGATGGCAGTCAATACACTGTTCCCTCCGGACCAAAATGCTTTGGATGTCAAGGTTTCAGACATATGAAACAAGAATGTCCAACTTATCTCAAGACCATTGGGAAAAGCAAGGCCCTTGCTGCTACCTTGAGTGACACTAAGCTTGAGGATGATTTAGATGATAATGATGACAAGGGAATCTTGAATGCCTTCATTGCTACAGTTGATCCTATTGATAGGGGTTCAGAAATAGTAGATGATGAAGAGGACTTGGTGGATTCTAAGTTCAAGAAAATGGACGATCAAGATGATATTTATACAGCTTATGAAAAATTGTACAAGGTTTCTGAGAAGTATGAGAAACTATATAGGCTGGCCACCAAGAAGTTGAGTGATGTGGAACTTGATCGAGAAGAGCTTTCCACAAAGTTTGATGAAACTAATCAGACTATTAGAGCACTACGGTTTGAGAACAATTTCTTAGCTGAAAAGACTAAGAAGCTTGAAGTGAAGCTGTTTCAAGTTAGAGCTCAATTGAAGAGAACTTCTAATGCAAAGCTTGATGAGATGCTTAACTTTCAGAAATCTACTTCTGATCGAACCGGTTTGGGGTATGATTTCTCTTCCTCTAATATTGCTTCTTCTAGTACTACTGTATTTGTTTCACCTGCTAATAATGTTGAATCTGAAAATAATGATGTGGAAATTGTTTTAGCTAGTAAAAACATAAACAAGAGTAAATCTATCTTAGGAGCACCCCTTAAGCTTGATAAGAAAAGACTAAAAATCCTAGGGCTAAGAAAAGCAATAATCAAAAGTCTAAACAGAAGAATCAGCATCTCTGTCATTACTGTGGAGCTACTGGACATACTCAACCTAATTGCTATAAGTGGTTAGCCACTCAACAGAGCAACAGTATGATCTCATCCGGAAACCAGAATCAGTTTCCAACTTCTTTTGCTCCTCTTGGAGATCTTCTCAAAGCCCTCATGTTCCTTTCGAACTTGAACGGTTTCAATTCTTCCCCCTCACCACCGGATCAAGGGTTCACCAAACGAAAAGGTTCCTCCAAGCTGTGGAAGGAAAAAGGCTCTAAGTGATTTTTTCACTTTTTCTCTCTCCCTCTAATTTTTGGTTGCATTACTTGTGTGTTTTGCTTTCTTGTTTTTGAGTCAGTCTAGTTTTATTCTTTGCTTTGTTTAACATGTTTTTGTTTGTTTGTTTTTAGTTTTGCTTTCAATTTTGCTTTATTTTCGTTTTTCAAAAATTAAAAAAAATTTGAAAAATCAGAAAAATACAAAAATAGTATGTGTTTGTGTATATTGGTACTTGTGTACCTTGGATGGCCATTGAAACAAAGTTTTCTAAACTTTGTATCTCTTGTAGCTTAGATGAGCATCTCTATGCACAACTGAACAAGTGAGTTTTGTGGCTCGTGTTTGTGATGAGTAAGATTAGGTAATCTCTTGTACTTAACACTCATATCACTCTTTTTAACCGGAATGACTAAAAAATCCTAAAAGAAAGGCATAAATAACCATCTCACCACTGTTGCCTGCCAATCATGAAATGACATCTATATGATTCGGCATAGCAAAAATATAATATCAAATGCTTAACATAATTGGGTATTTCTTTTCTCTATCTTATATGTCTATGCATGATATGCTTAACAAAAGAAAAATATGCAAAGAAAAATAAAAGCAAAAAGAATCAAAATGCTTTATATATGATTGCAAGCGTGTCTTCTAGGAGATGTGGGAGTTATAGGATGTACCTCAAAGGTGATAGTCCCCATCAAGCAGTTATGATTGTGTGTGAGTTAAATTGATTTTCTCATATCTCAAATTGTCATAACATGTAGATACTTATGCAATCATGCGATGTTTTCACACACAATACGCAAAAATCTTTGCTACTTTTGATACATGTACAGGTACAATGTGATTTGGCCATCACAAGAAATACATGTGTTAATGTATGCTCACTAAACTGTCTTAACTTGTTTTTGAAATATAAAATTGGTTAAACTTGTCTAGTGTGTGTGTGTGTTTTGAATCTAAATGTTTGACATTTTTTTGTTGAAAGATGTTTTTGAGAGCTTAAAATATTGTTTGGATCTTTGGTTAAGTAGCTTGCTAATTACATTCATATCTGCGTTTTTCTCTTCTTTGAAAAACTGTTTTTGCACATCTCGACAGCTTCTCGACAGCTCTCGACAGTTATCTATCCATTGAGATCTTTGATCTTCCTTTCTCGACAGAAGTTAACGCAATCTCGATCCATCGAAACTTTCTTGACTTTGTCTCGATAGCTGCTCAACAGATTCTCAATCCATCAAGAAAGTTTCTATCTGTTCGATAGATGCTCGATAGCTGTTCAATCCATCGAGGTTCTTTGGCCGTCAACAGATTCTCGACAGCACCTTGACAGATTTATCTGTTGAGAATTAGTGCTCGACAAATTCTCGATATCTTTCGATCCATCGAGCTTCGTGTTTCTATATATAGGTTCAGCACGAATTTCATTTCATTTCTCTCTGATTTCTCTTGATAGAAATCTCTTTTCTCTTTCTCAAACACTTCTCACTCAACCTCTTCACCTTCCCCGCTTGATCTTCGGCCCAAAGATTGGTTTCTTCCTCTGGTATGATCCTCTTTCTCTCATTCATCATGCATTTCATTCTTTCTGACCTAAGTTTTTGGGGGGTTTTTGAAAGTTTTTAGGGTTTTTCAAAATTGTTAAGGTTTTTGTAAAATTTTTGGGTGGGTTTTTATTTAAATGATACTTTTGCTCATGCATTGCAACACATTTGCATTTTCACCATATTTCATGCATTTAGATGTGTGTTTTATATGTTGAAATCTTGTGTACTGATAGGTTTGGATTGGGTTGAACTCATGATGCTTATATTGTTGCATGTCACATGTTCATGCATCTTTCATGCATACGTACCTTTTTTTCTTTCTTTTTATATTTATTATTGATTGGTACTCTTCTGTGTGTGTCTCTCTCTCTCTTTCTCTCAGATAGTCTGCGCATGGAACCCAAGCGCAAAACTACTTCATCCCGGAACCCTCTTCATTCTGGGGCATCTTCTTCCTCTAATTCTACTCCTCTTCACGTTCGGTTTCATGATGAGAAAGCCCGTCAGGATTTTTTGGAGAACTTTTCTCGACATGGCATTCATTCGAAACGCCAGGTCATTCTTTCTGACTTCTCTGATACTGATCTACCCACTGTCATTCACAGTAGGGGTTGGGAGTCCCTTTCTGATATCCTGGTCAGTTATCCCTCTGTGATCATACAGGAGTTTTACTCCAATATGCATGGATTTGATTCTTTCATACCTCGCTTTCTCACTTCTGTTCGAGGTATACGAATAGTAGTCACTCCGGAGCTTATCTCCGATGAGCTACATGTCCTGAGGGTATCACATCCTAATTACCCCAGCTGTCCTCGTCTGCAGACTGTGTCCAAAGACGAACTCATGTCTCTCTTTTGTGAGACACCTTCCTCTTGGGGTGACCGTCAAAACACCCCTTACTCGGGCTTTGCAAAAGGTTTGAGGTTCCTGAATATGGTGATGACATTTGTTTTACATCCCTTGTCTCACTATAATTCTATTACTGAGCCTCGTGCTTGTTTTTTTGTTATCCCTCCTTGAGGGGCTTACCATAGACTTTGCCTCTCATTTCATACTCTCCCTTATAGATTTATAAGGATACGGCGACCCGTGATAAGCTTATTTTTCCTTCTGCTATCACGAGGATCATTCGCCATGCGTCTGTCTCCTATCCTGAGTCTACTCACTTCTCTATCATAGGTGCCATCAGTGATGCGTCCTTTAGAAGGAGCGAGGCCCAGCTTCAACCGAAGCAGCCACGGACCGAGAAGGCGATTCCTCCAGCCTCTTCCGCTCCATCTACATCTGCTCCTTCTTCTTCCGAGGGTGGTGTGACCCTCGAGGCAGTCATGGCGCAGCTTCAGCGCATGGATGCTCGCCTTGACACTCTCAGTGATGAGTTGTGTCAAGTGAACACCCGTGTCAGTCGTATTGCACGACGATAGGCTCGCCTTGGTGGTTTCGTGGCATCTCCCTCTCCTTCTCCAGAGGCATCTAAGGACGAGGACAATGATGGTGACTCCGATGGTGATGATAATGATGAGAATAAGGATGCTAGCTCTTCCGGTGATGAGGAGATGACTGCTTGAATGACTTGCCCTTTGTTATTCGTAACAAAAAATGAGAGTAGTTTTGGGTATGAGAGTAGTCATGTTCTTAGGGGGAGAGTTAGTATAGGAGATTTTTGTTAGGGGGGTGTTTATCTTTTTGAGGGATGTAGTGAGGACTTTTTGTATATTTTCTTTTCTTTATCTTTTAGATACATTGTTTTTGTACATCGGTCTTGTGACCACTTAGTAATAGCAAACCTTGTATTTATTTGATAGATATATTTGATGAGGTTGTTATTACATTCTTTCACCTATCTCTTCATGTATTGTTTCTTTTCTCTATTTATGCACATGCTTCTTATTTATTGTATGCAATCTTTTATTTATGTTTCACACTAAGATGCCATGATGAGTTTTGTTTAAAGTGTTTCAGAAATACATGTTGTCAAAGTCTTTCATGCCATGAACTCTTTTCTTGCAAAGTTTTTCAAGAGTTTGTGTTAGGGTAGATTTTATTGTATTCAACAAGTGAATATGAGTTGAGTGATTTATGACTTCTCTCATATTTCATTTGTTTGTTGTGGTTTTGCCACGGATTGCCAAAGGGGGAGATTGTTAGGACATATATGAAACATGTTTAGAACATATGTCATTTAGAATTGGCTAATCCTTTGACAAAACGCACTTTACTTGTAATTGGGTAGATCTAAGATGTGTTTAATACTTCAAGAAACAAGAGTTCAAGTTCAAGTATTGAAACCATGCAAATCTGTCCAAGAATCAAGTGAAGAAGTGTTGTATTTTAAAACTCGACAGATAGCTCAACAGATGTATCTATCGAGATTTAAAAGGTGAAGCTCGACAGCTGTATCTATTGAGAATTATGAAAATCAGTTTTTCAGATCTGATTTCACGCATATCCATGTGTATTTGTATAGGGTTTCTTTTCTCACAACCCTAGACATATATAAAGATTATTTTAAGGGCCGTCTTACTTGATGCAAAGGTTTTATGCAAGCATATTGTGACCGGAGATATATGCCCTAGTTCATCTTTCTCTTGAAAAAGCTGCTGCGTTTGTACGCCGTAGAGTTTTGTAACCAAGGAGTTTCTTGATATTCATTGTGTGGATGAACTGAAAACCTTTGCAGCCAACATCCTTCTCAAGTTGGTGTGTTAGTCACGTACTTGGATCCGTGCATCGATTGGTTAGTCATATACTAGGAGCAGTGCATTGAAAAGGAGAGATTGTCACTACATTACAAGTCCAATTGGGTATTGGGGTAAATATTTAACTGTAGGTTGGTATAAGGTACTAGGATTCATTTACTTGTAACCACTTGTTTTGATAATAGTGGATTCTCGGGAGTAGTGACCATAAATTCACCCAGTGGGGTTTTGCCTCGGTAGTTTTCCCCATTCGTAAACAAATGACTCGTGTCAAATTTAATTTCCGCTGCATTTAGTTTATTTAGTGATTTGTTTGTGCAACCATGCCTATTGCATGTAATTGAATCTAATTAATTAACTTGGCTAATTAATTGATTAATTTACCAAAAGGGTCAATACATTTTTGCCTATCAAATAATTTTCTTATAATATGATTTGGTAAATGAATAAAATATTTATCAAGGGGGAGAGTTTCTTTTTGGAGAGAGTTTCAACCTATGGCGTCCACTCCTGATGATAGCTCTTTATCATTAGACCGAGACACCAATCGGTTTTTGGTGTAGGCGGGGATTGAACCCCAGATTACTTATTCAACCATTAGATACTTTACTATGGTATTCCTAAATTGCAATGCAAGTGTTATGGCATCTAGGTTTGCACGATTCCACCTCTGAAAAGCAGATAAATATCATTAAGTTCCAAAGTTTTGTGGTAGGAAGTTCTTCATGAAATATTATTTATAATATTGTATCTCTTAGTAGGTTTTAATTAGTTCATCCGGTAAAATCTATTGTCGTTAAATAATAAACCTGGATTTGAATTTTGCCTTTAAAAAAATTATTAGTATTTTTGTCTAATTATAAAGAACAATTATTATAGAGCAAACGTCCTGATCGATCGAATGCTCCCGATTCTTAAAAATATATATATATATATATATATATATATATATATATATACACACATCTCTCTCAGGAATGGGGAAATCATTTTTAAAAATCCAACTCATGTCCTATTCGTACAAAAAATTTACTAGCTGACATACAAACAAGTGTCCTCCATCTCCTAAAACAAAATATCTACTAGCATTATATTAAAATCTTCTTAATTTATTTCTGAAAAATGAATCATTTTCGTAAAAATTGAATTATTTGGGTATTTAACCCATTTCATATTATTGAAATTGCTAGTGTATTGGGCAACTAGTTACACTCTTTCAATTTTTGGTTGCTTTTTTTTTTTTTTTTAAATTGTTCATTTGATTTAAAAACTTACAATTTACACCATCAAGTATTATGGTAATGTCAATGTGACTTTTCAATGAATATTCCCTAAAATAATTCCATTAACCCACCCAAAAAAAACGTTAAAATGGAGAAAATAGAAAAACATTGTTTTTAACTACAAAAATGTGATGGACTATAATGAAATGGACACTTAATATCATTATAATCTTCAATGGGGTAGCTGAATTAGCACCTCCCATGCATAAAGTGCTTGGGGTTCTAGGGGAAAAGGGTTCAAGCTGTGGGATTAGCAGCATATTGTAATTATCTCTAAAAAAATTATTCGATAATGTAAATTATAAATTTTGAAAGTTTAGAAATGATTCCAAAACTTAAAAAACATACAATATACTTCCATTTTAAATTAAAGGGAATTTAATCCGCTCAAATTTAAATTACGTCCTACTTGCAAAAATTACCATGTGTACATAAGCCTAACTTAAAGAAAGAAAATAATAGAGACTTTTTTGTTAACAAATATTATAAAGGAACAAGCAATGGTGGCTTCAAGAATTTTTTTCAAGGTAGTCATTAAAAAACTTAAATTATACCAAATCTAATAAAAAGAGAACTTCATACATTGACAAAAAAAAAAAAAAAAAAAACACACACACACACACACACATAAAAGTTTTACAGTTTTCTTCTATGAGTTTTATTATTTTAAAATCATTGCATGATAGTTTTATTATCAATACTACAAGTTACATCTCGTTCAAAATTTTAGTTAAACATAATTTTTCTTGGCATTTTTTTGTTTGTTTGTAAAGGCCTAATATATTGTTAAGAGAGCCAAAGTTTAAGGACAAAGTTCGGCTCAAACTTAGTTGTAGCCGAAAACTACAACTCTCACTAAACAAATTAACATGACAACATATTTTGAAAATCTAACCATTGAATTATATATTTTTTATGTTTTTAAAACACATGTTAAATTTTATGCCAATTGATTAATGTTATTTAATATTTGATCATTAAACTTATTTTTATGTCTAATTTTATACTATAAAAACTCAAAATTTAAGCATTTGATTGATAATATAGCTATTGATTTTTGATCTTCTTGAAAGTTTGCAATGGTAATCCAATGGCAGATTCGTCAAAATTCACATCCAATAAAAAAATATTAAGTGGAGTTGTAGTTTTAATTTACAACCAAGTTTGTTGCTAAAATTTGTCCAAAATGTAATTATGTTGGGCCTAAAAAAAAAATTAGGGTAGTCACAAATTTTTTGAAACGTAAAAAAATTATAAAGTTTTTTAAATATTGTAGGGGCTCTTTGTGCTCTTGGGCAAAGGCCCTTTTTGCTGTGGGTTGGAGAGTTGGGTTTGGCCCACTATCCTAGCAGGACCTTGCTAAAGCACCAGTCTATGCACAAGACAAACATCCCAAAAGAAAGACAACAAATAACAATAAATGTATATTAGTGAATGCAAATATATATCCGTACACACACACACACATATATATTGGTATGTGTATTATGGCAAAAAGGTTAGTTAGAGAAAACAGTTAGCGTATTTAAAGCAGTAGAATGTAAATGATAGGCTTTCTGCAAGAAGTGAACTAAAGAGAACCTGAACCCCAAGTTGGACAACCTTATTGTTGGACTACGCTATTAAAGTTGTGCATTTTGGAGAATGGGTCTAGATAGCTACTTCTTGTTTTATTGGGATTACAAAGAGTGGGTTTGCTATGAGAAGGGGGGAGGGGGGGGGGGGGAAAGAATGTCCATTGATGCATGCTTTTTATGTTGTACTCACTCATTTTGCCTTTCTAAGTTTTTACTTCGCTCTTTCTTTTTTCTCTTTTATTTCCTTTTCAACTCCCTCTGTTTCTTGCCTGAGTCGTTTTTTTTTTTTTTTCACTTATGGCTATTGTTCCTATTTATCTCCTATGTAATTTCTCTCTTTTGCCCTTGTTACTTACCAATCATTTTTGCCTGCTGCAAACACCTCTTCAGAGCTGCTCACTATCCTACTGGCCGTTCGATCTCCTCTACACTTAGGCATGCCTAGTGTTTTCTCTCTCTTCCACTACCCATCCCACGACAAATTCTTATCCATTTGATTTTGTCGTAAGTTTTTCTCTCTCTTCTTGATGGGTAAAGCTTAGGGGTTCTTTCTACTTATCTCTCTAGCATTCATCAAGTGGTCTCAGCCATTTGCTACATATTTTGGGCAAAGATGCCTTCCTAGCAGAGTGCCTCCCAAAAGAGGCCTTGGCTAGATACCAGAAATAGGCCATTTTCCCCCCTTCACCAAACCACACCCTTTGCAAGTCCCTTGACCGTGGGCCCACCCCTCTTTGCATTGGTTGGGTACAAGTTTGTGGTCCTCCGGCCATAGCATGGTTGTCTTATTGCTTCTTGCCTTGTCTTCTTCCTTTCTCACACAAGTTCTACCGCTACTACTCAGTTTTGTCTTGTTTTGCTCTTTATTGAGGCTAAAGCCCCTCACTCGTGTTTGCCCCTTATGAGGAAAGATGTGGGCTTGTTGGGCTTCCCCCATCCCCCCTCCCCACATCTTACCTTTTCTTAAGCCTATGGGCTTTCCAACGTCTTATTATCTGTTGCTGATTTCTATTGGGCTTGCCCGTTGGGCCTTTTTCCTTCCCCTTCCTTCTTTGGGCCCTTTTAAGGCATGTTCCCTTTTCTCTTGAAGAGGGCCATCTCTTCGTGGCTGGCTCTTCCATACGACCCATGGGCTGATGTGTTCCACTCCTTACTCTTTATGGGTATGCCTTCTCTTTGGGCTTTCATAGCCTAAATGTTCCTGCCATTGTTTCCTAATCTTTTCCTTCTTTCCTTTAACTTGTTTCTAGGCTTTTCTGCCGTTGGGCCTCTTTTAACAAAAGTGGGTAACAAAAATAAAATAATAATAATAATAATAATAATAATTAATGATGCACGAAAATCAGTAGGCTAAATACACCGGGCTACAGCAATGGTTTGATTACCTGAAGAGAAAAAAAGACTATCAAGGGTGACCAGGGTGAACTGGCCAAGGACCCTCCGACAGTTAAGTTAGTTTTCTCTCTAGAACACAAAGATAGTAAGTAGGTAAATAATCGAACATACCTTGGGCCAATGGAGTTAAATCCCTTTTATAGAGAGTTTTTAGTGGGTCTACTTGTTCGGATCCACTACCATCATGGGAGATGTGTATGATTAGTGGAGAAAATGGAGTGGATTTCAGGGAATCCTCCTTACATTCTGGAATGATAGATCATGGTCCAATTGCTTGGTGTTTGTAGAAAAATCCTTTGAAATTTACTAAGTGTCATTTGGTCGTCCATGCCTTTGTGTGACATGGACGACTAGGTTATTTTGGACGGTCATGACGTTTGTGAACAGATCCTGTTCATTATCTGTGGTACTTTTTATTGGGCTCCCTTTCTCGTGGACTAGTTTGGACATGGTTTGGTCATGGACGACCATCATGGATGAATGGAGCTTGATTTAGCCCACCATCAGTTGCCCCCTTGTCTTTGTATCGTCTATACCACTATTGAAATCATTATTATTATTTTTATTTTACACGTGGCAATTTTTCACTCGTTGATGAGTTTTCCACATGGCGCTGTAGGGTAGCTTGGGATCTTCAAATGCTCGTTGACACTCATTGGTCCACTCAAATGCTTTCCTTAACACCTTGAAAAATGGTAAACACTTGTCAGTAGCTTTTGAGACAAACCTGTTAGGGGCAGTTACTCGTCCAGTTAGGCTCTGCACTTCTTTGACATTCTTTGGTGGCTCTATACTTAGTATTGCTTGGATTTTGTCAGGATTTGCTTTGATTCCCCCCTGTGAGACCATGAATCCAAGAAATTTTCCCGACGAAACTCCGAAGGCACATTTGTTCAGGTTCAGCTTCATGTTGTATCGTCTAAGCGTGTCAAAAGTCTCCTGAAGGTCGTCCAAGTGAAGTGCCTCCTTTGTGCTTTTGACCAACATGTCGTCCACACATACCTCCACGTTCCGCCCTATTTGAGGACGGAACATATGATTGACCAGCCTCTGGTAGGTCACCCCTGCATTTTTCAAACTAAAAGGTATCACTTTGTAGCAAAACAAACCTTGGCTGGTGATGAAAGATGTTTTCTCCTGATCTGCCTTGTCTATTTTGATCTAGTTGTACCTTGAGAACGCGTCCACGAATCTCAGTAGTTGGTGCCCCACTGTTGAATCTACCAACTGGTCAATACATGGCAAAGGATAGCTGTCTTTGGGTCATGCTCTGTTCAAATTGGTGAAGTCTACGCACATCCTCCAGTTGTCATTAGCCTTCTTAACCATCACTACATTTGCCAGCCTGTCCAGGTAGTAAACTTCCCAAACGAACTCTGCTGTAACTAGCTTCTAAACTTCTTCCTTAATGACATTATCTCGCTTTGGGGCGAACACTCTTTTCTTTTGGTGGACAGGCTTATAGGACAAGGATACATTTAAACAATGGGTAATAACACTTGGATCAATTCCGGACATGTCTTTATGACTCCAAGCAAAAACATTCGTGCCTGTCTTGAGGAATTGGACGAGATCTTGCTTCGTCTTCTCCCCCATGCTTGTTTCGATCCTAGTAAACTTCTCTGGGTTGGATTCGTCTAAGGAAACGTCTTCCAGTACTTCCACTGGCTCTGCAACTGTCCTTCTTTCCTCGATATTCATCGTCTGCATTTGCTCATCCATTGCTAACATGGCCAAATAGCACTCTCTGGCCGCCAGCTGGTCACATGTACTTCTCCTATTCCATACTCCGTCGAAAACTTAACGGATAGATAATAAGTAAACATTGCAGCTTTCCAGCTGTTTAGGGTTGGTCATCCTATGATGGCATTGTATGAGGACAAGCAATCAATGACGGGGAAATTTACTTCCTTGGTTATATGTCGTGGGTAAGAGTCAACTACAACTAGTAGGGAGATGGTGCCTAATGGTAGAATTTTCATTCCTCCAAATCCGATTAAAGGCACGTTCACTGGACGAAGCAATTCCTTACTTATCCTCATCTGCTAGAAGGCCGAATAGTAGAAGATATCTGCAGAACTCCCATTATCAACTAACACCCTTCTCGTCGTGAAATTTGCAATCGTCAAAGTGATAACAATTGCCTCTTCATGAGGATGATGCAATCTCCTTCCATCCTTGTCAGTGAAGGAAATGGTTGGTTCGTCTGCCCCTAGCACCCTTGGTGGACCACCAGTAAGTTGGACGTTCTGTACTACTCTTAGGTAGGTCTTCTTGGCTTTGGACGAACTTCCAATCAATGTTCCTCCCACAATAACTCTTATCTCTCCGAGTGGTGGACGTAGTGGTTCTTTTGCTTTGCCCTTCATTAGCAACCTTTCGTCCTTATGATCTCGTCCAAGGAAATTATTTAACTTTCCCTATTTTATAGGGCTTCAATTTTCTATTTCAAGTCGTAACATTCGTCTGTATCATGCCCATGGTCTCGGTGAAAACGACAGTATTTGCTCTTGTTCCGTTTGCTAGGATCTCCCTTTATTTTCTCCGACCACTTCAAGGATAAGTCGTCCTTGATTTGCATCAACACTTGGTCGAGTGAGGCATTCAAGGGTGTATAGTTTGAATTTCTTCCTGAAGACGACCCTACCTTCTTGCCGTCTGTCTCTCTTTTCTCCTGTCCTGACCTTCTTTGGACGAGGGCCTTGCTCTAGATGACGCGAATACTCAGCATCTGCTCATTCAACCTTTTTCTTCCGTTTAGCAATGATCGCGTCTTCTGCATTCATGAAGCTTTGGCTGAGTGAATCAACTCGTCCATCGTCTATGGATCTCAGTTATAGAGCTTGTGAATGAACAGATCAGAAGTGACTCCGTTATGAAAAGCTGCCAACAAGATTTTGTCGTCCATCTCATCTACCAATAAAGATTCTCTATTAAAACAACTGATAAAGGACTGCAAACTTCCATTCTTCCCTTACTCTATATTTAGTAGAATGGACGAAGAATGCTTGTGTCTTTGACCTCCGACGAAATTGTTGACGAATAGCTTACAAAACTCTTGGAAAGAGGTTATGGTATTTGGCGGTATCTTACCAAACCATACTCGGGCTGGGCCTTTGAGTGTGGTTGGGAAGGCTCTACACATTATCTCATCTGGAACGTGGCAATATGATCACATGAATCTCACGTTCCATCATACGAGTCTAGGGAAGGTATTTTGAACTTGGATGGTAAGGGGTGGCTGGTGATGGACGCAGTGAAAGGAGAATCAGTTCTGTGGACGAGATCATCCACGTGGTTGGTCCTTCTCATAGAGTCTCTCATCTCTTTTATGACCTTCTTCATCTGGTCCATTTCTTTCTCAAAATGTGGCACCCTTCGAGTGATGGTGCCTCTGGACTGATCTTCTCCTTCAACGCCGTTCTCCGCCCTTTCATTTTCTGAGTTTTGCCCAGGACCTTCTGTTTGCCATTGATGACATTGCTTGTGCCTGTTAACTTCTCGAGTTAACTCTTGGTTTTGATGCGTCAAGTCTACCATGGCAGCCACCATAGACTGTAGCTGTTGCTAAACGGACGGAAGTAGTGAAGCTGTCATTAATGGCGGTGTGTGGTTGAGGTGACTGGAAGCATTCCCACTCTCCTGTTGGTCTAGACTCATAACCATTGACCTAGTCCCCGACCATGCAGCCCTTTTTGTCTTAGAAAGCAAGGTGGTTAAAGCACAAAACTTTTCCTACAGACGGCGCCTACTGATGATGCACGAAAATCAGTAGGCTGAATGCTCGGGGCTACGGCAACGGTTTGGTAACCTGAAGAGAAAGAAAGACTTTCAAGGGTGACCGGGGTGAACTGACCAAGGACCCAATGACGGTTAAGTTAATTTTCTCTCTAGAACACAAGGATAGTGAGTAGGTGAATAATCGAACATACCTTGGGCCGATGGAGTTAGATCCATTTTATAGAGAGTTTTCAGTGGGTCTACTTGTTCAAATCCACTACCATCATGGGAGATGTGTGTGATTAGTGGAGAAAATGGAGCGGATTTCGGGGAATCCTTCTCATGTTTTGGAATGATAGATCGTGGTTTGATTGCTTAGTGTTTGTAGAAAAATCCTTTGAAATTTACTAAGTGTCATTTGGTCATCCATGCCTTTGTGTGACATGGACGACTAGGTTACTTTGGACGGTCATGACATTTGTAGACGGATCCTATTCATTATTCGTGGTACTTTTTATTAGACTCCCTTTCTCGTGGACTAGTCTGGACGTGATTTGGTCATGGACGACCATCGTGGACAAATGGAACTTGATTTAGATATTATTATTATTTTCTAGGTCAGGTGGTCCTATGACCACCTTGGCTTCAACGTGGAGCTGCCCCTAGGCACAAGTTAAAATGCATTTAATATTTTTTTAGAGAAATATTTAATATTTAATTAATACTTTTTACACTTTTAAGAAAATAAAGTTAAATTATGTACAAATATAATCTTATAACTCAATTGGTATCTTCAAATGCTCTGTCCTAGATATTTTAAAATTTCAAATCCGCTACCCAACTAGATAATATATATAACAAAAAATACAATTAATTAGTTTATTTATGCAACAAAAAATGTGAGTTGTAACTCATAATGTACATTTTTATTCCATCATATATATTTTTTTTGGAGAGATTCAAGATGTGACTATGGTGAACTGTAATGGGTCCTACACACCCCAAAAAGGCATTTACCTCTAACTCACCGGTGATCAGTGACGAATTGAGATCCGGTGCAATTGCTATATGCAACTACACCATGCAATTAGAGCATTAGCATTAGGTGTTGTTAAAAAATGCTATTTTAACACACCAAAAAGTTATTTTATCTATTTTAACACACTACTTTACAATACATCTTACATCACATCTTCAATTATTTTACCATTTTATTTAAATATTATTTCTTTATTCATTTTAATTATTATTTTATTCTTACTTTTTTGTTCCCAATGGTAAAAGAAGAGAGAGAAAGTTTGCATAAAAAAATGCACAAATATTTATAGAATATCTAATAGTACACTTCCATATTTAGAATATCACTTTGTTATTTGGCATTTGACGCACCTAATGAAGGTGATTTTTATGTTTGGTGTTGTGGGTTCCTCGAATGTACTGATTTATAGCCTTTGGCTTTTACACAGCATCCTTTAGAGTCCCACATCGAAAGAGTCTTCCCCCACTTTCTGCCTTATAAGCTGTGAAGCGAAGGAGTAGTCTTCCCCCACTTTCTGCCTTAATAACTGATGGTACACTACTCCTTCGCTTCACAGCTTATAAGGTAGAAAGTGGGGGAAGACCTTTTCGATGTGGGATTCCAAAAAATGCTGTATAAAAGTCAAAGGTTATAAATCAGTACATCCGAGGAACCCACAGGTGTGTTAAATGCTAAATATTTAGCATTTAACACACCTAATGCTGGTGCTCTTACTCCATTTCCTTCACAAATATTTTTACATTTTTAACTTTTCACTTTTTTCTTCTTTTTAATATTTTTTTATTTAATATATGACAAAGTTTAGCTACAACACTGAGGGTTACAACCTTACTCAATAAAATAAACATTATTATATATTTAGAAAATATAACCGTTAAATTACATATTTTTTATACTCTTAATACACATGTCAAATTTTGTATCGATTATATATTATTTACTATATGATCTGTAAGCTTATATTTTATGCATAATTTTAAACTACAAAAACTTGCAATTTAAATAATTTATTGATGACATAGTTCTTTAATTTTCTAGAAATTTTGCAAGTATGAAGGATATAAGAAGAAGATATAATTTAATAATAGATTTGTCAAAATTCACTTACAATAAAAATATATAACCAATTTTGTAACTAAACTTTGTTTTTTAATAAATTAATAACGCATAAACTATGACTGAGCCCGTGTCCACTCTTGGAGTCTGCTCCGCACCGACCTAAGCCCCATTCTTATTTCTAACGGCCGAATCTTCCGTTGTTGCTGTCAATTCCCTAAGCCCCTTAGGCTTTTGCTGATATCTTAGTCGACCCACGAAATTCTCTCTCAACCACGTGCTGTCGTTTTGTAACGTGGCCATCTTCCTATCCTAGCCTAGCTGCTAGCCTCGTTGTGTCCAGCAGTTTCAGCCAAAAATAATTTACTAAAAGAAATCATAATTTGCATTATTATTATTATTATTATGTCTCTTTTTTGGTATTCCATAGTTATTACTTGCTTTCTTATGGCCAGACAAAAAGATATAAATTAGCTTATTTTCAAAAAGAACACTCAAATATGAGAATTTAAGGGATGGAAAACCATAGGGTAGCAATGAAACAATCTCAAAACAGCAACTATATAGTCAAGGACTACATTCGAAATTCAAAATAGTTACTTATAGGTAATTGAGTCGATTCCTTGAGATTAGGGTACATGTTATTTAAATTTAAGGCTGTCGTAGGGTATAAACCAATATAATTGGACTTTAAAAAAAAATTCTTAACATAAGTTACAACATGTTTAGGTCATACCATGATGATGCAAGTGAATCCTAAAACAATGGCCAACAAAATTAATGCAATAAATTTCAAAATGAGTTATGGACATGATACAAGGCTAGAGATTTTCACAACATATACATTTTTTACCTCTCATTTTTTTTAACCTCTCAACGAAACAGATTGAACTATTACATGCCTACAAATTAGTGTATGAGAGTTTTTTTTTTTTTTTTTTAACAAACTGTATGAGAGTTTTGTAATGGCAATTTCATACTTTTTGTCACTCATTTGTAACTTTTGACTCGTCAATGGTGTTATAGCCTAATGGCATTGTTATGGATTTTTTTTTTTTTTTTTTTTTTACACTTTAATTGGACCATCTCGTCTTCTTTATACTTATTCACTGTTATTTATTTATCAAGGCATTGATTTCTCGTCAATCACCTTTAGTTCTTTAGGTCAAATGGTATTTCTAATGTTTCCAAAAAAAAAAAATTACACTCGCAATAAACCAAGCCTTGAGCTCTTTGATCTATCTCCAAACAAAAAAAAAATGAAAAAGAAAACTAAGCCTCAATTTAAGGAGGCGAGAGCTTTCAGGATATATATATATATATATATATATATATTTTTTTTGGAGAAACAAACACATACACACAAGGGAGAGGGAAATATGTTCTAACATAAAAGCATACCACAATTCCACTCAAAAACTATAGTAACTTTTCAGAGAGCTTTCAAGATATGGAGAATATGGGTCATGGTAGGTGCAAGGTTTTGTCTGTCATCGTTTATAGAAAATTAAAGAATAATTTAAGAGTACAATAAATGCACATTCCATTTTCTCACATGAAAACTGAAAAGTAGGTCTTAACGTTAATTTAATTAGTAAAACCTACCATATATACTATATAAGAAAAAAGAATAAACATTTATCGTACTCTCAAAATATTCTATAATTACCTTAAAATTCTTAATATTTTACCAATTTATTGCTCGAATCTATATATAACTATATATATAAGATTAAATTCTATAAGGATGGGGTGTAAAACTCATGTTTTACACCATTCAATAAGTGATTGTCACATCAGCATTTTACTTAAAATTCAGTACATCCTACCACACCTAATAACATCTCGATAGATTCCCAATTTGGTTGGATTTATATATGGGTATTAGAATTGATTGAGTGTGATTGTGTTTATTCTTAAATATGTGATAAGATGATGTGACATATTGGGATTAGAGGGGTAAAACATGGGTTTTACACCACGTCCTTATAGAATTTATTAGATTACTAAGGGTATGTTTGGTAACTGTTTTTTCCCTTATTTTATGTTTTCAAAAATGATTTTCTATTTTTGAGACTAAAAACTTGTTTGGCAACCCAAAATAGATAGAAAACAAAAACTGTTCTCAAAATTTAATTTGTGAAGGAAACTGGAAACATGCAAAGTGCTGTGCTGTTTTCAGTTTTTAATCTTCAAAAGTTAATGAAAACACGCATTTAATTTAATGAATCTGTCTCATTTAATGAGTTAGCATTAGAGTTCAAATCCTAGTAACAACATATTTTAGTATTTTCTTTTTTTTTTTTCTTCAAAAAATTATCTTTTTAATTTCAACTAACCAAACATGTTTTTGATTTCAAAAGTACAAGAATTTTTTTTTTCTTTATATTCCCAAAAACAAGTTTTTGAAAATATAAAACAAAAACTGTTACCAAACATAACCTAAGTATTTTAACACACACACAGGGAGAGGAAAAAATGTCTTAAAGAAACTCATAATTAAAGGGAATAACTTGGAGTAAACTCTTGAGAGGATTGAAAATGATTTTTTTTTTTAAATTAATTTTATTCATTCAACGAAAGATAAGAAATCAATTTTCACCAACCTAAATCTATTTCAAGTTCATTCAAACATGATTCTTAAAAAATAAATAAATTAATTAAATAAAATATTCATTCTTACATCTTGTTGTTGAGAAGTAAATTATTCAAAACTACTTTTTGAATCCATTCAAAATATTTGAACAAATTATTCACAAGAAGGCAAATGGGAGACAACTGAAAAATGACCAGACTATAAATCACTTCACCTCCATAACTTCAAGACCGTTGTTAAAAGAAAATAAAACTTTAATTACATTTTTCATTATGATTGAATCTATTCAATCGAACATGTAAGTTAGGAAGTAGCACTTTTACCTACCTCATGTTTACTCTGTTAGCAATTGTCAAAATTTTTGCACATCTAAATCTTGAGAAAAAGGTGAAACTTTATCCATCTAATGATTTATAATAATGACGTCTTGACTCCATTATGGCTTAGGAAAAATTGGACTTTACTTACAGGTGTGTCTTTCCTAATTATTAATTGCACCTTTATATTTAACGGTATAATTTAACATAGGGTCATGCTTAGCATTTCCCTTTAACATATATCAGACATGGAAAATTTTTAATGCTTTGAGTAGGTGCTCAAAGAAAGAAGTGCTCTTAGTGTATTGAGTAAGTGCTCAAAGAATAGGGCTAGCTAAGACAAGTGCTATCCAACCCAGACCCAAACCCAAACCCAACAAAATCGACCGACCAAAAGTCATTTGAATTGAAAACTGCTTGATTTGAGCAATGCGGAGGTCGACAGCGGGTGTAGAGCATCCAAATCGATCAACATCAATTTGAGTGGTAGTCTTTCCCTTCTGAAAAATCCTCTCCAATTGACCCATCAATCCTTGTTGTCGTTCACCCTTCTCCACCTTGTTGTCGTTCTTTAACATTAAGATCTTGCCAAATGCAACAAAGATTTCACGAAATTTATTGAGATCTCTATTTAGGTTTGATGAGATATCTACCAAATCTATTGAGATCTTTCCCAAATCTAACATACCATCGATAAGGAGGATGGCAATATCGATCAAACTGACCTTAAAAATTTGAAGGTAGATGGTGGGTTGGTAGACAATCTGACCGAACTCTAACCATAGCCATTCCTAGCCGAAACATATAAAGTGTCACTTTTTAACCAAATATTAGTATATTAGAATGGAGATCCTCCAATACTTTCACTAACTTCACTAATAGAGTTTTAAATTTTCTAATTATTAACTATTAAATGAGTTGTCTAAACTTTGAGCCGTCAACAATAATTTAAATAAGTTTCAAGATAGTACACATAAATGCTTGTTTTTATGTGGATGACTTGACCAAATTTGACCTATTTATTAACAATAAATTATTAATATTTTGAAAACTAACTTGAAAAATTATTATTTTTGAACAATCATCCATCTCCCAATTACATTCTTTCGATCCAAGAGCACTACAACTTATACCATTTCCTCAACAATCTTATACATGCAAATCCACAGAAACTAATACGCTGAATCAAACATCATCTTACTATTATAACCAGCAGGGACGGATTCGTTTGGATCAACTCAAAACTATAAACACCGAGAAATTATACAGCCCTCTGATGGACCACGTCACTTGTTCACCATTCCACTAAAAAACTCCCACTTGTTTAAAATTGCTAAGTCTGTAATTAGTTTCTATTTAAAAAAAAAATTTAACTCAACAATTTTAAACAAGTGGGAGTCTTTTAGTAGAATGGTGGACCACGTTACTTATTCACCATGAGGACCTTATAATTTCTCGTAAACACCCCCCACCTCCCTTTATTTTTATTTTAAGGATTCATATTTAAAATTTGAAGTTTATATTTCCAAAACTTGTAACTAACCCTCTCTCAAGAATAGGCTCGAAAAAATATAAATAGCCAACTAGCCCATAGTGTAGCCTCTCCTAAACACACCCCCTCCCCCCCCCCCCCCAAAAAAAAAGTTAATAATAACCTAAATATAACCTCGCTAAAAATAAAACCCTAAACTCAAGTGGTGTTACTGTATTGAAGGCAAAGATTACCTAAAAAGGTATTTCCAACTCATCAAATGACCTTTTGTATCTCAAGAACCTCAATGCTACCATTGTTATTGATTAGACAAGCGCCCTCATCTTCGTTCTTCTATGCACTATTGTGTGTGTGATTAATTTTAAGAAATTAAAAATTTTGAATTAATCATTATTAATATGATTCTATTTTCTTAATTACAAAATGTGTAAACTTTGGGATTGAAAAATGTATAATTTCGTTTTTAAAAATACAATATATTTTGATAGTTAATTTACTAATTTCAATTATAAGAATAAAATTAAAAAAAAAAAAAAAAGTGAAAGGCTAACTATGTTTGTATGTTTTTGGTTTAGTAACCCGAAATGGTCAAAATCCTTGATTAATGCCGTCAGCCCTGATCGTGGTGGTGGTCATAGCAGGGGCAAATAAAAGCCTTATTGATGGTCAAGTCGTAGGACAATCCTAAGGTGCTGTAGCCCAACCACTTGACAAAATAGGTGGCGATCTTAGTGGATGTTAAAAAGATGGTGGCAAACGACAACATTTGCTAAGGTTGGAAGCAATGAGGCTGAGGAAGGCCTAGACTCAAAAAGCAAGGGACTAAAGAGAAGGCCTACGATAGCGGAGAGAAAAACAATGGTGTAGAAAGGATATGAAGATGGGAGAGAGGAGGAGGAGGTGGGGATGGAGAGAATGTAGAAGGAAAAACTCTCCTTTATCGTCAAAAAGGAGTTTTGCACAAAGAGAGAGTTTGTAGGTGAATTGGCATTTAATTAGGGTGACAACAGAGTTGGAGGTAGAAATGATTTAGATTTTAAATTTATGGGTTAGTTTTTTTATTATGCAAAGAATCTCAATAGGCCACTCATCCAAATGAGCTCTAGGAGATTTGCCAAAAATGAACACACTAGCTCAAAGGGACACCAATATGATGCCAGTCAAGATTCCTCTAATGCTTAAGTTAGTACTCACAATATAGGAATATCAAGCACGAAGGTGTTCAAGAATTTCTCTCATACCTAGGTGTGGTAGTGTTTGGTACTTATATGGAGCCTTTAAGTTGAATGTAACACATATTTCACTCATGTCATGGGGATTATGCCTTTTTTGTATTTTGGACGAGATGAAAAATGGTTCATTTGGCGAAGTGTAATTTTTTTTGTCTAACTTTTTTTTAAAAAGCTCTAAAATCAGTTTTTTTTTTTTAATAACAAAAAACTAATTCTTAATTTTGTTAATCTTATATTTAGTAAATAAGCTACAAAAAATGGTGAGATATGAAATAGACACGCATATTACTTTTATTTTATTATTAATTTTTTCTTTTTTGTTGACTGTCAGAAACGCATATTACTAAAGATTGTAACTGCAAGAAATGTGGTCACATTTTATTGGGAAAATTACGCTTTACGACTTTAAATTATACCTTAAATTACACTTTGCACTTAAACTTTTTGAATGCACGTTTTGCATCTTAAATTATGATTTTTGTTACACTTTACACCTCGACATTAAGTTTTCCGTTAATTTGAATGGAAATCTAAAACTTAGGTTGCAAAGTGTAATCAAGATTATACATTAGAGTAATAAAGTGTAATTTCTTCTTTGTTTTTAAGGGATTGATAAAAGGGACAATTAGCTATTTTCACGTGGTGTCATACTTTTCCATCCAAGTTAATGGTAAACACATCGGAATGCAAAGTGTAACAAAGACCATAATTTAGGATGCAAAATATGTGTTCGAAAAGTTTAGAGTATAAAGTGTAATTTGGAATATAATTTAAGACGGTAAACCGTAATCCCTCGATTTTATTCGGTACCAAATCTGAAAAATCAAATTCCCTTTTCCTTTTCCAACTTTAGGCAGAAGCTTCCTAAATTAAAAAGAGAGTACATCGTGTGTCTCAGACAAACTTCGTCTTTACGTTCGTCTTTTTCTCTCACACACCAAAAAAAAAAAAAGTGAAGCTATTTATTTCCCTCTCTTCTCGTGGCGCTTCAAAAAGCATAAAACCAGAATGCCCAACATGCACTGCCACCAATACCACTAGACTCTAGACCCCAACTCTCTATTTTTCTCTAATGGATTCCACACCTTCTCAGAAGAATCTTCTCAGGCTACGATGCTCAGTCCAAAACTACGACTGGGGTCTAAAGGGTCACGACTCTCGGGTCGCTCGGCTCTATGCCCGGAACTCGGGGTCCGAGACCCGACCCGACAGCCCATACGCAGAGTTATGGATGGGCACCCACGAGTCTGGACCCTCGTTTGTGGTCCAGGCCCCACGCGCTTCCAATGGCGTGTCGGTTGACGTTGACGATGATGTCGGTGTGAGCTTGAAGAAGTGGATTTTGGAGAATCCTAATGTGCTTGGTGATAAGGTCTTACACAACTGGGGTTGTGATCTTCCTTTCTTATTTAAGGTACAATATACTAATTCTGCTCAATGTTTTTCCCACTATGTGTCTGTGTGTATGAATTTGAATTTGAATTTCTTTTTTGGGTACTATTTTGCTTTGTGTTAGTACGTTTCTGGTGGCATTTTTGGACTTGATTAGACTGGAATTTGAGATTTCTATGTTAAGTATTTGATGGGTTTAGTGTGAATTTTTTTATTAAAAATATTCTTATGTGGAGAGTACAACTGATGTTCCTGCATGTTGATATATGAGCCTGTTTTTGTAATTTTTTTTTTTTTTTTTTTTTTGTAAAATTTTTCTTTGTACTAGTAAATTTCTGGTTTGAGTTTTTGGTTTGATTTAACTAAAATTTGATTATTCAATGTTCAATATTTATTGGGTTTTGTGTGAATTTTTTAAGTTATGGATATATGCGTTTGGGTGTGTAAAGTTATGTTTTTGTAAAATTTTGCTTTGTTGTAGTCTATTTTCTGGTTGAGTTTTTGGGTTTGATTTGACTGGAATTTGAGTCTTAAATGTTCAATATTTTATGGGTTTTTCGTGAATTTTATATTATGGATATATGTGTTTGGGTGGGTAAATTTACGTTTTTATGTACATTTTTTGCTTTGTTGTAGTAAAATTCTGGTTGAGTTTTTGGGTTTGATTTGACTGGAATTTAAGATTTCTATGTTAAATATTTCACGGGTTTAGTGTGATTTTTTGTTCTTTTGTGAAAGGTCCCACATATGGATGCATGTGTTTGTGTGTAAATTTATGTTTTTTTATACAATTTTGTCTTTGTTGCTGTAAGCTTATGGTTGGGTTTTTGGGTTTGATTTAACAGGAATTTGAGTTTTCTTTGTTAAATATTGATGGGTTTTGTGTGCAATCTTTTATTTTTTGGTTTTGAAGGGTTTTGTGGGATTTTGACTCTTTAGTGGGAAATAGGTACTTTCTGTGGCAAAAGCTTTGTCAATACAGGCTCATCCCAATAAGGAGTTGGCAAGGGCATTGCATAACGCACGACCAGATGTGTATAAGGACGACAATCACAAGCCTGAGATGGCTTTGGCAATAACAGAGTTTGAGGCCCTTTGCGGGTTTATCAGTCTTGAGGTATTATGAGATCCGAGGTAGCTTTGTATATGTGAAGCTTTTACTTGATATTTCTTTGTTGACTGGTATTGTGGATCCAGGCTCAAATTTGAGTTTTGTGGATGATCTGATATAGGTGTGATAAGTGAATGGGTTGCTTAGAATTGCTTGTTTGTTAAACAGTTTAGATGATGAAAGCAATCTGTGAAATTGTCGCTGCATTCAAAATGGATAAGAATGTACCTTTATTATTGATTAAAATTCTGATTGGCACCCAGTTTTATTATATAATTCATTCTTACCTTCATGTTTGTGCACATTTAATTAATTTTACCTCTACCTATTAGATGATTAACTCATAACTATTGTGATGCCCATTTAATTCCTGAATTAAAAGTTTATCAACTGGCTGAACCTTTATTCACACTACCATGACAAAGTTAGTAAATTTCTTTGTTGAGATTAATGGAGAATAATTAACTTCTTTGTAGTTCCCTTGGGTTCTTCTCATGACACTTCAGCTCACAAGATGAATCCCTAATCCCTAACCATCAGCCAGCTTTGCTCTGATTATCTCAGTTATATACAAAAGTTGGACTTCCTAGTAGTTTTTGGTCGGGAGACAAATAAAAGGAAATAAAAAATTAGTCTTCCCCTCCTTGCTGAAAACTGGATTCTGCTGCCTGAGGATTGTTAGTCATGTGTGTGTGTGTGTGTTTGTGTTTTGTTAACTATCAAGGTATGTGCAGCAGCTTTGATGGAGTTTTATTCATGAAAATTGTGAACAAACTGCTAATGAGCTCTAGCTTAAATAGCATTTCCTCCCACAATATTGCATGGAGGGTAAGGTCATGAATGTAAAACCCATTGGGTGTGTGGTAACTTACTAATAATAATAACAATAATAAAACTAAAACTGGAAACAAACTAGACTTTTTTAAAGGCATCCCTTTTCTCATAAATTGAGCATGGGCAGGAGAAATGGGGTAATATTTCCCTCTCTTTGCTGCCAGGTTCACAGTTTTTTTCTTCCTTTAGAAGTACTGTTTTGAGGTTCACCGGATGTTTATATTATGGATATGAAGTGTACAAGGTGACTGGTGTGGTAGAACATTTGATAATTGTAGTGGCCGAGCTAAGCTTTCTTGTATTCAGTGCATGCTCACATGATTTGTTAATTCAGTATCATTTACTTGGAGCAACTTGCTATTTTCTTACCAGGAGCTTAAGGGTGTGCTTTGTTATGTTCCTGAGATTGTAGATATGGTTGGTAGTGCATATGCAAACCAAATCTTGCATATTAATGAGCAGGATGGGGAGGAAAAAGTAAAATCTATTTTGCGGTCAATTTTCACCAAGCTCATGTTGGCTAGCAAAGAGATGATAATGAAAGTGTTATCCAACATAAAAAGTCGTCTGCAAATTGAAAGTCAGGTCAGTTGCAATTAATGTTTTCCTTTTTGTGTTTGTAGTTCTATAAGTAAGATTGTTCTTGTAGAGCTTTATGCTCTTATTTGTAGGATGATTTGTTTGTTATATTTAGCCTTTGAGAAGTTGCTGCTTCCTACTACATAATGGCCACTGTGTAATAAAACTTCTGTCATGTTCAATTGTTAGAACCCAGATTTGATTAAATGTGAAATTCTGGAGCGCACGCACACACGCGCATATATATATATATATATATTGATCAAGAGAGAGAGAGAGGATTAAGCTGTGCCAATTTAAATTGAGCAATATATGCACTGCTCAATTACTGCTTATTGTATATGCATTTTTATGAACCCACAGTTGGATCAACTACACCCTATGTATCCCTTATGTGTGCTAAATTGCCAATTATTAAAATCAATTTGTTGTTAGTAGCTCTCGGATCCTTAAAATTACACTAATTTATGTAAATAAACTTAAATTTTCATCTCTATATGTGATGGCATTTGGTCACTGATTAACTTGGTATTGAGCATGACAGGCACAAGGACAATTTAAAAAAAAAAAATGTTCCTGCTTTTGTTTTTCCTCATATTTTTTATGATTGATAAGACCTTTTTTTCCCTCTTGCGTCAGGTGAGGAAATTAACAGGTAAGGAGCTACTGGTGTTGCGGTTGGAAAAGCAATATCCAGCTGATGTTGGTGTCATATCAGCATTCTTTTTTAATTATGTGAAGCTTAATCCTGGTGAAGCATTGTATCTTGGGGCAGATGAACCTCATGCATATGTATCTGGTGAGTGCATTGAATGCATGGCGACTTCAGACAATGTTGTACGGGCTGGCCTTACTCCCAAGCACCGTGATGTCAAAACTCTTTGTTCCATGCTCACATACAAACAGGTAATGAATGTTCTCAGGTATTAATCCAGTTTTTGTTGGATTTTTTGTTTGCTTTGAAAGAAATACGTCTTTCCTTTGGCAACATTGTAGTCATGGAGTTCATCTAGCCACTTCCACTAGTAATTTGAGATCTGTATTGTTAACCTCCAAGTGGGGTCTTTTATGGGTTCCATGTGTTTATTTCAGCCAAAAGTTTGGTTGTTGCATAGCATGAAACCAATAAATGGTCTGACAGACCTGACAGTGGATAAACTTCTCACATGCTGTCACACACACACACATATATATTGGTCCCCATTTTAGACTGAGTTTAATGATTGTGCTTCACTGTTGGTGCAAGAAAAAATGATATTATTTTAATATTTTCTTAATAAATGATTTTTTTTTTTTTGGTTATTTTTATGGATTATCTTGGTGATGTTACTACATCAGACGCAAATTACAAATATATGAATATTGATATTTGTCTATGTTGCAGGGCTTTCCTGAAATCCTGCAAGGAGTTCCTCTGAATTCATATGTAAGAAGGTACCTGCCACCTTTTGATGAATTTGAGGTGGATCGATGTATTCTTCCCCGTGGGGCATCAACAGTTTTTCCAGCAGTTTTAGGCCCTTCCATTTTCCTTGTCATGGCTGGGGAGGGAATTATGCATGCGGGATCATTCAAAGACGAACTAGTTACTGAAGGAGATGTTCTTTTTGCACCTGCTAACACTGAGATTAACATTGAAAGTGAATCAGAATTACAGTTATATAGAGCTGGAGTAAATGATCGATTTTTTCAAGCCTCGTTATAATGCAAGAGCACCTTTTTTTAGCTTTAGGTGAAGTAAATAATTAAATTATTTTGCGCGTCTAATGCTCTGCACTGTTTATAAATGTGTATTGTGTAATGACACTTGCATTTTCATGCATGAGCAATAATATAGTTAAAAGGAATAATAGTAATAAGGATCATTATTTTGGTAGTAAGATGTGACAGGATTTCTTATTCTTCACCCAGTCCTGTTTCTGTGTTTTTGTCTAATCTTTTGTTTCCCAATGGAAAGTCTCAGCTAATTCCCACCCTAAAGTAAAAAGAAGGGGGATTGAAACATGTTCACATCTTTGCAATTTATATTTTGAATGGCTTATGAAATTTGTTTGGCTCGTCTTTTAGAGTATGTTGGGTAGAGGTAATTTACCACATTTGCAATTGGCTATATATATGTACATATATTAGTAACAAGTTATACAGGCGAAAGTTTCCATAATTTCATCCATATTTCGCTTTTTATGAGAGAAAGAAGTGTCATTTGAATTTAAACTCTCAACTTTTGGTTAAACTTTTTAAGTTTATCCCCTTGAAGAACTTAGGCTGGGGCTTTGAGAGTGTTGCTGATCCTTTTTTTTCCTTGGGCTTTAAGTAAACCCCTATATCTGCAAGCTACTAAGGCTTGGGTAATATAATTAGGCCATGCATTGGACAATAAGGCCCAATGCAGCAGAACAAAAAGGGGCCATAATAAGAAAAGATCAGTGGCTCCAAGTCTGACACCAACAGCCTAAGATGTACATGCAGACATGCACGCCTACCCAACAAACAAGAACCTAAATGAGGTGGCCCAAGCTTGCATTGGGTCCAACTCATTGAAATCTAACCTAGGGAGGTGCAGTTTGGTTGGAAGGGGAGTGAGATTTGAAGAAGGGGCTGTCCCTCACACACTTTAATTAATTTGTTTGTTGGGAAACACATTACGGAAAGAGGGACAAGAGTAAGACAGCCACAGTATACATAATACATGTCATGTCTTTGGGGAAAATGGGCTTTTGCCCTCTATTTTTAAAATATCCAGCAAATTATCTTTGTTATCAAACTATTTAATATCGTGTCTCTGTTTTGAAATTCTATTTTTAGAAAATCAAGTCTTTTACGTAACTCGATTTTTACATTTTCGAGTTATGTGTAATTTGTGCCACATTGGACCGAGCAGACGTGGCCTTTCTTGAATTAAAAAATCCAGCTAGAACTTGATTTTTAGAAAATCAATCATTTGAACTTCTGTTTTAACAACTTCTCAATTCAGTTAAGTTAAAGGTGTTCCCATCCCGCATCTACAGAATGCATTTGAGACAACAACCTGGCATACAAGTCTTGGCTTGTCTTGTTGACCCAAAGCTGGTGTTGGAACTGCTTCTAATCCTAGCTTTCCAACTGGAGTTTACTTTGGCAATGCGAGTGACTTTCCCCCTTTTTGGGATTTCGCAGTTTGCTTTGATTCCTCCAATTCCTTTGGTTTTCTAGCCTGCCTTATGTTGCTCGAAAATGGCTAAGCCTTTTTTGAGAGGCTTTCACCCTGAAAACTTAACTAGACCCCGTTCCCTCTATGTCCATTCAATCTTAATCTTGTTGCATGAATGCACTGTAAGACCGGGGATGCCCTCAATGATCCCTTCCTCTTCCATAAAGGCTTTCACCCGCACTAGCACTAGTATTCCATGGAGAATTTTTTTTTTTTTAATCATTACTCGCTATTAGGGCAAAATTTGCTGAATAGCATCCTTTTGGCAAAATATTAGCAAAATAGCATGCAGATGAAACAATTTAGTAAGTTTGACTGTTTTTGGAACTTGAGTTTGTTAAACTCGAGTTCCAACCCAAAATAAAGTTTCCCAAACTCGATTTCCTCTTTGGGTAGTCATCTGACCTGGATTAAAAAAAAAAAAAAAAACACGTGGAACTCAAGTCTAGAAAACTTGAGTTCCATGTGTATAATTTTTACCCGCTAGGAACCCAAGTCTAGAAAGCTCGAGTTACATTTTAATGGAACTCGAGTTTGATAGATTCGAGTTCCAATTAAATATTTTCCAACCACCCCATCTGTCTCTCAGCTTTCCTTAACTCACAAATTATACACAGAGACCACAACTTTCCCACCTCTCTCCTATGCCATTTCCCAACTCTCAAACGCAACTTTCATTCTCTCCCACGTCCAAACTCTCTTTTTTTACTTCAAAGCAAACTTTCATTGATCTCTACAAAGTTAAAAGCTTCATTCTTCTTCAATTTGTAGGTAAATATCTAAACCTTTTTCAAAATATTTTTTGTTATACCTAGTTAATTAAGTTTTCATTTGGTAGATATATAAATAAATATTTATTTATTTATTTATATTTATATATATACACATACCACTTTTATAGTGTTTATGAGTAATTAGTTCTTTGTAATGTGTGTGTGTGTGTGTGTGTGTGTTTTTTTTTTTATGTATTTGTAATTGGTTGTTCTTTGTTCTTTGTAATGGGTTGTTTTTGCAATGTGTAATGATTTTTTCTATGAAATGGGTTGTTATTTGTAATGTGTATGATGTGTAATGAGTTTATCTATGAAATGGGTTGTTATTTGTAATGTGTATGAGTAACATGTTATTATTTGCAATGTGTTGTTATTTGTAAGGTGTAACAGTTTTTAATTTTTAAAGGTTAGTGACCATATAAAAATTTGCTTGAGAAAAAAAATTCAAATATTTGTATTTGCTTGGAGATAATATTTTATAGTTCATATCGGATAAAAGTGTTATACCTGTCACTAACTTTTAGTAAACTCATTTGACTTTGAATAGGCTTGAAATGAGTTCAATTGATTTATATCTACATTATAGTGGGGAGCCCCGCAGTTATGTGATTCATGGAGTGACGTATGAAGAGCCTGGTAAAAGGTTAGAGATTATTCAGCTAAAAAAACGGCGGGAGATCAATTTGAAGAAGTTGAAAAAGAAAATTATGAAAGAGCTGGATTTGGACCGTCGGTTTCATGACATAAAAATTATATATCGTGCTCCTCTTGCAGTTTTCAATGACCGCATTGTCTTCACACCTATTGAAATAAAAGGAGACAAGCATGTTAAGATTATGTTTGACAGGATAAACTCTACGCCCCAGTTAAAAGCTGTTGAGTTGTATATAAGTGTGGAGCCTCGTACAGAAGTTGGCGGTGAATATGTGCAACAAACAATTTTGGAGGGTGGTGGAGGGGAAGAATTACAATCATTACATGCGGATGGTCATCCGACTCTTACCCCATGCACCACAGTTTGTGGATCTAGTTATCAACAAGAATGTAGTCAATCTCTAGAGGGGGAAGACGAAGGCGATGTTGATCATGGTAGAGATGAGTATGAAGAGATGATTGGAAGAGATGACTTCCACGAGTACGTTGATCACTATGAAAATGTTGACAATGTTCATAATGATGTTGTGGATGATCATGATGATGATGCTATAGAGTTTCATGATGATATAGGCAATCATATAGGTGTGCAACATGTTACAAATACAATCCCTACCTATGAAGCTCATGTCCCGTCATTCCATGCAAACACTTGGGATAATATAGTTGATCCTTCAAATGTTGAGATACCATTTTCATCAAGTTGGGTGCGGGGAATGAATTTTAGCAAAGAATTGATCTTCCCTAATAAAGAGGCGGTGAAGCAGGCATTAATAGTGTACTTTATGGACAATAACAAGAGTTATATAACCGAGTGGTCCAACCAGCAGAGATTGTGTGTGAAGTGCGTGAACGAGTCATGTGCATGGAAAGTCTGAGCATTTTCGCAATGGAAACTTAACGAACTATGGGCAATCACAGTATACAATGGGCCTCACAATTGTCCATTAGTTGGGGTGAACAAAGATGGTAGAATGATGGATTCGAATTTTCTTGCTCAAGAACTTCATAAATATGTACTTGAATATCACACTTGCAAAATAAAGGATCTCCAAAACATGATGAAGGAAAGACTTCAACACGAAATATCGTATTACAAGATATGGGATGCGAAACAAAAGGCCATTGCAAACATACATGGGAATTGGGAAGAGTCGTACCAAAAGTTGCAGAAGTTGTTGTTGGCATATAAGAACAGTGATCCGGGTACACAAGTGTCTTATTGGTCGATCAACGGGGACACACCAGGTACTATTATATTCAAGTATGTGTTTTGGGCTTTCGCTCCTTCCATTGCTGGATTCACACATTGTAGGCCAGTAATTAGTATTGATGAAACTCATCTTTATGGAAAATATAAAGGAAAGTTGTTGATTGCAATGGATATTGATGCTAACAATGAGATTTTTCCGCTTGCCTTTGTGGTTGTGGATGATGAGACGGAGGCTAGTTGGGGATGATTTTTATCTTGCCTGCGGACAGCGATACAATATGTAGTACCTGATTCCGGCATTTGCATAAAATCTGACCGACATAGAGCTATCATATCTTCCATTGCATAGTGGCCCCATGATTATGTATCAATATATCATCGATATTGCATTAGACATGTTGCTAGCAACTTCAACACTCAATTTAAAGACCCATTCTTAAAGTCTTTGTCCTTGAAAGCAGGATACGCTACTCAAGCTTGCAAACTTGATAAAATATTGGATTGCTTTCAGGAAGCTAAACTTAAAGTACATAGAAAAAGAAGCCGTACTCATATCTAATGAAGGAGGGTTTGGAGACGTGGACACTGTCACATGATCGTGGACGTCGTTATGGAGCAATGACTACCAATATGTCGGAGTGTTTCAATAGAGTTCTAAAAGGTGCACATGGACTACCAATATCTGCATTGGTTGACTACATTTGGTGCAAACTTGTTGCCTATTTCAATAATCGGCGCACTAAAATATTGGGTGATATTGCACATGGTTAAGAGTTCAGCAGTTATGCCATGGAGATCTATGAAGCAAATTATGAGAAAGGGAAAAGACATTATGTGAGGCCATTTCACCAGCAAAACGGTGTATTTCAAGTTTGCACAACCTATAATCCACACAGCTCTGAAGGGAGAGACCATAGTCATGAAGTAAGATTACAGGATAACACGTGTACTTGTGGCAAGTGGTAAATCTATAAGATCCCTTGTTCACAAGTAATTGCAGTTTGTATCAGGGAACATATCAATGCAATGGAGTATATTGATCCTTGTTATAGTTTACGAGAACAACTTGCTACTTATTCACATGATTTTTGTGTGCCCAAGGATAAGTCACTGTGGCGGGAGGTTGCCGGCCCAAAGTTGTACCCTGACCCCAATATGTTGTGAGAAAAAGGTCGACCTATGACAACAAGAATAAGGACTGAGATGGATTGGAGGGAGAGTCAACCCAAGCCAAAATGCGGAGTGTGTCATGAAGAGGGTCATAACCGTAGAAGATGTCCGAATGTGGTTCACGCATTAACAAGCAATCATGTTCCTAACTAGGTAAGCAAAGCATGCATTCAATTATCCTTTTAATTTTATGAATTTGTTTGATGGGATTCTGTGTTTTTTTTTTTTTTTTTTTGGTTGGCTTCCTTGCTTGCTTCGGTTTGATTGATGGAGATTGATTCGATTTGTGAAATTTCTCTTTTTGAAAAAAATGAGGTTGAATTACTTGGAGTCTATGTTGATTATCTGATACACTTTTGTTGGTACTATGGAGCTGGCCTTTTTGTGGCTTTACTTACCAAAGTCATTAGCATTTCCCTTCCCTATTAGCTAGTTGGTCACCAATGCTTGCTGTGCATCTATTTTTGAGTGGTTCAGTTTCTAAGTCTTTGGTCTTGTTATGTATTTGTTTCATGTGGTTAATAAGAATGTAGTCCAAGTGATATTTTAATTTTAGAGTATGTAGTCTCACAGATATGAGACTCTAATTTTAGCTGGCATTTAGCTTTTTTTTTTAATAAAAAAAAAAATCTATACTACTTTTATTTTAGATATAATAAATGAAGCACAAGTTATCACTTATCACTTTATTTTGGAGACAAATGCAAATGTTATAGTGGGTAAGGTTGTACCTATTATTTTGGAGCTACCTTATGCAGGTGAAAGGTATTATAATCATGTTATTCTTACTCCCTCTTTTTCTTATATTTTTTTCATTGCTCCTGTAATTAGAAAATGTGAAAAAGAACATGTAGTTAAACTAAATGATGCCATATTTATGTTGTATATGTGTTTTCATAATTTTTGTAGGCAAGCATTGGACAATTCATGTGAACATCTGGGAGAATATGCGATATTGAATGTGGAGGACCAAAGAGGGACCATCTTTAAGGATTTTGCAGTTCCTTTGAACTTTTTGGCATAATTAATTCCTTGCATCCTTAGTTTATTTTATCTCCATGTCAAAGTGTTGGTAACTTGCTAAATTTACATTTTTCTTGTAAACTTGATTAATTTCGACATCCAATGTTATTGAAGGTGGTCTGGATGAATTTTTGTTAAATGATCTGCCTTTTGGATATGAATTTTTGTTAAAGGTTCCTATTCAGTAAACCATACCCCAAAAAACTCACAAATCACTAATGGTGATATGGATAGTGGACCCATAATTCACAGACTCAACAAACTAATAGAACAAAGACATGTGACTTATGCCTAGACGGAAGGTCTTGGAAATTTTCTTATCCCAAATTTCCATCAATAGCTCTATCATATAACTCATTCAAGCTATAAGTGCCATTCCAAATACAATCCTCTGTTCAAGGCAAAACAAGAGTCAGTACATTACTAGTCACTGGGCACTAAGTTTGTATGCCGATGATTCCTTCCAATATGCAAGTAAAACAATGAGGTTGGAGAAATTTAATTGGAACTCAAGTTTTCTAGACTTGAGTTTCAAGCAGGTAAAAAAATCAATCAATTTTTAATGGAACTTGAGTTTCCTAGACTTGACTTTCAAGCAGGTGAAAATCTACAAGGAACTCGAGTTTTCTAGACTTGAGTTCCACGTTTTTTTTTTTTTTTTTTATAATCTAGGTCAAACGACTACCCAAGAGGAAATCGAGTTTGGGAAACTCGATTTTGGGTAGGAACTCGAGTTTCACAAACTTGAGTTCCAAAAACAGTCTAACTAACTAAATTGTTTCATCCGCACGCTATTTTGCTAATATTTTGCCAAAAAGATGCTATTCAACAAATTTTGCCCGCTATTAGTATTAGCTAGTTCTAGAAAGAAAAAAAAAAACATTAGAAACACCTGAACCTCCATTTCCTTTAGCCGCGTCGCCCCTTTCTTCCTCCTTCAGATGCGTGGGAACCGTGTGTTGAGTGTCGCCGTGAAATCCCTAAATCGAAACCAAAAGCCCCAAATCCAAACCAAAATCCCTAAATCCTAACCGGTGAAGCCTTAAACCGAAGAAGCCTTAGCCGGAGAAGGTAGATCGAAATCCAATTTGACATCCATAATCTCATCTGTGTTTCCTCTCACTGGAGAAGCGAAGGTATTGTTTTCTGCAATTTCAGTGGTTTGCTTCCAAACTTAATCTTTGATTTAATTAAATGTGGGAAGTTGTTAGGTCTAAACTTCTTTTGTCCTTAAAGTGTTGCCTTCAACGACATTGAAATGTATATTTTCAATGAATTTGCATTTTTGACTGCATGTATGCGTTCTCTTCGGTGATTAGTGTATCTGATTTATAATGAAAAATATACTATTTTCTTGCATAAACTTTCTACAGGTTTGCTTCCAAGTAAGGAATTTAATTTGAGGGTGCATGCTTTTATTTAACGAAGCAATAGTGTGATTACAAGGTGAATTGGCCATTAAGGAACCATAAGGAGGAAGACAAAATTGTAACAGCACCTATAAATGTCAAAGAAATAAAATTATAAAGATTCATATTTATAAAGAAAATTAGTTGTACCCAAAAAATAATAAGCTATTCATAACACACTAGAACAATTTAAAGTTTTTTACTAGGCATCGCAAAATTGATTCACGCTAACAACACAACCCAACTTTACAGTTGCACATGAAATACACAACATAAATCTTCATCGTCTCGCATAGGAATTACATCACATACACACAAGAAATCAAGATACGTCTCGCATACTTATTACAACACATTAGTTTTTATCGTACAATAACTGGTGAAGTCATAATAAAATAGCCTAGTAAAAGCCACTACCACAAGTCATACTTTTGCAATCATTTTCCTTTGTTGAGTTGTGTCAGTTCATCAACTTCATCATTCCCCATAACATGACCTACCACTTCATTGAGCATGTTAGCACTTAAGTTTGCAATCCTCCTTGCATGGTCACGCTACTCAATGGCAACATTTAACTGATATTTCAAAAAATTGTTTTTAACATTTCCATTGCAATAGCTGGTTACTTTGCTTTGAGATGTCCTCAATGGACTTGATGTGGACATGTTAGGAGATGTCCACGATGGGGAAGCACCATTTTGCACGTTCCTTCCATTGGGATGCAAAAACTTCATATATGCGGATTCTACATCCCTTCTATCTTTAAATGACTGATGTTTAGCGTTTGGAAATTTATGAACTTGTCTACTCGCTTTTGGCCAACTGTCATACACGCCAGGAATACGACCAACGAAAACAACGTAGTATTTTCCCTAAATTGAATAGCAAAACACCGTACTAAGTTAAAAGCGCATACAATGGGGCAGATCAAGTATGTAATAAAATAAATTTTTCTTTATATAGTCACATACCATTTCGCAGTCAGTTTATAATTGAAAATGAAGTCGTTATATGAACACACATTGCTAGACCACACCAACCTTGACATTGCTTCTACTAAACTCTGGGAACCATTTACATAAATTAAATTGTACAAGTTTCAATGGTTCAAGCACATGTAATTCACACAATGAACGTAAAAACATGTGAAAAATCACAATGGAAAGATAGGAGTTGCAATTAAATAAGCATTCAATTCAAAAACATCAAAGCAATGCCAGGGATTTAAGTTCAAAATTCACCAATATTTTCAAACGATATTTATACAGGCGTAAATGCACTTTTAGTCCCTACATTTTGACTTTTTTCCATTTTAGTCCCTACATTTTATTTTTACCACTTTTAGTCCCTAAACCAATTAACGCGGGACATTTAAGTTCTTGAAGCACCATTCCGTCACCAAACTAACGGGGAAACTGGACGTGGCTGACGTGGGCATTAAAATATTATTAAAAAAAATTATTTGGCATTTTTTAAATGCCAAAAAAAAAATTTAATTACTCAATTTTCTTTTCATTATTTGTGTTCTTCCCTATAATCAATCTCCAACAAAAAACAAACCCTAAACCCAAATCCTAACCAAACCCCAAACCCATATCCCCAGTAAAGCAAACCTTAGCCTTCAAACCCATAAATTTTCTTGGCAAACAAACACAAAAAAAACTCACTAGAAAAAAAAACCCCAAATCACCACCACCGAATCAAAGAACATGAAGATCAAACCCAAGAAAAAGAATAGAAACCCAGCAACCAGCAAAGCACCACTACCAAATCAAATCATCCGCTACCGCATCAACGAAACCACTCCCAGACCAAACCATCCAAAGAATAGAAACCAAGCAAAGCACCCAACTCATCCACTCCTAAACCAAACCATAATCAAAGAGACTGAGATCGAGTGCAATGGGTTTGAGATAGAAAGAGGCTGAGATCGACTTGATCTGGGTTAGAGAGATGCTGTGATCGGTTGGTACCTGGTGATCTTATTGGACGGCTGAGAATGCAAACACAGAGACACACACACAATGAGTAAATGTAAACAAACCCAACAATACATTTTTCACCTGAGAGAGAGAAAAAGTTGGTACCTAGTGAGAGCGAGCGCCAAAAACGGGAAGTGGAGAGGCCATGACCTGAGCGAGGCATTGAACGGCGGCTTTGGCAGCGAGGTTTTAAGTGCGCTTGATGGTGGAGAAGGCGGTGAGAAAAATCTGGGTTTGGGTTTTTTTTTTTTGTAAGCCATTGATTGTCTTTGTGTCGTGTATCAAAGCCATCAATTAACTTCTTTTTCTTGTTCTGTTTTGTCAATGAAACTAGTACAGAGAAATGAAACACTTGTGGAGTAGCAATAATTTATAATTTGTTCAATGAAGTTAGTACAGACTATAGAGGAGCTTGACTAATATGTGGTCTCACACTCTCCACAAAATAAAATAGCAATATCTCACTGGTGTGTTTCTCTCCATCTCTCACTCACACTCGCTCACAAAGTTTCTCAGTCTCTCTCTCTCTCTCTCTCTCTCTCTCTGTGCGTTTGAGATATTTTTAAAAAATTTGAAATTTTCACTTCATCAATTGACTCATTCTGAAGCACCGTGTTCCTGTATGGTGATAGAATTCTTATTTCAAAAGTAAAACATTTACAATGGGGAACAATGCAGCTCAGAGAATCCTAAAATTAAACCCATCTTACCACAAGGGTGGCCTAGCTTTAAGAACTTCAGAAAGGAGAAAAATGCATCCACAGGCAAATTGAGGAGGCTGCTGAAGCGCAACCTGTAGGTGTGTTTGTTATTATTATTTATTTTAACACTTAAGGGTAGGTGTCATGTCACTTCTTAGTTTGTAGGAAGGTAATGACTTTGGTGTTGTGTACATTGTAAATTCATATCAAATTAAGGTGTTGACTAAATTTTTGATGTAGGCTTTGACATCTTAAATTGTCCTATAAATTAGGTCGAAGATTGCAATTAATTTTATAATTCAATTTTAATCTTATTTTTTAAATCATAACACTTGTTTTCCTTATAAAGGAAATCAAATAATCTCACTCACTCACAAAAATTCTTGCCTAAGCTTAAGAATTATTACAAGACTTTTGCTTAGTACTCAAGAATTAAGGAACAGTAAATACTCTTGTACCTCAATTGGATGGTAATTCGTGGTGTTTCTACTTCTTCGTTTATTTTGAAGTCTTAAATGTAAAATATTTTACATGCAAAACATTTTCAGGTGTTTCGTATGACAAGTAAAATTTTTCAAGCAAACCACTAAAACTAGTGGCACAGACACCAGGCCCGTTGGTGCAAGAGGTTCGGTGACCGGACCGCCAGAACCATCAGCCAAAATGGTGGTTCTAGCGACTGCGCACTGTAGTGGTGTCTCTAGTGATTGGACGGCTAGCATTAGGGGCTAGAATGACAGCTAGCATCGGTGGCTGGAATGACAACTTCGATTATCGGACCTTTGGCATCTATTGTAGGAACAGTGTCTCTGGTGACCAAACCACCGACATTGCTCATTTGAACATCGGCTCCTGCATCGGACCCTTGGCACAAGTCGTTAGAGTGGCAGCTTTGGCATCGGTCGTTGAAGCGACAACTCTGGCCACCGGACCCCTAGCACCAACTGTTAAATTGGCGACTCCTAGCCACTGGACTATTGGCACTGATCATTAGAGTGACGATTTTGGCCAATACTACACCGCTAACACTCAAAATGGAGGCTTCAATCACTGGCTGCCCACGCACTAGACCAGTTCCAAATAAGGTGAGGGAAAGCTATTTTTGAAAATATTTTATTAAAATTTAAAGGTAAAATGTTTTACAACTTTTTATAAATGATTTTACGGCCAACAGAAAATATTTTACAAGTTTGATCACATTACATGTAAATAAATACCTGAAAATTGAAAAATATTTTATTTCAAAACATACGAAGTGTAAAATACACAAAGTTCAAATTTCTCAACTAATATAATTATCGAATTAAAGAAAAAAAAAAGAATTATTGCCAAAAATTAGAAGTCAAGTATATAAATACAAAAGTAACTAAAAAAAAAAAAAGTATATAAATACAAAAAACCTATCAACCAATCCCAGGCATGGTTGAACTAAAGATTCAACCGTGATTGACTTTGTCTTGTATAAATGCGAAGCGCTAGAAGTTAAAACTGGAATGAAAGAAAAAAAATGAAAGGTCGAATAAGACGCCGAAGCGGGTAGAGCTTGGCAAATGCATGAGATTCTGAGAACGAAACTCGCAGCCAGGCGCCAGCACTCCAGCTTTGACTTCAGCCTCCCAAACCCACTTTCACACTTTCCTTCACCTACCACCCCACAAAAATCATTACTCTCTCTAACACAAAAAACATTAAAAAAAGAAAAGAAGAAAAAGACTCTTGCAACTTACAATGTAGTCAAAAAGGGCCGTGTTAACCGTGGCTTCAACTCACGATTTCAGTTCATACGCAAAATATGGTGTGTAACAAACAGAATTTACCATTTGATTAACATCCGTTGAAGACATCACTGTTTTGAGTATTGACTAGTCACCCTCCAACTCCAACTCCAACTCCAATTCTTTATTCATTCAATTAATAAACCAAACAACAACAACAAAGACTTATTCATTTCTCTTGGTCTTACTTCTTACCTGCATTACCTATATAAAAAAAAAACTACAAGTCCGTGATTTTGAGGAGCGGTTTTTGATTTGAATGATCAAAGAAGAAAAATGAGCAGTAGCAAGAATAAGAAGATGGAAGCGCAGAAGGCGGCGGTGAAGGCGGCGATTGAGTCGGTTGGGTTGGGCTACGATTTGGCGGAGGATTTGAAACTCAAGTACTGTAAGAGGAGCTCGAGGTTGATCGTGATTGACGATGATCAGGTTCGTGACTTGGTGGTCCCGGCTGGAATTGCAGTTCGAAATGTTCCTAAGTCTATCAAGTGTGATAAAGGCGAGCGTCTTAGGTTTGCTTCTGATGTTCTCTCTTTTCAACAGGTAACCTCTTCCTCGTACTATTACACAACTTGTTTCTTTGGTTTTTTTTTTTTTTTTTTTTGTGTTTCCTTAAATTTAGTGTGTTTGTTACCTAGGAATTTAATTGTCGAGAATTACTATTTCTATGAACATCTCAATTCTCATGAAATGCAAAAATTCTGCATTTTAAGTGATAAATTTGTGGCGTTTTGCCTCAAAAATGAAAGAAAGAAAAAAATAATAATTGTGGGTTTTTTTTTTTCAACAGGTATCTCTTGGCACTATTACACAACTTCTGTCTGTCTGTATGTCTGTCTATGAGTTTATTTGTTTTTGTTTTTTTCTTACCTAAAAATCAGTGTTTTCGGTATCTAGGAATTTAATTGTCGAGAATTCGGGTAATTTAGTTAGTCGTTTGATAAAATTCTTGAGAATTACCAATTCTATGAACATCTCAACTCTCATGAAATGCAAGAATTAAAGTAGGGTTGGTTTTATGCAAGTTTATTTTTTTGGTCATGGGAGGTTCTACTTTTGTATCAATTTTGGTTAATTTTGTGGGTTCTATTAATGGGATTACCTTGTTGATTTTTTTTTTTTTTTTAATGAAAGTTAGTTGGAAATTCTATATATAATTTTTAAGTTGATTTTGTATATCAAATAAAGGTGAACGTTTGGAGTGGTGGCTTTTCTTGGTAAGTATATTTGGAGTTATGGCATTCCAAGGAAGAGGAATTTTTGTGATGGCTTTTGAAGTTTTGAGCAATTTGATGGGTTTGGACTTTGGAATTAAAAATGCTGTGGAAAAAGTAATAGTGTGTTTTGAGAAGCTTTTTTTTATGGGGCTGAAGGTCCATGCCAGCCTTGAAATTGACTTGGCTGCAACTGACCAGCATGAGGAGTGCCTAGACAAAAACTAAAAACAAATATAACCATTTGATAAGATTGGAATGATATTGATTTTCTTTTTCATTTTTTAACCATGCTGACATATTATTTCTTTTAACTGAATTCAAATAAAAAAAAAAAAAAAAGTATTGTCAATTCTGTGAAAAAATCTCATTGAAGTAATTCCTGCAAACATACTTTGTTTCTCAGTATCAACATTTGTATATAAACCTACATAAGATTTATCGTCGTATGTTTTATGCTTCTAGATGTCTGAGCAGTTTAACCAGGAACTATCTCTTTCTGGTAAAATTCCGTCGGGTCACTTCAATGCTGCATTTGAATTCACTGGAGGCTGGCAGAAAGATGCTGCCAACACTAAATCCCTTACATTTGATGGTGTATCCGTCACACTCTACAACATTGCACTAGAAAAATCACAGGTGGTATTGCATGATCATGTTAAACAAGCTGTCCCATCATCATGGGATCCTGCTGCATTGGCAAGGTAAGTTCTATGGCTTCAGCTATATATTGAATTCTCTCTATTTTCTTTTCACCCCCACCTATATTGTTTTCATTTCATGGCCTCCATGAGTCACTCTTTATTTCCACTTCTATCTGCTGACATATTTCCGTTAAAACCATAAAAATAATTAAACAAAAACTTGTATGATAAAATTGTTGCAAGTGGGTTTACTTAATGTTTCAGATTAATTCAACTCGTTAACCTTTTTATTGATCTATTAGCATTATTTGATGCATCATTTCTCCCATATAGAAGAAAATTGATGAGAAAGTCATATCTAAGCAGGCTGTAGATGCACGTGTTGTGTCCACCAATACCAACAACCAACCTTTTTTTTTTTTTTTTTTATAATAAGTAACAAAAGTCCATTAATTAAAAGAAAAAGATAATGGGGGCACAACCCTAGTACACGGGAAGTATACAAAGGAAAAGTCCAAATGAAAATAAAAACAAAAATTAAATTGAAATTAAATAAAAATAAAAAACAACAGCAACAACACAGAGTCCAGGAACTCTAGAAAATCCTTAGTGGAAAAAGCATGAGAATTCAAAGTCCAGTCATACAAAATCTTCAAGAATAAAAGCTTCAACTTTGTCATGTGCATGTCTTTCCCCTCAAAGCAATGAGCATTTCTTTCTCTCCAAGGCACCACATTAAACATAGAGCAACAACATTCCATATCTCCCCATTGCTTCTCTCATCAACATGTCCCTCCCAATAGGATAATAATTCCAATACAGAAGAAGGCGTTACCCAGGACACACCAAATGAACAGAAAGTAAGAGACCACAATTTACAAGCCACTGACTTTGCACATAAAGCACTGATCCATGATGATTAACCCTCGTTTTCTAAGGTTATCTGTAGTCAGGATTTTACCTAACAATCACACCATGTGAAAAAAGCCACCCTTGGTGGTACACGAGCTTTCCAAATAATCTGTCAAGGAAAAAGGATCCTACCTCCTCTCAATTCCTTATAATAGCTCTTCACTTGGAAGCATTGAGTCTTTGAAGGCATCCATTCCAATTTATCTTCCTCCCTGTGATGTAACTTTGTAGTGTATACATTATCCAGTAATTGAACCATGTATTCTAATTCCCAGTTTTGCACCTCTCTAATGAATAACAAATTTCCACAAAAGCACCCATTCCTGTTCTCTAAGTAATCCACCACCTTATCGTCTTTGTACCTGGCAATGGGGAAGAGGCTAGGATCTCTCTCCTAAAGAGTGGTCTGGTCATTCAACAAATAATTCCAAAACTGTATTCCATATACATTACCTACAACATATCTGATAAAGAGTGGGAAATCTTCTAATATTTTTCTATAAGCCCACACCATAAGGTCTCCTAATCTCATCAAAGCACCAACTCCCCCAAGTAGTGCCTTACTTTATATCTACCAACTTCCTACATAACGCATTTTCTTCTTTCCCATAACGCTGCAATTATTTTCCCAGAGGAGGTTGATTAAAAAGCATTAGGTTCTTAGTCCCCAAACCTCCATTAGAAATTGGGGTGCAACAAACATTCCTGTTGACTTAAATGAAATTTAAACTCCTCACACAAACTACTTTAGAGAAAATTCCTTTTCTTTTTTTCCCCAAGCCTTATGCCACTCCTACAAGCAATGGGATTAAAGATTAGACATAAGTTGAAAGGTTAGATAACATACTTTTGATTAGACAATGTCTCCCTCCTTTTGATAAGTACAGTTTCTTCCAACCAACCAATCTCTTATGCATCGTCTCAATGATAGTCTATGTGCCTTAGCTTGAAGCAAGCTCCCAAAGGTTACCAAATATTTCATTGGAAGGCTGCAATATGACATCCAAGATTACTTGCCAATTTATCAATATTCCACACCTTTCCAACTGGAACAATTTCGGCTTTGCTCAAATTAGTCCTCAAGCCTGACATTGCCTAACTAATGAGAATACATCTCAAATGGCAAAGTTGAGCAGGGTTTGCATGATTGCATCACAGAAAATGAGTGTATCATCGGCAAAAAGGAGATCAAAGATCACTACAGTTTCATCCCACACACTATTAATAGTGAGGTAATTCAAATATTCACCTGACACTGCTCTTGCTTTCATCCACAAAGAAAAGAGATTTTCCACAAAGGCTAAGGCGCAGGTGAAAGGGAGAGGAAATATCAATGATCTAGGGAGATTCACAGTGATCACGTTCTCTTTTAGAAGCATCCTGTCCTTGAAGTTGTATCGAAAGATGTGGAAATGATCAATGAAGTTGATTTGCTTCATCACTCAGATTGAAAGGTTTCATTTTCTTTTTGGGGGGCTTTTTGTGGGGAGGGGGGGGGGGTGCTGGAGAGAAAGAGAGGGGTAAGTCTCAACTTATCGGAGGGGCTGAGATAAATAAAGGAAGAAGAGGGTGTGACAGATTAATAGAGGTGGCTGTGTGGTGCAAAGAATGAAAATAAGTGCAACACTTGTGATATGTTGCTGGGAAAAGTTCTAAGTGTTTGAGGGCTATGGTAACATTTTGGTAAGCCACATGTTGGAAGACTAAATTTGGTTTTGTTTGGTTTAAGTCTTTAGGGCCTTAAAACAAAGGTAAACCACAAATGATAGCTTTTCTACTCTACAAAACTGAACTGAACTGAAAACTTGCAAAAAGGAAATTTTGATCACAAAGAGTAAGTTGCTGCAATAGAGAACACAGTATTATAGACAACACCCGAAAGAGAAGAGAAATGACCCTAATCAAAAAGGGTTTTCCTGAGAAGCATATTGGCAATAAAGAGTACTAAACTTCAAGTAAACTCATAATTTCATGGTTGAAAGCCATACTGCTTATTACATGCTACTTATAACTATCCGCCTACTTATAATCCCCAAGTTATCTTGGATCTAATCAAACCCATAAAAAGAAAAGAAAAAAACCCTTCTTTTCCCCCTCCCCAAACGTACTTATTCAAAAGAGAAAAAGGAACCCTGGCCTTATTAAGAAACATAAAATCCATAATAAAGAAAGTCCATAAGTGAGCCCATTCCAGATATTTACTAAATTCCTAAAATACCATGATTGACTAAAACGTAAAAATTATTATAAATTTCAGATAACCTATAATGAGGCTTCCCTTTTCCTTGTTGCTGGATTTGCTTTATTGGTAGAATACAACTTTTCAACTCAATCTTTACATATATTGTTGCTTCATGGGTGTCTTTTTTTTTCATAGAAAGGTAGTACTCATAGATGTCATTAAGAGTGAGGAGATCTGTCTTCTTTTTCTGTGTAAAATTTGTTTTAATTAATGTTTCTTAGCAGTTCCTAATAATCAAGTTATGTTCATTGTTTGTATGTTATTAATCAAATTGTACTAAGTTCAGAAAATGTTATAAAATAATGTTGTGTTCTGATAATTCTAGGTTTGTTGAGAAGTATGGTACACATGTCATAGTTGGTGTGAAGATTGGGGGAAAGGATTTAATATATGCAAAGCAACAGCATTCATCAAGTCTCCAACCTGCTGATGTACAGAAAAAGTTAAAAGATATGGCAGACAAAATGTTTGTAGATGGGACTGGACAGTACAACGTGTATTCAAATGAGAGGCCGAAGGTTTGAAGGAATTCTGTCTATGCTTTTCCCCATGAATTTTTAACATTTATTGCAGAGCAATATTTATGTTTGGATGGATGTAGTCTAGGGTGGTCACTTGTATTCTTTTTTATACCCTTTTTTTTTAAAAGCCTACATATTCTTCTTAGCAATAGGCCAACATGTGTTCTTGTAGAGCCAGAACTGGTGTTCTTTCTGTCCTTCCACTAGTCTGATGGTGCCTTTTATGGTCCATCCCCTAGTGAATCAGAAATACAGAAAACAAAAACAGCACTTGGAATAGAGAATATGACTGCATTATAAGGTTGCAATTGAACAGATCGAGCAAGTAAGTGTATAGCTTGCTTCCAACACTCAGCTGCTTGAATGAAGCAAGACTCTTCAATTTCAGAATTTCCCTGTTGAATCTGTTTAGACCTGACTCTGCCAGTAGTATCCCTTTTAGTCCTTATCATCTAGCAGAATGGAGGTGGTCTCCTGTGTATTCACTGGCATCCAATTCTGATTTCTACCTTAGTTTCAGTTCTATTGTTATAAAGTGAGTTTTATATTCTGAGTTATAGTTTTAACAAATTAAAAATCTTTTTGTGTGTGTGTGTGGGAAGATGCCTCTTAAGATAGTATCTATCCCTCTGTTTGCTGTTTTTGTTTTCCTCATCTAATAAATCCACTTTTGATGATGAGGCATGCGGCACTTTCCCCACCTGTTTTGAAATAATAAAAAGAAGGTATTTTAGCAGAGGGGAAAGTAATAATTGGAACATGCATATCTTCAAGTGCTCAATTTGTAGTGTTAGTTTTAAATTTTTATTATATTCATGTCGTTATTAGAAAATAATAATTAGAACATTCATATCTTCAAGTGATGAATTTGTAGTATTAGTTTAAATTTTTTTATTATATTCTTGAAACCAACTGCTAGTTTGAGCACATTTTTTGCCCCTGCAATGTAGTCTATAGCTACAATATAATTGAGTGCTATTTAAAGTTTAAATATAGGATAGTGGATTTACTTGATCTATTTCCTCTTTTGAATAAAACTAATTATTATATATATATATGCTAGTGGATTTAATATTTAGTTAGTTATTATTTGGTTTGAGCCAGTGCTTGAAAGAAAGGTTCATTCTTGTCCTTTCGAATGTACTTTAGCTGTGTTGAAGAGCCAATTGTCTCAAAAGCTTTAGCTATTTGGAATGAACCAACAGTTTATATCAAGAAATAGAATACCACAAACCAACGCACTCCTGATCAGTCAATTATAATAATTTTCCCACCGGCTGATATATTTTTGCCGCATCTAGTTGATATCAACTGTGGGCTGCTGCATTTTGCATCATAAATTTTAATCTGATTCCATGTTGAAGTTTTCTGCTGCATGCTGTCCTGGTGTTCCGAATTTCAAGGGATCTTAGGTGCCTCGATACAAGGTCACAAATGTTGCTCTCTTAAAGAATCTCTCTTTCATGAAAAATCTTTTTTGGAATTTCTTATATAAATCTACCATACCTTGATAATTCCTGTAACTTCATAGTATTGCTTAGAGGTGTGAACCCTTTGTACTTTCTGATAAAAAGAGTTGCCACTTGTTAAGCTTCATTTTCAGCTGGTCATATTATCTTATGGTTATAATGTAGCAGCATGAATGAGGATTGATTTCTTTACCAATATTTTGTTAACTATTTGAGATGAAATGCAAGTTTAGGCAACTATCCAGCTATCTTAATATGTGTTATACTTTTTGTTTCAGTTTACGCAGGGTCTTCCCTTCATGGACACAATTCAATCTGGTTCTTACTACTATACTGAGGTACACTTTCAGCAAATAAAATCTTAACTAACGATTAAGTTTGTAGTGGTTAAAATGGTCCTAAATTGGACATTAAAGGCTATAGCACTAAAGATTGATTGTAATTGAACTCTTCTGGCTCCTTGTAATAGTTTTTTGTTGTTGTTCTTTCCTTGCAATAGTTACTTCAATACTGTGAACCATCTGCATTTTTCATTTTTCTTTTTACTTTTTTTTTTCTTTTTCTTTTTTTCATTAAGAATCTTTGGCTAACACATGGTACATTAATTTGTTTGTGTAATTCCTTGTTGTGATGTTGGGTTTGTAAGAAAGAGTAACAGAAGAGAAGGGAGAGAAAACGGAGAGATGTGACATTGGAAAGAGGTGCTTTGGTTTCAGCCAATGTTCTGATATCCGACAGTCTTTGAAATAATATTAAATGCATTTATTTAGATAATCATATTTACCTTAAGATTTCATATCGTGGTCGAACGGGAGTCAAATCATGTTGCCAAGACGACATAATAAATATTAGATAGACCTATTTGTTTAATTTAAAATAAAATTATATGAGAAATTAAATCAACTTATTTTCAAATAGACTTGGGTCCAAGCCATCTCATCAACAAAACTTATTACAGAATTATTTATTTTTTTAAAAGTAATCAATATTTTTTGAAACCAGTTTTTTAGAACCTTAATTGTGACCAGCAATTTGTGGTTGAACTGTCTATTTGACTGGTTCTGGCTAGTCTTACTGGATTGCTGGCTTCAAGGGCAGCCTGAACCAATCTCCACACAGGGTTAATCTGGTTCAACCATCCGGTCTAGTCCAGTTTTCAGAAAACTGGTTTCAGCCCACTAACATTAGTATTTATGGTTTATATGAAACCAAATAGTAAAAGTACTTCTCTACAGTACATGTTACTCTCGCTCTCACAACAGTTTATAAGTGAACTTACTATGGTCTTTGATTCTAAGGCTTGAATAATATATTATACTGTACCAGCAAAGATCTACATTTGACACTTTGGGCACATTTTGAATATTTACTGAAACCAGTCATTTATATGGTGAATGTTCGTTGTTGCACTTTGCTGTCCTCTGTCAAGTTTTTGACTTCTAAATATCGTCACAGCTTTCAGTAGCTTACAGCTTAAATATTTCAGATGCAGGATATTAAATTCGCTTGCAAGAGGAAAGGGGGAAGCTTGAATAAAACTCTATCCCACAATGACTGGTGTCAGACAGTTCAGTTTGAACCTGATGTGATCTCAATGTCATTTGTCCCAATCACGTCATTGTTGAATGGAATAAATGGTAGTGGCTTTTTGAGCCATGCCATTAATCTTTACCTCCGTTGTAAGTTTTAAGCATAGTCTCCTTTTGCATTTGTTTCATTTTATTGAAAACCTGGACCTCTTAGAAATTGCCGCAACCAAAAGAAAAGCATAACGACATTTAGATTGATGACATGTATTTCATATAATCTTTTAATGAGGGATTTGTTAGCTTTTAGTTGGTCTATGAGACAATCCTTGCCATCAATGGAACTCCTAGTCTCAGATTAATTTTTTCTATATATATATATATATATAAATTTGCCTTGGCCTTTAAGATCAACTTAGAGAAGATAAGAGCCAATCCTTTCTCAGTGAGGTATAATTTCACTAGTAGTCTCTTATATATCTTGTTAGTTCCTTGGAGAGTAAGCCTGATGGTCAGGATCTCTAGGAATTGGTTCTGGAGAAATTGTGCTGTCACTTTTTTTCTTTTTCTTTTTTTTTTTTTGGGGGGGGGGCGCGTGGGGGGTCAAATAAGGAATTTGTACAAGTTCTAAAACTTTTCTGTTTTGTTGGCTTGTTGCTATGAGAATGGTAATTTCATGGTGAGTAAATAATGACTGCAATATTCTATGCGTGTGTATTTCATTATATATTGCAGTTATTTCCATGAAAATGGTTATGTTCTTAAGAGTGAATTCATAGATTTTTCAAGTCTCTGATCCTTTGCCTTGTTCTCTTTTTCCATGTTTTACTTTTGGGTAAGTTACAATAACCTGCCTCAAGGTTTGGGGAAATGTCAAGATCTTCCTATTTTTTTAATAATTGACACTCTACTCCCTGAGGTTTTGATTTATATAAAAAAAAAAAACCTCTTACGGCCACTTATGTCCATTACAATTTAAGTCAAAATACATATTTTCAAATTAAGTTCTCTCATCTTGAATAATCTCAAAATAATGCTTACTAACCATATTGTTTATATGATAAGAATATATATATATTAAAAGTAAAATAAAAATAATAACCACGAGATAAGTTTCAGTTTTAGAAATAGGAGGAGGTTTTGACATTTTCCCAAACCTTAAGGGAGGTTAGTGTAATTTACCCTTTATTTTTCAAGTGACATCCTCTGAGTTTTTATTTTTATCATGTTTGTTCACAAGTTTTGCTTAGTTGTTAAATATAACTCACTTTACATCAGCCCATCTTATAAATATACTTTACAGTTTCATCTGTATTCAACTCAGTGGATATGTTGAGAAATTCTATGCTGCAAGGACAATACCCTGTTATATATATATATATATATATATATATATATATATATATATATTTATATATTTCCTGGCTGACCCAATTTTGTAGTTTGCCAAACACTCTTTTTAAGTTTATGCAAGGAAGTGTACTTATAGATATCCCTGTAGTCATGTAGAGTTTTTTGTTCACATTATTAATGAATAAACACCCAAATTTTTGAAGCCCTTTAAGGTAATTTTCATGGTCCATTGGCTTCTGTGTGATGCCTCTTATTTGACTGTTAGGTGGTAGCCCATGTTCCTAAGAGTACAGATATCAGATATGCACTTATTTTGAATGGCTATGCTACTTTAAAATTAATGTGGCTTATATTTTTTAGCCCAAAATTGTGTTATGTAGGAAAATGTAAACCATTGTTCTTTTTGACATGTTTTATGAATGCAGATAAACCACCAATTCAGGAACTTCATCAGTTTTTGGAGTTTCAACTTCCAAGGCAATGGGCACCAGTACTTGGTGACATTCCCCTTGGTCCAGATAGAAAGCAGAGTACTGCATCATTACAGTTCAGCTTCATGGGTCCTAAGCTCTATGTTAACACAACTCCAGTAATGCTCTTAGTCTTTTTTTTTTTTTTTTAATGAATTAATATATATAAATATATATATATATATTATTGGACAAAATACATTTTATTTTCCTGTGGTTTAGGCCGAATTTGATACACCAATTTCTGGTTAAATCCATTAAGACTTGGAATTACAACCATTAAAAAATGAATGTAAAAGTCACTTGCGGCCTGAGCGAAAACCCTAAAACACCACATTAACCTCATTTTGGTCGTTGGTTTCACTGATTTGGGGACCACTTGGGGAATCTAGGGAGTGGTTCTAGCAGCAATGATGATGGGCTCTTGGGACTTGGACCAGGTGAGGTTATAAAAACCGTCCATGGTTTTCAAGGAGAGTCTGGTGCCTAAGTTTTGGGTAGTGGTGATTGGTTATGACAAGGTGGGATTTATAAAAGGGCTGAATTTCACAGAGAATGTGGTTTTGAAGACGAGCATTGAGGGATTGAGGGTCTTTTTTTCCCCTTTTTTCACTATACTAGTTTGAGCTCCATAGACATTGTTGGTCCACTTCCTGACAGTTTTAGCTTTTGGGTTGGATGTTCTAACAGCTAGTAGAGTGTCACTTTGCTTGGTTATTGCAGAAAAGTGGCCTGTGTTTTCTCCTGGATAAAACTTGGCCAGTGTGGCACTTTATTATGAGAGGCTATTAGAGCGTTCAAAAGAAGGCCATATATATCTAGTAATCCTGTAAGTGTATCAATTACTTGTGATATCAGGAAAGCCTCTCCCTTGCCTTCTCATTCTCTCCTTTGTTCTTGCCACTTAAACCTTTGGTATTGACATATATTAAAGTTCAGAAAATCTCTCCTATATTGTTTTTGTAGGAAATTTTTTTTTTTTTTTTTTTTAGATATAGTAAAAGGCTGTTGTGGACAGGTCAAGCAATGAATTCTGTTGAACTGAAGAACAATGATACTGAATTCTGTTTCAATAAACTTAAGTTTCTTATTAGGTTCTGAAATGTAGCCTGTTTGATGAGTCATTTTTCTTTCTCACAAGGTTATTATATCCACGTGCAACTTTTCTCATGTTCAGAAACTCCTAGTTGCCATTTTATGCTGCGGCCACAAAGAAATGCATGCTTAGTGAATGTCAACCATCAGAAATTGGAATTTCTGTTCTCATACAACTTTTTTCTCATATAGGACGCCTTTGCTTTTGAATAGGTTGGGTGGTAGTAGTATCATATCAGTTTATCTCCTATTGTTTCCATCTGCAGTAGTCTTAACAAACTGGAAGAAGTCTTGCAGTCTTGACTCTTTGAGTTCCCTCTCAATGCCCTTTGACATCTATATTGAACAATAGAAGGATGAAAAGAAAATAAATCATCACTTCATGTGGAGCCTTCTGATTTTTATGTCTTCTGGCTGTATTATTCTTGATTTTCTTTTACTCTATTGGGGTGGAATAATTGTATATTGTATTGATTATCTTTTACTCTTATTGATGAATTATTTGACAGGTTGATGTGGGTAAGAAGCCAGTGACTGGACTTCGACTCTATTTGGAAGGGAAACGAAGCAACTGCCTAGGGATCCACTTGCAGCACCTTTCCTCACAGCCAAAAACCTTTCAACTCCTGGATGAACCTAATGGCAAGGTCTCTTATCTCTCATCCGATCGCAGGTACTATGAGAAGGTTCAGTGGAAGAGCTTTTCTCATGTCTGCACAGCCCCTGTCGAGTCTGATGATGATCTCTCTGTTGTCACTGGGGCATACTTTGAAGTAGGAGACTCTGGATTGAAGAAAGTTTTATTCTTACGGCTTAATTTCTCTAAAGTCATTGGTGCCATTGCTGTGAAAGCTCCTGAATGGGATGGTTCCCCTGGCTTGGCACAAAAATCTGGAATAATCTCAACACTGATCAGCACTCGTTTCTCAAATGCTCAAAAACCGCCTCCTCGGCCTGCTGATGTGAACATAAACTCTGCTGTCTATCCGGGGGGCCCTCCAGTGCCAACCCAGACACCTAAGCTTCTAAGGTTTGTTGACACAACAGAGATGACAAGAGGACCACAGGACTCACCTGGGTACTGGGTTGTGTCTGGTGCAAAGCTTTCAGTTGATAAGGGTAAAATCTCTGTAAGAGTCAAGTATTCTCTCTTGACTGTGATTTCACCCGATGAAGACGTCCCAGGGGAACTCTAAGTATGGTTCAATTTTTTTTTGAAAAAGGAGGATTATTAGGGAACAAGAAATACCTTACATTTAGAAAGGAAAGGGCTGTAATTGGTTAGATTCTCATGCAGGGTAGGGTTTGTGCTGGAAGATTTTATGAGCTGGTTGGTTGTATATAAAATTTCTTTATTCAATTTGTGTAAATTTTGCTTTATTTCTTGTAGATTACCCTTATTGTTGCCAATATTTAAATGTTTGTGCTCGGAGGATTACCTGAGAAATTTACTCAGGTGGTTGTTAATCTCTCTCTATCTCTGAGTGTGTGTGAACGGAAGGTAATTCTCAAAGCATTAGATATAAATATTTTTTTAAATTATATACACCGTGGTTAATTAAATCAAAAAGTTTCAGTTGTTATAATATTATAACCTCATGATTTTAAATTTTACAATTCTAAAACATAACTCGGTAAGGAGGAGATAAGAATCCTTCCACTCAACTTACAAATGTTTGTAAAACAATGTATTATGCATAAAAAAAAATCTTAGGGGAAATTACATTTTAAACACTATAGTTTGGGCCGGGTTGTAGCAAATTAAACTCTAGAGTTTCAGATGTAACAAATTACACAAAACCATGCAGTTTCAAAAAATTAATAAATTGAACCTTGAAGTCAAATGAGATACATGATGTCAACTTAAGGGTTAAGTGGTACACCGTTGTTTTGATTTTGAGTTTTTTTATAATAAAAAAAAAAATATATGAAATAAATTGAGAGAGTTGTGCGATGCAAAGACTGAAAAGGAACTTGAGAGAATTCTCCCCATACGACATCGTGAGGAAAAAAGGAGAGAGTACTCCCTGTATACGTTGATGTTGAGAAGAAGGAGAAGCTTGCACTTCTGGAGAGAAACACACATAAAGCCAAACTTGAAGGAGCTCTAAGTCAGAGAAAACGAATTGAGAACTGAGAAGACAAAAAAGGTTAGTTCTTTGGTTTTTAGGGTTTGTGTATTTGAGGTATTTGTTGTTTGGTTTGTTAATTTAGGTTTATAATTGGTTAATTTCATATTTCACTAGGAAAATTGAATGGAAAAAAATGTAATACGTCATGTCAAATTAAATCCAACCCATACTTAGTAGGTGTTCACCAAACCACTCAAACCGCATGACCACACTCAAAATGACCAAAACTGCCTCAAAATGGAGTGACCGCACCGCACCGCAAGTGGCAATGAATTGGACCACACCGCTCCGCACTGTGCAATGCAGTGTGCAATTTTATGATTAAAAAAAAAATTGCAAAAAACATAGGTAGCAAGAATGATAAATAAAGATAACATAGAAATCACAATTCTATCTCATTACCCATATAGCATGGATTAAAGCACCAAACAATTAAGTTATCATAAAGGAGACAATTACAACACAAAGAGGGACTCGGGTTACCTCTAATACTCCAATCAGTCCAATGCATTGGAATTGACGTGATGCGTACACTTGCATTGGAGCACTGCCTGGTGTGTCGCCTCTTTGTGTTGTACTTGTCCCTTCTATGATAGCTTAATTTCCTAGTGCTCTAACCGCTTTGCTATATGAGTTATCAAACATAATTGTGCTTGCTGAGCTACTACCTTCATTGGTCATCCTTGCCACCTATGTTGGTGTTAAGCGTGGATTGTATTTAATTTGACATGATATATTACAACTTTTTTCCTTTCAATTTTATTTGAGAAACAAAAAACTAAACAATTATAATCTTAAATCAACAAATTAAAAAACAAATCCCCAAATACAACAAACCCTAAAACTAAAAAAACTCGCCTTTTTCATCTTCTCCAGCTTTGAGGTCCTTCAAGTTTGGCTTTGTCTTATCCTTCTTGTTCATTTCTCTCCAATGGTGCAAGCTAGGGTTATCTTCAGCGGTTGACGACAGATCTCCACCTTAAAAAACCTACACCGGTGGGTCGAGTGGTGGGTCTCCTCCCCTGAGATCAAAATCAACCTAATCCAATCATGAAAAACCTCAAATCTGGCGAGTTCCACCAAGCCTAACGACGTTTCCAATGAAATACGATGGAGATCCACCCATTTCATCGACAAATTCAATCAAATTTGGCAGAGATCCACTAGATTTGATGAGATCTCAATTAGATTTGGTAAGGATTTTAGTCGTTACTCTGCATATTTCTACTATTACCAATTTTGCTTGAATCCCACCACTTGACTAGATCGGGTCAAGGTGTGGCTTGAGCACAAATACGACTTGGATCGACTCATGGGCACTCCTAGTGCAAGCTTCTTCTTCGTAGCGATGCCAACACCGCACAGGGAGAACTCTCTTGAGTTCTCTCTCAATCTTTACATCTCATAATTCTCTTGAGTTCTTTCTTCTTCTTATTTTATTTTTATTTTTAACTCAACTTCAAAACAATGCCATACCACTTTAACCCTTAACTTAACACTTGTACCTCATTTAGCTTTAGGGTTCAATTTGTTACTTTTTTTTTTTCAAAATTTCAAACTTAAATTTGTTATTTCTGAAATTCTGGGGTTTAAATTTATAACAGCCCCCATATAGGCGGATTTTAATAGGCAGGTTTAAACGAATTTTAATAGGCATGTTCTTTCTTCTCCTTCTTATGTTGGTGTTAACGGAATAATTAAACCCCAGAATTTTGATGCGTATATTATTTTTGTTGCCTATTATGATTATAGGTGGTTCATGTGAATCAAGTTTTTTTTTTTTTTTTTTTTTTTTTTCTTTAGTGTCAAATAATTACCTTCCTTTTTTAGATTCCACTAGGTCTATGTGGACGTTACATTCTTTGTTTGTTCGAGTTGCAGGCGGCTCATGTGAATCAAGATTCTTTTTTCTTTAGTGCCAAATAATCACTTTCCTTATTTTTTAGATTCCACTATATATACGTTACTTTCACCGTTACTCAAAGTTATAGGTGATTCGTGTGAATAATATAAATAACTTTATTGTTTGTCTTTTGGATTTTATATACAATTGAATTTGTTAATTAAATGGAAAATATTATCTTCTAATTTTGTTTCTTTCATGATAATCAATCACTTATATCATTTAGGTATATTTGTAGTCATTTTGTGACTTGGTTGGCCAAATGTGGTCCAAGCAGTCCTTTCTTTAGGTAATTTTTAGTATGACGGCAAAGTATTGGTACCAACTACCAAGAAATCGCGTTGACTATTATCACCTGCTGTTATAGTGTGATCAAGTGGGAGATGATGGTGTTGTAAGTGGGATCAAACCATAACAATGGTGTACCCTATTACCCTTAATCTCCTGCAATGTTTTCTAGAAAGTTGGTGAAAACTTCCCATGAGTCTAGTTTATCCAGTAAAGAGTTACAACTCTGGTGGAGTTAACTCCTCTTTTCAAACCGTAGATTTTCAAATATCAAATGGTTAAAAAAACACCCCATTATCTATTACATCATTAAATGATTGCCTAATTAATAGCATTCTCATTATCTCTCTCCTTATTAAATACTTCTTGATCTTATGTCTTTTTCTCTCTCTCCTTATTAAGTTTTTTATTATCATCCATTTTTCTCTGCAATTTTTCTACGCTTTTCTTATTTAAGTCAATTTTTTTTCTTCCCTAAATAAAACCTCTACCATTTTTCTCGTCTTTTTTTTTTACAAAATGTTCAAGTAAAAATATTCACCAAGAGCTGCAAATAGTTCATTCACCAGGAGTTGAGTTCATGTTACATTTGATGTAATTCTAAGTAATATTACATTACCCCATAACTTATTATTGAATTTATATTTTGAAAATTCCACCGTTGAATTACACATTCTATATACTCTTAATTTGCATCTCAATTAGATATTAAGGGTAATACCACGTGTATCACTCAATTTTTGCCAAGTATCATGTAAAACAATACGAGAACTCCTACTACCAAGTCACTTTTTTTTTTATTCTTTTGAGAACCAAACCAGCAAGTTTTCATTCATGCAAATTCAGAATATCATGATACAGAGCATTTACCGCTGGCGGTGAGGATTCTTCCAATCAATACAAATCACAAAAAATATCCTTAACAAGTCTAGCAAGAACATGAGCTACCTTTTTTCCCTCCCTACTAATACATTTGACTAATACATATTGCAAGCCGGTCAGTAGACATTTAACATCTTCAATAATATTGCCCAGTAAGGATTGGTTAGTGAGTGATAAACAAGTCACATTCAGTTGTGATAATTCATTTCATATTGAATCTCAGCTCGTTTATAATCTTAATTTATTTCCTCTTCAACCCAGTAGGTAGAGTACTGTTCGAAATAAATTATAAAAAGTACACGGGTAAAACCATAAAAGTCTCTTTAACCTCTTTATCCACACAACTATATATGAACAGGGGTGGAGGCTACGTCCGGCTAAAGGATTAACCAACTCTTTTGGACAAACTCTACATATTTTAATTTTTAAGCAGTAGTCTTCTGAAGAAAGTTAACAACTTAATTGACATACGCAAGTACTGAAAAAATATTTCCTCTGTCCATGACACAAACGCAAAGACCTGAGAGAAAGAGAGAGAAAAAAAAAAAAAAAAAGTAAAAGAGAGAGAGAGTGAGAGATTTCACTTAATCGTGTCTTCGTCAACCCTACCTATCCACCCTACGATTCCGATGTTCCCCCTCTCGTCGACCCTATCTATCCACCCTACGATTTCGATGTTCCCCCTCTCCATACGACTTTATTGCCCACTTCACCGCCCCTATATTTATTGTGTTTAGGATCTAAAATTAGGTAATCCATTTAATTACAAAGTAATATTACGGTAGCGTTTGGATTGCGTTTTTCGTGCACTGTGTTTGCGTTTTTTTTTTTTTTTTTTTTTTTTTTTTTTTTTTTTAAATTGAGAAGTACGTGAACGTGAGACACAGACCTGCCAGTGGGTCTCGTGCACTGTGCACGGGACCCACTACCTCTTTGAATGTCCAAATTTTGCACTGAAATGTGTCACACTAGTGGGTCCCGTGCACTGTTCACAGGACCCACAAATCTCTTTTTTCAGCAACTTTTTCATTAAAAATGAGTCCTACGGCACTATTCAGACATTTAAAAAATATTTTGCTATAGTGTTTTCAGTTTTCAATTTTCAGTTTTCAGCAAAATAAGCGGTATCCAAACGAATCTTATGTTTACAACAGTTTCATAACAAATTTTAGATGACAAGTTGTTAGTTATGGATAAATAGGCGATGTCAGTAATAAACTCATATTAGAACCAATAATAATTTATTATTTATAATTTGTTGTGAAATTGTTATGAATATAACATTTCTCTTAAATCTTAATAATTATATGCACATGTTCCTGTTGATGGCGATATTCTTTTCCATCCATCTCATGCAAAGTGAGTTTTTCTTTCTTAAAAAGTATATATTGCTCCTTCTTGTCCTTATACTTTTCAAAGTAAGATTTCAAACCCGACAAAAAGATGATGCAATATTGTTGGAGAAATATCTGATATAGATATAATGGCCTTTTAATGTAAATTATCATGCCAGATTTGATAGGATTTTCTCGCTTTACCTAAGTTGAAAATTTCTCCCCCACCTCAATAAACAAGCTATTCTTACTAAAGCTTTTAACTTATTATAAATTTGTGAGCATCTTAAAGTTGAAGAAATGAAAAAAAAAAAGATGAAGACTCAAAATAATATCAGTATAAGTAATAAAAAATAATTTGTTAATTAATAAAGTAACAAAGAACATGACTTCAAATAAAATAGAGTGGAAGAAAAAAAATCATATAATTGATCCTAACTAATTTAGCCAAAAAAAAAAAAAGTCGACCCTAACTAATTTATTGAGAATATATAGCCGATCTCAAAAATTTGGGACTATAAAGCTTGTTGTTGTATAATTTTGTGAGCATCAAATTTTTATTATTATTATTAACATCAAAGTAATTTTGTCCTCTAATAATGAGTGAGAGGTGATCCATTCGAACTCAAATTTGTTAAATTGATTCTTAACTTTGATTACAATCTTAATTTATTTTCTTTTCAACGTATTAGATCAAAAAGTAAAGTGTGAACAGAGAAATAAATTATTAAAAAGTAGCAAATGAGTAAAAGTTTCTTTAACCCCTCATCCACGCACAACTAGATATGAACGGGCGTGATGGCTATGTCTAGCTAAAGGATTAATATCAACCAACTATTTTGGACCAACTTTTCTTATTTTCAATGTGCTCTTTTTCGAACAAATTAGTTGACAACTCGACAGACGTACTGAAAAAAACATTTCCTCTTTCCGTGAAACAAAGACTTGAGAGAGAGAGAGAGACACACAGAAAAAAACTAACAAAGTAAAAGACTAGACTAGTATAGCACCCTTCCTGATATCTCTCTCTCTCTCTTATCTTGTTTGTTCATCCATTTAAAGTTCGATGCAAAAAGAAGAAAAAAAAAACCATTTATTACGTGTGAAAGAACAGGCAAAACAAGACCATAGTAAGTAAGTTATGCCTTGGGAAAGAAAAAGCAAGAAACAATGTCAAAAGTATAGCCATCAAGTTTGAACCTTCAGCCATGTATATGTACAAATGGGTTGTTGAAAGTGAGATTGCCAAATTGCTGGCGTTGTATTATTGAACATGAAATTTCTTCACCTACTTTCATTTATTTTTTCAAGTAATATTCTCTAGCTGAAGAGACCTTTATAATATTTTGTCTGTAATAAGAGTAAGCAAAAGAGACTATTTGCTTCTAGAAAGTAATAGAAATGAAATCGCCGGACTGAGACGGGTCATATTCTCTCCTAAATTCTATATAAAAAAAGAAAATATTTATTATATTACTTGCATGTATCACAATTTATGACAGTGTATATCAAATTTTGGGTGTATACACTTAACTTTCTCTCAACACGTGGAACCCTCACATATTATTAGAGAGCTAGTGTATATATAGATCCGAAATATAATATCTTCTGCGTGTATCACACTTAAAAAAAAAAAAAAAAAACTCTTAATTAGTGCGGAGTCTGCGGACTGTGTTAAATCACGTCCCATTTTGTCAAGGGTCAGTCGTCAGTGCAGGATTGATATCTATACTATGGTGTGAGAAATGAAAAGACCCCAACGCAAATTTATCTGGTCATGTATGTTATTCAGTCCAACGTTGGAAAAGTGACGTACATTCTATTTCCCTCCCAATACCTTAAATACAAGTACGTACATGAGCAAATCACTATTATTGTCTTAAAAATATGGCAAAGTTACAAATAATTACTATCTCTGACTTTGCTTAAAATTCAATTCAATTATCTAATTTTCTAATTTTACTTTTATTTAATTTAGCCCTCTAACGTTGTTCAATTCATTCCTTCTATTAGTTTCTGATGAAGTGCAAATCGTCAGTCTTTGTAAATGCGTCCAGATGGAGCTAAGTCCTCGCCTGTGTCTCTACAAATGTGGTAAGATGGCTCCCTCAAGATGGTCACCGGTGTGATGCCTGCCACAACGTTTTCGATGCCAAAATCAGTATAAAGAAGCCTTTAGAGAATAAGACAGAATATCAGAATAACTATGAGTGCTTTTAGGTGTGTCTATGTACCTGGTTAGTCTCTGATCAAAGTGTATATATATAGCTTTGTGGTTCCTAGCCGTTGGGGGCCTTAATTGTGGCTTTAATGTTCTTTTGTAACGCCTTAGGCCTCATGAATACGGGTTTTGACGAGGCTCTAACGGTCTACCCACTGATTGGTAACCGTCCGAGGTATTGAAGGCTCGTATTAATGGTTACCCTGTGTTCGTCCGTATCTTGCCAAGGTGGACGAGTATATTTGATGAGATCGTCCAAGTAAGGTGAGTTCGTCAGTCCCATCAGTTTCCGTCAATATTGAGTTGTCAAAGAACCCCTAAAAACGACGTAGTTTTATATGGAGCAAAGTTAAGTTAACTGTGTAATTCTAACGAAGACTAAAGGGAAGACTAAATTGAACAAAATTGAAAGTTAGAAAACTGAATTGAATGAAAATGAAGTTAGATGACTGAATTGAATTTTATAAAAAGTTAGAAGGTGTAATTTGTAATTTAGCCTTTAAATAATGAGTAATGCTACATTCACAACAATTTCACAATAAATTCTAAGTGATAAGGTTTTACTTGTAGTTGTAGGTAAAAAAGTAATATCAGAGGTGAGTCTAGATTAGATCTACTAACAGCCTGTCCTCCTCTAGGATTTATTGTGAAAATATTGTGGACGTAGTATTATTCTTAAATAATTGCAAAAATGGCTGAATTAAAGTGATACAACATAATTGCCTATTGATAATTGGTTCGGCTGGGTTGTTTGGTCTCAATTCTCAATTGACCCGTTCAAGTTTCACCGCCAGAAGAAGAAGAAGAAGAAGAAGAAGAAATCATACAAATTGATAGTAGGCAAGCTTCATGGCTCATAAAGGTCATGTGATTTCATTATTTATTTATTTTTCTGAATTAGGTACATATAGTCATTTGGCTTCTCCGGTCAAATGCGCTAGCTTAACAATAATATATACTAAATTGGTTATCAAAAAAAATATATATATATTTATATATATATATATATATATATATACACTAAATTGTTTAGGTACGAGCTTTTTGCATAAAAAGGCAATAAATTATGTTGAATTATAGTCAATGGCAATTAGAATATGAAGATCACTGTATTTTGTAGGATTTAAAAAAATATATTGTCATTTTAGAGGTGAAAAATAATGGATAACGATGTTACGAAATAAACCTTTGTTGATCAAAAGAACAACCATAAAAATAGTTGGTACAAGATTAAGATAAAATATTGAAGACAATATTCATTCGAAAAATATTTATTAATATGAGAAAAAAATTACTTAATTTATAATAATTGGTTAACACAAAAATATAATGTAAATGGAAGTTATAATTTGTTCTTTTCGTGCTTGGTTTCAATTTATTTATTTCAATCCCAGTATTATAGTTAGTATAATAATTTTTTTCCAACAATTAGTATAATAGTTGTTATGTTTAAGCTACTTCATAATTTAAATTGACTATAAATATAAATAATATATTTCAAACAAGTAAAAAAAATAATCATTAATATTCTAAATATAGGATATTCAATCAAGTCATTTGAATACAAAAAAGTAAAATGGAAAAACAAATTCACTTAGAAGTCGTAACAATATGATCATATACTCAATTACTTTCAAAGTTATAAACAAAATTGTATTAATCAAGCATAACTAGAATTAGTTGTTAGTACCAATGTTATGAATACCGTTTCGGACCCCGTTTCGATTTGTCCAGTGGAATGAAATATTTTGTTACCGGCCGATTTCGGCGTACCGTTTCAGGGTATTTCGATGTTCATAAAAAATAATTTATATATATTCTTGTAGAACATAAAATTGTCAATTCTAATAAATAAATAACTAAATATCAAATAAGTCTTAATTCTTAAGTCTTAAACATCAATGTAACATCAATTTAACATCACACAATAAGAAGATTTACAAGTCAATAACTAAATATCAAATAATAACTCCTAAGTTCTTAACCACAAAACAAATCATAAGAAAAAAAAAATTATGACAGAGGGAGAAGGAATGAACAAACAAAAGACTTTTTTTTTTTTTTTTTAACAATCCAAATCCTATATCGGCCGAAATTCACATCTCGGCCAAAATTGGCCAGAATTGGCCGGAATGACTCGAAAGGGCCTGAAATCTGACCCGAGATGGAACATGAGGTATTCTTGTATCGGTTTACATACTGATACGAAAAATTCCGGCCGGAACGAAATGGAATCAATAACAATGGTTAGTACTTAATCTTAGCCCATGAATTGACCTACAAGAATTGGTGTAGTATGACTTCTTATCCTTGTCCCTACCTTTTGTTAGTTGCGGTTGTATAAATATGAGACCTAACTTTTGGCTCTTAAATAAGTTATTTTTGTTTTGGTCCTTAAAGTTTGAGGTTGTTTACATATTAAATCCTTTAAGTTTCAAAATTTCATTTCGGTACTTCATGTTTGATTTAGTTTTCATATTGACCCTTTACAATTTGAAATTTTAATTTTCATAAGGCCAAGTAGAGAACTGAATCAAACATGAAAAGTCAAAATGAAAATTTTGAAAAGTAAAGTGCCAATATGAAAACAATGTCACACTTTAAGATCCAGAACTATACTTTAGTCAAATATGAAAGAATGTCTCATTTCTTAAAATATTGTTCGACACAAATCTTGCACTTCCTCGTGTCTTCTCCCCCCCCCCCCCCCCCCCCCCCAAGAACAAAATGAAAAGGTGTAAAATTATGTGGTGAAATTTCATAAATCAACAGGCGAAGATATGAAATTTTCCCCCTAATAATTGAAACTCACATCAATTAAAAGACTTCTATTCTTGTTTTTATTTATTTATCATGTTACTTTCACATTTAAGCATTCCAAGATGCTAACATTAATACCCTACTGCTTCATAACAAAGACTTCTATGTTATCAACCTATCTCCTCCTAATCCTTAAGTTGCTCAGCAAATTTTCTTTCAAAGTTATCAACATATCTGTTTGATAAAGAATAGTTAGAATTAGTGGTCAGTCTCCAACTTTTGGCAAAAGAATCTGACCTATAGGAAATGACATAGGATGACAAGAAAGTATCTCATGAGACGATTTCATAAGACCTCTTTCTTGCAACATGTGAGACCCATACTTGTGGGACTCAGACATATTATGAGAAAAATATCTTATAAAACCGCCTTATAATACAATTTTTCTAGGATGACTTCTTACCCTGGGCCTTATCTTTGTATGTTGTAACTACAGTGATATAACTATGAAAGAATTTCTCTTTCCTCAAAACATTATTCAAAACAAATCTTGTAATTCTCCTTTTTTTTCCTACTTAAAAGAAAAGAAAAAAGTGATGAGGTGGTAAAATTATGAGGTTTCAAAATTTTAGGTGGCAAGAGTTTTATGAATCAAGTAGGCAAAGATATACAAATTTTCCCCTTATATTTGAAATCAATAACAATTAAAAGACTTTTATTCTTACGGTTTTTTCCCCTTGTGTCACTTGTTGGAAATATTTTATTCAATAAACAAGTTTTGATACAATAGATAATAACTTGAATAATTTGCAACATAAAAAAAAAGTTAAGAACGATCTCACAATGCTATAGAATCGCGCTGCAAAAGTGTTGTCATTAAATGTTGATTTAAGCCACTAGATTAAAACTCAGTACGATTGGTTCTCTTAGTCAAACAACCCTCCATGATTAGACTATAGCGTCAACTTTTATGATGGACTCACTTCCACTTGCGGAGGTTCAAGAACAACCTTATGTCTTTCTATCAAATAAATATAAATTGTAGAAAAATATGTGAGAGATAAAGAGAATAGAAATGATGTATTTGAAAATATAGAGTAAAAGAAAACTTATAGGTATGTGTGTTGTAATGAATATTATATATAGGCTACTAATGAGAATAATAGTCTATGATTATCATTTAGGCGAAAATACATTTTTGGTCTTTACATTTTAGGCCAATTCTCATTTTGATCCCTAAATTGATTTTGTGCCTACCCTAATCCCTAAAAATAGAAAATCATTTTTGTTTTGGTCTCTGTTGTCAACTCACTAACAAAAAAGTCATACATAACAAACGGAATGCATAGGTGGCATGTTAGATGCTAACGTGACTAATAAAATAATATGAAAAATACCACGTCAACATCCATGTAGTAGCTAACTTAAAAAATTAATTTATTTTAACAAAATAAAAACAAAAACAAAACATAATTTAAAAAATATATATTGGAATTTAGATCTGGTGTGTATTTGTATTGTTTCCGTTGATGTGTGTTTGTGTTTGTGTTTGTATTTGTTTATTTTTCTTCTTTCTTTTCAGATAAACAAAAAAAAAAAAAAAAAAAAAATCTCATAACACTCTCTTGGTCCGTGTGTTTGTTTGTATCTGTTTCTCTTTCTTCTGTGACGTTTTTTTTTTTCTTCTTGGTCCGTGTGTTTGTGTCTGTATGTCTCTTTTTCTCTTCTTTTTCTTCTTTCTTTATAGATCTATGAGTTTCATTTTCATTTTCCCTCTCTCTCGGCTCTCTTTCATTTTCCTATCTTTCTCTCTTTTTCCTATATGGGTTTGATTTGGGTTAGAGAGAGAGAAAGAGGGGTCAGATCGGTGGAGGTGGTGGTTGCAGATCGGTAGTGGAGCTAAAAATCGGTAGTAAAGGTAATGGAGAGGCTCAGATCGGCGGTGGAGGTACTCAAGGTGGAGATTGGCAGTGGAGGTGGAGAGTAGGTTTACTAGTCTCAGCACACGTGCTTCGCGCATGCGATGAGACTTTTTTTTTTGTCATAATTTTTCATTCATTCCAATTTAAAGTATACATGTTTTCTCAATAATATTACGCATTTAGAATTTATAAGTAGCCGTTCAAGCCTCCTTCCGAGCAGAAGAGATGACCAACTATTGTCACCTTCAGATGAAAGAGGAGGAAGGCCGGCGTAACGCTGCCGTGGAGGCCTTTCAGGTGGCCGAGAAGAGCCTCAAGGAGACGAAGCAAAATTACTAGAGGAGGAAAAAGAAAGAAAATACACAGCAGCTGCCCTGGAAAGTGCTGACAAATAGGCTGAGACCCAAAGGCTGCAGCTGCGAGGTGTCGAGGACCAGCTAGCCACCACCAAGACCCAAATTGCGGCCTTGAAAAAGAAACTGGAAGAGGCCGAGAAAGCCAAGGTTCTAGCCGAGGAGGCTCGGGACGAGGCAGTGAAGGGCAAAGACGCAAATGAACAACACGGGTATGATGTGGGGGTGGCTAAGACCGAAGACAGCCTTAGGGCCGAGGTCCCAGCCGTGTGCAGGACTTATTGTGCCTTGGTATGGGATGAAGCCCTCAACCAAGCCAGGGTTGAGGCTTCTTCCGTGCTGAGGAAGGCAGAAAGCATATACTACCCCCCGACCATACGCCCTCAAAGCTCTTCGGACTCTACAGCTGATCCACCCAAGGCTCCTCCTGCAATTGGCGCTATTACAGAGGTGGCAGAGCAGGCCGAGGGCACCTCAAAGGCAGGGGAGGTTAATAGAGAAGCTGTCCAAGGTTCTAAACTACCTCCTCCTGCTCCAAGGGATACCTCCAAGGAAAAAGAAACTTCTCAAAGTATGGAGCTGGTATTGGCGACCCTTTCCATACCTCCGAAAGAGGATCCTAAGGAAAAGGCCGAAGTGTCCACCACGGCAGCAAGTACACAACTTCCCAAGGATCCAAAAGATAAACTTGTAATAAAAATGAAGAAATAGATTGTTTCCTTCTTTCTTTGTTTTAATTTCCTGGTTCTGTAATGTCGTCATGCTTTTGTAATCCATTTGCCTCCGTTAGAGGTTTAATATTAAGGAGACTTGCAAATTTTTCCTTTATGACTTTTGTGTTAATGTTGTTTCTAGTTTAACCATTGCTTGCTTCAACACTTTTGAGAAAAACTGTGACAAAGGACAATATCCTGGATTAACAAGTCTGAGCGGGCTGAGGTTGGCATGATAACGCCAAAAAGTAGTCCAAAACTATTTATCATGTGCCCATTTTCCTTAAGGCAAAAAGACCACTACTAGTACTAGTAGTCTGTCTAGGGGCAAGCCCCAAACAGAAACAGAAGCAAAAACAGAAAGGATAACGGCGTTAAAAAAAAAAAGGGTGTCGTTAAGTGAAGTCCACCTCAAAATGCCTAAAATGACGCGTGTCTTAAAGATTCCCCCACATTTCCAGTGGTTGTTGACTGTGTCCTCTTTGTTTCAGCAATTATCCCAACCAACAAAGCCAAGGGCAAGAAGAGCCAATCCCACTCTCCCTCCCTTCCACCATTGCACAACACAAAATTCCAAAACCCACCCATCCCATCACAATTTCATTTCCAAAACCCTGAGAAAGAAAGATAGATTTCCATAACTTCATTTTTCTCTCATTAAACCCACCCCATCAAAACTAATTCCTTTTTCCCCAAATTCTCACCATGTGAATTCTTTTTCCCTTTCCTTTCAACCAATTTCGTAACCCAAATCAAATCAAAAGCCTCCATAATGGAAAATTCAGAGAAGGAATTGTCAATGGCCACATCCAAACAGTATGGTTTCTCAAACGGACATTCGCCTCAGAGTCCCAACCACTCGTCGTGGTTCGAAATCCGGCTCTTCTACGTTCGGATCGCGCCGTGCGTGATCGACAGCGTCCCCGGCCACCTCACGCTCCGCCACCTCCGCTGCGAGATCGGCGTATCGCTTAAGATCAACAATTCGCGCATTCCAACCTCAGAATCGGCCTCTCTGACCCTCCGCTGCGACCGCCTCGATAAGGAGTCGTCGGAGGTCACCTACGTCAGCACCGATACCGTCCGCGTCACCGGCGGTGTCGAATTCAAGGTCTATGAGAACCAGGAGTTGGTTTTCTGCGGGTCTTTGGAGCCAATGGTAGCCAATTGGCTTAATGGGAGTGTCAGCTCCGACAATGATGCGAAAACCGGCTGGACCATGGACTGTTATATGGCTGCGTCGATTGGTTCAGGCTCTTCGGCGTTTTTCCAGCCAAAGCTCGGGGTTTCGGCGCCCTCCTTCGAGGTCTATATCGCCGAGTGCTGCTCGGGAGTGCCTGTGATCTTGACGAAGACGATTCAGATTAGCCCGCGGCGGAAGGTGTTGAGGCATGCCGTCCTCGATGCGATTCTTAATTTTTGTTTGGCCATTTAAAATATGGCTCGTTCTTAATTTTTTTCCAACACTTGATGTATTGGATCTCTGAACACAGTATTTACCACTTGAGGGGCTGCAGACTCAGACTCCCCAGTAAAATCCCTACGAGGTCTACTGTTGTTGTAACGATCCGACCTGAAATCTTTCCTCTCCTGAGGGATAACCTTGCCCTTTCCCTTGCCTTGCTGTTGGTCCTCTTCAACCCTCTTGTACTAGTCAATCCGATCCATGAGTTGGCGTATACCGTTGACAGGTTTCCCAGTCAAAGACTTCCTCAAACCATGCTCAACTGGCAACCCAAGCTTAAAAGTGCTAATGGTCACATCGTCAAAGTCACCATCAACTTCGTTGAACATTTCCCAGTATCTGTCTGAATAGGTTTTCAAGGTTTCTCCTTCTCTCATGGACAAAGACAACAAAGAAGCTAAGGGCCGAGTAACTCTTCTACACGTGACAAAGCGAGACCCAAACGCTTGAGTAAGTTATTTGAAAGAATCAATGGAACTTGCCTATAGACTATCAAACCACCTCATCGCCACTAGCCCCAAACTGGACATGAACACCTTGCACATCAAAGGCTCGTTCTTGGAGTGTACGGCCATCCTCTAATTGAAGTGCCTAACATGCTCCACAGGATTTGTCCTTCCGTTGTACATGGTGAACGTGGGTTAAGAAAACCGTTGAGGAAGTCTCCCTTCTTCGATCCAGCGCGTGAAAGGCGACCTGGAAATCTAGTTGAGTGCTTTATTCACAGCATCATTTCCCAAGCCGACCGAAGACGGCTTTCTACCCTTGTGTTCGTGACGATAATCCTCATCATACAAGAAGGACTCACTGGGTGGAGTTCTCGACCTGCGCCTATAGCCATCATACTCTTCGCCCCTAGAAGAGAAATCAGGATTGGATGGGGCTCGCTTCCGTCGTTCATGGTGCAAGCTTCTTCTCAGATGATCAATCTCCCTCTGCATGTTTCTGGCATCCTCCTCCTAAGAAACATGGCTTTTACCACGAGCTTGGCTTCTACTAGTATGGGTAGTATGTACACTTCCCTCCCGGTCCCTTTGCCGTTCAAGATCACGGAAACAATCTTGACGCTGAGACCTCATAGATTCTGCCTAGTGTGGACCTGAACCTACCATCTTTGAAAGTTGAAATCACTCAAACACCAGTCTTTCCTACAGACGGCGCCAATTGTAAGGACCAGGTTTGAACTTCTAGCCCAAAACATGGATGGACCTAGCCCAAAAAGCCCTAACAATGAATTTGTAGATAATGGGTAGGAAAACTGGGTTTTAATTAATCAAACAAATATTCGAATGGATTCAGATATTGAAAGAAAGAAAAAGAAAGGGTTTATGTTGGAGTCAATCGTCCTCGGCAAGATCCGAGGAGGTCTGTTTTTATATATTGTTCTTCCGTTTAGTTACAAATTTGATCTCCCTTTTTCCAATGTTTCTTTCTCCTTTTTATACCATCCTCGCTTCTCGTTCCCACTTCACACGTGTATATTGGAGGGTTGGTGTTGATACTTGTCTCATCTGCACCTTCCATCAGTCTCCATATAGTAGCTGTAAGGCTGAAACACACTGTTCAGGTATTACCTCCACATTAATGCGGCCAGAGAGTTAGCTGCAGTGCATTTAATGTGGAGGCAGTAGCTTTCCCTGGAGATACTACACGATCACGTTCTGTCCTATTCACCTGTAGTACTTATCTTCTCATATGGAATGGTATGGAAGGTTGCCTCTGTCGATAAAACATTTCTTCGTACCTAGAAGGGTTTGTCCTCGGCATAGTTTCCTGGACTATTACGATTAACGCTGTCTTCTTCGCCTACAACTGTGGGCCTCTATGACACCGTGTGTTTGTCCTCGGACATGTCCTCGTCCTCGGTTTGGGCCTCGAGCCCGATATATATGTGGATGAGTATCTTTAGACTCTCTGGCCCCACACTTATCTAATCTTTCGCATTATTATTAGTTTCTTTAAAAAATATTTTTTATTTTTATTTTTTAGCAACTTAAAAAGTTACTTTATTTATTTTAATACCTCACTTTACAATACACCAAACATTAAATATTCTATTTTTTTTACCATTTCATTTAAATATTCTTTCTTTCTTTATTTTTTTATTCTTTCTTTTATCACTCAAGTGTAGTGGTTTTTTTTTTTTTTTTTAATTTCTTTTATATGGTTTGGATGCTAAAATAACATTTGATGTGAATGTTGAAAGAGTGTCATGCTCAATTTCAGTAGCCCTATTTTACCTACTTTTATCTTTCTTTTTTTTTGGTAAAATTTTTCCAACTATTAAAACGGCTACATTTTTGGCGGACAACCTACAAAGAACCCGGATTTTTTTTTTTTTTTTTGAGAATTCAAAGAACCCGCATTGGCTGAGCTTCTAGGATTTCAATTTGTTTCATCCCACTACGTCAGCATCACATAATGATCCCTTCAATTTGTTTGAAAATTTAAATTAAAAAAAAAAATAAATAAATAATATGATGCTTGACACTTGTCAAGTTGTATATTTGTGCTCCTCAAATAGAATGATAAGACCTTGATATTAGGTCATACATATCCCAGGGGTAAAAAATGCCCAGGTGACTAATTTTTCATCAATAATTCTAGGAACACACTATTTTACACGCCTTTTTCACAACTTTTTTACGTGAGTGGCTGCAAGTGGTAGAGAAAAATTAATCAATCTATGTGAAAGTGATAGGTAATTAAACAAAATTTGTCATATAAGATATTTGTTTAAAAGGATGTGACAAAATCTGTGGTCCTAAAATAACTCATTTTTCATTCAGGAAAAAAAATAAATAAAAGGGTGACTAATTTTTCACTGGGCTTAAATGAAGCTTTTTCCTAGCAAAACTAAGGGCACTTTGGTACATTGTAATAGACACTGGAATTAAATAATTATTAACATTTTCATCGCAATGAATTCCTTAAGAATAGTAAATATTTAAAATAAGAAATAACTATTCCTTAATAGCTTTATTTGAAGTCAAGCTCCTTTTGTTATGAACATAATTGAGTGTCTGTTTGGGCATTTACAATTTCCTGTAACTTATTTGATAGTGTTTATCAAAATATATGATTTTTGGTAGCTTTTATATTAACTATACAACAAAAGGCTAAAAATGAACTTATTTTAAAAAATTTTAAAGTTAGATTATTTGTAAAAGACTGAAACAAAAAGAAAAAAATATTTTAGATTCTTTGTAAAAGAATGAGACAATGGGCAAAAACTAAAAAAACTTTTTACCTTGTTCCCAAACACTCATTAAGTGATGAGTGCTTGAAGCCCAATTGGATGGGGATTGGGGACCCTAAACCTCTTTTTTTTTTTTTTGGTGAAGAGGACCCTACGATATCAATACATCAAATTGGATTCATATCCCGTGCAATACCTAGGGTATTGCACGGGGTGCAATACCTCAAATCTCAGCCATCTGTATAATCCAAGGCCCATTAATTTGACACGTTAGATATATATATATATATATATATATATATATATATGCATTTGGTTTTTCTTTATTTTACGCCTTTACTGTGCTTGAATTTATTTGCATATCAATTAATATTACAAGTTAGTGGCCGTTGTTTGCTAGTTAAGATTGTAATTTTTTTTTTTGGCCAAGTCATTAAGATTGTATTTGTTTTAGGTTGTAAGGGAAAAAAAAAATATATGTTGTATTATTTTTATATTAAAATGATATTTTAAGAAATTATTTAAATGGTAAGTTGGCAAATTAAATGTTAGGAGTTATGTGTGGTTAATGAGGAGTTTTAGTCAAATTTGGATACTGTTGTTGCAGCTTGGGTAACAGCTCCCAAGTAGCATCATCTAATGATGAACTATCCCAATGGACTAGAACTTCAATTGCTGGTTTCCTCCTCAGCTGGACTGTCCTTTTTGCTGCATCATTGCTTTGGGAGCAGGTGAAAGGTGGCTTTAATTATCCACTGGTGGTAGAGTGGGAATTGGAAACATGGAAAACTGGATGTATGCCAGATTCTAGGGGTAACTCCAGCTTATATGATACTATTCCAATCTTCTGTAACACCTTGAAAGGGCCAAAGAACTTAGGTGCTAGCTTGCCAATTTGCTTTAGTCTAAGGGATTTCTGTTTGAAGGGTAGTGGCCTTAAGAAAACCCAGTCTCCCTCCTCAAAATGCCTTTATTGTCTGTGCTTATCAGCTTGTAATTTCATTCTGTCTTGTGCAGCAATCAAATTACCCCTAAGTAGGCTCATAACAAGGTGATAGGTGCAGCACATTCATACATTCTAATGTTGTAATTTTTCCTTAGTCCAATTGTGTTGAGATTTTATTGTGTTGCATCAACAATATTGATACATTCTGATATGTTGTATTTGCAATATGTGCAGATATAAATGAGTGTTTATCTCTGAACCCCTGCAAGAAAATTTGTCAAAACTTTTTAGGAGGTTTCAAATGTGCTTGTCCCAAGGGATTCGAAGGAGATGGGATGAAGAATGGGACGGGATGTACCGTCAGTCAATCCAGAACCAAGACTATTAGACTTGCACTATGTAAGTGTAGATCATAATGTAGTAATATATATAAATTTAACAGTGTTGCATAACCAGATGTTAGATATTATTCTGTCAATAGATAAAATTACAGCTAGAATTGCTTCATGGACTTCCAAAGTTCTGAGCTTTGCTGGTAGACTTCAGTTAATTCAGTCTGTCCTATTTAGTATTCAGGCTTTTGGTCTAATGTCTTTATTCTCCGTAAGAAGGTTATAAAAGCCATTGAACAAAAGCTTGGTAGCTTTCTATGGATGCAATTATTTTCCAAGGTCTGTATGCAGCAAATTGGGATTTAGTACTGCTGTTTGTCATATATGGAGTCTTAGGAATGCAATTATTTTTCATGGGTTGATTACCAAAAAATAAATTGCATTTAAATGTATTTTGCATAACCGGATGTGAATGCCTAGTCGACAATCACTTACTATGTCATAATTCAAATCATCTTTATAAGTCATCTTCATATGATAAATATGTTAAATATTTAGTTCTCTAATTAGTCACAACTTACACAGTGGAACTTTGTTTTATAAGTGATGTAGTCTAGTTTTGTTATATTCCAATATTTAATATCTTCTCAGGCTCGTCTTGCATGTTTGAATGTGTGCAGCAATCTGTGTTGGGCTTCTTGTATTGCTTGTGGGAGGCTCTTTGGCTTTTTGGGGATTGAAGAAAAGAAAGTTCATCAAACTTAAACAGAAGTTCTTCGAAAGAAATGGTGGATTGCTATTGGGTTCTGTTAAGAATGCCAAAACATTCACTGCAGAAGATCTCAAGAAGGCTACAAACAACTACCATCCAACTCGAGTAATTGGTCAAGGAGGGTCTGGAGTTGTTTACAAAGGTATATTGCAGAACAACCAGACTGTGGCAATTAAGAAATCGAAATTTTGTGACCAAAGCCAGGTGGCAGAGTTCATTAATGAGATAAGTCTTCTTACCACGATTATTTTTGGTGTTGTTATATATTAGGAGGGAGGCGGTGGACAAATGGGTCCGGCTCCCCTCCCGTTTCAAACTCTCATGTATTCTCCAGTTTTAATATATATGAAAAACATCTGGCTGACCAACAATCTAAAGGCTAAAAAAAACCCACGTCATTCTCTCTCTCTCTCATTCTATCTCAATTATAGACCAAGCAAACCCACCGTCATACTCATATACCCAACACGTTAAATACAATTTTTTCTTCTTTATAATTTGTCTTTCTTTCCCTTTCCTTGCTCCAATCTCTCTCCAATATCATCACTGTCAACCGGGTATTATTAGAGCTAAGACCAGATCTCGCTAGAGAAGAAAGCATCACCCAAATGGAAACAAAATTTTTTGGACAAATTCAAAGAACCCATAAGAGGTAAAGCAAGAACTCTCTCAAAATTTGTCTCTCTGTCTCCCTCAAAAAGAAACCCCAAGAATAACCTTGCAAAACCCATAACAGTAAAATCAAAGAAATTTAAATTTAAGCTACATACCAGTACCCATAATCAATCACCCATCCATCAAATATATCACAAAATGAAGTGCTAGAAACAAAAAGAGAGAAGAGTAATCATGCAGCAGTGATGAAATCAGTAGCAAGAGGGAGAGACATAGACGTTGGAAATTAGGAATATAAAATCAAAGAAAAATTTGTTGGGCTTCTAAGTATTTGCAGCAGCGATCTTGATGTGCTGGCCACGCGTCTCAGATGGCGTCTCCGGCATTATTTTCGACAACTCCTTGCCGTCCTTTGCCAATGGTGTTGGGTGTATGTATGATAGTGCCTAGTGGGTTTGCTTGGGCTGTGAAAACTTCTGAGTAATTGAGAGAGAAAGAGAGACAAAATTGAGAGAGAATGACGTGGGGTTTTTTTTAGCCTTTGGATTGATGGTAAATTTTGGGAAAACTGATGGGCCGAGTGGTGTTAGAGGGAATCTGAGTGGAGTGGGTTTAAGGTTTTTAATTAAATGGGGCTTTTAATGCCAGTTGGGCTTTGTGTGTGGGTTTGATAGAGTTTGGGCTGCAGTAGCTGAAGGGAGTGTGCTGGGTTTCCGTTGGGCCTAATTGTTCCTGCTTAAGCAAATCTCAGACTGGGCCTACGTTGCACACTAACGAATTGGGCTCCTTCATCTATGTTAAAACAGGAGAAAACATGAGAGTTTGAAACGGGAGGGGAACCGGACCCATCGAGCTATCCTTTTTTTTTTTTTGGAGAAACCCGTGGACCAATTTTTCAATACTCTTAATTAATTAAGAGTAATAATAACCCCATTAAGCTTTTTTTCATTAAGCTTTTTTATTCCAATTACCCAAAAAATAATAATAATAACCCCATTTATTATTTTTTTTAAATTTACTATTTTAACCCTATTTTTAAGTTTTAGATTAATTAAATTAGGGGTATTTTTGATAGTAAAAAAAGCAATAACTAACTTTCTAAATCTTCTTAATATATACAGATTAATAATTAATAACCATGCTATGCAATCTTGGCCGTTCAAACTTTCCTTTCATTTGCCCTTTTTATTTTATTTTTTATTAGAAGTCTTTGCCTATTAGGATTAGGAAGCCAAGATTATCAAAAAAAAAAAAAAAAAGCAATAGGAAGCCATTGGTTTTTTCTTTTTTTCTTTTTTGGTGACAAATACAAATAAAACCCCAGGGTTTGGCTTAAGGTTCAAATAACTTTTTTTTTTCTTTTTGGAAAAGTAAGTAGAATTTTTATTTACTCTATAAATTACTCAAAGTTGAATTCTTGACTTTATTTTAGTGGTTAATTATTTAATTCAAATATTATTATGCATATAGATTTAATCAAATAACATTCAAACTTTTTGAGTATATAAAGTTTGAAGAAAACGGATCTCGAAAAGATCTCTAAACATTTGCACAAAAATCAGAAAGAGACGAAATAGGCTAATGAGGTGGCAAAAATGGGAGGAAAGCAAAAGTGTAGCTAGCCACCCCTTGCCTTGGGCAGCTAGCTCAAGTGTAACATGTTACACTTTTGCTAGCCTCCTATTTCCTCATTTCCCCTATATTTTCCAAGCAATCCCCTTCCCCCTTTACATTTATGTCATCCCTTTAATTTCTTGCAAATCCTCTCTCCCGTTCCCCTATATACACACATACCATATATAGACACCTAAAAAAAAGATTTTCTATTTCATCCCTCTTAAATTTTGGTTGAAAAGGTAGTATTTTGGTTGTTTTTGATAGATAGGATTGTGTTATGTAATGTTGTTGATGTTACTTTTGTTGTTTTTTCTCAAAGTGGTGAATGTGAAATTGATCAGAACAAAGAAACTGGTTATGATAATCCTAGTCAAGATGAAACATTTTGGTGTTGCAGCAGTGAAAATTGACATGCATTCCAGGGAGATGAAGGTATGGCCGGCCACATATGCCTCTCTCTCTCTCTCTCTCATAGACCTAGAACTAGTATTACTTGCATAAACTAATTGAATTTGGATTTGATAATGCATCTTCCAGTAGGAATTGAATAGGGATAAGGGGTAGAAATATTAATTTGACTTGGTCACGTGGAAAAATCTTTTAAATTGAAGTAATCGATTATAACAAGAGCGGCTTATATGTGTTACTTATTAGCCTGTGTTCAATGTTTAACCTTGATGTGTGGTCATTCAAAATATATTTCTTCCAAAATTTACCTCAAAATTGAGCTAATGTATAAATATTTGGGAAAATTATTAGGTACTCCCGGAGTACCATAAATGCGTACTCCCTCCTCTCACGTAAATAGTAGGTCCCATTATGAATTTAATTAGTAGGACCCACCATTCATGTGATAGAAGGGAGTACGCATTTATGGTACTCCGGAAGTACACAATAATTTCTCAAATCTTTGTTAGTCATTGTATGACTTTAACTTTCATTAATTAAAGAAGTAACACGACAAACAAGTAACCAAGTGTTAAACATAAATGTCGCATCAAAAAATAGAAGTGTTAAACTTGAACGTGGCGTTCACGTATTTGCCTTGACAAAAGCTAAAAATCTTTGTGTTTATGTTACACACAAACACAAGTGCTTGATATCATAATTGTCAAAATGTGAATCATATCGTGAATTGATTTTTTTATTTGACAACCAATTTGTAAATCATGATTTTACTTGATAAGCAATTTACAAATCATGAAGAGTTTGACTCATTTCGAAGTGAGGCATCCTCTATTTCGAGGCAGAGATTTTTTCTTTTTTTCTTTTAGGTTCCAAGCCTCTTTTCATTTCGAAGTGGAGCATTCATTTCAAAGAAAGTGTTTTTTCTTTTTTTAACATGAAAAAAGGAAAAAAGAAAAGAAAAGTAAGGCTGTTTTCGTTTCAAAATCGAAGTGATTTGTAAAGCTACAACCATGGCTGCATGGCTTAACAATTGTCAATGGCCTTACACGTGTGGCCATAATGCATGAATGACTTAACAAATGTTAGTCTATTGCTCTAGCAGATGGCCTTAAGACATTACAATGCAATAATACGTGTCTTACATTTCAAAAAAAAACAAAAAAAACAAAACGTGTCTTTTACAAATTGGCTTGCACAATTGCCAAGTCATTGCATTTCAAACTACAGGCACTTAGTATGTGTAGAAGTCTACTTCATGCTCAAATTGACAGGTGGGTTTTGCTAAGCCATACGTGCCTTCTCTTTGTTTTTTACAATTCATAAGGAGTTTGACTCATTTCGAAGTGAGCATACTTTATTAAAAGAGCTGATGTATTGAAGAAGTACCACGAAATAATCAAATCTCATGAGGAATTTCTCTCACTTCGAAGTGGCCTTTAATTCAAGTTTCAACATTTAATCTTTGCTAACAAGTCATATTTATACTTGCAAGATGTGTCTTCCTATTATTCATCGAAGTATCACACAGCGATAGTTGCAATCGAGATGCCTCAAGCAACTTGGAAACCATTCACACTGCCAAAGGCAAATTACACCACAAGTAGTTAATTTAAATTTTAGCCAAACCCCAAATAAGTTGTTATTTGTCCAAAAAATAATAATCTATATAGACTAGCAATTGCAAAAAGCACGATGAAACCACTATTTCTATGTTTGGTTGGGAGGAGTTCGATGATTGGTTGGAGAAGAATCAGAATCTAGTCTGAGACAAATGAAAAAAGAAAGAAAAGAAAGTTAGTTTTTAGGTTGCAAAAACAAAAACTGAGACACGAAGAAAATAGGCGATATGGCTTTGCATGCAATGCAGGTGATAATAATTGGGTTGATCATGATTCTGGCTGGAACAAAAGCATCGAGCTGCATGAATCACTGTGGACCCCTACAAATTCCCTATCTGTTTGGAACAAGCGAGGGTTGTTCTCTTGATGAATCGTTTATCCTTTCATGCAATTACACATTCGGGAGTCACAAACTGTTTCTAGGCCGCAATGCTGTTCTTAGCATTTCTTTGGATGGAGAAATAAGAGTGTCAACGCCTATTGGAATCACCTGTTACAACCAATCTGGAGTTAGTGCAAGCCGCATTTCCTATCTCCTTTAAAAAGAACAAGTTCATAGCCATAGGCTGTGATACCATTGGGTTTTTTAATGGTTCAATCTTCTCATTGGAAAAGTCATGTCTCAGGATGCATATCAACCTGCATAAGCATTGAAAATATCTTTAATGGGACTTGTTCTGGGTCAGGTTGTTGCCAGAGTTCGATCCCACCTGGAACAAGCGAGGGTTGCTACATTTGTAATAGAAGAAAAGTCATTCAATTTTTAACATTACATCTTCTAAGTTTGCACAATTCTGAGACTGTTCCCACTGTCCTTGATTGGGCAGTGGGAAATAAGACTTGTCTAGAAGCCCAAAAAAATTTGACTAACTATGCTTGTAAGGCAGAGCATAGTGAGTGTCACAATTCTAACAATGGCTCGGGATATCTCTACAAATGCTCCAAAGGCTTTCAAGGAAATCCATTCATTTTTCATGGTTGCCAAGGTAATATATATATATATATATATATATATATATATATATATATATTGCTATACATTCCAGGGAGATGAATGTGAAGTTAATCTTGTAAAATCTATAGGTTCTCTTTAGTCCCATATGGTTTCCATCAGATGTTTTCAGATCACTTAATATTCTTCAGAACTGGGTTTGAATCTCCTTCTATGCAATTTCAAATAAGTGCTTGATGATTCTGGATTAAATGCATTGAATTTGATCAATTAACTAACTGTTACTAACAGGCGACACAGAGTGCTCCAACAGTAGTGAACCTGAAAATCCACCTCCTTCATCGGAATGGTATGCTACTTTATGCATCTCAGTTCCTATTATTCATTATCAGCTCATCACATCATGATCGCTTTCCTGACTATATCTATTTACTTTTTTAGGTTAGAAGATACACTTATTGAGCTTTATTTGTCAGGTTATTCCAAGCCAGTAGTTACTGATTATGATCATGTGATGATGCCCTTGGAAACAGATGATGCGCTGCCTGCTGAAGGTTAGTCCCAAATCCTCTTGTTTTTTTTTTATAGACTACCCTATCTGGGATAGGGCCTAAATTGGCTTGATTCATGGGATTGCAGGGACCAGTGATGCTTATGAGCTGGAAGGAGAATGGTGTCCAGAGAACCATTGTGATATAACTAATTCAAGTGGAAATGTCTTAGATAAAGGTATGGCCAGTATGATGTTGCTAATAATCAAGTGCTTGATGTCCATTTTCATTATAATATTATTAACATCAGGTTTATTGTTATCTCTATTAAGTGGCTTGTTCATCCAAATATTAACACCATCCACATGTATACATTTAAACCTCACCTATGTTATCCTAGCGTATCAACCATTTGTCTCTCCATGAACCAATAACCTAACATTTGCTTGAACATCAACCATTTAAATCCATATAAGATTGTTTCTAAAGTTTCTCTATTGATTGTCAAACCATCCTAAATGGATTTTTAGATAGTTGATCTGTACAATTTTTGGCTCATTAACATGTTCAAGAAATTGGTGATCTAAAATTTTGACACATGGATTAACACAAGCATTTGTGGAGTAGGTGCGTCATGGGATGAAGAAAACTGGCGAGCACAGTATGGTCAAGTCATTAAATCTGGGGAAGAGCCAATGCCAGAATTTGAAGTTGTGGATTTATGGGACTGGGAAAAGGTTACAGGGACCAGAAAGGATGGAAAAGGTGAGGTGGTGAGGCTGGTTGGAAGATTAGTGAGAAGGTCTGTCAAGCGTCATCCGTCCATGCCTTCGGGTGGTGGTCTCCTAAAAACTGCCCCAATATGTGAAGTACATCTTGATCTGGTACGAGTCACGTCGGGTTTGCATTTACATCTTTTCATTTGACAACATATACAAACCTTTATATGCCAGGTCGTTCTTTATTGGCCTGTATTCATTTGTTTGCTGAAGCAGATGGCAAATGATAAAGATATTTCACAGTTTGTTGAAAATGGTGTGATTTTGGACTTATATGAAATTTCCTTCTATCAGGTCAAGTTTATAAGTTGCGGACACCAAATGCAAGATACCTAGCTTCATTGTCAACTTATGATTCTTCCAACCCAACAAAAGATTGGGGATTCCCTGAATTATCAGTAGATAGTCACTCTCTCCCATTCTCTAAATCTAGTGGAAACCATGTATCAAAAACTGCAGATGGAGTATCCACCAGCAAAGATTTGTCTACATTACCAGATAATCTTTCCGCATCTGGACAGGTAACTTGTTTATTTTAAAAGCTTGGATTTGAAGTTGATGTGCTGAAACCATACCTAATCTTATTCTAGTCAACAAACAAAGGTATATCAATTGTATCAGAAGACCATAGAAAATAGAAGCACATATAACGTAATGACAAGAGTGAGTCCTTTAATAGATTTAACAGATAAACATGAGTTCATATAAGTAATGGCATCACATGCATGTAAAAATTTGAAGTTTTTCCATGGAAGTGTGCAATGCTATTTGAGCATTCCCTTGAAGAAGATGGTTGGCGAATGCAATGCTAGTTTATGGCGTCAAGTAGTAACTCATAATACCAAAAAAAGACAGTTTTGAGTATTGATAAGGGAATGGCATTGCTAAGAGCTATCAGTGATGTCTTAATGCTTTTATCAGATGCTAGATATTATGTTTATTGTTTACACTAGTGTTACATTTTGATCCGAAGGTACCAGACCCATACTAGCTAGTTAAAAGTTTTGAATTTTTGGGTGATTAGGCATATTCTATTTGTGAGAAATGTTCTATATGTTTTAAACAATATACATTTAGATATGATCTTCTGGATTATATGCATCCTTTTCACAATCCACATTGTTTAACCCCTGATTTGTCTCCTACTGTATCTCCAGCAAAGAATCCATGTGTATAGGGACAAAGCTGCTGAGAGAACCTTGCATGGGGGATTTGGAGTGGGCCCTGGACAAAAGAATTCAAAGTTTGATGAAGATGAACAGTCATCATCATATGCTTCGGCCAATACAGAAGAAGCTGCAGCCGAGGCCTTGAATATGTCGTTTGGAGCTGGTAGTTACGCCAAAAAACTTCTGGAAGGCATGGGCTGGAAGGAGGTATGTTCTAATCACAATATTAGCGTTTTTTTGTTGGAAATCTGCTTAGAACAAAACTGTAACAACTGATGATATTCTTGATTCTAGGAAAATTGTGTCACTTGGCTAACACCAGCACTCATTATTACTGGTTTTTGATTGATGATTGGGGTTGGGGTTTGGTTTTTGATGAAGGATAAGATGACTTGAATGGATGGAAATGGTCCAAAAAATTGGAAATCTAAGACAATCTACATGCTGATTTTATTAACTCACTCCCTATGTTGACATTTCATTTTGAAATATCTGCAGGGGGAGGGACTTGGCAGCACTACAAAGGGGATGGTGGAACCAATACAAGCAGTTGGAAATGTTGGTAACGCTGGATTGGGGTGGCCTCAGGGAATAGCAAAGCACCATTGAGATAACGGGACATATCCAGCATATTTAAGTGTAGTCCCAATTGTCAAGGCTATTACAAGCGTTTAGCTCTCTCTCTCTCTCTCTCTCCAGTTTATAGTGGTCCTTTGCCAAATCTGCTCATTGTTCTCAAGTCCTTTTTTAAATGATGAAATCCTACCATATTTTACGGTGGTGTGGTAGTCTATTTTAGTCTTCGTAAACAATGCATACTTTTGTGGCATACATGCATAAACATTGCTCTCCTTTTCTAATGGGCAGGAAGAAATCTACTTAACAATGCACCAGTACCTGATTCTAATACTACATTTTTTACTAGACTTTTAAAAATGGCTGTTTTGACCTCAAAATCCCCACTCTTTGAGTGCTTCCACAACAGTTTATCACCTCCAGTATGTCATACTCTAATCATGTGACAATAACTAGAAGTTGTTATGGGACAAACTCACATCCTTGTCCATATCTAAAACCTCATTTCCCTTGTCACAATGCAAATATAATATATATAGTTGGGTTCAAGTTATATTTATTGTAATTTTAAACAATGCTATACTATTCAATATTTTTTAATTTAATATGAATTTTGAAAAATCTACCATTGGAATCACATTATCTTCGAATATTCTCTATACTTGCAAAATTTCAAGATAATCAAATATCAATAGTCATGTTATTAGGTCATTCTATCGTACCCCTTTGTTTTTTTTGGTAGGTATGATACCTACACAAATCTTAACCTTTAATTTAGTATTGTTTTGATACTAACCCTTCATTTAATTTTTTTGGGTACTAGTTACCGGTAATATTGTCGGTTATATATATAAAAAGAGTGCTACATCCTGTGGTCGCAGGGGTTTTCTCCTAAGGGGGAGTACGCCTCGGCCGAGTGAACTAGGGTGGAGAAAAGATGGAGTCACCACCTAGATTAGGTCCAGGAACCATTTACATAGCGTCCTTACATGGAAGGACTGATTTTACTACCAAAGTATGGGTTTAGAGTTTAGGTATGGGGACGGGAAGGTGTTAGGCACTCAACCCCACCCGACCCGTGGGTCGACTTCCACTCATTGTGTCTTACGTCTTCATCTCATTAAAGGCATATTCAACATCGTTATTCTAAACACACACACACACACACACACACACACACGCATACATCTAAGCATACAACATGACATTTCATCCCAAACCCTAACATACATCTTTTATGCTTCTTATATCATCATAAACCCTAGCATACATTTATCACATCACATTTAAGGCAGCAAACAAATCATGGCAGAATCAAAGAATTATTGGAGAGCACCATGAACATCAAGAACACAAACATATTCTAAGTTCACATATCACATTCATCAAATCTAAAACAAGATCATATCCCAATCAAATGCATGTACATATGAATGCATGTCTTACCTCACTTACCTTACTGCATCATAGCATCTATGCATCAATGCATGATCATATCATATGCATGTTCATGGTAGAATAAAGAAAACGTTGAAGGGAAACCCTAATCTAACATGTTAAGAACAAACAACAAGTAAACAGAGAAACATGGACTCAAAAAACATAAAAGAGGGTCAAGACAAAGACATTTTATATGAAAGAAATAAAGAAACAGAAACAGAAGACTCAAATTAGGGTTTCTGGGCAAGAGTATGCATTTGCATACATAGGCTTGCATACGCAGCTCAGTTGTATGCGTACGTAAACATGCCCTAGAACCCTAACTTAGAAACAGAAATGCAAAAAACAGAGCAAAAACAAAAACTAAAGAAACTAACAACCTAACATGCTTCTAATATAAAAATAAACAACCTAAACTAACAACAAAGATATCCAAGATAAACAAAACAAAATATATTCCTAAACATGCATTGGATCTAACAACAAACAAGAGCAACACTTAACACATCAAAACATGTTCATCAATATATCCAATCATTCAACTCATTAATCAAAACATGATGAGACCCAACAAATCGAACCCAAACAAAACATATCATATTTCTAAGCATGTATAACAAATAAATCAAATTAAGAACCAAAAGAACACAAGTTTTAAAACCCTAAAAGGAAGAGCCATGAAGAGAGACTCACCTTGCTTATGGAATACAACTTGGTTGATATTTAACCGGCCTCTTGATGCCTACACAACAAGATTCAATGAGATATCAAAACAAAGAAGATTTTAATAGTTTATAGGTAATCACAACTCAAAAACAATATTTGTTTTGAAAAGATTTTGAGAAATCCAATTGAGAACAAGTTTTTGCCTTAGAACTAATTAAAGAGAGGTTTTTTATGATTAAAATACGTGCTTGGTGGCTGTGTACAGAAGAGGCAGAGAAAAGAGAAATTTTTTTGGAAGAGTTTAGGTCAAAAATCCACTCTCTCTAGCTAGGGTTTGAGTTGGGAGGCATAAGGCTGTATTTATATTTTTAAACTAGGGTTTTTAGGCTCATTTAGAGGGTTTTAGACATTCCAATGGGTTTAGGGGTTGGGCCCCATCAAAGAGGGAGGCTTTGGGCCCTAAACAATTGAAGTTCTAGGCTTCTAGAAAAGGCCCTACATGCGTAGGTACGTGCATGCGTACGCATGCGTTCCTAAAACCCTAATTTTGACTAGTCAGATGGCCTGACTTCAAACGGCCATAACTCGCTCAATATAAATCCCAATTATAAAAAATTTGTATTCAAATTGAAGCCCGGAATGTCTACTTTCCAATGAAATAAATCTCACTCAAAAATTCTTTGTGTATTAAAAGATATGGTCAAAATAGTGAGTAAAAGTCATTTTTTAGTATCATTTTCAAAGTAATTTAAGCACTTTTGAATTGTGATTACTTCCTGATGCTGCACAGAATCAGTAGGCTGAATGCTTCGGCTTCGGTGGGCTACTGGTGGTTGTGAAGGCCTACAAAGATGAACACACTATCAAAGGGGACCGGTGTGGACCGGCCAAACACTCTCCGATGGCTAAGTTAGTTTCTTCTAAGGAAAGAGTTTCAACTTTTAGAGGAAAAATCTCAGAATACACTTACTTCATTTTGATTCAGACTGGTCCTTTATATAGAGGACCTTGGAGCGGTTATTGGCTTGGTAACTTCCCCAAGATTTGAGGAAATTCTCTTGAGTCCAGACATAACTTGCCCAACGGCTATAGGAGTTACAACCGTTGATGGAAGTTATGTACTTAAGAGGAATCCATGGCGATGAATTCGGGTTGAGTAACCGTTTCAAGGTTTTGGGATTCGAATCTTCCATACTCTCCAGTGAATTTACACTTGAGAGTTTCTAAGTGTTATGTGGTCGTCCATGGACTTCGTGCATGGAAGACTGGTTTTCTGACGGTGTTACGTGAGTCATCCATGTGCTTTGCCCATGGACGACCCTACTGTTCAGACGTTGTGTGAGTCGTCCATGTGCTTTGTACATGGACAACGCTAATGCTCTGACGTTGTGTGAGTCTTCCATGTGCTTTGCCCATGGACGATCCCATTGCTCAGACGATCAACAAAAATACTTGGCCCAAGATCATGGACGATCCATATGGACAACTATGAGTTGTAATTTTTTACTATCCCATCAGTTGCCCCCTTGTCCAATGGTCGTCCAAAGACATTATTGGGATTTACTGTTTACCTTTGTGGTTCTGAGAAAAAATATATATATATATTTTTTTTTGCCACGTGTCATGACTTCTTTGGTTGACCCGTAATGTCGATTGCGTTTTTCGACGAAATTGCCACGTGTCTTCTTCTGAATGGCTGGCGTCGCTTCGTTGACCCCATTTCTAGGCCCTATAAATAGGTGCATTCCTTCTCTTACCCCTCACATCTCTCATAATTTTCCTTCTGCCATCTCGTCCAAAAGCCTCGTCTAGCATTCCTTCCTAGTTCTCAGGTATTTTCTTTCCCTTCTTAGGTTTTTGTCTTATCTATCTTCATTTAAGTCATGTCTTCGTCTAGTGGTAGTTTAGAGAAGGAGATAGACGAGTACCAGGACGTTTCCTCTGGAAGCAGGCGTAGTTATGAGAGTAGTGAAAGTAGTACAGCTAGCAGTAATTCTTCGGACGAGCATTATTCGTCTGGGGTTCCTGGTATTCCTTTGGAGGAATTCCAGGAATTACAACGTAGGAAGGCTTCTGGATCTGGGGCTAGCTCGTCCAGACAGCCACTTAGCCCTCCTCAAGACGAGGAGGAGGAAAATATTATTTATAGTTGTGCCCCTGAAGTATCGTCCATTTTAGATGCTGCCAAGTTAAAAACCCTTGTAGATAGGTACCAAATTCCTAAAGAGTTTAATCCTCGTCTACCCATGGACGGAGAATGGTGTTGTTCTCCTTCTTCTGGTTTAGGAATATACACCTCCTACCTCTTAGCTGGCCTTAGGTTTCCTCTAAACTCTTTTTGTAGAGGTCTTCTCCATAGGTTGGGTATTGGACCTAACCAGCTCAACCCCAATGGATGGAGGACAGTAATTGCCATGCAAGTGCTGTGGCGTGAGGCGTTGGAAGGGAACTGTCCTATTACAGTGGACAAGTTCCTTTACTGCTATAAGCCCTCTGAGATAAAGAAGTCTGCTGTTTTTACCAGTTCTCGTCCAGGGGCTCTTACTATAATTTAATTAAGGGCCGTAGCTCGTCTGACAGACTTTGGAAAAAAGAATTTTTTATTATTTTTTGGAAATTGGGCTGGGGACCCAGTTGATGTGGGTAATGTCCCCTTCCCACCCTTTACCAGTCCTCTAGGTCGTCTTCGTCCTGAGGGTATGTTTCTTTTCCATTTTTATTTTGTTTCTCTACATATTTTACCACTTTTAGTCGTTTAACCCTTTCTCTTTGTTGACGCAGCTGTCGTTCGTCCACGCTTGGACAAACTTTACTTGGATCGAATTGACCAAGTACGTGCCTTCCCTGGGAGGACTTTTCACGATCTAGTGACTCTCAGTCGTCTAGCTACGTGGGGACTCGGACCAGAACCTACTGCTGAGAATCTTGGTCACGAGGATACCACTCGTCGAAGTAAGCATCGTCCGTCCTTTTCTTTCTTTTTTTTTTTTTTTTTTTTTTTTTTTTTTTTTACTTAGAGTTTCCTCGTCGCAGGAATGGCTACGATGAGAGAGAACAGAGAAAAAAATATTACTAGTGGGGATGAGGATGTTACTGCACCTCTAGTCATCCAGAAATCTTCCGTCCAGACTGGGAAGGGAAATCTAAATCTATATCCAGTGCTGTGGATTTGGACGACCTCCCAAGTCGTCGAGGTCCTAAGAAGCAAAAACCTGCCAAGGCTTCTGTTCCCAAGGTTCCCAAGTTTACACCTCCGACAGTAGAGCTGGACGACCCTTCTATTGATGTGGAGCCCGTCCAAACAGTTCATCCCGTCCAAACTGATCCTACTCCCCCTCCAAACAAGATTCCTCGTAAGCCTCATCCGTCAGAACCATCCGAGCGTCCTTCTAACCTGGTGTTGGACGAGAACCACGCATGGAGGACGTTCAAAGGAATAATCACTGATAATGAAGTCAATGAATGCTACAATATGTTAGTGAGGGAGTTTGAATGTTCTGGTATCCATGACCTCTTTAAGGTAAGTTTCATTCGTCCTTGTGTGTTTTCAGTAAGTTTTTCAAAATGAAATATCTAACTTTCTTTCGTCCATATACAGGCTATGTCAAAATTTTACACAGCAACTTGTCAGGCTAAGGAGCTTGCTTCAGAGGCCAAGACTGCCAAGGAGAAGGCTAAGGAGCTGAACAATGAAGTCCTGCTAAAAAAAGGGGAGGTACTTAGGTTGACTGAAGACTTCAATCGTCTGCAAGGAAGTGAGACGAAGCTTAAGAACGAGGTGGAAGAACTTAAGGCCGATAATATTGAAAAAGATACTCGCATCTTCCATCTTGAGGGACAAGTTTCTGGATTTGCCTCGTCCTTGGAGAAAGCACGTGAGGAAGCCATAGCAGCCTTCAAGAAGTCTGACGAGTACAAGAATCGTCTAGATAGTCACTATGCAGCTGGCTATGAGGACTTTCGCGCTGATGCCAAGGAAACATTTCCTGACCTGGACTTTGATTCCTTCAAGCTTCCCCTTGCTACTGAGAGCTCCTTGTTGCAGACGAGTTCTGAGGACGTCAACATAATGGACGATGCTAATAACGAAGTGACCCAGGACGATCCTAAGTCTGGGGGCAATGCCCCCAGTGGTTTATCCATGTAATTTTTATATTTTCCTTAAAGAGTTCATTTTATCTTTCTTTAAGGTGCCCGTTGTTTTGGGCTTTATTGTAGTACAATTATCTCGTCTAAGCTTATGGACGAGCTTTACATATAATCAGTTATATTGTAACTCAAGGGTTGTTTTGGACGTTGGTCGTCCACCCTTCTTTTTAAATTCTATGAATGTTTTACATTTTCAGCTTTTATAATATTTGAATGTTTGAATCTTTATGTACGAACTTTATTTACATCGTCCATTTGCCAAATCATTTTACCTCGTCTTGAGTATATAGTGAATTTCTTCTTACATCACTGAATTTGGACAACCAATTTGGGACGATCATTTACTCGTCCTTAACTAAATTGTCCTCAGTAAAGGCTCGTCCTTGTACTGGTTCGTTAGGCTGGTTGGATTTGCCGATGGGCTTGAGTTTTTACATCTTTCGTTCGTCCATGGTTTAGACGATGCCTTAGGTTCCATCTTGTTTTAAGCTTTAGACGGACATACTTTGGGTGTGTTCTTATTACTTTATCCTTTAAGGAAAGCTTATGGACGATACTTCCTTGCGTCCAAGGATTTTATTCGTCCTTTAACCTTTAAGGAAAGCTTATAGACGATACATCCTTGCGTCCAAGGATTTTATTCGTCCTTGATCGTTACACAATTTTTATTCGTCCATGGTTTAGACGATCATTCCTTAGGTTTCATCTCGCCTTAAGCTTTAGACGGACATACCTTGGTTTATTTTCATTGCTTTATCCTTTAAGGAAAGCTTATGGACGATACATCCTTGCGTCCAAGGATTTTATTCGTCCATGATTGTTTGCCTTTCGTGGATCACTCTGAATGAAATTACAAAAGAACGTAAGATTCCCATAAAATTACGTATAGACTTAAAAATACAACATATATATATTTGGAAATCCAAATTATGCAAAACATTCGTCCACAGGCATGGCACATGCTTGAGAGCTAGTGCCTTTAGGGAATTAAAAATACTTAATACAACACAACTTCGTCCATGAGCAGCACTAAATACTTAATACATATAAAACATATAGTAGTAGTAGTAAGCAAATATGAGAAAACAACACTAGGCAACACATTACTTCAAACGTCTAAAAATCTTGTCCATGACAATCTCGTCCATAATCACCCTATTGATAATATCTTCTTAGGTGTTCAACATTCCAAGGGTGTTCTAGCTTCCGTCCGTCCAGGGCTTCCAAGTAGTAGGATCCTTGCCTCTTGCAATTGATGACCCTATAAGGTCCTTCCCAATTTGGTCCAAGCTTCCCGTGGGCCGGGTTTTTGGTGGCCAAAGAAACCGTTTTAAGGACGAGATCCCCAATGTTGAAGCGCCTGGGTTTCACCATGGCATCATGTTGCTTTGCCATAAGATTTTTGTACCTTGCTGTTCTCTGCTCCGCATCCATTCTCACCTCGTCTATAAGATCGAGGTTTAGACGAAGCTGTTCTTCATTTTCTTCATCTTGATACTTCATCACCTTATGGTTTGTCATGTGCACTTCTGCAGGTATAACTGCTTCACTTCCATAGGCTAGTTTAAAAGGAGTTTCCCCAGTGGGGGTTCTCACTGTTGTTCTATAAGCCCACAAAACACCTGGTAATTCGTCTGGCCATACTCCTTTTGCCCCTTCAAGCCGAGTCTTGATGATTTTCAACAAGGATCGGTTTGCTACTTCTGCCTGCCCGTTGGCTTGTGGGTGGGAGGGTGAGGAGTAATGATTCTTGATCCCCAATTGCTCACAAAAGTCTTTGAAAGGTGTGCTGTCAAACTGTCGTCCATTGTCAGACACTAGTACCCTAGGTACCCCAAACCTGCATACAATGTTCTTCTAGACGAAATTCTTGACATTCTGTTGTGTAATAGTTGCTAAGGGTTCAGCTTCCACCCACTTAGTGAAATAATCTATTCCCACCACTAAAAACTTCATTTGCCTAATTCCGGTTGGAAAGGGGCCCAAAATATCCAATCCCCATTGTGCAAAAGGCCAAGGGGCCATCATTGGTGTAAGATACTCTGATGGCTGTCTAGGAATATTACTGAAATGTTGACATTGATCACATACCTTAACATATGCTTTAGCATCAGCTTGGATGGTTGGCCAGTAATATCCTGCACGGACGATCTTGTGGACGAATGATCTGGCTCCTGAGTGGTTACCACATGCTCCTTCATGAACCTCCCTCAATACGTAGTTCGCCTCGTCCGGAGCCAAACACCTAAAGAAAGGTTGGGAGAAGCCTCTTTTGTATAACACTTCGTCCATGAGGGTGTACCTGGCTGATTTAACCCTAAGCTTTCTGGCTTCGTCCTTCCCCTCTGGGAGCCTTCCGTCCTTCAGGTACGATACTATTGGAGTCATCCAATTTTCCTCACCTTCTATCTGCAACATTTCTGGAAAGTCTATGCTTGCCATGTATTGTATTTCATCGAACTCGTCCATTGCTTCATTCGCGGAGGCTTCCTTCGCCAGAATATCAGCTTCCATGTTCTTTTCCCTTGGGATTTGAATGAAATCAGCTTCTTTGAATTTCTTCACAAGGCGTACCACCTTCTTTAAATACTTCTTCATTCTGTCTTCCTTGGCTTCATATATTCCATTTACTTGGCCTATGACTAGCTGAGAGTCTCCCAAGACGAGTATTGATTCTGCTTCTACAGATTTAGCCAACTCCAACCCTTTAAGAAGGGCTTCATACTCCACTTCATTGTTAGTTGTTTGGTACTGTAAGCGAACCTTGTGCTTTAATTTGTCTCCTTCTGGTGACTCTAGAAAAACTCCTATACCTCCAGCATGCAACGTAGACGATCCATCTACATGGACAACCCATTTTTTATTATCTTCTCTTCCGCCTAAGTCCTTATAACTTAGAGTAAACTCTGCTATGAAATCTGCCAAGGCTTGAGCCTTTATTGCATTTCTCGGTTGGTACCGAATGTCAAATTCGCTAAGCTCGACTGCCCATTGAATCAGTCGTCCTGCAGCTTCCATCTTGTTCATTGCCTTCTTGAGCGGATGGTCCGTTATGACATTGATGACATGAACTTGGAAGTAATGTCTTAACTTCCTAGAAGCTATTATTAGTGCAAAAGCTAGCTTCTCTATCCGTGGGTATCTTTCTTCTGCTCCTCTGAGTGCTCGGCTAGTGTAATACACAGGCTTTTGCACCTTTTCTTCCTCCCTGATCAACGCTGAACTCACGGCATGTGGGGACACTGCTAAGTACAAATACAGTTCTTCTCCTTGCACGGACGGACTTAACAATGGAGCCGTGGTGAGATATTCCTTTAGATCTTGGAAGGCCTTTTGACACTCGTCCGTCCATTCGAATGCCTTCCTGAGGATTTTGAAGAAAGGTAAACATTTGTCTGTGGCTTTCGAAACAAACCTGTTCAGAGCAGCAACCCGCCCAGTGAGGGATTGGACTTCCTTGATGTTCTTTGGTGATTCCATGCTCAGTATGGCTTGGATCTTGTCTAGATTTACTTCAATTCCTCTTTGTGAAACCATGAATCCTAGAAACTTCCCTGACGATACTCCGAATGCACATTTACTTGGGCTCAGTTTCATCTTATATCGCCTAAGTGTCTCAAAGGTTTCCTGTAGATCGTCCAAATGGCTTCCCTCGTCTAGGCTCTTCACAAGCATGTCGTCAACGTACACCTCCACATTCCGTCCTATCTGTGGACGGAACATGTGATTCACCAACCTTTGATAAGTTGCCTCTGCGTTTTTTAGACCGAAGGGCATCACCTTATAACAAAATAAACCTTGACTGGTAATAAAGGAGGTTTTTTCTTGGTCTGCCTCATCCATCTTTATCTGATTATATCCTGAGAAGGCGTCCATGAAGCTCAACAACTGATGGCCAGCTGTAGAATCCACCAATTGGTCTATACGTGGCAAAAGATAACTATCCTTAGGGCAAGCCTTGTTTAAGTCAGTGAAGTCTACGCACATCCTCCACTTTCCATTTGCCTTCTTCACCATCACCACGTTGGCTAACCAATTCGGGTAATAGACTTCTCGGATAAACTCTGCTGTGGTCAGTTTCTGAACCTCTTCCTTGATAGCTTTATCTCGTTCATGAGCAAACACCCTCTTTTTCTGACGAACAGGCTTAGATGAGGGGTATACATTCAATCGATGAGTAATTATACTTGGATTGATTCCTGGCATATCATCATGACTCCACGCGAAAACATCAATACTCTTCCTCAAGAACTGGACGAGGTCTTTTTTCGCCTTTTCCTTCATACTTGTTCCAATTCTGGTGAATTTTTCAAGATCATCTTCTTGCAAAAGTACATCTTCCAATACTTCAGCGGGCTCTGCAACAAACCTTCTTTCTTCAATACTCATTGTCTGCACCTGCTCATCCAAATCCATTATGGCTAAATAACATTCTCTAGCTGCCAACTGATCTCCTTGTGCTTGTCCTATCCCGCTCTCCGTAGGGAACTTGACTGATAGATGGTAGGTAGACGTTACTGCCTTCCAACTGTTCAGAGTCGGTCTTCCAATAATAGCATTGTATGAGGACGAACAATCCACCACGAGGAAACTGACTTCCTTGGTTATCTGCTGTGGGTATGATCCCACCACTACAGGTAGTGTAATGGTGCCAACAGGTTGCACCTTCATTCCTCCAAACCCTATCAATGGTGAACATACTGGACGAAGTTGATCTCGTCCAAGTCTCATCTGTTGGAAGGCAGGGTAGTACAATATATCTGCTGAACTTCCATTATCCACCAACACTCTCCTGGTTGTATAATCCGCGATGAGTAAAGTTATAACAATGGCATCGTCATGCGGATGATGGATCCTTTCAGCTTCTTCGTCGGTGAATGAGATAGTAGATTCGTCGGTCCCTCTCGTCCTTGGTGATCGTCCAGAGAGTTGGACATTTTGCACCACTTTGAGATATGTTTTTCTTGACTTGGAAGACTGTCCTGCTGAAGTCCCTCCTATGATAACCCTTATTTCTCCAAGCGGGGGCCGTGATGATTCTTCCATCTTTCCCTTCAGCTTTTCATCTTTATGATCTCTTCCAACGAAATGCCTTAACTTTTCTTGTCTAATAAGATTCTCAATCTGCTGCTTCAAGTCGTAACACTCGTCCGTGTCATGGCCGTGATCTCTATGGAAGCGACAGTATTTATTCTTATTGCGCTTGCTAGGATCTCCTTTCATCTTCTCTGGCCACTTCAAGGAAGGATCATCCTTGATCTGCATGAGCACTTGATCGAGAGGGGCATTTAAGGGTGTATAACTCTGATTCCTGACTGGGGGGCCCTGCTTCTTGTTATCTCGGTCCTTTCTATCTTCCGTTCGTCCCTTCTTTGGACGAGGACCTTGGTCAGAGTGTCGCACGGGGTTTGCTTCCATCCTCTTAGCTCTCTTCCTCTTCTTAGCTATGATTGCGTCTTCTGCATTCATAAAGTTTTCATAAAGTTTTGGGCTGAGTGGACGAGTTCAGCCATGGATTGAGGTTCTTTCTCATAAAGCTTGTGGATGAATAGGTCTGAGTTAACCCCATTGTGGAAGGCCGCCAAGAGTAGCTTATCATCTACCTCGTCCATGGTCAGTGCTTCCCTGTTAAAACGAGAGATGAAAGAGCGCAAGCTTTCATTTTCCCCTTGTTCTATAGTCAACAGGCTGGACGAAGAACGTTTGTGTCTTTGCCCTCCAATGAAGTTATTGACAAACAACTTACTCAACTCTTCAAAAGAACTGACTGTGCTTGGAGGTATCTTGTTGAACCACACTCGCGCTGGCCCCTTAAAGGTGGTAGGGAAGGCTCTGCACATAATCTCGTCTGGAACCCCTTGGAGATGCATCGTAGTCTTGAAAGTAGCGATATGATCGAATGGATCACGCATCCCGTCATATGAATCCAAGGAAGGCATTTTAAACTTTGGGGGCAAAGGATGACCATTGATGGAAGCCGTGAAAGGGGAATCTGTTCGATGAACCAAATCTTCTACGGGATTTGCCCTTTTCATGCTTTCCCTCATCTCGTCCATCACCTTTTTCATCTGATCCATCTCTTTCTCCAAGTGTGGCACCCTTCGCGAAGTGGTGCCCCTTGATTGACTTTCGGGCTCAGCATTTCCCCCCCTATCTTCTTGACTCTGGGCTTGTCCTTCAACATATCCTTCACGATGCTGCCTCAGATTGATCTCCCTAGTCAACTGTTGGTTTTAACGAGTTAACTCCGCCATGGCGGCTGCCATGGATTGTATATGTTGGATGGAAGGCGGCTGTGCGACAGGCGCTGATTGGCGATCTCGATGGGGATTGCTAGAAGCATCCCTACTCTCTTGGTGGCCTGGGCTAGTAGCCCTTGATCTTGTCCGAACCATACAGCCTTTGGTTGGAAAAGGATAGAATTGCAAAAACTCGAAGTTTCTTCCTTCCCACAGACGGCGCCAACTGATGCTGCATAGAATCAGTAGGCTGAATGCTTCGGCTTCGATGGGCTACTGGTGGTTGCGAAGGCCTACAAAGATGAACACACTATCAAAGGGGACCGATGTGGACCGGCCAAACACCCTCCGATGGCTAAGTTAGTTTCTTCTAAGGAAAGAGTTTCAACTTTTAGAGGAAAAATCTCAGAATACACTTACTTCATTTTGATTCAGACTGGTCCTTTATATAGAGGACCTTGGAGCGGTTATTGGCTTGGTAACTTCCCCAAGATTTGAGGAAATTTTCTTGAGTCCAGACATAACTTCCCCAACGGCTATAGGAGTTACAACCGTTGATGGAAGTTATGTACTTAAGAGGAATCCATGGCGATGAATTCGGGTTGAGTAACCATTTCAAGGTTTTGGGATTCGAATCTTCCATACTCTCCAGTGAATTTACACTTGAGAGTTTCTAAGTGTTATGTGGTCGTCCATGGACTTCGTGTATGGAAGACTGGTTTTCTGACGGTGTTACGTGAGTCATCCATGTGCTTTGCCCATGGACGACCCTACTGTTCAGACGTTGTGTGAGTCGTCCATGTGCTTTGTACATGGACGACGCTAATGCTCTGACGTTGTGTGAGTCGTCCATGTGCTTTGCCCATGGACGATCCCATTGCTCAGACGATCAACAAAAATACTTGGCCCAAGATCATGGACGATCCATATGGACTATTATGAGTTGTAATTTTTTACTATCCCATCACTTTCAAACTATCAAAATAACTTCAATTATCTTTTGTAGTCATGTCAAGCTCACCATTGGGACTGGGAACTAAAGTTTATTAACCGGGTACAAAATGAGATGTCTACACATTCATAACATTTTCACAACAAATCCTAGGTGGGTAAGTTGTTATTGGTTCTAATTTGAATTCACCACTAAAATTACTTTTTTGCTTACCAATAACAACCACTAACAACCTGCCATTTATGATTTGTTTTGAAAGTGTTGAGAAAATATAGTGGATATAGCATTTATAAACCCCCCCCCCAAAAAAAGACGGTTGCTCTCTCTTCTCTCATATTTTTCGTCTTCCTTGTATGCTTCTTCTTTCTCTACAATCCTCACTACTCTTAGCCTCCCTCCCTCATTCTGTTTATAAGAAGAAGAACTACAAAATGCACGCCCCAGTACTTGTTCTCAGCAACTCTCTCTCTCTCTCTCTCTGGGTTTTCATTTTTTGATTTTTCTAAAACAAATGAACAGAAGACTCTCTGAAACGTAAGACTAGAAGCAAGATCCAACATGCTAATATCGTTTTTTTGATCTCTTCTTCGCTTTTACGTATTGCTTCTTCTCGCATTCTGTCCATTATCCAACCGATTTTATCTCAGATGAATGTTTATTTAAATGATCAAAATCGTTTAGCTATCCATAAAGGTAAGGATTAAAACAATAAAACCCTTATTTCACTGCCATTGTTTTGTTTTCCTGTTTTCTTTATAAGTTTTCGGGACTTGCAAAAGTAGATATATGCAATTTCAACTTTTTGTTTCATATGATTAGTGTTGATTTTCTTGTGGGTATTGTACTATGTTTTTGTGAATTAAATCAATAACATAAGAATTTTGAGTTACGAAGTATGAAAATTGTTCTTCAATCAACTTGAAAAATACATAAAAATAGTTTCCTTCAATCAGCTTCTTCTTCTCAAATAATGAGGGATTTGCTGATTTTTAATTTTCTTAGAATACTTAGGATTTTAGGATTTTAGGATTTGGGCTTTGTCAAAATTATGCTCACCTCTGTTTGGATTTTTTGGTATTTTGAATTGGTTGATTGGTTTCAAGTTTTTTTATTTATTTATTTTTTTTTTAATGGTGCTTTTATGATTAGTGTTCAGTTTGATAAGGAAATTCAAAATATGGGTTTAAAGCTAATATGTTGTTATTGTTACAGTTTTCTTAACTTTAGGTACACCTATTTCTGTATTTCAATTTTTTTTTTTTTTTTTTTTTTTTGGAGATTGGGTGCTTTACAACTAGTATTTTTGCTGTAATTGTCCATTGTTGTTTTGTTGATTATATAACTGTGAGATGGTTGGTTTGTGTACAATTTGGATGAGATTTAGTAGGCCTTCAAAACTTCCTTTGGTTAGACTGAGAAAAAGATAGGAAAATAAAGTTAAATTTAAAGATCTAAAGAATTTTCTTTTATTTTTCCTACATTGTCACAGCTGCCAAACAATGCATAAAGCGTTGCATCTAGGCTTTGGGCCATATGTTTAGGTTTTGTTTAAGCAAAAGGGGAGAGATGAAAGAGGAATATGAAATCATATGTAGTCGTTTTGAGTTGTTAGACGCTTATTCTAGAAAATGGATGGAGATTTTTTTTTCTTGGCATTTAGCATTAGACTCCAAGGTGAGTGAAGAAAGGGTGTTTGACTTTGTTAAACCTATATTCTAGCTATGCATTAGACATGTAAATTTGAGACTAGTTTGCTTAATGAAACTCTCAATAGTGTACTTGATCTTTTGAATTAATGAAAGTTTACATACCTTACATCATAAACAAAAACAGAGGGAAAAAAACCTTTCGAAAAGATGTGATTTGTAGTGCTAATCATATTTCATGTGCCTAGAGCTCTACTATTGCTTCAAATATTTCATGGTCTCGAAAATAAACGCATTTCTAATTAACTTCTCTCTTTGTATTTCTAATGAACATAATTGGTATGTATTTCTAATGAACTTTTCTTTGTATTTCTAATTTTTTTTTAAACAAATTTATGAGATCATGTGTTACTAGTTGTAGCCTTGACATTTAGTTTGGAATTGTAAGACTTGTATTCTCCAAAATAACTAGAGTTGTAAAGAAAGAAGTAGAAAAGACTTGGGAGAAATGCAACCAATGTACTCCATGTGATGGTTATACGTTTAAATGGCCAAAGTTTGCTGGCCTAAGCATCGACCTAGGAGAAATGCCAATCAATTGAGCAAGGACAACAATCTTTTTTGTGATGGTTATGCTTTTAAAAGTACAAAGTGTACTCAAAATTGTATCTTGCTCGATTAAGTGTTTAATGTTAATGATGTAAAGATTATGTACTGATAGTTAAGTGCTTAGTGTTTATGAGAGGTGCAAGGATATGCAATAACTCTTATGTATGTAATTACTATTTCTATGTAATATAGTAGTGTTTTTTTATATATGAAAATAAATTTAAATCTGCTTATGAATGGAAGGATTTGCAATTTGAATTTTTTTTGTGATAATTTGTTCACAAACTACTGCTTACGAAAACAACTGAGAGAGAAGGGTGTTAGGGGGAAAAAATTAATGCTCTTGAATAAAATATGGGAAGGCCAAATTGAGACTCAACCTTCCACCTAAACGCTTCCGGTGTAATGATAGGCCTATCCAAGTGTCGAATGTTGCACTTTAGCAAGAACAACATTAAGGCCCAAAGAAACATTTCATGATGATTAATTGATACAAAAGTAGTTCTATTACAAAAATGCAAAAACATAAAATTCTCCAGTAGTAAGGTAAAATTAAATTAATGGCCCAGCAGTGAATTATTGAAAAAAATTTAAGTGTTCACATTAGAAAATCCTTGTGTGTTTCGATCAAAATCGTCAAGGGTACTTTCTGCTACTACCACATCAATGTGAGGAAAAAACTCCATTGTTACAAACATATTATATCCTTCAATGAAAAAGCAAAAAGTAAAGACCAAAGGTTCCATGGTAAAGAAAAAGGGTTATTTGGCGTGAGATGAAGGGAAAGAGAGATTCCAACTTAGTGCAGCGAATATTCAACCAAGATTCTTATGAAATATATATTAAGGATATATGTGGGATAGTAAATGCTATTTTTAAGTGAATGGGTGAACAAGTTTGTGGTAAAATGGAGGGAAATAATGAGAAGGATTAGCTGTATTAAGTCTTTTGTGGGGGGAAGGTTGCTTATAACTGATTTAGGAACATTTATGGAATTGGGATTTGTTGAAAATGGCAAGGAATGTTTGTAGATAGGTGAATGTGAGCTTTTATGGATTGAAAGAGGTTATTTATGAACTAGGGGAACTAATCTACAAGTTGAAAGAAGACTTTTCTTTATGAACTAAGGATCAAAATAACAAGAATGACAGAAGTTTTCAAAAGGGTTGGTGTGTGTTGGTAGAACTGATGGGATTTCTCTTTTATAGTGGAGCTTAAGCGGGTAATTAACAAGAGTCCAAAAACGTAGGGATGATCAGTAAGAAGGTTGCCAGATTGCTCATCTGAGGATTTGGCTAAAAATGGTAGTTTTTCTTTTGGGATGTCTTGCTCTTTTGGAAAACATCAGATGGAGGTGAATATTTGGGTAATCTTGCATTAAATACTGAGATTCTTGGGATTGGCTTCAACCAATAGGATTAAGGCAGGTATTAGGGTAGAATCTTGGTTGCTGCAACTGAGATTTGAACCCTAGACCTAGAGAGTAGGATTCAACACCCAAAGCTAGGCGTCAAATTTTAGGCCTACTTCAGAAGGTTCCGCTGGAGATCCCTTCATGCCCTCCAAACCACATTTTTCCAAATTTTCCCCTTTTAGGATTCATGGGCTTGATGCATGAACTGATTCTTGAACATTTTTGACATTTAGAGAGCTGCTTTGTTAAGGTTTGAGTAACTTGGTTATGGCCTCCTTCTGCTAGAACTAAAGCTTTGAGAAAGATGATGGAATTCTATTACCCATCAGACTTTAGTTACCAGTCCAACCTTTAGGCACTATCCACGTTAGGGAAGGTAGTGGCAGAAAGTTGATGGGACAAGTAACTAGCCCTTAGTTAGTCTTAAAGATTTGGTTACTTCTTGAGGAATCCTCTAGCTGAGCCTTGGTTAGGGATGGACAAGAGAGAAGTTGTCCAGCTGATTCAGTCTTTTGCCTTGGACTACCTTTGCTGGGACTTCAGATTGGGCTTTTCTACGTGGGCTGAACTCTTTAGCTGGGCCCTTTTTGTGCCTTTCTCCACTTAGGTTTGTTCCCTTTCTATTACTTCTTGGGTCCTACAAAATGGACAATATTGACACATGTTGCCATGGGTTTTTTAATCCTCATGGGCCTTCATTGTTAGTAAATATTCTATATATCTTTGGGTTTTAATAAATATTTGTAATAGGTTCTTGGGTAATGATTTGTAAAATAATAAAATAATAGTATTTAACATAAACTTAATTATTTCAAAAATCTTGGTGAATAATATCTACTATTTTTAAATAATGACTTCCATGTTTTTTTGAGAATAATATAGGTAATGTTTATGGGTTCCAAATAAGACCCAATAATCATGTAATGAATTAAATGATGAGCTTGTAAGATGAATAATCTACCATAGCATCATGAATGTAAAATAAATAGTGACCATGGGTTTTTATATGAATCTCATGTGTTTAGGACAAATAATCATAACTTTCCATGAGTTTTGGAAGTAGATAAGTAGCCATGGGTTCTTAAGATAAATCCCATGGGTACATAACAAGATTTAAAATGTTTGTAATTATGAGTTTAGGTGATTTCATCATTAACATATGGTATCTTCCAAGTATCAACAACCTTGGGTTTTTTACTAAATAGTGTCAAGTAGCTAGCTTGGGCTTTTAATATTGTCAATGAAAAAATTGAGCTTTTTGATATTGTCAATAAGAATTGGGCTTTTGATATATAATTTTTCATGAACTTGATATATAATTTAGCATTAGCAGTTTTGTCTCAAATGCCATTTTCACACACCAAAACCTATTTTAACACACTACTTTGCAATACGTTCTGCATCAGACATTCTATTTTAACATTCAATACATTAAAATAATATATTCAATCAATTAAAATATTCATTTTACTCCACAACCCATAAACCAAATAAAAAATTATTTCACCACCCATAACCATTGTTTTCAGACCCGGACCGAACCGTACAATCCGACCAAGATAACTGGGAACCTCTCACTAACACGGTTCTTTTAACCACCAGAACCGTTCTATGCACAGAAAGCAAGAAACCGTTCGAACCGCGGTTGAACTGCCCAAATTTGAAAACCGTGAACGGTTCTCACAGTTCAAATCAACGCTTTTTAAAAAATAAATAAATAAATTTTTAGAAGCTCACAGCACCTTATCACCATGGTTGAAGCTTCAACCACTATGAGATGCTATCAAACATTGAAAATATTGAGATCCCATCATCTCTATCTCGCTAGCTTTGTCTCTCGTTTGTTATCTGTCCAGAACTTTTCTTCTTAATCTTCTTCTCTTCCTCTCTCTGTCTTGTTTTCCTGCCTCTACTCAGTCTAGATGTTGCGTAAACTGGTTTAAGAAAACTAAAGAAAGGTAAAAGAAAAGAAAATGTATGAACTGGGAAGTTGGAGTGATGGAAGAAACGAAGGTTAAGAAGATGAAAGAAGGAAAAAATATGTAGAAGTAAAAGGCTGACTTGGTGTAGAGATTTTTTTTAAAAGGTGTGGTGTAGATTAAACTTTGGGAAATGAAAGCCTGGGGATATAAAATAAAAAAGGTAAAGTTGATGTCCTGATGAGACCAAACGCGATGTGTTGTCGGCACTGGAGTGGTAGGTGAATGGAGGAAATAAAAAGAAAAAGATTTTAAATTTGTATTGGGTTAGAAAGAGAAAGGTTATGGCTATGATATTTTCACAATAAATTTTAAGTAGTGAGTTGCTACTAGTTGTCATTGTTGGAACAAAAAAATAATCTCAATGATGGGTTCAAATTTGAATTAACCTATAATTTATTGTAAAAATATTGTGGACGTAGATATTCTAGATTAGAAATTAATGTAATGATATTTTTACTTAATATTTTTATAATATTTATACAATAAACTATTGTATTGGATTAATATTTAAAGTAATGTTAATTCTATAATAAATTCACCATAAATCTTAGGTTGAAAAATGTTTATTTTCAAAATAAATTTATATATATATTTTTGAACTATTTTAGTTAAATTTTCATTTTTTTACTAATTTAATATATTTATTTATATTTAAAATAATTATTAAATTAATTATGACGTCATCACGGTTCAACCCCGGTTCGACTTTGGTCAGACCTTAAAAACCTTGAACCTCTCTCTTATACAGTTCTTTGAACGATTTGGGTTTCAAAACCATACCCATAACCACTAGCCACCATGACCACAACCCAAATCCACCAAAATCCAACCAAATTTGCAACAAAAAAAAAAAAAAAAAAAATCTAAAAAACAAACCAAAATCACAAAAAATAAAAATAAAAACCACCGGAGGAAATTAAATAAACCCACCACCACCAGAGGAAAGAAAAAAAAAAAAAAAAAGTCGATCCACAACCCACCAACTAGCAAACAAAATCAACCCAAGACCTGTATCATAAACCTACCAAAATCTTTGTCAAAACCAACCCATGACCCAGACAACTTAAACCAGAAATGGGCGAGGCGATGAGAAGGCGAGATGGTGGCGTGGAGATATCGGAAGTTTGGCGAGATTGGCGGTAGTGGAGCTCAACGGCTTGGTAAGATTGGCTGTGGCGGAGATCAGTGGCTTACTCTAAGGCGAAGAGTGAGAGAGGAAGAGAGTGAGAGAGAAAGAGGCTGAGAAAAAAAAATGAGAGGTTGAGAGAAAGATTGGCAAACGAAAGAGAAAGAGAAAGACACGTGAGAGGATAGAGAAAATGCATAATAAAATAATGACAATTGTTTTTACAATTTCTACCATAGACATGATACACAAATGCCAATTTTTTAGTATTAAGCATACCCGAATACTAGTGCTTTAATGATTGTGTTTATTATTATCTTACTAAAATACCAATTAATTTTTGGTATAGATGAAAATTAAAAATTGAAGTTCAAATCTCTTATTCAATCATAGGAGATTTTATCAATTGAACTAACTAGATGTACAATATTATCATCCATTAATATCCAAAGTTTTGTCTAAGTTCACAGTACCTTACATATTGCTTGGGATATTGATCCATTATATCTGAAGCTTTGTCACGATTGGTTTACCTAGCTAAAAATAAAATATCTCTACAAATACAAGTAGACGTTGAGATTTGAACTGAACGGGAAGCGGTCCCCGGCCCCACTTGGAAAGGAGTCAAAAGATTCAAGGATATGGATTCCCAAAATAGTCAACAAAAAATTTAAAAGATTCATTCACAAGCACAAGCACAAGCACAAGCACAGCTAGCAAAAACAAAGCAAACAGAGACATTCCGAAGAAATCGAAAAACCTCGAGAAAGAGAGAGAGAATCATATGGATATTTCCATAATTTCACACGGCCGACGACACACATCACGCGCGTCGATTCCAAAGTGAGCAAGCTAAGCAAAAGGCAAATCAAGCCGTGTTGTTTGCGCAATGAAATAAAAAATCCCGCGCTTTTCCCTCGTCTTTCCACTTTTATTTTTTATTTTTTAATTAATCTAATTATTCTATATTCTTCAACAACTAGTATAAATAATAATACTATATACTTATTGTTTTAACCAAAAATATCAAAACCTCTCGAAACTCTTTCTCTTTCTCTTTCTTTTCGCTTCGCATCTGAGAAATTTCGTTTCCTTCTCTCTGAAGCACGTAAACCATGAATTCTAGGGTTTCTTCTCCAGGTAACACTGATTCACTTTTAATGTTTCGATTCCCTTTTTTTTTTTTTTTTTTTTTTTTTGCGTGTGTATTATTGTATTTGATCAATTAGATCTCAAATTCCAGTGTTTAGGTTTTTTTTTTCCACGGAATTTGATTCAGGTGGATTTCGATCATTTTAATCATTTGCTTGATATGAATGTTTCGTTTAATTTTGAATTTAAGTTTTTATTCGATTGTCTTTGCTTTGAATTTCGGCAAACGATGAAGCTTTAGCTAGAAATTACCATTGGTTTTTCTTGCGTTTTGGCATTGGCTCTCGGAATGAATAATATTTCATATTTTAATCAGAAATTGATTAGTTTTTTGTTGAAATTTCCATTTATTAATTGAATCCATTTCATTAATGAAACGATTGTCATATATGGTTCGAAATGACCTCAGTCTTCACTCTGTATAGATTCTTTAATTCTCAGAAACTATGATAATTTTTTTAACTCATAAACCCCACCACAGTGGTTTAATGTGATAAAATTCAGAAAGGGCCTGAGAGATTTCGCTTCTGAGTTGTTTTCGTGCGTGCTACATGGTTTTGATTTGAGAAATTTAGGATTTTATATTTAATGGGATTGGTTGCAGAGTTAGATGGCGCTAGTAGTTAGGATGATTTAATGTGTAGCATGCAGGAGAGCATAGGAAATGGAAGCGTAATGTGAGCTGTATGTTCGTCAATAATAGACAAAACATAGCTGGTTGGGAGTAATAGGGACTGATTCACTTCTTTCTTGACCCTATGGAAATTTGCCTATCCAGTTATTGCCACAGTAACTTCCCACTCCTATGACAGTTAATCTAGATGTAGTTGATGTTGAATAAGTGAATCTTCATGTCTTGGCTTGTTCCATGCCGATGGGTAGTCAGGTTTGAGCAGTGGATCCACTGTGGTGAAATGCTGAGAGCTGGATTTATCAGTATAATAACTGTCTTGAAGTCATATGAGTAGGTTCAAAGAAACTATATTTAGTTACATTATCCTTAAATAGTGATTAGTGTCCTACACTTCTGATAGATGACTTTTCCAGGAAAAAGAGAGGATTAAGGTGAGATCTCAAGGGTCCTACATTAAGCTGTGAAAGTTGATCTATATATTTATATTTCCTTTACCTTTTTCCTTTTTAAGTTTTGATTGAGTCTCCCACTTCTTTAAAGCTTGCTTTAGCACTAGATTACACATTTTTCATTTAGGTAAGCCTTTGTTCTTCTTTTTCACTTCCCCAATACACGACTCCATCTTTAGTCAATACATTACACACACACACATTGATAGTTGGGGTTGGGGGGATTTGACCCCTAGATGTCTCCGTTGGAAACACCAGAAGAGGCCAACCAGTTGAGCTACAAGGCTTTTGGTCAATACATTCTTGTCTTGCATTGTAATTTAATGGAGAAGCAATGCTTATTTTTAAGGGTAGATTACACATACCACCCTTGTGGTATACTTATAAAACATGGAACTACCTTGTGGTTTATTTTGTGATACTTCCCCACCCCCCCTTCCTCTTGTTGTTAGTTTTATGAGGCATTTACCTCCCTTCTAGTTTGTTTTATGAGCCATTTTCACTAATTTTAACAGAATTTGATGATGTGCCAAATTTTAACACTACATATAGAGAAAGAATTGAAGAGAAAATTGTTCTACCCTCACATTTCTGGTATTCTTTCTAACTTTCTCCTTCAATCCTCATTTGGGTTTGTCTGTTTAGAAGGTGCAAGTTTTAAGGTAGAACAATCTTTTATTTATTTATTTATTTTTATATTCTTTCCCTATGGGTGTTATTTTCCCAATGGTTGTTGTAGAACTTGTCACATTATTAATTTCCTTTAAATTTAGCGGAAATGCCTCATAAAGCAAACTCCACGGGACATAAATGCCTCATAAAGCTAACCACAAGGTAGGTAAGTGTCACGATATAAAATACAGAGTAGTTCCATGTTTTAAGGGTATACCACATGGGTGGTAGCGATAACTTATCCTATTTTTAATTGTATCTAACTAAGCCTAAAACTAGAACTTAGCTCATTAGAGTTTGGACTTAAGTAAAAGAAAACAATGGTTGCCAGACCTCATATATTTGTGCAGTTACAATTGTAAATTCAATTTATTTACGTTGATTTGTTTCTCATGAATGGTTTTTTTTTTTATCTGATCAGGTTTTGTATGCATAGTCTATTTGGATATCTTTCGTTCTGTCTGCAGTAAACAAAACTGAAATAGACAATGGATATTAGGTTCACCATGATTGATTTGAGAAATTCACTTGCATGGTTGCTGATTTGCTCCGATGCTTATGGTCCATTTATTTTCAAATGTCTGGTAACTGGATCATTTGGACTTCTAGCTGTCATATATGCATTTCTTAAGTGGCAAAAAAGGAAATCTCTAAAATGGGTTGAAGCTGCTGCCAAAGCAAAGAAAAAAGTCTGGAAGAATCTAAAGGTTCCTCTATCACATCATATGTGGATAGAAGATTTTGCTGATGGTGAACAGCCATCCATGTGCTGTGTTTGCTTGAATTCCTTGGTGTCTCCTCAAAATTTAGGTACAAAAGCCTCATCACAAACCCTTGTTCATCGTTGCTCTGTTTGTGGTGTAGCAGCTCATTTCTATTGTTCTCAGTTAACAGAAAATGATTGTAAGTGTGTGGCACAAGCTGGTCTTAACCATGTTCGACACCACTGGTCAGAAAGGTGGGGTGATATGGATGATAATCCTGAGATGTCTGCTTTCTGTTTTTACTGCGATGAACCTTGTGGTGTTCCTTTTCTTGATGCATCTCCTACATGGCATTGCTTATGGTGCCAACGCCTTATTCATGTCAAATGTCACACTAAAATGGCGAAAGAATATGGTGATGTTTGTGATCTGGGTCCTCTTAGAAGGATTATTCTTTCTCCACTCTGTGTGAAAGAAGTTATTGAAGAAAACACTGATGGTGGAGTGCTAAGTTCTATAGCCAAGGAAATTATATCTTCTTCTGTTCATAGCCAGATGAGAAGAAGGAACCACCCTAGCAAACATGGAAGTGTTCATTCTGTAAAGTTGCAAGATGCCTCAGTGACTGATACAGCTGTCGGAAAAGTGCTTAATGGCCTTGCTGGTTTGAAGAGATCTGGTGGTGATTTCAATATCAATCTAAAGAAGAGTGGCAATGCAGTTAGTGTAAAGGGTATCCATAATGGGTCAATACAAAGAAAAAATGGAACTGCTACCTGTTGTCAAATCAAAAGATATCAACTGGTTGATTTGCCACAGGATGCAAGACCTCTTTTGGTCTTTATAAATGCCAGGAGTGGAGGTCAACATGGGCCTACTCTTCAGAGGAGACTGAACATGCTATTAAACCCTGTACAGGTGATTTTTTGAGCGCTCTAGTAGCATTCAGTTTTATGCGTTACATGAATCAATGATTTCTGTAGAAAACTAATTAGTGATATTAAATGCCTTATTTCATTGTACTCTTTAGTCTCTCTTGAAGATGTTATAATACATAGGTTTCCCTGGATTATGAACAAGTTAATTGCTGTTGTGCATTACACATATCATAACAAATTAACTCTTTTGGCTTGTTGAAGAGCCCTTTTGGGTCCTTGCCCTTCCTCCTTTGCTCCCCAAAGAATACAACACACAAACCAAACAAATAAGCCAGGTTACTGTTCTTTGTTCTGTACCCTGCATATATTTAACTATAGTTTAGCTTTGCTACAATGCTAACCCTAAGTACATCTAGTGGTTCCCAAGGCCTCAGAGATAAGCGAGGTCTTGAGTTAAAAAATTCTAACAGCATCTTGAGGCCGCCCTTTGTTGGGGGTGGGGGAAATACACACACCCAGTTGAATAGTCAGGTGCTCGAAGAGCTCTGAACACTCATGTTAGCCAAAAAATAAAAAGAATTCTTGCTACAATGCTATGCAAGAATGACTTGTAGTTTCTTGGAGTAACTGAATTGATTTTCCTCAATATTCGATAAACTGTTAGTCTGCACATAAATGATTCTGTCTGCACTGAGTTTTCAATTAAAAAAGTAAAAAAAAAAATTTTTTTTTGGCAACATCATTACTTCCTCCTGGCCATCTCATCATCTGCATGCTTTAATGGTTTTATGGTACCAGGAAACCTCTGTTAGGGTATGAATCTATTGCCCTAATCACTCTATGATTTAGATTGGAATCATTGGATGATCCTAAATGTTTTAAACTTCTGCTCTATTAGGCAATACAATGATCTATAATTGTTTTTTTGCCTTGGACAATAATTTTATTAGTCTCATAAGGTGACCTGTAAGACCAAAATAGGCTAAAGATGTAGAAGTTGTTTCTCATATGCTATCTTCTCTCTCTCGCCAATGAGCTCTTGCTCAACTGGCACCTCCTCCCCCTTGAGTTTTAGGTGGAGGGTGAGGTTGTGGGTTCAAGACCCATTTGGTGTGTGTGTAACTTACCAATGAAAAAGAAAATTGCTATATTTTCTCTCTCCTTGCATTGTCTTCTTTGGTTCAATATATGCTATTGTGATGGGATATTTGTCTGTGTTTTTACTATTCCTATTTGCAGATTTTTGAATTGAGTGCATCTCAGGGCCCTGAGGTGGGTTTAGATTTGTTCAAAAATGTGCAATATTTTAGGGTTTTGGTCTCTGGTGGAGATGGCACCGTTTCATGGGTTCTTGATGCAATCGAGAAGTACAATTTTGAATCACCTCCACCTGTTGCTATTCTTCCGCTTGGTACAGGAAATGATTTGTCAAGGGTACTGCAATGGGGAAGAGGTTTCTCTACAGTTAATGGACAAGGTGGCTTGACCACACTTTTGCAGGACATAAATCATGCTGCAGTTACAATGCTAGATCGCTGGAAAGTCGATATAAGAGAGGAAAATGGAGAAGGCAATCCTGATAAAGTACAATCAAAGTTCATGATGAACTATTTAGGTATTTATCTGAAGTTACTATTTTTTAGTGCTCTTTTCCTGGATCAATCTGATCTTCGCTACTTTTTATTTTCTAGGTATTGGGTGTGATGCGAAGGTTGCATATGAATTTCATGTTACTCGGGAGATAAATCCTGAAAAGTTTTGTAGTCAGGTAGCTATACTACTTTCTGCTCATCCTTTTTTTTTGGTTGAATAATTATTGAGTCCATGTTGTAACAATTTCTTGAATCTTTTGCATTTTCACTGACACTTTAAAAGACCAGATGCAATTTTTCGAAAGTGTCTACAAGTTTACATAGTTTACTCAATGATTTATTCTTGGACTGGGACATTAGGGTAGTCGGTGTGCCTTGCCTTGAAATAAGGTTGGCCGGCTGAGTTTCATTAATAGGTTGATTGAATTTGTTTTATACATCATGGCTACAAACAGGAATGACCTGACAATAAGGTGACACATATATCTATCAACGCAATATGAGTTTGAAAGAGAGAAGTGGAAAAAAATTGTTTACTCAGTTTTGCATACTGCAATGGTTTTGGTTAATCTTTTGTTCTTTTCTTCTTTGGAGAATTACAGTGATGGGTTTAACCATAGTAGTTCTCTGAGAGGCTTGTTATCTTTAATATGTTGTTTAGCTTTGAAATTTTCTGACTAAAATTTTGTGGCCAGTTTGTAAATAAATTACGATATGCCAAAGAAGGTGCCAGGGATATAATGGATAGAACTTGTGCTGACTTACCATGGCAAGTTTGGCTAGAAGTTGACGGGAAAGACATTGAGATTCCAAAGGTACAGCATTATTAATGATCCTTTTTTTTATCCAATTTATTTTCTTTCATGTTATAATTGCCGCTGTTTGCTAATCCTTTTCCTGCACCAGGATTCTGAGGGTTTAATTGTCCTCAACATTGGCAGTTATATGGGTGGAGTAGATCTTTGGCAAAATGACAACGAGCATGATGATGATTTTCGTCTGCAGACCATGCATGATAAATTGCTTGAGGTTGTATGTGTTTGTGGAGCATGGCACCTTGGCAAACTTCAGGTCTGAGATTCTTCTTATATCGTGTGCTTCTCTATACTAGCATGTTTTATTACAGAATCTTTACTTACTTTATTTGTAACCCTGACCTAATATTATTTTCTTTTTTCATTGTACTGTGCTAGTATGTATTTGAATCTCCCAAAATTTTAAAATTATAATATAATTATTCAATATCTCTCTTTCTCTCATGTGTGCACACACTAAAAGGTTTTAACAATCTCAAATAAGCACATTGCTCACGCAGCAAATAGGAACACATTGGCGCTTGCTTTTTGCTTTTGAAAGCACTAGTTAAGACACTCCATATAATTTACTTGAAGAATAGTTCAATTATATTTGATAACTGAAGCCTGACTACACATTAATTATTATAAATAAGCGTTTGAAACTGCATTTTCATTAGGGGTGATCATACACCCAGCCAAACCGACCAGGTCTGAGTCGAATTGTCGTGGGTGTTTTTGGTAAAAGAAGAGCTTGGAAGTTTTTAAAATATTTTTTGGTTGAATATTTTCTGTGTTGTTTGATGATTGAATTTCAATCATTTTGGTAAGAAGAGCTAGGGGTGAATGGGAGCTTGAGGTATAGGGTGTTAGACTGGAGACTTGACAGACACCCTTCTGCTCACCCAAAAGTGTAACGCCGACAACTAAGAAGCATAGACACGGACACAACATGGGGCACGGTGACACAGTATTCTTAAAAACTAGGGCACGACATAGTGGGGATACGGCAATTTATTAATTTATATTTATGCATAATAAAATTTTAAACATATTTTATATTAATTGGTGATAATTATTATAATATTGTAACTAACTTTGGAATGGTAGTGTACTATTCCCTATTTGGCATAACTTTAATTTGTTGACGGTTAGTGTTAGAACTTAGAAACAAGAACATTATCCATTTCGGTCATCTTGGTATTTCAAAGGAAAATAATAATAGTAATAATAATAATATAATGCAAAGCTTTTAAAAAAATAATAATAATATAATGCGAAGCTTTGTCAATAAGCTGCTTGCTTTTGAATAATGCAAAGCAAAAGGAAATGGTGAGAGCGCCAATGTGACAAGAGCAACACAATGGGCCAACACCAGTGCCAATGGATTGAGACAAGTGTTGATGTACCAAGACCAGCCCTGATGAGCTTTGCTGGAGTGGAGATAGATGACAAAAACCAAAGAGAGAGAGAGAGAGAGAGAGAGTGCGACTGGGTTGAGACCAATGCCAACTAGATTGAAAATCCAACTTCTTATTCTTCCCTTTTTCCCAAATTTTTTTCATATCTGTGTTGCAATCGACCATGTCAAAAGCAAAATAAATAAATAAAATGCCAAACACCATACAGACACTGAGACACACAAGCAACTGTGTCCGACATGAACACGCTTTGCTTTTTGCCATGTATGTGCTTCCTATGCAGGCAGTTTTGACTAAACCGTAGGTCGGCATGTGGCAAAGTTCCCAATCAAGGGGATCAGGCTGAGTAGCAATTTGATTACCAATCCGAGCCTGACCAACTGATCACCCCTAATTTTCTAAATATTTCATATATCTAATATTAAGGATATAAAGATTGGTGCACAATGTTGAAATGTAGCAACATCTAGACAAAAGTTCTGTACATATTGTGTTTATCATGTATATTATATTTAATTTGATACTGTCATAAGCTATAATTTAAATAAAATAAAATAAAAATACACACACACAAGAAATTGTTTACTAAAAATAAAAAGATCATTTTATGCTTCACTAACAACCATGCTTTAAGCAAACACACAGTATCCAAACAACCTCCCCTGCATATTTTTATCACGACTATATATGCTCTTTTACTTATCAAAAAGAGTATACATGTTTTTACCTTATATGCAAGCATATGAGATACAGGGATTTATTGTTGAAACATTTCTTGATAGTCATGGTTGTACACAACTTTGGGTCAATATTTTCACTTTCCAGTACAAAAAGATAATCTATATGTATGATAGTAATGCTTGTTTTCTGTATAGGTTGGACTTTCCCAAGCCAGAAGATTAGCTCAAGGGAAAGTCATAAGAATACATGCTTCAAGTCCTTTCCCAGTTCAAATAGATGGGGAGCCATTCATTAAACAACCTGGCTGCTTAGAAATATCACACCATGATCAGGTATAATATATTTTCTGTAACAAGATTTTGATGCGTGCCTTTGTATGTGCTTATGATGGGATAAATTTTGTACTATTATTGTTAATTTACTTGAATCAATACCCATGAAATTAGATTGAACTTAGCATCAACAACAATCTATCTTTGTCTATTGGTATGTTGTAAAACTGATTGACAAAAAAGAAGTGGTTGCCCATCCTGCTGCAACAACAAAAGGCTTTTAGATCTTGGGTTGGATGTGGTCTGTAGCTGAAACGCATGACCCGGTTTTTATGGGAATGCTATATGGTATCAAAGAAGAGATCACACATGTGTGTGCACAAATTTAACTTGAAGGCCCCCTCCCTGTACAGGGGAAATAAAAAATAAAAAATTCTCTTGCTCTTTTTGAAAGAAATGTAATTACCAATTGACCTTCCTTCTAATAGGAACTTTCCATGTTGAAAAGAACCTTTCTATTATGTCACAATTTTGCAATAAAATTCATGGATTCTCTTATCTTTGAGCCACAGCTGCATTCCTGTATTGTTCCAAACCTTAATTGGCATACTATTTGTCATGAGAGTTGCTTCTTATCCCTCTTTCTCGGAGCTCTTATACAATCTTTATACTCTATAGATGTACTATGAAGTTACAATGTGTGTTTTTGATTGATCATCACATCATTTTTAACACAATTTATCCTTTGTTTTAAAGTTCTTTACTTTCGATTTTTGGTATATTGGGGATAGGCTAGGCTGTATTGAGATTTTTTGTTTGAAATTAATAAATTCTTGGCTTGCATCTATGTGCATGTCAGATGAAGGCATTCAGGAATATTGTGTGAAAATTCTTGATATCAGATAGTATTCTGTAGTTGTAGCCTTTGTGTATATGTATGTATCTACATAAATGTATTTCTCTTGTTTGTTTTCTGAATTCTCCCCAATTTTTTGAACTCAAGACTAAGTTCTTTTTTTGGCAATTTGATTATGTATGCTCAGGTGTTCATGTTAAGGAGGGCCTCTGAGGAGCCTAGAGGGCATCCAGCTGCAATTATGGCAGAGGTGTTACTGGAAGCCGAGTGCAAAGGCATCATCAATGCATCTCAGAAGAAAGTTCTTCTCCAGGAGATGGCCCTCCAACTCTCTTGATCTGTATACCAACACACCCCGCCTTTCTCTTTGTTCCTCACACTTGATCCAGCTAACATACTTCCTTTTTTTTTTAAGACAGAATAGGTCGCCAATACCACTACCTTTTTACAAATTACCCCATTTTGTAGTACATGTATACCGGTGAGAGAGTCGGAGAGTTCCAGGAGGAGCAACTATAGAGAAGTGTGAAAATATACCGAGATTCAATTTTCACTCAAAAATTTCACGTGTATTCTGGGTTCCAATCCCATCTTTGAGCAATCAAATTTGTATTTTGTCCCATTATTCTAGTCCATTTTATTTCTTCTTTTTCTTTTCCTTTTTGTTTTGATTTTTACCCCTTGATCAGATGAGATGAATTAAAAATACACTGTAGTAACGGCTAATGTCCCTTGTCCGCATGAAACCAAGATTGCCTATTTTGGCCTTTCATAGTGGGGGTTTTGTTTCTACCTTACTATTATTTATATGCACCAAGAAAGATTTGGAGTTCAAACTATCATGACTCATGAGTGCGAAATTTGGTAATTAAGTTTATTATTATTATTTATGTTCAGCTGTTGAAGTTAAGGATAGCATGGTGCGCTGAACAAGTCGATCTTTTGGTATCTCTACGAGAGAGAGAGAGAGAGAGAGAGAGATATATATATATATATATATATATATTTATAGAACTTATGGCTAACCTGATTTTCGGATTCAGTGTTTTGAATTTGTTGGTGTTAATTTTTTGTTACTTTGTTCTTATATTTGATTGACTAGTTCTAGATTGATTTTTCATATTTTATTTGTTACTACATCCGTCTCAATTTGTATGTCCTGTTTGAAAAGTCAAACGTTTTAAGGGAATTTTATTTATTGTCTTGTCTGCCTTATAAAAATGTATAAGTTTACAAAACTACCATTAAATAAATTTATTAGCTTTTTTTAAAAAAAAAGAGTTATTCTTAATGAGACAACTATAAAGGTGTCCCAATTAGATTGATTTTTTAAATATTTGTTAGTTTTCTTTTCAAATTGTTTTGAAAATAAAGTAGAGGTATAATAGGAATATTAGTAAATTAATAACTTTTATTTTTAGAAACAAGACAATATTTTGGGACATCCCAAAATAGAATAGAGGACAAACAAACTGGGACGGAGGGAGTATTTTTCTAGATTTGGCCCCTGCCGCACAGCCCCCCCCCCCCCCCCGCGCCCCCTCCCTTTCTTAATTTTTTTTTTGTTATTTACTCTTATTTGTGCGCACTTGAGCCTCCTAGTCTTACAAGTAATTTTGACTGTATGGAAAACATTAATAAAACACCAATTAATTTAAAATTAATGGTTTACTAGTGATATGTAATATTTTCACCATCCCGAAAATTTGTCCAATACTCTAAAGTCTTCGATCACTAAAAGCATATTTGATCACTAAAAGAGTATTATGTCACCAAAAGCTTCATGAGCTCGTCAAAAGAGTCTTCGGTCATCAAAAGCATCATGAGCTCGCCAAAAGAGTCTTCAGTCACCAAAAAGTATCTTCGGCCACTAAGGCATCTTCGGTCACTAAAGAAGTGTGTCGCCTTGTTGGACTAGTCAGGCTCCTCTTGTGTTGTCAGGCTCATAAGCCTCGTTGGTCTCTTGAGGAATCGTCATGTCTCCTATGCCTCAAGGGACTCATAATGGCAAATACCACTTGTCTATCACCCCATGGTGCTGACGAGTGTCACCAAACTGAAGACCCTTCATACGTAGCCCCGTGCCGTTTGCGTGCCCTCCACTTAAGTATCCCTATATGGAAAGAACTTGCACACCACGCTCAAAGATCCCTTTACATTTTCATATTCTCAAAATATGGGAAATTAAGCCCTAAAGATCTCAGAGCATTAACTCCATATCTTCCTTATAGGGAAGAGCCTATGTTCACAGGATCTTGATCAGCTCTGTACCACTATATAAGCACCAGAATTCTTCTTCTCTAAGGTACGTGAAATTTCCTAGCTCTTATACTTTTAAAGTTATTAGAGATCATTCTATCACCAACTTAACCTTCAGAGGGTCTTTGGCCGGCACCCCACCAGTGTTCTCTATAAGTTCTTCAGGTACCTCCAATCATTGCACATGTGGACAATCGACTCACTGACGATTATGTGCATTATCAACTAGAATTAGTAGATCGAATTGATTGTGACTTGCTCTTGAAAGTGTATTGAACTGCAACTTCAAATATGTTCATCTCTTTTCGATGAGTCCTTCACTCCCTTAATAAAGATTCCAATCATCTTTGTGGTACTTGATTATTGCCTCAAGTGATTTGACGTAAATTGGTGGTTAATATGCAATTTTCATTATGTGCGTGTTTTACATTATGAAGTAGAGTCAATTTTTGCTAGTCTTATTATAGACTAGTTTTAAGTTTTAGCTTATTTGTTAAAGTACTCACATCAGTCACTGTAAAATAGAAAAAGTTGTTAGTTTTACACATTTTTGTTCAAAAACTACTTACATCAATCCATCTATAACGTTGTACATATACAATATTGTTATAGTAAAATTGTGCATATTTACACGGCTATTGTAGTTTTCTATTTGATTATTTAAAATTTTTTTCTCTCTCCTCTCTCACCCTCTTTAGACTCTCCCTCTTCCCCTAACTCTCTTCAATCTAGAAGAAGGAAGAAGAAGAAGAAAAAATCAACCCAAAACAAATCCACTCAAACCCATCTAAAAACTCATTACAAACTCAACTCAAAATCAACCAAAAACAAAATCAACTCAAAACAAAACTTAACGAAAAACTCATTCAAAAAACCCAAATCAACCTAAGCCGCCGCTACTGTCGCCATTGCCATGGAGGCTCGGGTGGGGTGCTCGCTGCTGCCATAAGAGAGAAAGTGAAGATGAGCGAAGGTGAGGGAGTGCTTGTCCATGGAGGCTTGGGTGGAGAAAGAGAGAGTAGTGTTCAAAAAATATAAAGAGACAGTAAAAGAGAGTAGTGCTCAGAAATATAAAGAGAGAGAGAGAGAGAGAGAGAGAGTGTGTGTGTGTGTGTTTTGATGTGGGTAGGTGAAATAAAAAAAAAAAGAATAAAAATGATTATAAAGAAAATAGAGTGTATAATAGATAATCTGATGTGAGTGTTTTTGCAAAGTGTTTGTATAAAATAGAAAAATTAGGTTCTTATACTAAAATAGATGGAAAATTTTATACAGACTAATGAGAATGCTCTAATATATACTCCAATATAATCAATTAATGTGTCAAAATTAATCTATGTTTTAATTGCACGGTTCCATTTTCGATGTTCACTTAGGCATTTTATAAAGGTATTAGGTATTTTTGTGCATTGTTTGTTAAAGCATCATATTATAAAAAGGCTAATACATATTTTTGGAATTTTCTAAAACAGTAAGATGAAGACAATAAATTATATATTCAACACCATTCACATTTTTTTTAGGATGTTTGTGTTTTGAACCCCCTACCTTCTCCACTAAATACCCATGTTAAAATAAGGCCAAGAGGCAAAAACGCCCTCTAGGATTTGGTTAGTTGCAAAAACACCCTATGAGGTTTCAATTTTTTCTTATAATTTTCAGAGATTATTTTCATAGCTGCCAAATTGACTATTAGGGGAGTAACTTTGTTGGCTCTTATAGATGGAAAAATCATGTGAGCAATGACAAGAATCGATGGTCATTTTGACAGATATAGAAACCTTATGTAGTTATAAGGCAGAATTAAAACCCTAAGGAATGTTTATGCAATTGACCCAAACCCAAGGAAGTCAATATCATACTGGCTATTGAACCGATATCGGTACTACTCCAAAATGTGCCGAATAAAATACTGAATTGCACAGGCTTGTACTGGGAATATTTTGGGTGTTTCGGTAGGTATTAGCATCTCGGTCAGTACAATAAAAATATTGAAAAAGAAAATGTTATTTAAACTAATATATCGGTTAATGTACTTATGCTAATGTTATAAAATATACAGATTTTAAATTTTATGTTGATAAATATAAAAATTAATAAATTCATACATACATAAATAAATATAAACACATAAATCTGTATATAAATATTAAATAACGATAATTCTAAAACGGTACACCGGTACCAATAGGTACTAAAATATTTCGTTTCCTACGTTAGATCGAAATGGCCTCTAGTACAAAATTTGACAACCTTGCCCAAACCCTAGTCAGTGTTTTTACATTTAGGCCTAAAAATAAAAATAAAACATATGTACAATGCATTCCAAAACAGAACAATTTGAAAAGCATGTCAAGTAAAGGAAAGAATGAATACACATATGAGAATAGCCATAGCATAATATGGTGTGTGTGAAATCAAGGGAAAACAATATAAACGTTCTATATAATGGTGTCATTATTCCTTTTAACGAAGTTTTACCTGTCAAAGATACTGAATTTCAATTTGCAAGAAAGGTCTAACGATCGCTTGTTTAGATGAATAAATAAGTAAAAAAATACAAAATACAAAAAATTTGTCATAATCAATCTGCATCATTGTCTTTTCTATGAGATTCTTTTTATATGTTACTTTGCATTGCATCATCGTGTAAATTTCAACCTTCCCGGATAGCCAAATGTTCTCTTCTCTAACGTGATTCATATCTCATTTCTCCATGTCATTTTTTCAATTTAAATTTCTACATCCCACTTGCTCCCAATAATTATTTTCTTCTTCTTATTCTATCCCATTTTGTTATAGTCCAATATTTAATTTAAAAATGTTTCTAAAATATGCAAAATAATAATAAACATCTGGGTTCAATTTGAAAAGTTAATAAACACATATCTAACTTATTATTTATTTTTATTTAAACTTAGCAAAAATATAGAAGTATATATTTAAAACTCAATATCCCTTTTCCTTTTTCTGATGTAGTGATGTTAAAGTTTATCAAGAGATAATATGATGTATAGGTGAAAACTTACTAATTTTTGTTTGAAAGACAATGCATTAAATTAAAAATATTCTCTTAAAACTTAGATTTTCAAATATAACAATATGGAAGGAAGTGATGCCAAGAAAGATTGGACTTTCAAAAGCTCATACTTCCATTTCAACAGCTCAAGATGTTAGATATGATGTGAATATGCTAAAGTTGTGAGTACAAAGAAAATACATTTTTTTTCCCCTTAAACATGCTTTGTTTGACGCCATGATGCATCTACACGCATTGCCCAACTTAATTCACCATGACATGTTGTAACTTTTCCGAAATGAGAAACTAGTCTGTAATTGGAGTCGTATATGTATTGGTTTAGACAAATTTTTTCATTTTTTTTGGGGTCTCAGGAGCAACTTAATTGGATGACGCGGAAGCAACATCCAATCTGGCTCAATCACTTGGATTCCCTTTCTAACAAGGAAAGGTCCTCCTCCCTGGGCCATTTCCTTGAGGAGAATCTTCTTCGACAAAGACAGGAGAGGGAAATCTCAAAAAAAAAGCAGCAACCACTACGAGTGCAAGCAATAGAGTGTCATTGCTAGTCATGGTTTAAAGAGGTATAGAATTGGTTGTTACCATGCATCCGCACATAACTAAAAAAAAGTAATAAATGGGTGTGCGCTAGGGTTTCCCTTGAAAATAAATGGGAAAAATAGGGCTATAAGTAGGCTGTTTGCTATTGCTATAAAGACTGCTCACCTTTATACGGCTTAACATCCTTCCTGCAACCACCCGACCTTAGCGTATGTCGGCGATACCCGATGGTGGAAGAAAGAGAGATCTTCTTTTGAATAGGAAAATTTGGTCATGTAAATCTTCTATTTTGTCGGAATTCGTTAATTGCTCCGTACGAATTTACAATGAAAAAACTCATGTTCATTGTAAGGTCACTGAAGGAAAGGTTGATCCCCCAGTGTCAATTGTTCTGATAAATAACTCTTCTATAAAGTTCATTAATATTCAAGCTCATTTTATTAAGGTTTTAGACAAATTTCAATTATGCAAAGTAGGAATCGATTAGACTCTCACCCAAAGTAGTTGTTTATGTAACAAAGGTTTTAAGTAACTAAATTCACCATGACATTTTGTGACTTTTCCGAAATGAGAAACTAGTCTATAATTGGAGTTGTATATGTATTTTTAGACAAATTTTTTCATTTTTTTTATCTTTTTTTTTTTTTTTGGTAAAATACTATTTTGGTCCATAAATTTTAATAAAAGTTTGTTTTTCATCTCTAAACTTTGTAAAGAGTTTTTTCAATAGTTTAGAAACAAAAATAAGGAAGAAAAAAGAACTTTTTTTAATAGTTTAGGGATGAAAAACAAACTTTTAGTAAAGTTTAAAGACATAAATAAAATATTTTCAATAGTTTAAGGACAAAAGATAAAATTTTCAATAGTTTTGGGACAAAAAATGAATTTAAAGTTTAGGGATGAAAAACAATTTTTTATTAAAATTTAGGAACCATAATAGTATTTTATCAATTTTTTTTGTTAAGGTTTTAGACAAATTTCAAATATGCGAAGTAGGAATTGATTAGACTCCCACCCAAAGTAGTTGTTTAAGTAACAAAAATTTCTTTGCAAACAATAGTAGCAAAAACATTTCAGCAATTTTAACTCGTGCTTAGCTCTAATCCATAACTATTGAATCCTACTGTGTGTTTGGATTAACTTTTTATTGAAAAGTTTATTTGCTTATTTTTTAAAGTTATATATAAAAAATGAGACTTTAAAAACTGCATGTATATCCATAAATAAACTAAATAAAGATAAACCAAAGATGCAAACTAACCCATGTATATCCATGTCATGTGTGCACGGTGGAGTAACACAATATCCTAAATAAATAGTAACAACACAACCACCTATATATCTTGATTCTTGAAGATATATATAATTAACTAAACCTAAAGTGGAAAGTAACAAAGGTCTTCTATATATGGATCAAAGGAACTTTGTACCTACCAATTTACCTCAGTAAAAACCTGTGTAATATATAAATGGGTGTTGCACTATGTTTAGGCGATTCTGGATGGAACACATGGTGTAGTCAATATTGTATGAGTTGACATGATCTGATGATCAAACCCCACATTTTTTTTTTGTTGTTGATAAAAACATCAAACCCCACATGAAACATTATTGTCCGGTGACTTTTTCATTCTTTTGCTTAGCAAAAAGGGAGAGCCAAGCAGGGACGAGCATAAGATGAAGTTGAAGAGAGAGAGAGAGCAGTGTTTGTTTTCAAGCTTTGTCTTGAACGTTAGACAAAAAGTGGAACTAACAGTATCTAAGAAAAATACAGCTGGGATTGATAGGATAGAAAGAAAGAATGGATACAAACTGGACCCATCACATAAAGACAGCAAATAATACATATACTTCTTATTCACGTAATCTCACTTGCCTCAGCTTTGGCCCAGGCTCTCGGCCCTTAGCTGGCTCTCTCTCTCTCTCTCATAGACACAAGATTTATATAATCTTGTGACTATCCTCATGTGGAAGAAATCTAGGAAAATTTGACTTAGTTTTAGTACCATGCATGTTTTGTTGGTTCCATTTAGCTTAGCTGATTTTATCATTGAATAAGAGATCCGAGATTTGAACCTTGTTCATACCAAAAACCAATTGGTCTCTTAGCCTAATGATAAAGAGTAATTATCATGAAATAGATGCTGTAGATTAAACTTTTATAGTATCTATATATTAAAAAAATGTACCATGTCGAGTTCAATACAAATCATCTACCATACTTTTTGTGTTTCATTTTATATTCCATCAATTATGGTATGCTATATTTGATGGATTTTATTATTTTTTTAACTTCTTCATTTTAAAATTTGGTCAATTATTTTAAAAGAAAATTCAAATAAATATATGACAAGTCATGATTAGTGGAGCATATAATGGAAGACATAAAGTGGGACATGAGATTTGTACATAATCAAAACAATGGGGTATCCATGAATGTATTAAGATTACAATGCAGGAAACTAGCCCTAGTACGAGTTAATTTCCTTTTATGAGTTCATTATGCTCTTTGGGGTTTCAACTTAATCTAACATGTTAACCAGTGTACATTATTTATTCCTAGTCAAAAAATATTTTAATGAGAATCTTATATTATATATAAGCATAATTGTTGATAAAATTAATAGAACTCCATCAGATATGATCAAAGCGTTTGAGCAATATTTTATATTGTATTGTTTGAAGGTGAAATTATGTAAGATGATTGTTAAGTTATGGTTTTTTACATAACATTTATGTTGGTTTTATTCAATGACAAAAAGTGTTGTAATTGCATTACTTTATTTCCTTGTATTTTGTGAGATTTAATTGTGATGGGTTTAGTCTTAAGTGGTGAAGATTTGCTTAAAAAGTTGATCTCGTGACTTGGTTTGCGAGTGGTGCAACCCGCAAAGGTCATATGAGGAGCACATGCTGGACGCTAAAGAGTCAGTGAGTTTCGCGACTTATCTCGCGACTTGGCCAACTCGCGAGATAACCTACGAAATGCACTGACAACTGGGATTTTAAGTATGACTCTTATACCTTTCACTCATACTATATATACTCTCATTACTCACAAAATTGTAAGGAGACTATTCAGAAGAAAGCCCTAGAGAAGTTTCTATAGCACACCCACCTTGTTAGAGAGAGCTACTTATTCTCAAGAGAGAAATCATTGTTGTCTCTTCTCCTATCTCTCAAATTACACATCCTTGAGAGGTTTTTAGCCCAAACACTTACCTCACCCATTCTGAGTATTGGGAGAAGTTTTGGTGTGTATGGAAAACATTGGAAGAAGTCATTGAGTGGCGGATGCAATTTGGAACTAATTGCGAGATTTGGATAACTAGTGAAGACATGGCTTCGTGAAGCCCGTTGGTAGCTAGAACTTGAAGAGTTCAAGTATATTGGGTAGATTAGGCTTGGAGGGTCTTTTTGATATTCGTGTACTTCAACTTTATTCACTAGTGGATCGATTTTGGCTTGGAGGGCCGCGGAGAGGTTTTTCGCCAAGTACTTTGGTTTTTTCTTCGATAACACATCTCGATGTTATCTTGTGTTTGCATCTCTTTCCCTTACTCTTTAAGTTTTATATTTATTATTGCTTGCTTGTGGTTATGGCTTAGAAAGTAATTCTGGTTATTGTGTATTATTTACTCTTGTTTCGCACTTAGATAAGTTAGAGTAAAAGCAATTAAACTGTAATTTAAAATTGGGGGTCTAAATAAGCTATAATGTTCTACACTATTTGAGCTTTCAATGATGAATTGCTTAAGAATGATAATCTACAATTATGTAGCATGCATTTTTGGAATAAAAGGACATAGACGTGCTGCACTTTGGGAAGGAAATATTGATGAAACACTTGGAGACTATTAATGGCTTTGGAAAGAAAAAATCAACCGAATCGAATTTATATAAGTAATATCAGTCAAATAATAATGTTTGGGAAGAACTCTCAATTGATACTTTATAACATTTTTAATAGAAATATTTAGGGATTGAAACTTTAAATCTCTCACCACCTAATGTAACTACAGAATTATCAAAAAGTAACAATGCTATTTAGTTTTTTTTTTTTTTTTTTTTTTTAATAAAAAAACACTTTGATTACCCCTCCACTTCCATAGTCTTTGCTTAATTTCCTGTGACGTGATTTTTGGATGCGTGGTTTGTTTCTCTTTCTCCTTCCATGTCTTAAATTCTCTCAACTACTCTTCCCGTTTCTACTTTTTTTAGTACAATTTTTTAAGTTTTAGTTTCTCTTTTACCTTTTGTTTTTGAGCACAGCACACACTATGCCCGTATACTCTTTTTAGATTAAAAATATCCAAATATATATATATATATATATAGTTAATTTTAGAGCTAATGAGCTGTCATATTTAATTTGCATGTACAATTTGACACAATAATATCTAACAATGACGAACACGGCTCTAAAAAAAATCAGAAACATAATTTAGTTGGTGTCTGTTTGGGTGCTCTGTTGTTTTCGGTAGCTTATTTACTTGGTGTTTATCAAAAAATATAATTTTTAGCAATTTTATATTAGATGTGTGACAAAAAACTAAGAACTAGTTTATTTTTAAGAAAACTAAAAGTTGAATTGTTTATTTAAAAAACTAAGCAGAGAAAAACTTTGACCTTATTCTAAACACATTTTATGTTGGAACCCCTCCTTAATGATTGCAATACCCTTTTGAGGACTGTCCCTAGCTCACCAGTCCAACACACATTCAGGAAGTTAATCAATGCGTTGATGCACTAATTAGACTAGGTGTCTCTCAAAAACAAAGCTTTGTTAATTTTGCTAACCCATTGGCATGTTGTGGAGAATTTGCTAACTTTTAATAAAGTCGAGCTATATTGTAATGCTTATAACCTATGTTAAAAAACACATACCTCAATCTATTTCCTATCACATCATTACAATTTGACATGCATGGATCGTAGAACTTAAAAGGAACAGAGTGATTTTCAGCAAAAAAGAAAAAGAAAAAGGAACAGAGTGATTTTACACCAATCTGACGAAAAAACAGTTTTTTAGCTCCCAAAAGAAAAGGGGGAGAAGATAAAATAGAAAGAAATTAAAAGAGAAAGCTCAAAGCTAGGTGTTGTTGAATTGATAATAAATATTTGATGAAGCTGCCAACAGAAAAAGGTAATGGTTTCCTTCTTTCTTTAAAACACCAACAAGTTTGTCATGAATCGATACCCGAGCGAGTCTGTGCTCTCCGTTTCATTTCCCAAGAAAAGTCAGATAGTCGTCATTGCTTCACTCTCTCTCTATCTCTCTAACTTTTTCTTCATGTTGGGTTTTCAAGGCTAAAAAAAATTGTACTGTACTATGACTTCTTGAAAGAGAAGTCAGAAAAGAAGAGAGAGCTTCCAATGACAATGCCTATACCAATGCCACTGCTGATCCGAGCTTTTCCAAGGATAGTAACTGATTTTTCAACAACTTCAAAAGCCTCATAAATGCATATACACAAACGCAAATACATGCAAACACACACATATACTCATATACTCAATCAATCTTCTCTTCCTCTTTTACAGGTTTTGTTTGCCTTTCAATATGCAGGTATATCTGTGTCTGTCATGATGATAATGCCAATATTGGAGGATGATTAAGCGAGAATTTCTCGCTTCTTTTTTCCTTTTCTCGTTAACTTTCAACATCTCTCTATTACTCTATCTATGCCATCCTTTACTTCTTTCATTCACTGTTCCAGATGTTTCAGCAGCTTTTGTAACTAATGCACTTGTTTAAAATTTAACGTACACATCTCTCTGATCTCACTACAAACAAGGTATAATAAATTAAACAGTAACGTTTCACACTTCTGGACCCTCACATCATCTTCATCTTTCGGTGCTAACAGACTGAATTCAGTAACAACCTTTTAACGAAAAATATCATCATGGCAAAATTAACATCTCAAATGGACAACCAAACTCACCCTTTGAGTACGATATATATCATCATCTGTGTGCGTGTGCTGGGAAATTGTTCATTCATCTGTTGGTACAAATGCAATGCTGATCCATGGGTCAGATGCTTTTTTTTTCTTCTTCCTTCTTAATATTCATCATTTTTTGTTTTTGGTGGGGGATAGCTTTAACCATTGTGGAAAAAGGGTTAATTTTGAAAAGCTGAGAGACTTGAAAAGTGGTATTTAATATCTAGATTATCCTCTATTTGTGGGGGATGCTGTGTCGAAACCCTAGAAAGACCTAGACCTAGATCAGTAGCTAGCTATTGCTGGCAAGAATTTCACATCTAACAGGTCTTACAGTACATATACCATCTAGTCCACGTGAAATAATGAACATTAGAAACCGATCCATCTTAGGTTTTGAGTTAAGACCAGTCTTACTATAAAAAAAAAGAGTTTAGAATGGTCTTAAATAAATCCCATTTAAAAGTTTTAATTATAGAATAGATACACTGATTCTCAGTGTCTCTTTTGTTTGTGTGTGTTGTGGCAGGTTGAAATACATGAACTACAAATGAAAGAAAGGTAACAGATAGAGTTTTATTTCTTAAACTAATTTGCAGAGAGAGTTTTTTGTTTCTCCCAATTGGTTTAATTGGACTTAAAAATTAAACTGATAAACTTATAGCTGAACTAAAAATATATGAACTTCAAAATTGTTGTACATAAATTAAATAAACTGAATCAACAGCTTTATTGCATCATACTGCTCATCCAAAGGAACACTTATACTATATTTCGTTGGAAGGATTTATAATTTACAGACTCACACTTCTCCACTGCTTCCATCAAATTAAGATCTTATGTAATACTGTTGGAAAAGGAAGAACTTTCTTGCATCTTGGTCATATCCTTGTACCTTGGACAAAGACAGATGAGCTGAGAATTAAACCTGAAACAACAATCAACCTCTTAGAACATGTATAATTTTGAAGGGTTATTTTATTTATTTTTATTTTTTGATAGTTTGATATTTGGGAGAGAGATTTTAACCTGAACGTCTCCGTTGAAAACCGTAAAGAGGGTCGCTTGAGTTACAAATTTCTAAACAATTTTGAAGTTTAAAAGAAAGAATCTAAGGAAACAACTCAAAGACCATTAGTAAAAACATATAATATATTCATACATACATATATATATATATATATATATATAGTAAAATCTATGGAAAACATGAAAGTAAAAGAAGGATACTAAGGTTTCTATAACCTGCTCTGCACACATATACAAATCTATATGAGGAATCAAAGAAAGCCTTACCAGAAAAGTGACCGGTCTCACTTAAATTTAGTAGGAGAAAATCAAAATGGTTGTAGCAAATGTTGGTTGGGGGGAATGAAGCCTGGTCCGAGAATCATTTAGGGTTTCAAATTATGAACTTTTTTTTTTCCGGTACTACCTACTATAGTTAAATTACCCCGGAAAAAAATGTCATAAAAAATCAACCTAGCTCCATGACCTCGAGCCAGACAACATTCCTCTCAACCTAACCTTCACATGAAATATTATTCACCAACAATTATATAAGCAAATCTTGAAGAAGCTGCAAAGATAGATACATACTTCAAAAGGTTGAGGGGAATGAAGCCTGGTCCGAAGCCTTAAGAGTTCATTATTTCATTAGAACCTCATTGTGAAAAGCCTCGAGCCAGCCAACATTCCCCTCAACACACAAAACCCTTTTCATTTCTTTCACTTTTTTTTTTTTTTTTTTTGTGGGAGTTTCAGTTTCACACTCACTCTGAAAACTGATAAGTGTGATAACCCTAACACACATAGCTTTATAGTATGAGAGAAAGAGTGAGAAAATAATATATATAAAAAATGCACTGACTCACTTAATGGGTTTATTAGTAGTATTACTTTTTTAATACTACCATTCAAAGGTTCCTAAATTAGCTTATGCAAAATGGCATTTAAGAACAAAAAGAAAGTAGGAATAAAACCCAAAGCAAAAGCAAAAAATAATGAAATAGGAATAGCTGTGCCTGTACCCACTCCCACTTTTCAATGTTTTTGGGTTCTGTCATTTCCTAAGTGTATTTTACCTGCTGCTGCCGGTTAACCAACCGACCTGTTACCTGCTACCACCAGTAACAGTCAAACACACAGAGAAGAAGACAAAATGGGCATTTAAATTACGCTTGACACGAGACAAGTCTGCCTTTAATGCGATTCTTTCATCATTACCTTATTATTTTTGGCTTTTCCTATCTCTACTTTTCAAACTCCACAACCCCACCCCACCCTGTACGATCCTATACCCGCACGCTCAGGGTGACCTTTTATGTAAAAACAAAAACATAAATTGTTCTTAATATATATTTCTATCCAATTTTTGCTTTTAAATTTTACCATTTGACAATGAAATCTTTGTTTTTTTCCGTAGATAAATATTTTTATTTTATATCTTCATGTCTATTTAAAATGACAATGACAAAACATCACAACTGTTTTCCTCTCTTTCTTTTCTTTTCTGTACCCAAAATTAAATTTTATTAAGAAGGTTTTAGATTCCTAGAAGTTGTTGACATCAGACTATAAAAAAAAAAAAAATACTTTCATGGTATATGATATTATTCAAATAAAGAAGAAAATTAAATTTCTCATATCCATAAATCAACTTTGTTGATCTTTGGTTGATTTTGTTTTTCTAACGATTAGAACTATTAAACCAATTCATTGGAGTTTACCTTTAACATAAATGGTTTATGATTCAATGAATCTCTATCTTATACTACTTAACAGAAGAAAAAAAATTATAACAATCAACCATAATTTGGTTTCATCTCTGTTTAATTGAAATTAAAAGTGTGATATATACAATGTTATTAGATTATCCTATGTGCATGAAATAGTTTATTTTTAGAGAAATGTTAACGAATGTCCTAAAAGTATTAGTTTAGAAATTATTTTTAGAAACATTTTATGGGAAAATGACCAAGATATTAATTTTTTGACAGCTTTTTATATTTTCCATAAAAGTAGTGTCAAAACTTTCTTAATATAGTTTATTAATAATTGTCCTAAGGACGTCCGTTAACATAACCTTTATTTTTATTGATTTATTATGTTTAAAAAAAATGAAGTATTGTTTTTTTTAGACTTAAATGAAGTATAGTTATAGTTAGAAAAAAGTGAGATTTTAAAAAACATACATAAGCTCCTGATTACATAAAATGAATTTCAAATATTGAAATTAGGAAAGAATAAAAAATAAAAAATAAAGACTGTAAGAGAAAGGCTGAAAGGGAGACAACAAGAAGGAGATAAATGAAGCTAGAATAAAAGAAAACCAATGATAAAAAAAAAAAAAACAAAACCTATATGAAATAATGGAGTAACTTCAATTTTTAACTTGACTAATTTTTATGAATTTCTTTATTATTTTCACCAATGGAACTATTAGTTAACCCTATATATTTTTCTCCAAAAAAAAAAAAAAAAAAGTTAACCCCTGTATACTCCTTTAAATCCATTCTGAATTTCTTTTTCCTGCATTTGCTCTCCCTTCATTTACTACGTTAGAATAATGGCACTTAATGAAGATTCTCTCACGTTAAGGTGTTAAATACCCTATGAAATGATAGTGGAAAAACATTCCTTCTCAAATAAGGATCACCCCTACCCCCTACTTCTATATACGACTGTCAATAAAAAATTATCTAAACTGATCAAACAATAAATGAAACCAAAATCTAATTATTATTATTATTATTATTATCTTTTTGGGAAAAAACAGTAGATGAAATCACAAGGTTCCCCGACAACCAAGAAAAGTATTGCCATCAAATAAAAAATATTATGCGTTAAATCTTGAAATTTTCTCATGATATGGATGTAAACGAGATGTCTAAGATTGGTTCATTTATTTTATTGTTGAACTTGATCAGAATTCAAGCTTAAGATTGAGCTCAATTCTTATGTTGGAGTTGGGTTCGTTAATATCTTTAACAAATTCCAGTTTAGTCCATTAACTTTTTTAAGTTGTTTAAGTAATTAACTTAATTTAATTTTTACTTATGAAACCTATTTTAATCAAAGCATGCTATTAAAATATTCTACAGAGTTTTTTTTTCTCTTTGTTTTGGGTAAAAATGTTAGAGAAATTAAAGTTTCAATGATGAATTTATCAATATAACAATGAAAATCCTTTAGAAAGAAAAACAATGCTGTTTTTTAAATCATAAAAAGGCATTAATTTATATGAATCAGGGGAATTTTTTTTATTTTTTTATTTTTTTACATTAATGCTTCAATATATAATAACAGTTGTTAACAAGCTTTCTTTAAAGTTTCAAATATTCTTGTTCATAAAAAAAAATTTGCAAATATTCTTCATGAGCATAAACCAAGGTGAAGTTATGGTTTGAAGTACTAGAATATTTTACCCTCAAAAAAAGTACTAGAATATGACATCATGGATTAGAGAAAGGACTCGGAAACGCCTCATTTAAGAAGACTATTTACCATTAAAAAAAAATTAAGACAACTATTTTTTCAAGAGATTAAATTCAACAAGAATATGGTGTAAAACTCTAGTTTTACCCCTCCAATCCCAACATGTCACATTATCATATTAGATATTAAAAAATAGACACAATCACACTCGACCAATTTTAATACCTATTTGAAAATTCAACTTAACTGTAAGTTTATTAATATATTATTATGTGTGGTAAGATGTATTAAATTTTAAGTAAAAAACATATGTGGCAATTTCTTATTGGATGATGTAAACACATGGGTTTTACACCTCATCCTTACCAAATTCAGACTCTTTTGTCAAAATGAAAGTAACAATAGAAAATGAAAAACACGGTGAAGAAAATGGATGAAAAACTAAGTATTGAGACCTATATCTAAGTTATCTTCAGTGACTTTGATTTGCAGTAAACTAATTCGATGTGATCTAAATCTAAGCAACCTAATTTGAAGTAATACAGTTCTAAGTAAACTAATTTGAAGTAAACTAAAGCATATCAAAGCCTAGATTATCATTCTAACACTAAACTAATTCAAAGCAGACATAATTTTGATCGTCTGTGGCTAACAACTAAACACATAAATCAAACTTAATTGAACTTGATCACAAAGTTATTATAAGGAAAGCACTTACATGCATAAATTCTTCACTAAGCACTAAGAACTAGAAGATCTTCTAAATAACTAATTACATATAATCTCATAAATAATCCCAATAAGTTCTTTTCTATTTTCATGGTGCTTTGTGTGGGTGGATGTATATTGTAGATTATAGAGTGTATGATGAACTGAGAATGATTATGTTTATTGTAGTTGTAGATTGTTGGGGAATTTAGACCTCAGTTGTTACTGATTAATCAATTTTAATGCCGAATTTGATTTATTGATCGATTATGCTTAAAAATATAGTTTTTGGTTAATCAAACATACAACCATATTGTAAAATAAAAAACAGTAAAAATGAATAACATCATTAATATCATTACGAAGAAAATACTCTAGCAATTGAAAAACCCTTCTTGGGTTTACCACCAAGCCTCAAGGAAACAGATCAACTCTGTAAAATTGAAGTGTTTACAAGAGACTTAATCCTAAATCTATTACTATCTCATGTAATACTTATTGACAAGACCACATGCAACTCCAAGTCCATGGACAATTCTATTGTGGATTTTGTTCATCACGAACAGTCACTTGTGATCTTAAGAATCGTCTTAAAAATTCTTTACAATAGCTTGACTGTGTTTGAATTGTAGCAACTTCAACTTGAACACCAAATCTTCAATCTTTTATCACTGGGTGATGCTTTCAAAGAACTTGTTTAACCCAAAATTTTGGTATACAGATCAAAGCTCTCCAAAAGTTTGTTGTCAAGTCCAACACGTTTGCTTTTATATGTTGACTTTATGGTCACAAAACCTTAGAAGCTTGGGTGACTGATTGTGCTAAATTTGGACTTTGATTGCATGATTCTTGATTAATCAACTTAAGTGATCTATGTGTCAAGCTCTCGATCAATTGACTATGTGATGAGATTTCAAAACTTGCAGATCTTCTTGAGCACTTGTAGGCACATGTCTTGAACTTCATATGCACATTTTTTTTTTTTGAGAAAAAACTTCATATGCACATTGAAGGCACCTACAAGACACTAAATTTGTAGATGTTGCTTGAAAAATGTGTATAATTAGAGTTTTTGGGATTAAATGGCTTGAAGAGAGTAAGGCCTTGTTTGGATGTAGACTACCCCCCTCACTCATCACTCATCACTCAATACCCATCACTCATTACTCAATAACTCATCACTTATCACTGAAAATACCCCAACTTCCTAAGGTGACATGTTTGGCACTTATTTCCAACTTCTGATAACTCAAAAAATTTTACTTTTTGCGGGACCCACTGCCTGAGCACCATGTCAGGCTCATGGTTAGCCTACCCGCGTAACATATTAGGAGGAAAGCCATTTTCACTTATTTTTCCCCTTCAGCCCACATATTCTCCCAAAACCCTCGACGAACCTAGCGAAGGAAATCCAAGTTCTTGCCTACGGCGCCGATCTCCACCGTCACCCAGCGAAAGAAGATTTTACAAGACCCATTAATGTTTGTTCAAAGAGGGTTTCGTGGTGGATATATACCTTCGGTTAGGTGAAATTCCCGAGAAAGAGGTCGATGGTTGCAAGATCGTTGCAGCGGCGTCGTGAAAGAATGGTCTGAGCTCAGGGCGGTGCGGGTTGGCTGAGGTGGGGCTCGGTAGGCGTGGACGCGTGGTTGGGCTGAGGGTGTGCGTGAGGAGGTCTGAGGTTGGATGTGGGATATTTTTGTGTGGGTTGGATTTGTGGTGTGAAGGAGCTGTTGGTGGGGTTTGTGAAAAGTAGCACCTGAGGTGACAATGCTCTGACCGTGGGTCCCTCATATGTGTGTGTATTTATAAAAATGTCATCATAACTCAATTTTCATAACTCAAAAACACCCAAAACTTGTTTTTAGTTTTGCTAATTCATTACTAAAAAATGTGAGAATTAAGTAATGAAAACAACATTTGAAAACAAATCCAAACAGGCTGCATCTCCATGGGTCTCACCATTTTTGAGTGATGAGGGATGGAAACACCAAAATCCAAACAGCCTCTAACATTGCATGAAGCAACTTAATGTCTCTCTTAAGTTTTTTTTTTTTTTTTTTAAATTATGCAACAATTCTCTAATCTAAAAGTTGGAATTGGACTCCTCCTTTTTTGATGAAGGGATGTTGTATTTATAAAAGTGAATGGATTAGGGAGTTTTTGAATTCTTGTTTACTCTCACGTGCTTCAGAATTGAACCTTATGCTGATAAGACTTAAGAGGCACCAAAATGACAACATTCTAGGACCAAGTACCAGTCAACACTTGAGTCCTGGCCTAGATGGCTCTCAATTTTGAATTTTGCACAAATGTAGCTTGTCTTCTAGGTTTTTTTTTTTTTTTTTAGTATGATTATGAATTTAAAAGTTTTTTTTAGCCATTTAAATATCAGAGTGTTCTCTAATTAATTTTAACTTTCCCTCTTTTTTAACAGGGAAGTAAATTCAAAAGTATAAAATCAAAAACCATAATTATTATTTTGCTAAATTAATATGATAATTTAATTGTATTCTTATCTTAAAAATTAAGCCTATGGGATTTTTTTTTTAAGGGAAAACCTATGGGTTTTTGTTATGTAGTTAATTTTAGGTAATTCAATAATGGACCAATCAGAATTAATTAAAAATAATCATATAGTTTATGCTTTAATTCGTAAGACCGTATATCAACCATTGAAACTCAATATGGCTTGATTTTTTGATCGGACAATCCGATGGTTGTATTCAGCATGTTATTTGGATCATTATGAACTTAGATGTAATTTATAGGGGACTTCGAATTCATGGAACAATCCAGATGATGCATTTACTCCTTAATCGAGTGACTTGAGATTATGATTTTTCCCTTGAGTGAGTTCTTGCAAAATGGGGTGTCTACAACCTTTAAGCTTCAAGGAACACCTTTTTTTTTTTTTTTTTTGCAAGCTACGGCATGCTCTCTGTGTGATCAAGTAGGATTCAAGCGCATGGTTCACCAGCGGGTTGTCAATTTTATTACCTGCTTAAGGGTTCTAGCGTTCCGCACACCCAAATCCAATGCCTTAATGTTCATTTATTGTCATGGTAACACTTATGTATGTTGATGACATTTTGGTTACTAGCAAGATAGTTATTTTAAAATGGGTAAATACTACTTATTGCACACAAACTTAGGTATACTTTTTGGACTGAAATTGTGACTTGAAGTTACAATTTTAGTACAAATATGTGTTTACATTTGTATGCAATAAGTAGTGTAAAATAGACACTACCCTTTCAAAATTGAGTTCAGAATTTTCTCTCAAGGATCTTAAACCGCTACTTTCTTGGGATCAATTGAAGCCTACCCCTACCACTGGAAACCTTCATCTCTCTCTCAAAAACATTACATTGATCTAAGATGTTCTGTGATTTATGGAATGGATAACTATTGTTCAGACTCTGATCTCAGCCTCTAATTAGTTTTCCAAAACTGATGATAAATTGCTTGCTAATTTTTCATTTGATCGTTATATTGTCGATACTTTTTATATTTTACTCTTATAAGGTTAGATATAGCATTTGTCAAAGAAATGCATATTCATTATAAAGATCACAAGAGTGTTATCAAACATATTTTATGTGACCAAAAACACATTATCCATTATAGTCTCTCCAACTCAAAGCAGTCTCCTATGCAATTCATGACTTTTAAGTCCTGGATTATGCTGGGTGTGTTGATGATTGACGATCCATTGGTGGTTTTGCCATTTTTCTTGGCAACAACCTCATCTCTTGTTCCTTTTAAAAGAAATGGACAGTAGATTGTTCTTCAACTAAATCCAAGTACAAAACCCTTGTTATTGCTGTTGTTGAACTCGACTATTAGTTAAAACTTAGGGTTTCACTTCCAACAATGCTCCTTTTCTCTTGTGAGATGACGTTGGAGCCACATAACTCATTGTCATTCTGCTTTCACACTAGAATTGAAATTGATTATCATTTGCTTGTGACAAGATTGCTCGTAAGTAGTGATGAAGCTAGAAAATTTTTTTAAGGGTCCAAGTTATATATATCAAAATAAATTAAGTAATATAAGTTATTTATTTATTTAAGAAAGTAAGTAATATAAGTTAACATATGTTATAGTTATTTTCTCATATATATCTATACTATATATAAGAGGATTCCCCTCTTTGAACTAAACTTTTATGTAGTTCAAAAATACCTTCATTAATAAATAGTAACTTCTCTTAGAAATATAGTCATAAATGTTAAATAACAAATTTTATATTAAATTCAAAAAGAGAACTCCTAAAAATTAGGATTTTTTTCCCTACACATTCATCTTTTTATTCCCTAAAATTTATCATTTTTTATTCTTTTTTCATCCGAATAAAAGTAAAACACCCCAATTAAAAAAAAAAAAAAAAAACTAAGAGAACTCCTAAAATTTAGCCTTCTTTTCCCCCATGTTCATCTTATTTTTCTTACCCAAATTTTTCTCTATATCACTACACTACTTTCAAACACACATTCGAAAAAGAAATTACTTATCTCTAAAATTTATCATTTTTATTTGTTTGAAATATATATATATTTTTTTTCAAATTATATAGATGCAATTTTTTAAAATCCTGCAGGATGCCCCCCTCCATCTGTCCCTGCCCCTTAGAATCTGTAAGTACATTTTATTTTATTTTTGGTAAACATAAGTACATTTTATTTCTAGTTACAAAAGTCTTCGTTGTAGTCATTTTTTTCTTTCTCCGAGACAAGTTGAAGCTCTCTTTCGATAGATTTCAACTTGAGGGGACATTTCAGATAATGTTGTATTTGAATTTTTATTTTAAGTATGTATTTTGAATTTTCAATTTGTTGCGGTGTATAAATATAATAGCCCTCTTAATCTTGAATTAAAGTGAGAGACTATGTTACAATTATTCTAATCTAAGTCCAGCTCAAAACTACCTATACGTGGAAAAATGGTTTATGCGCCAAGCATTTGAAACTATTGTCTCATTGATAGGTAGGTCCCACGGATGTGAGACTCACTTGTTAGTGTGTGAGACCCACTTATCAGTGAGACAATAATTTCATGCGCCTGACGTATGAAATACCATCTCCCTATTAGTTCGAACCCATTTGTTTCCACATGGAGGTGAAACAAAAAACAGTTAGGTGTGTGTGTGAAAATGTACCTAAAAGCACAAAAGAAATCCGGACTTGATTGAATAGCTCTTTCAAATGCATATGCTTGAATCATGGAGGAATACCGTACCCATCAACTTCAGATTTAAGGGGACATGTTTGATTAATTTCTTTATAAGAAGGAGAATCTCATTCTAATGCATAATTTTCTTAGAAAAAAAAAAAAAAAAAAAATGTTGCCAAACATATGATAGCTTGTATTAAACGTATGCATGGTGGTTGCATGTACTGGTCTATAATTAATAGACTTGGATCAAGACCGTGTTATTGACAAACCTAATAGTTTATCAAAAAAAAAAAGTTTATCAAAAAAAGACAAACCTAATATGTTCTATATATTCATTATTCACACACACAAACCTAAAAAAGTGAACACTATACTCCATTACTCCTCCCCACTTTTTTTTTATTTTTTATTTTGATAAGTACTCCTCCCCACTTATTAATGCATGATGTGATAGAGTTATCAAACCCAGGCTATTGTCCAATCAAGGGATTGGTCCACTAGAATTAATGGGTCATTGGTCGGAAGCATTTTGTCTAAATATTATTTTAACTATGAATCTTGATATAAAATATGTTATGGATGATTAAATATAGATCAAATTTATTTTTTAATCTTTTTATTTGTTACAATTAAAGAGTAATAAAAATAAACATCAAAATAAATTGTATGATAAAATGTTTGTTTTTTTATGAGGATAAAATGTCTATTTTGAGAGAGAGAGAAAGAGAGATGTTGTTTTCATTAATATAATATATAAGAAATCCATATAAGTAAATTTTTTTTTTTTAAATTTAAGAGCACAAATAAAATATTTTATTTGAAGATTCTCAAGAATTAAACTATTTTCTTAAATATAAATATGGATTAAAAACCTATGGCTGCTTTATGAAAATCACTTTTTATCATACAGATTTGTTTTGTAGACATAATTCAAATATAGGTCTGTTTTCGAATTTAAGTGACTTTACTAGTTTAACTAATTAGAACCCTCCTCAAGAATTGAACTTAATGCTGCATTAGCTTCTACCCCTATCAAATAATATCATGATTATAGAAAAGAAAAAAAAATCATGGTTTTTAGAATGTAAGGGATATCAATTAGGGGTATAAAACGAGCTAAACCGAACCAATTATTAAAACATCATGATTGTTTGCTTAACTTTATTTCGGACACACATTTGAGTTCATCACAAAACTAAATTATATGTTCAAACTTGGTTTTTTTTTTATTCTAAACAAGTTTGAGCCTTGTTCAAAAACTACTTCTTTTTTTTTTTTTTTTTTTTTTTTGAAAATATGAGTTGCTTAATTAGCTTGTTCTTTTCCCATATATAGTAAACATCACAACTATTTTTTTTTTTTTTTATACAAGATAGAATTTCTACTCTAGCATAATCTAAGTGTATATATGTGTGAAACTCCCTCCTGGAGACTTGAACCCTGGCCCTTACCCCTCACACCCCCCACAAGCACTTATACTTGTGGAGTGACCACCACACCAAGGGTGCGCGGTAGTCACAACTATTTTTTTTACCCATTCGCAAATTTATGCTAATAATTAATAACTAAATTATAGTTGAAATTATATCATTTGAGTTAATAAGATAGAATTATTTTCATTTATGAACTTATAAATTTTAGATTCATCAACCTTGTATGGTTAAAAATTATCTATAATTTTTACTACAAAATGAACTATTAATATTATCAATAGATTATAAATATTAATATGATATTTTACGAAGTTGTTTACTAACATACATCATCGATCCAATCTTAAGTTCATATAAGTATATTTATTTTATACATGTATGATGTATCCATAGTTGCATACAAACATATAAATTATATATACTTAAATTGAGTTTCATGTTGTGAAGCTTATTCATGACTACAATAATATATTTGAGCTTAACCTATTTAATATTTGAGCTAAACTTGTTTGCTAAATAAATAAACATTAATAATTCGTTTCTCAGGTTAAGCTTAAATTGTTCATAAACAGTTCAATTTATTTTTGTCTTTAATTTCTTCATATAACCCTTGTCTTAAAAACAATTGTGAGACATGTCATTCTAATATAAAGTTTTTTTTCCCCATGCACTGTATCAGGGCGCTATGCTCCAAGCCATAAAACATTCACATACATAAATAGATGAAAGTAAATTCTTAAAGATTGATACGAGGATGTTGAACTAGAAAATTAACGATTAGTATGCACTCTAATTGATAGGGTTGCTTCCTTTCTTTGATGGTTACTAAAGGTGTGTATGGGTTGGATTGGAAAGTATTTTCAACCAAAACTAACAAGGTTGGGTTGAGAAATCCTCAACCCATATAGGTTGAGTTAGGTTAGATTAGGTTATTAGCTCGATGGGTAGTGCATACATGTTTTATGCTATGTAAAAATTTGCATTTTCATTAATTATTTAAACACTTTTTGCAAAATTATTTCAATTCATATAATAGACTTAAATTCTATTTCAAATATACTAAACTAATTCTCAAAATACTAAACTCAATCAAACTAAAAAATTGAAATAAAAGTAGTAAAATAAACTTTTATACATTGTGGCTTAGGTTGACTTGAAAAGATTCTCAACCCAATCTGACTTAAAACTTAAAATAAAATTCTAACCTAATAACCCAATTCACTAATCTGAAGTGTCAAGTTGAATTAAGTTAATGGGTCAGTTTCGTCAGACCGTGAGTTTAATGCACACTCCTAATTGTTACATAATAATCCAAAGTATACTAGTATTAAAATTTTAATTTTGAAGCTTTAATAACATTGATAATAGATTATATTTTACCTTCTAGAAAATTATAATGCTTTTTTTTTTTTTTTCTCTCTCTCTCTCTCTAAAATTTGAATCCGAATAGATGGAGTTGAGTTATATGGGGTATAGCTGTGGCACCAAACAGTGGCTTCCGTGAAACACGTCATGGCAAAGACGGCGATTAAAGAAGTAAAAATCTGAGCCGTCCACATTTAAAATCAAACGGCCAAAAAGACGTAATTGGAAGATCGGACATGTCGGTGTCAGCGGGAGCGTAGGGTCGGGAAACCGAGGATTCAATTTTGAAGCCAGCCCGACTAACGAGGAGAAGAAAGCAAACAAACAAACAACAACAACAACAACAACAACAGCATATGCTAATACTATATGACTATCATTTACTATACTATACAACCCTCATTAATTACAACCATACCCCTCCCAATACACCCATTCAGATACAGGAATTGCATTTAATTTCTATGACGTGGACCCATCATCGATGAAATGAAAAGTTGAAGAACCCACACTAATGGGCCCCACCCATTCTAAAATAATAATAAATAAAAAAATAAAAAAATGTGAAATCAAAGCTTTTTTTTTCTTGGGTCAAGAAGAAGACGACTTTTTGGAGGGCTCAGATTCTGGGCTCGTCGTACCGTTGAATGCAGCGCCACGTGATTGCATTTAATTGGCTGGGTCCCATGATCAGTGAGGGGAAAACAGAGAAGCACATGGATGCTTTGGCCTCGGTGACAGACAGACAGGATTGATTACGTGGAGAGTTTTGATTGGGTGGAAATTGGGAAGAGTGTGGGGACCACCTGAGTGAGCAATAATAATGTCATAATGATGATGATGATGATGGTAAGAGATGATAAGATAAAGGATTCCTGTGTATGTGTGCGTGTGAGAGTTGATTGTCTCATCATGCGGGGAAACCGCGACATATTGCGGAATTCTCGGGGTCATTCTTAATTAAACCTGGTAAACGGATGGGGTCAGATTATTTGGGTTCGGGTCAACAACAAGTTTGAGTTAAAAACGGGTTCAAAATGGGTTCATTAAAAATATATTTTTTTAAATAAAACATAACCTATTAAACATTATCTTCATGTACTCTCCATTCTTGCAAAATTTCAAGTTAATAAAATATCAATTTCATATCATCAATCAATTGTTTAAGTTCAAGTTTTTGTTATTTAAAATAATACATAAAAGATGAGTTTATGGATCAAATGATAAATAATATTCGATTAGCATGAAAATTGGCATGCATGTTAAGAACATAGAAAACAAGTAATCCAATTGTAGGATTTTCAAAATATGAATTCAATAATAAGTTATTGAGTGATGTAAAATTACTTATAGTTACACTAAGTGTAACTTGAACCCAAGCCATTAGATAAAGAAGAATAAATAATTATTTGATATAAAGTGCGTAACAATCTACTCAATGTTAGTAGTTGAGAATTGCTATCTACCATATAAATTTTCCGAATCATGAGTCATTTGTGTTGACATAAATGCTCCCTCGTTCAGTCCCATGATTAGGCCCATTAAGCCAACACCTACTCTACGACCTCACCATTCTTGTCAAGAATATTTTTTTTTAATATAAATTCTTGTAGAATTATTTGAACAAATATAATTGAGTGTAATGATCCTAGTGTCTCACATGGAAGAAGTGTAAGCTTAACCATGTGTATATAAACTCTTGAGCACTCTTTCCTTACAAGTCTATTTTCAAGGTTAAATTCTACCCATAGGTTTGTATCATTTGGTATTAGAGCTAATTGGACGTAGCTCACTAAGTATGAGATCAGATGAGTTGCGGTTTTGTAGTCGGATCTTGAAGAGGACCACCTAGAGGCTAAATTAAAATAATTGATAGGTGAGTAGAGCTTCTAAAAAGAAAAAGGGTTACTAATGGTGGGATTTTCAAAATATGAATTCAATAATGAGTTATTGGGTGGTGTAACTTGAACCCAATCTATTAGGTAAAGAAGAATAAATAAATATATAATATAAATTGCACAACAATTTACTCAATGTTAGTAGTTGAGAATTGCTATCTGCACCACCGCACACCCTTGGTGCGATGGTCACTTCACAAGTATAAGTGTTTGTGGGGTATGGGGGGTAATGGCCGGAGTTCAAGTCTCCAAAAGGGAACTTCACACACATATACACTTAGATTAGGTTAGAGTAGAATTTCTATCTTGTATATAAAAAAAAAGAATTGCTATCTGCCATATAAATTTTCTAAACCATGGGTCATTTGGGTTGACCTGAATCCTCTCTCGTCTAGTCCCACAATTACGCCCCCATTAAGCCAACAACTACTCTACAACCTCACCATTCTTGTGAAGAATATTTTTTTTAATAGAAATTCTTGTAGAATTAACTAAACAAATATGATTGAGTGTTATGATCCTAATATCCCACATGGATGAAGTGTAAGTTTACTCATGTGTATATAAGCTTTTGGGAACCCTCCCATTGCAAGCTGATTTTCAAAGGTGAGTTCTACCCATGGGTTTGTATCATTTAGTACTAGAGATAGCTACTGCGTCAGGTAATTGGATGTAACTCACTGAATATGGGATCAAATGAGTTGCGGCTTTGTGGTTGGATCTCGGATGAGGCGAGAAAGGGCTACAATTGGGTCAATGTCAATAGAGTGAGCCATTGTTGATGTCAGCTGTGAAGCATGATGATATGTTATGATTCTAGTGTCCCAGGTTTTTAAGAGTGAGTTCTACTCATGAGTTTGTATCATTGAAATCACCACAAAAAGAATTAACACAACAAATTTTTATTCTTAACATAACAAATTGAGAAAAGGTTTTTTATTTTTATTTTTTTGATAGGGAAACCAGTGCATCCACTCATTCCAACTATGTAAAAATCTGGTTTACATCTGAGGAAATCTCAAAATTTATAATGGGTGGAGGAAACTCCACCCATTATAAATTTTGAGATTTCATCAATAAACTGTGCATACTTAGCTAGTCCATGTGCTGCCTTGTTTCCTTCCCAACTTATTCCTTATTTTATTTGAAAAATAAATACCCTTTTTTCATTAGTTTTATTTGTGTTAGAACAAAATCGGATGATTTTGAAAACCTATACCATTTTTATTTGAAATTAGATATTTGCGCACACAAATTTGGATCCAAATGCTAAGAAATGAGATTTGTCACTCTCTTAAAAAGCTTTACACATGAGTGATCCTCTGATTAACATACAAGGTTGAAGATGAGGGCCAAATGGTTCTTTGTTAAACTTCAAGTGACTCTTCTCTTTAATGAACACTTTAGTCTCCTTGGGCCGGACCTTGACAAAGTTTTGATCTTCCTATTTTATTGAGACCAAGGTGAAAGCTAAGCCTTAGAATATTATCCAGTTAAGAGACAAATCCTTGCTATTTGCTAATAAGAGCATTTTAGGGATTGAACTCATTTAAGTGACCTTTTGGGCTATAGAGTAGTCCACTGAACAGGACCCCACTTATCTTGGATTATTAGGCCTTTTTAGCACTAACCCAATTAAATTTTATTTTATAAAATTTAGACTAATGAAATGTCATATAAGCCTCATTTTTAATTTTGTGGAATTTGGACCTAAAATAAGAATTATCAGTCTTTTAATAAAAGTTCATGAAAAAAATTATATTTTAAACTCTATAGTTTAGGGATGTAATAAATTAAACCTTATAGTTTCAAAAGTAAAAAAATTAAATCTTGAAGTTTGAAAAGGCAACAAATTAAATCGTCAATCCACATTAAACCCCAAATACAATGTTGTTCCACTTAAATTAGTTAATTTTTAATTTGATACCTTTTGAAACCTTTTGAAACCTTAGGTTTTAATTTGTTACTTTTGAAACTACATGGTTTCATTTGTTACACCCCTAAACAATAGGGTTTCAAAATTTCCCTAATTTCTTTTTGTCCATAAATATTCTTTAAAAACTTGATCTTTTAAATAAGACAACAAAAAATGGAGCAATATTTTTTGCTTAAAAAAAATATAAATAGGACTAACAAAATAGAAAGGAGTGAGTAATAATAATAACAATAACAATACACCTAAGCTTAAGGGTTCGTTTGGTTGGGAAGATGGAAAAATGGGAGGATAGAAGATATTTTAATTTCCCTCATTTGTGTTTGTCAGGGGTGGAAAAGTGGATAAATTTACTCATATGTCCTTATTAAAAAATGATGTCCAATTAAAAAAAAAAAAAAAAAAAAAATATTTTCCCCCTTTTCTCACATCCATTTATTAGTTATACAACATGTGATGCGTAGCATCTTGTGTTGATTCTTTTGATATTTATCTGGAAATGCACGGTTCTGATTGTATCTCTTAGTTTTTGGATTTTCGAAGTTTAAGCTTGCTAAACTAGTAAGATGTCTTTAGAATTTGGTTATATACAATATTCAGAATTTTTTTTCCTGGTAGAATAAAGTATTCAATAGTTAACACTAATCTCTCATATGATAATCTTAAGAGCATTCCTTAATTTTGCAAAGCAGGTTGCTCACCTGAAGCATCAAGCTCTTTTGCTTCACAAGGTACCTAAAAAGGTATGCTACATATGTCAGGGAGTATATGCCCATGCTTAAATTATTATTACCCTTTTCACTAAACATGTCTTGTTTAACACATGTTTCTTTAGTAAACACTATTTTTGTCAATGCTTTCTGTATCATCTGTAGATTGGCTAAATTATTTTGAGTTGTTATTGCAGGTTGCAACCATTGATGTTAACTATGTGCATACTAGACTTAAAGTTACTATTCCTAGAGAACCTGATCTGGCAACAGCACGTAGGGCCCAAATACATAGGTATAGTCATTTCTTTTAAGATTGTGATTGTGAATATATACATCTTGAGGTTGAAATACCAAAATATGCATAATGAGTTGATGCCCTGTTGAATGTTCTGAACTGCAGGTCTAAGATCAACACAGGGTTGGGTGAACATGCAGAATCAAATACCCATAGCTTCAAAGCGCACCCCTTGAACAGAAAAGTTAATACTTTTCAGTTTATAAAGTCGATTCTTGTTGAGTTTTGGGGGAATTTTACATTTCTGAAGAAATCTAATATGATATATGTAAGGCACAACACATGATCTTGTTAACGCATGACTCTTGGGCTTTGCAGATTCTCGAGGCTCCTTCATTGCTTCCTCCTAAAAAGAAAATATCACAGCTGCAAGAGTTTCAAGTAATTAGCAAACAAAGTTTATTTGCTGTTGTCTTTTTATAATGGGTGCTTTTTTGAAATATCTTGACAACATTCAATTGCTTTGTAGGTGTTTCACCTGAAGACCTCAGAGAGGACTATGCAACACACATCCAGTAATGTAGGTCATAAAGATGATCATTTCCACAATATGTTCTTATATTCTCCAATATCAGAAGCTAATATTCTCTTCATTGCAGGTGGGGAGCATAGATAATTTTAAATTTATTTCACAATATGAAGCCATGGACGGTAAAAGGTAAAAATGTCTAAAATTTTAGCATCTTTTTGTTCAAAGTTGAAGATTTTGCATTCATATCCTCTCTAGTGTGAAGTGTTTGTAATAATACTTAAGAGTCATAGTTTATTGCTGTTCCTTGTGACTTGATCCACATTTCTGAGCTTTTAAATTTCTTTTTAGTCCTAATATTTTCTCCAAGAATCTGAAGTTCATTTTTCTTATGCAATGAACAATCACATAGAATATCTGATTTTTGAGCTCAATTATTTTTCCTCTTCCTTTATGATGTTCTTCATACATGCAAGCATTTCATACTCATTTATACAATATCTTCCTATCAGATGCTTATGCTTTTATGCTTAATTTTCAATCATAGGCTAAATGCTTTAAACCAGGAGAAATGCAAAACAATCAACAAATCTAAACCTCACCCCATTACTAATAAGGTAATTTCATTAATAACATTTGGAAGCCCTTTATTGAGATTTTTATTGTTAGTTATAACCGTTTGTGAGCCATGTTGCACCCAATACAGATACTTTCAAGAAAAGAGAAATTTGGTGTCTTTCAAAATTCCAAACAAGAAACCAGAGTCCCAAGGGTAACTTAATACAAAATCCTTTATGCACAGCTCTTTATATTAACGGTTTACTAATTCTGAAGCTATTCCTTCTTTTAACATTTGGCTTATGCTTCCTATTAGGAACTCAGTTTTTCAACCGATAAGAGGTTTCCAGTCGAGCCACCGATAGAATTATTAAGTAAGGTATGAATAAATTGGGGTATTTTGTGATTTATTCTTAGTCTCCTTTTAGAGTGGATTTATGCCTATTGTATTGTCAAGTAATTTTTGCATAGTTCTGTATCTTGTTTTCAATTATGCAATTTATAAATTCCTTATGTGTCATTTTAATATGCCTACTAATATGCTGTCATAATTGCCAGCTCTCCCTAGCATCTGATGCCCAGCTCAATGGGAAATCTCCGTCAAGAAGTCCTCTGCCAACTAAGGTTATTTTCTTCATCCTTTGCTTGTTGGAAGACAGAAATTGCAAAGTTTATTTTGTGTTCTTACTAATACATGAGTGTTTTCATTGCTCTAATTAAGGATTCAAAAGAGAACACACCAAAACCTTTTAAAGCACGCAAGGTACGTTTGTGTGGCTACTTACGACATTAGCTAGCATTTTGTAGTTTCTATTAATCCAAAATTATAGGGAAACCTAGTATTTATGACTAGAAATAATTATATTAAAGTTTCATTGTCTGTTTTAATGCTCATGGTTTCATTACATCCAAGTTGTAGGTGATAAATTTGTTCGAAGAAAAATTGCAGAGTTTGGGTGGGAAGCAGTATCAATGTGGGAGTTACAGGATGATTCCTGAAGTTGGACCACAATTGTACATTAACAGGTAGCACTTGGTTCTAAATTAGTTTGAATTGAAGTATACCTTGTTATTTGTTCAGTCTTATTGTATGGAACATTAGATACTTTTCAAAAATCATGCAGCTTATGTTTGTTTTTGAGTTTGATTAATGTGTATAAGTAATAATTTATTTTATACATGAAACCAGGGAAATCAGATTACGTTCATGGTAAGAATAGGGGTTATATTATTTTTACAAAGTTAATAACTATCCTCTTTCTTTTTTCTTTTAAAAATAATAATAATAATAATTCATTAATTACAACAATGGGGGAGGGGAGGGTTTGAACCATGGTTCTTTTAATAAAAAATAACAAGCTATGCCACGGACCTACAAAGCTCTTGGCGATAACTTTCTTTTAGGAACCTGAATTTAAGCAACAGAAATATGATGTCCACCTTAACACTGCAAGTGACATTGTATGTTCCCTTCCCTTCTTTGTCCTTATCAAATGAGGAGTTTTTTTTGGTCTTTATAGATTTTTTTTTTTTTTTGGGTGGGGGTAAAGAAATTTGGAAAAGGAAAAACAGGCTTTCAGTCATGCTATAGATGTTGTGAAAAATAAGATTGGTTATTAGAAATTATTTAGACATTTTTTTAAATGCATTTGTTTTAATATGTTTCCTACTTTTGTACTGCTATGAATCATGTTAATCTCTTGTGATTTATGTCCAACTGAATTCTTATGCAGAAAGTCTAGGGTTATAACAAAATTTCACAAGATTTTCACAACACCCTTATTTTGAGTTGTGGTGATCTTGTTTCATATATATTTTTTACATATGTTGGGCTGACGACTCAAATTGTTATGAAATTTTATTGTGCCCGTTAAAGAACTTGTTGGTATTACTTATGAGTTATGACCTTCATATCACAGGAGCACAGACATATGCTGAGAACAAGAGCTTGAAGATGCCCTTCCATTTTTTATGTCAATGCTTTACCCATGCATTGCATAACAATGTGGACCTTGTACTCCATCAAATTCCAGGGAAGATGCCCTTACCAGCCAAAAGTTTCAGGGTCTATAGTTGATAGCAGCTTTTTGTGCTTTCTCAGTTGTACTATGGTTGATAACAAATTTTTTGTGCGTTATCAGTTGTAGCGAATGAAATAATAAATCCATTTTTTCCAGTTGTAGCTTTCCTTGGTCTTAACAAATGCTTTTTGTGGCGGATTGCAACGCAGAAAAGCCTGAGAAATATAGTGAAAGATTCATGTTTTTCCTCCCGGAAATATCTCCAAATTTTCTTGTCATATAATAGGTTTGAGTGTCAAATATGTACACATTTTACTATCAATTTTCTATTTTGGAAAATATATGATTTTACATTAGGATGTGTTGTGCCATGGAACCAAACCTTTCACAGGTGATAGACCACCAATTATCAGCGCTCCTACAAATGGGCCTTATAGTTTCAACCCATAGGCTTCGTACTGCTATGGTTCCACATGTAATATATATACAAGTCCTGACCTTTTTTTATTCAATATTTTTTTAACAATGCTCACCAGCCAGTTAAGCATCAATAATAGAAGAGTGGTAAAAATACTCGTGAACCTGTCTCAGAGATGCAGAATCTTACAGGTTCAGCTAAATCATGTGAAATAATTGAATGACAAGAGCATTTAGAGGGTTATAACTGCACACTACTTGGTTGGACCAGAGCCGCTTACATTAATTACACTAGAACATAGACTAGCCTGGCACCTGGTACTTGAACAAAATAAGTGTACCTACAGATAGTCAGGGCTTTGATTGTACAAAAAGGCTGCAGATTTAGCTGTTCAAAACTTAGTCTGATCTTATGTATATAGAACTTAATACATTAAAATAGTTAGTAAAATGTTGTGGAACCTAGTCAGATGGGCATAATAATCTAGTTGGAAGAGAACTAAGCCCATCAAAATCAAAACTTGGGATTTCCCCATGTTCCATCCTTCTTCTTTTTTGTTCTTTCTGTTTCTGTTATAATGGATGCCAAAAAGACTGAAATGTAAACTTCCTTCAAAGGGTGTTCTTGGATATAACTTCACCAAACTGAACAAGCCACTGAGCATCAGATGAATTGTTATGCTGAACTTGCTGCTGCTGCATTTTTGATTGTTGCTGTCCTTTATCAATCACAAATTGAGCATAGTCAATGGTCTTCGGTGGATCAAGACAGGCTTTTCTGGGAGGCGCCGGAAGCAGGGAGACCAAGACCCTTGCAACCTCATGCATGGTTGGCCTCTCAGATGGGTTACGCTTCGTGCACAGGAGAGCAAGTTGGAAGGTCTTCCTGACATGGGATAAATCCATGCATGTTATAGAAACCTCAGGGTCAACAGCCTCCATTACTGTGTTATTATCTGCCTTTGACAATATCTGAGAATATAACTCAATCAAGTTAAAAAGAAAGATGAAAAAATTTAAGACCAAAATCAACTACGTCAATCTAAATTAATGTATAAGATCCGTTAAGATTCAGAGCCTCCAACACAAGTTGGAAAAATGTACTTCATTGACCAAAGTAAAACAACTCAAGCATAAACTTTGAGAACAGGAAACAGACCAGTTGGTGCAAGTTTGACTCGTTGTCCACTGCCTTCTTCCCAGTCAGTAGCTCCAGAAGAACAACACCAAAGCTATAAACATCCGATTTCTCATTGAGCCGGGAAGTTCGGGCATACTCTGGGTCAATGTAGCCTATAGTTCCAAGAACAAAAGTGGATGCATGAGTTTTGGCAGTAGAGATGCATTTGGCAATCCCAAAATCAGAGAGACGAGGCTCAAAATTCTCATCCAGCAGGATATTTGAGGACTTAACATCCCTGTGTATAATACGGGGGTTGCAGTCATGATGAAGATAGGAAAGACCCTGAGCAGCCCCAACTGCTATTCTCAACCGTGTCTCCCAATCAAGTTTTACCTTCTTTGATGATCCTGTCATGTATGTCAGCTCAAAACAATCAGGCAGTGCCAGTTCCATTTAATTAATTAAAAATTGAAATTAAAAAAAAAAAAAAAAAAACTAGTAAATAGGTGAATTTCAATTGTGTCAAGAGTTACTTCCCCAAAAATGCTGTAGAAGACCAAAATCTCAAAACAGTTAACAGTATTCAATCTCACAGTTTATCACCCAAACAAAATCTGACCATTTGGTTGTTTATTAAAATAGTTACCACCTTAAGTTTTATTTTATAAACGTAATAATACACCCAATCAAAGCATCAACTATAACTTCCTGTGTTCCACAAATTAAAAGAACTTGACAGCATTCCTTTGCACCAAAACTTTTGATATTAGCATAACGAAAACAAACAACAGTTCAGGCAAGCAACTAACCATGCAGCATATCCCACAGAGAACCGTTCACCATGTAGTCATAGAAGAGGAGGTTCCCATAGGGAGACAGTGCATAACCATGCAAGCTGACCACGTTCCTGTGTCTGATGCTACCAATGGTTTCAAGCTCAGTCTCAAATTCTCGTAAGTTGTTAGGATACTGGTTGTAAAGTCGCTTAATTGCAATGGGTCGGGAATTCTTCAAAACACACTTGTATACTGTGCTAGAAGCACCATAGCCTATGATATACTTCTCACTTAAATTCTCAGTGATTCTCATTATATCATCAAAGGTGTGAATAGCCATATCCATGCGAAGAATTACCATTTTAGGGGGACCTGGCATGGAAAGAAGCACATTAGGATACAGAGTTAAAGACATGCAATATAACCCACTCTTTTACAAGTCGATTTAGCATTACAAAGAATATATTACCTTGCCCTGTTCCAGTAGATCCCTTTGTCAAATGCTTTGGTTGGTTGGATTTGTAAATAGCAACTATTACCATAGACAATAATGCGATGAGGCCCAGAGTCAGACAAATAACAGCAGCTCTAGAGAAAAGTGCTGGGGTAGAGAAAAATATATTGCAATATTAGGATAAAATTCCAACAGCCAATCCCATGACATGAACAAAAGCCTGTGATCATTATGTATATAATGGTAGCAGAATCTGATAGATACGTAACAAAATCACACCAATAGAAATGAGCAAGTACCTCTAGATTTTGGCATGTAAGGTCCACATATTGATCCCAACCAGTTGCCACACAATAAAGGATTTCCGATGAAGCTGATATAAACGTACACAAGTCAATACAAGAGCCTACATGAATGTAGACAACGATTATTTCCCATACCTGTCTGCTGAAAACCGTGAGAAGTTCCGCATAGGAGGTACAATGCCTGATAAGTTGTTGTAAGAGACATTCCTAAAATATTTGGGAATTGAGCGTTAGAGCAATCCTCATAAGTTACATGAAAAAACATGTTTAGCAACAGGAGATTCAACTTACAAAGTGGCTAGACTGAAACAATTTGTTAGTTGATCAGGAATTTCTCCAAACAAGTTGTTGTTGTTCAGAATCCTACCATAAGATATTATCAAAAGGGAAATGACATCAACATGAAATCCAGATATATGCTAGGTACAAAACCTCATCAAATTAGGAAGGGGCAGCAGACGGTATGACACTTACAGAGTGACAATATTTTGCAACTGCCCAAACTCTGGAGGAATGCTACCAGAAAGGTTATTGAATGACATATCACTACAAAATCAAAGGTAAAAATATAAATACCAAAGGATAGAGTATGAAATGTGATGGCTTAAGAATACTCGGACAAATACACCCATATGTCTGATTAACTCACATAATTTGTATGCTTCTGAGGTTCACAAATTCTGCTGGTATAGGCCCATCAAGAAAATTGCCACTTAAATTCCTGACCATAAATTTTCATCAACAACATTATGTGCCATGATATCATAGTAAACCAATGACTCCAGAAAGAATAAACAAAAACAGATATACAGGGGGTGGGGGGGGGGGGGGGGGGCGAGCTAAATTACAGACTTACAGGGTGAGAAGATGCTCAAGATCACCAACAGAAGCTGGAATTGGACCAGAGAAATTATTTCCTGAGAGATCCCTGCCAACATGGAAATTTGAGAAGTCTCAGCTTAGATGCACTCCAACTGACATAACAAACTTCATTATGACACTTACAGTGTATCAAGATTAATAATATGCCCCAGCTCAACAGGAACCCAGCCTTTGAAATTGTTTGCTGATATATTTCTGCAGGTCCAGAATATTTTTCTTAGATCAGTCTACAGGAAACATGTTCAACTCAATCATAACTTATCATTCTGATTTCAACGAGTCATCACTTACAGATAGGTCAAACTCTCTAGATTGCGGAAACCCAATGGGATCGATCCATTTAAGCGATTACCATGTACATTGCTTCAGAGAGAGGATACAAAACCAAACACGTTACAAGTTAATGTGCATAGAGTAGGGGAAAAATAGATAAAAACAAGAAATTGATGACAAGTCATTACAACAAATTAGATGTCTTACAATTGATTCAATGCTGTGCAAGAGCTGATGTTGGATGGAATGGGTCCTTCTAGCTCATTGTTGGCAAGATTCCTGAGGCATTGTAAAACGAGGAAATTAACAACAGAAAACTGTTGTAAATGACAAAAGAACAGACGATAGTAACAAATACGCACAACTCAAATAACTGTTCCAGCTTTCCTAGTTCAGCCGGAATCTGCCCAACTAGTTTGTTATCATTCAATTGCCTGCAAATACTCCTGGTTCAGTACACAAGAAAAAATATAACAAAATGATCTTAAAGATTAGCGTGGTGGGATATATCTCACAAGTAGCTGAGCTTTGACATGTTGCCAAGGTCTGGAGGAATTGGCCCAGTAAGCTTGTTGCCATGGAGATATCTGGTGAAACAGGTGTCAAATGCATAAAATCCCTTGGTAAATTAGTTTCCATTTCAGGCAACAGGAACTCACAGTTTTCCAGTGTATGACAAGTTGCCAAGTATTGGTGGTATGGGCCCAACAAGTTGATTCTCACTCAAATCCCTACAAAGAGTGGATATAAAATACACAACTCTTTAAAATTTAGGCAGAAGATACTCGTAACAGCCACATGAAAAGCACTTCAATTAAAATATCATGGCAAAAACAAAACAGGAAGAAAAAAAATTCTTTAAATTGTAAGCAATAACATGCGTACGTACAGGACAGCCAGGGCCTGCATTAAACCAATCACCTCTGGAATCCTCCCCGTTAGCATATTTCCCTGCAGGGACCTAAAACACAAAGACAAGATTGCTGAAAAGTGCCCCAATGGTTGAGTCCAGAATGTAATAAAGAATAAACTAGCTTTCATCTAAAAAATTGTACAGTTCTTGTGTGATTGAAATTGATAAAATTCTAGTCTGGCAGTAAACTTACAACGTAGCCACTTGTAGGAATCCAATATTGAACGGAATCTCACCAGTGATTTGATTGTAGGAAATGTCCCTGAAATTACCAACGCAAATTAAAAATTTATGAAAACCTACACTGCATATAAAGGGAAATGAAAAATTACATAAGTAATGAGACTTACAGGATTTCAAAGCTTGTACAGTTCCCAATGCTGTCTGGGATTGTGCCAGTTAGATTATTGCCTCTAACATCACTGGAAATAAAAAAAGAAAATTTCAAGTTCACGATCAAAGAAAATTTCAAACAGAAGGAAAACAATGCAAAGTGAACACAAGACAGAATTTGAGCACTCACAAATACCACAGGCCAGTTAATTGACACATATCAGGCGAGAGTGTTCCAGTCAATGCATTGCCACGTAACCCACTGCAAACACAATTTGAACCAAATGATTGAAAAGTTATAGGCTTCTACTGTCTGATAATATACTCTTCAAACATAACAGAACCAAAACATCAAAGAATACCGTCCCCCCTTTCACCAAAACATAATGCAAATGGTAGGATGGTCTAACTGAATCCCTTAGTGAAGACTTCAGTACTTACAGATATTGCAGTACTTCATTCCAATATAGAAGTCTTGGGATGTTCCCCGTAAGCTGATTCCGGGCAAGATCACTAAACATAAAAATACCAAAAGAAAAGCTAGCTCTTATCAGCAGAAATGAATATGCAATGATGATCTTAATACATGACCAATTAGGAGATTAACATCATAGAAAATTACTGCATTCTAACAACCACTGGGAGCATATAAACTTGAACACATGATAATCAAGAGAAGCTTACAGGGTCTTGAGGTTCGGTATCTGAGATAATGTTGAAGGAATAGGACCAGTGAGCTGATTGTTCTTCAAATTCCTACATGCAGGGAATTGGCTTAGTTTTTACACCAAAAACATGTCTCTGAAATATAACATGCGGAAAGGCATTGTATTAGTGAAAACTTACAGAAACTCAAGCTGCTTAAGCTTAGATATCGAAAAAGGTATGTCCCCATACAGCAAATTATCAGACAGCTCCCTACATTCAGAGTAAATTTATTTATTTTTAAATCTATCAAAAGTACAATGCTTTCAAAGTTTTGTGTAGTCATATCCCTGAAAAGGGATAAAAAAAATCGATGAAAAAAAAGAGACAGAAATTATACAGATGCACAAGAGAACCACAGTTTCCAATTTCATCTGGGATTTGACCAGTTAGCTTATTCCCTTGAAAGTCTCTGCAATTTTTCCAAGTACATAACACAAGTAATAGTCATTTATATGAAGACTGTACAGAAGCATCACAAACTTCAAAAAAAATATTAAAAAACAGAAGTGCCATAAAAGTCAAAAACATACACGGATAGAAGATTTCTCAAATCTCCAATGGCTGGTGAAATCTCTCCACCCAGGTTCAAATTAGACAAATTCCTTCAACAATGCAACAGAAACCTTAGAATTAAACAAACCCATTTGACACTAACATTTTAACAATAAGAATAAAGAAAAAAAAATGCAACAGTATAGCTCATCGGAGTTTTAGTGTCAAAAAAAGAGCGTGGGTATTAGGAAGAGAAGCATACAGAGAAAGCACAGAGAAGCTGGAATTGTCGCAAAAGACACCTCGCCAGGAACAGAAATCTTGGTTGTGCAAGTCATCCCAGTCAAGCAAAACATTTGCTACGTTGCTCAGCGAGGCCTTTATCGACATTAAGGCTTTGCCTACATAAATAACATCCACACCATTTATATATATTAGAATGAGAGTACGTGTGCGTGTTCACTTACCAAAATAAATACGCATAAAGTGATATTATCTGATAATATGGTTCTGGGACAAGCAAAGGAATAAAACTTTGCGTATAAACTATAAAGAAAGGAAGTCTCTTTTCGTAATTCCGTTTTTGGACCCTGTTTGGATGGTGGGAAAATGTGGAAAAGCAAGGACCAAGAACAACAGGGCAAGTGATGGGACTCATGGACTTTTGGTCAATATGAGTTGAAAATGCTCCAAGAGAAGCACAGACACACAGTGAGGTTTCAAAAAACTCATTGGTTTTTTTTGTTTTGTTCCTCGTTTGGAAGCAAGGAATCAGAGAATCACAAAGCATAAGCCATTAATGGTTTTTTAAGGCCAAAAACAACAACTTGGACTTCATAGTTGGAAACTTCTTATTATAGCTTCTTTGGGCTACAAAACAAGCTTCAACCATAGAAAACTTTTGGCAAAAAGAGAAAACAAAACAAAACAATGCTCGAAGTTCAAACACAAAAAAAAAAAAAGAGCTACCTTGGTCATCAAGTGGTGAAACAGTAGGACATTGAAAAAACAGAAGTACCATTATCAAACACAAACACAAAGACAGCTCCTTCTTGCTTCTCCACTCCAACAACACCCATTTCTCCATATTGTATCCAAAGCAATGAGTGAGAGAGAATGAACAAGAAGAAGGTGTTATGAGAGAATAAATTGAAAGATTTTTTTTTTTTGAGAAGTAGAATAAGTTGAAGATGATATAGAGTTCTAGTTTTGTTTGTATGACACAGAGAGAGAGAGAGAGAGAGAGAGAGATAGAGCAGGCGTTTAGCGTGAACTGTAAGGAACACAGTTAATGAGTCTGGCTGGGTAGAGTGTGTGTACTGTAGAGAGAGAGAGAGAGATTGGAGAGATGTAAACGGCGGTGAAGCGACGTTAAATTGAGAAAAGAGAGAGAGAACGAGACACACACAGCGGCCGTCATTCGTACTCTCCGTTTCCCAATGTTGTTGCATTTTTCGACAGGCTAGTAATGCCTAGTATTGTTCACTGCTACTCCCACGCGCAACATGTTTAGGAAAGTAACCGCGTGCATTATTCAGAGCCCTCTGGCCTCTACTGTTGCATTCTGATTTTGTTCTTAATTAATAAAAAACTGTTGGTGAATTAAAAATTTAAAATGAACAAAGTTTCTACTCTACAAACTCTTCATATATTTCTATATTGATAGTGAATTTTGAAAATCTAACTATTAGATTGCATGTTGTTATTATATTTTTCATATATGTAAAATTTCAAGAAAATCAAAAATTAATTGCTATCTCATTGAACAAATGTTAAAATTTTAAATTTTTATGATCTAAAATTGTGTATAAAAAAAAAATTTATTGATCAAATAGTAAATAATATCCAATTTGAATGAAATTTGATATGCATGTTAACATAAGAAACATAAAATCCAATTATTAGATTTTCAAAATTCACACAAAAAATATATATATAAGAAGTTTGAAAAATTTACCTCAAAACTAGTTTTGAAAAAGCTTTGTTTAATTAAAATTGTCAATTTTTAATTTAAAAAATGTAATTCTTACCGGGCATGGAATGTAAGAGCATACATATTGGTGGTGGCAAATTTTTAGCTTTTTTGTACTACAAAAAATCACTTTATCTATTTTGATTTACTATTTCAGAACATCCACATTGATGAAGCCATAAATTTAGCAATATGGCTCTACAAAATGCTACTTTATCTGATTAGAAGCTCGTACCCACAAAGTTCAAAATTGAACTTAATACATTCTCTTCATTGTATCACGTCCAAGAAGATATCGCGGAAAAAAAAGAAAAGAAAAAAGAAAAAAGAAGAGCAACTAGCACGTAAGAGGAGAGGGTAGTTTAGTCATTTGACTGCTACTATTCCTCTCTCTATATTTTCTCCCCAATTTGGGGAGATTGAGTTTTGGTGGACCTGGGGAGAAAACACTCGGTTCCCACCAATTTTCTCTCCCCCCTCCCAAACATTTTCTCTAATACTTTCTCCTTTTCTTTTTTTCCTAAATCATCTCAACCAAACATACTATAAGACTATGTCAGGGACGTTTTGTGACAAGGGCTGAAAATGCAAGATTAGCCCAAATTTCTCCTTGGGTTCTTTAGAAATGTTTATTTGTGGAGAATCAAACCCAAAATTCCAAATGTATAACGAATAAAAGGCTAATGGTGCTTTAACAAGAGAGAAATCAAAATACCACAACTGAAATACAAGGAAATGCTGAAAACGTACACAGGTCTGAAACTTTGACCCACAGTCAGCAAGAAGAAGAAATTGAGAGAGGTTGTGAGGAAGAGAAGAAAGGTTTCCCTGTAGCCATATTTCCACCCCCAAGTTTCGGAATTGTGAGAATGCTGGCTAGCTGAATGAGTTTTTTCTCTAAAGTTTCAGCCATGTGGGTAAAACGTAGTTGGTTCATTTTTGAGTTGAAGATAGAGTTTTATATAGAGTTTAGGGTGTTGCTAATGACTGGTTTTTTGGTTGTTGAAGATGCTTTTATCCTCCTAAGTGCTATTTCCATGATGTGGTGTAGTTTGCCTTTTGCTTAGGATATGAGTTGGTTGCTTTCTACATAATTTTGGAAATAAAGGGGGTTTGCTCTAATTGGTTGCCTTTGGTCGGACATTTCAGACCATTGGGAGGCTCACCTAAGTGAGGGCTAGCAGATGGAGTTGGCCAATGGGAGCCAACTATGTTTAAAGGCAAAAATGGGTTCGAGCAGAAACTTTAGTCTGCAGTTAGCCAGAGCATGAAATCTCTTTAGGGTGGAAATTTTAGGTACAAAACCTCCTCCATGAGCCTGAGGTGCTACCAGTGTCCCTTGCCCACTTGGTAGCATGCATGGGCCAGGCTCATGCAAAAGATCCGAAAGAAACCGATCCATACCCTCCAAATCACACTTCCTTAATTTCCCCAATAAGTCGCATGGGTTTGGGCCATGTTTAAAAGAATAAAATAAAACATAATACATGAATTGGGCTTGTAAAAAAATGTGTCGCGAAAATGAGTATCAATAGACTATAAGAAATAGGAATGACCAGGGGTAGAGCCAAGGGAGGGTGACTAGGGACAAAGCCAAGGGAGGGTGAAGGGGGCAATTGCACCCCCCTAATCCCACCCAATATCTTCCTTTTATATTCGCTTATATATATATATATATATATATGTCAACATAAATAAATATATATATATATATATATATGTCAACATAAATATTGGTTATTTTTTTAATAAAAAAAGATTCAATTTTTTTTAATTAATATTACAAACTCAAAATTTTAAAACATTTCAAACTCAGAATTTCTTTATCTAAAATAACTTTTAACTCTTTTTACATAGTCAAGAAATAATTCTTAACATGATATACTATAGTAATATCTCCTAAATAATGTGCAGATATATGTTTTAAAAAAAAATTTTCACAATGCTATATGCTTTTTAAGGCCTTTTACAATCGATTAACCATTTGATAGGTGGAAATGAAATCTAATAAAGAAAAAAAAATTGATATTTTAAATTAATTCAAAATAAAAACACTATACAACGTCTTTAAAAAAAAATTAATGCATACATAAATCATTTAAATTTTTGATATTGTCAATTCTTCTAAATTAATTTATTGTTTCATTGTACATTTTAGTATTCAAATGATTTTTTTGAATATCTTATATTTAAAAATTGATTATTTTTATTTAGTTTTATATTTGTTTGAAATATATATTTATAATTACCTTAAATTATGAAGTAGCTTCATATAACAATGATGATACTTGCTTTAATACTAGGCTAAAAAGAATTCAAATTAACTAAGCACCCCAAAATTTTTTTTTTTTAACTTACATTTAGATCATAGTTTTATGTTAATTATATACCTTGTTTAATAAGAAAAATAATAATTCCTTATATAAACATTTTTGGAATTAATTTTTTTTTTCAAATCTTGCCTTCCTAAACTAAAATCCTAGTTCCAGCATTGGAAGTGACTGACACTCTCACTCCTCTATGTGCTTGTTTTTGTGTATGAGAGAGAGAGAGAGAGAGAGAGAGAGAGAGTTGAATTAACAACGGAGAGGGTTAGCAACTAGTGCTTGCACAATGTGAAAGGAGAAGAAATAAAGGATTTGGCTTACCTTCAGTACTTTTTTAACTGAAGGTCTTCTTTTGTTTTAAATACACAATGACAAGTAATAGTGAGTTTTAATCTTCACATTTTATTTAGTTAGTAGGTGATATGACAGTTTCTCATTAAAACAAAAGGAGATTCCTGTTAAAAAAATACTGGAAGTAAGCCAAACCCGAAATAAATAAATAGAGGTTGGGATTTAAAAACTATTTACTAAAATTTCCTCACTTAAATTACTTTTTAGAAAGAAGGGAAAAAAAAAAACCGTTTTACCCAAGCACAACCTAAGGTTAAAGGCGAATATAATCTTAAATTTTCTTTTAATATCTAATAATAAATTAATATTATTAAAACATATGGGATGTTACATTGCCACACGGGTTCTCTTTCTTTTTCTTTGCCCAAAATCTTTATGCAATGGGTCTCTCATGGCGCCTAATATTAATATCTAATAATAAATTAATATTAATATTATTATTATTTTAAAATGATGGCCTTTACTACTCATGGATACTTTACCATGTGGGTTTTGCGATTTGAAATCCCTCTATACTTCATAGATCAGGGTCACGACTCACGACTTTTGTCATCTCTTACATTGTGAAATGGACTTATGACCCATCATTCTTTTCACTTTACAAACTAGGCCTTGTGATCTACAAATTTTTCCACATGACATGGGCTCCTAGCCCATCTCTCTCTCTCTCTCTCTCTCTCTCTCTCTCTATATATATATATATAGGCGGAAGTAAAGATTAACCATAAATATTTACTTAAAGTAAATAGGCTTAAAGTAAATAACAATAGATGCTTTAACAAAAGATTACAATAAAAGCTTTTAAAGTAAATAAACTTAAAGTAAAACACTTACAGGAAGTAATAGTTGTCGGAAATAGTTTTCCAAGCAGAATAATAGCAAGGTTACCAGGCTATGTAATTGGGGAAGAAAATGAGAAATATGAAAGCTAAGTAGGACTAAAACTGAATTCTAAGTTCGAATTCTGTCCTACAAATGGAGAGTAGCAAGCCTTTTATAGGCAAAATAGGCACTATTTGCATAGTAGGGAGCAGCGGGAATCAACCCTTATGGAAAGTAGTAAGAACCACTAATATTTGCTTAGCAGCAAGAATCAGCTTTTACTTTTCATTTGTCCTTCAAAAGTAGTCGAAAGCAGAAAAACAACTTGAACATTATTTACATAGTGAAAAAGTCAGGAAAGTTCATTTCAGATAAACCAAACTTTCACTATTCATTTCACATCTATCAAAAGTAGTCAAAAATAGCCAAAAGTAGTTCTTCTAACAGGTCTTTCATTAGTAATGGTTTTAGCAATTTTGTTAGCTTGTGCCGATAGGATTAGTTATCAGCTAAATCAGGGATGGAAATAGGATCATGACCAAAAAGAGCCTGATCATAAAGGTAATAAGTAGATTATTGGAACTCCATAGTTGAAACACCTTAAATCAGTAGATTTCTTATTGAAATCACGCCACCCATGACAGATCAAGTTGGGATGTCACTTGAAGCTCATATTTATGATCCAAACCTATGAGTTTTCATGGGGTAAGATTGAGTCTTGTGGCTAGGAGGATGAAAAGTATTGAGTCAATAGTTCTTCAGCACTTCATGAAAGTGCTACATCCTACATGCATGAGCTTGACATTTCATAAGTGACCATGTAAACTTCTAAAAGAGCTTGTACAATACAGAAGTTTCAATGGGTCAAAATCCTCAAATCAATGGTTGTACTTGAAAAGAATAAACCTCTCTCCTTACACTTCTTCCCTCCAGTTTTCCCACAATTAAAGCTAGAGGATTTGATCAACTCATTCTTGTACAACACTAGTCATACTCCCTCCCTTTCATCACACTCGCATTTACCACTAAAAATAAATCGGTATTCCTTTATTGTCTGTATTTTCTTGCATTTTGGGCTTCACTTCTTGTTCTAAGTTTAAAAATGTAATGGTTTGCTCGATTTAGTTTGAATTCCAAGCTTGCCTCCCAAAAAAGAATACGAGTCCGATTATGCCATCCTTCAATGATTGACACGTGGCAAGCCATAAGAGGAAAAACATTAAATTCTATAAGAACAATAATTCGGATTTGGCTTATCTCCAATACTTTTTTAACTGGATATCTCCTGTTGTTTTAAATATACATTGATAAATGGTTGTGAGTTTTAATCTTCACATTTTATTTAGTTAGTGGGTGATGTGACAGTTTTTTATTAAAACAAAAGGAAATTCCTGTTAAAAATATACTGAAGATAAGCCAAATACCAATAATTCTTACCTAAGAAATCAATTGAAGCACATGATGAAACATATAGAATGGGAAGAAGTGCTATAGGCAAATTCCAATGCCTATGCCTACGCCACAATCTCCCAAAATTTCCCTTTTTTTAAAAATAATTTTTTTTATTAATACTCTAATGTGTAAAATTTGATACAAGATACTATTACAAAAGAAGGAACTACCTTTTCTGTCAGGAAGCTAGAAACAATATATAAATGTGGATAGACTTAGAAAGACGAGGTAAAATAATTTGCATCAGAAACTTCCAAGTCATAGCATCTTTCAAGATAACCAAGAAAATTCCAAATTGAGTCAATTACTTGAAATCTTGGCATCTTTCAAGTCATAGCTGTGAATCCTTAATTGTCAAAGCATCATATACACATATTTTCTCTTAAATAATTGTATATAGCAAATTCTCGTACAAAAATTACATTGTCAAATGATTGCATAAAGTACTCACAGTAGTGAATAATTATTTTTTGGATACATTACATTCTGTTATTCTGACATCAATGAAGATGCTTTGTATTGGTTGAGACCTTTGTCGTATGTACTTGTATATACTGGATTTGTGAAAATTATTCTGGTATCTTGTATATTACATAGCCCTCAATCAAGAATGATGCACCATTCTAGATTCCTTAGGATGGGTATAAACATGTATAGTTACTAATTTGTGATGAATGACAAAGATGATGTGACACAATGAATGAATGAATGTGATTGGCAATAGCAAAAGTCTGAACCGCTTCTGTGCAACGAATAGCTGAAATTAAGGAAGCCAAAGCTTAGGTGCATTCAAGAATAGCACCTGTGTGATTAAACCCACACGAAATTTGTAATGCTTTCACATTCCCTTCAAACGTAACCATTGTAGGTTTAATGTAGTCGACATCACTTCCATGACCCTATACAAAGAAACATATCATTGTAATATCTCAACTACATGGTTAAGTACAGCAAAATGAGATCTAAGACTATGAAGAACAAGAAAAGAATAGAGCTAAGGAATAAACTGCATTGGTGTGACAACCATCACATATAAATGATAACAGCTCAAGATCACTGCAACACAATACATTAAAGCACCAGAAATGATAGAGGATAAGCACCATAGTTAATAGGATAATGCCTGAAGATAATGCAAAATTTAAATAACAATGTGCTACAATGTATTATCATTGCCCTATAGGAATAAAGTATGGCCATTAATAGAGCCTATACACAATACAATTGAAACGTGAATATTCACGGACTATTTGAATATTCAAATTATCCAACAGTCATGATAATGATCATGATTATTGATATAACTACGGTTTCTTATGTTGCATGTCAATTACTGAGACAATGCAGATGAAAATTATTCAAGAGAGTTGGAAGCAAACCAATTGTCCACCAGAAGAATGTCCATCTTCAGAAAATGTTCCATGTGAACCACCCCAACCCCATGTGAAAATATTTCCTTCTGGATGAAAATAATAAATTTTGTCAGAAAATATACATCCTGCATTGATTCAAAGTTTTTTCAAACACTAAAATAAATTACAAAATGGAACGCTTAGCCATAATGAGATCTCATGCATTTGAGGAAATGGACAATATGTCAACTAAAATACATTGCAATTTCCCATCAAATCTTGTAGACAAAGTATTTTTGTCCCTACAAGCATGTTCAGAGAGGACAAGTGAAAATGTCATATGGAAAGGCTGTAAATAAAAAGGTGTGGTGCTTTCTCAAGCATGTTCAAAGAGCACCATAAAATGGGTGAGCACAATGAATAATATTTACATTATAATGTTCAGAAAATAGTTGAAGCACCATATCATTGCCTTTATGATTTTCAGTATGTGTGCTTCTTAGCACGAGGGATAAAAATTCTTCTAGGATATTATAGCTGTGTTTCGAAACCTGGGCCAGACTGGCTAGTGGACTGTCTGAACTATCAATTGGCCCTAGTTCTGCCTACCCCTTATTAGACCAGTTTTGGTAACAATCTGAATTGGACCTGCTTGAGTCACAGACTCACAGTTGTTATAAAGCCACTAGATCAACTGTTTGCTAGACTGATCAGGCCTTAATCATATTGAGAAAATGTCACTTTCCATATTCACAGGAACTTGAAATGAAGTAGAATTGTTTACCAAACAAAGCATCTTGATATGACTAAAACCAATCTTCCAAGTTTGTGCCGCTTTCATGTTCAATGTCAATAATGAAATGAGTAACAATAATTATTGATGTATATCTCTTGTGAATTTTAGAAATACTCTTCTTGCTCCGCTGTGTCATGGTCATAGGAATGATAAACCAACATAAATGGGGGGAGTTATCGTGATAGGAAGCTCACTTGCGATGCCTCTGCTTGTTACCACACTAATTACAGCTCTATCATACTTATCTTTAATCACCTTAATATACTTTAGAGGAATTTTTTTTCTTCTCTTTACCCACCACATAACCCTTCTAGGTACTCTATCATACGCTTTCTCTAGGTTAATAAAAATCAAAAGAAATTCAAAGGAAAAAAAAAAAGGAAATAACAATGCCTATCTGGTCATGAGACAAAAACCATTTCTATAAATGAAAATGTAACTGGTGAGTGGCTTGGTGTGAACGGTGTCAGGTGGGCTCCAGCACAAGTAGGCTGCCTTGGTGAGAGGTGAGAGGGGCCGAACACTGCCTTGCCTTACTGCTCCTTGGGTTGAGTGGACTAAGAGAGAGAGAGAGAGAGAGAGAGAGAGAGAGAGAGAGAGAGGGAGGAGGGCTTTGACTGCTGCTAGGGCAAATAATTTCCATTATGTTCTAAAATACCCAGGTCAATTGTGAGTTGGAGGAGCCAATACCCACCCTGCCCTAAACCTGCTATGAGTGAAAAATAGAAATCTTCCCCCACCCTAAACCTTCAACAGGGCAGGGAGGGGCAGGCCCTATAATTGGGCCAAAATGGCCATTGCTATGCCTGATCAGAAGCATTCTGTGCTCGAAAGCTAGGATGTAAATTCCTGGCATAGTGTGCACTAAGATGTAAGCATGGTCATTCTTTCTTATGTTCTGAGGCCAAGCAAGCTAGAAATGAATGATGAAGAACTTGCAAACCTTCAACTCAACCAGATCTAGGAAAAGAAAGCATCAGTATCATGAAGAATTTACTGCTGCATTTACTTAAAAGGGGGAACCTATATTGTTGATTAGTATGCATGTACACAAGGAATTTAATTCAAGACCAGATAAACACAAGAGGAGTGAGTTTGTGATCTAATAACAAAAAAATAAGCAAGTCCAGTCTTGTACAAATTTGGTTGGCAAATTATTCCAAAAAATATATAATTTCAAAGATGATGTGTATAAAATACTATTCATATGATGACCCCAACACATATCCTGATTTTAATGACTACTGATAACAAAGAAATTTATTCACTTTGAAATTGGTTTACTTGCTCAGGGATATTAAGATAGTTTAGAAAAAGGTAAAAGGAGACATCTATCATGACACTAGGTAAAGAGGCTAACAAGGTGGTAAATACTTGGAAAATACGATAAGAAAGAATCTCTTGATTCTAATAGCATGATATGTATAGAATTATTCCTAGCTAAAGAACCTCCAAGAGATATTTCTCCCTTTACTCTTCCCAATTTTTTGCTAAATGTATGACAAACTTTTAAAACAAAAAGCTAGCCCTTTATTTGTATCTATTTGGAATTTTAAATCCCTCAACTATTTGGTGTGCTCATAATTTTTATGAACAGTTATAGTTTTCAAGATTCCAACCACAAAGTTCAATACCTAACTAGCCAACTTTGTATATCGTAGTAGCCAATCTTAGAAGTCAACGGGCATGAGATTAGTGACAAACTCTTAATGGACTCTGTTTCGCTTCAATAGAGAAGAAAACTAGCTGACTGACTTATTTGCAAACTTAAGTTGTTTACCACTCAGACGTTTATTAGGGGGTTTTCAATGATATTCAAGAATATAGTCAGATAGGAGAAAGCTAGTTGCTTGGTTTCCAACTGAAATATTTCATATTTAGAATTTCCAAATGATTGTATTAATTCTCCTCTGTGTCACCAATTATGATAGAAAAGGATGACATCCACAGAGGAAAAGCAGCAAGCCTTTCAGCAAAATATTGCTTATCAGCTGTTTCAATAAATTGAGGGAAAGTAAACATTTTTTTGAAAAAATTCCAAAACTAAAATAAATCTAGACCTTATTTGAAAATTCAATTTTAAAAGAATTCAAAAATTAACATCCATATGTTGATAATTTTAGAAAAATGCTATAGATGAAACTACAAACACCAACTTGGCTTTAGTTTTGAAAAGGTTCTTACCAGAAATAGCTGCTGTATGCTTCCAACCACAGGAAACCTGTATACACATATTTGGCAAAGATATGAGACATCAAATATGAAACTGATGTAAGAATTTGAGCAATAAATTTTTCTACCATCAGTCGGGGTTGGGTGCTTATGTTCACTGCCTTTAAAGTTCTGTTTCTATTACTGTCTTATGCTCTTTATAACTCAAAAATTCAAAGAGTGATCAGCAAAAACGCATTTTTTAGGTAATTTTATCCATATATATTTATTGATCAGTAATAATAATTACACCTATTTTAATTTTATATGAACAATAATTCTGAATTTCATTAAGAAGTATTAATTTTGTCAAACAAACTTACTTACTTTAGTAATCAATAATCAATCCAATTTAAAAATTGTATTCGGATAGGATATACTATACACAGTATGGTCTAGAAAGGAATTGATAAAATACGCTTAGACTTTATTTTATGGAGGTTTGTATAATATCAAAACAAAAATGTGACTCAATTTCTACCATTATTATGATATTACTAGTCCATATAAAATTTTCCTCTAAGTTGTGGTTGTCCCTCATTGTTTGATGTGGTGCATTTGATGGGAGAGAAATAACCAGATCTTGAGGATTCTGAAAGGACAATTCCAAACCTAAAACTTTTCTTCTTCAAAACTTTATTGGATTGGTTGTCAGTAGTAGGCAGTCATTCAATATTTTAGGTTCATGCTTTGATGGATGCTTGTAATTTGTGTGTTTGACTGTACTTGTCCCTAGTTTATACTTTCTGTATACTCGGGTGACACATTTTTTGTTAGTTTAATAAAAAATTTCATTACTTATCAAAAAAAAAATTCATCTAAGTTGTTTCCTTACAAAAATATGTAATTTAATGTACACATAAATAGATACTAATAGAAAAAACAGTAAACCAAACCTTGGTAACAGGAGATTTCAAGAAAGGACCTTGAACTCTTTCGGGTAGATCAAATACATCTGTAGAACTACAATTAATCAATGGAGATATCAGTATTCTTCAAGCAAAATTATAACCATATGGTAACTAAATGTCCAAAGTTTGAGATTAAAAATGAAGTCTTTAAGTGGAGAAAAACCCGATTCCAAGACAACCGTTCTCATTTGAGCCCCAAGTGTACAATTCTCCACTCCCTATATAAAATGGTAAAACGAACAAAGAAAACAAAAGGATTAAATTTTATATAAGTAATTGGATAATATATTTATATATATATATATGTATGTATGTATGTATAGAGAGAGAGAGAGAGAGAGAGAGAGAGAGAGCAGCTAAGAATCTAGAACTAATGATGAATCAAAAAGAAAAGGGTAAATTTCGCCACCCTCCCTTGAGGTTTATCAAAATAACACTCTCCCCCAACGTTTGTATAAATTACACTCCTCCCTTGAGGTTTATATAAATGCAATAGTTAAGTCCATGCCCTCTCAAACTGTGATTTCACTAATGGAATATTCCATTTAAAAAAAAATTCTTGCCCAAAATATGTACAGAATGACACTCTCCTCAGGTTTGTGGATGAATAACTTCCCTCTTGAGGTATGTCTAAATTCATATAATATATTTCAAAATGGACTATTCTATTATTGAAAATCTGGCTGTTGCATTTATACAAACCTCAAGGGGGGCAGTGTCATTTCATGAAGTGTTTGGGAGGAGTGTCACTTAGGAAAATCTCAAGGGAGGTTAGTGTATTATATTTACTCAAAAAAAATGACAGAAAATAGAGCATGGATCCATTCAAAGGAAACAGTAAAGAAAATTCTCTGTTGAAACATGACACATGACTACATATATGTGCACACACACACAGAGAAAGCTTTTTTTTTCTCAGTGAAATCTTGTTTTAAAGCGAGGAAGCATGGACATTTCATTTGGGGTGCTATACCCGTACCCATGCTTCCTACGTAAGGGCTAATAGGGGATAATTTTTCAAAAATTAGCTGTCACCGAGTTGTACTTGTACCCATACACATGCTTCCTAGTTAAGAACTGTTCACATACAAAGCTCATGACTTTTGTATTTGATTATCATCAAATGATAGGGAATGGAGTCATAATTCAAATCTACAAAAATTATTATCTATAATCTGTAGGGAGAAGACCTTACATGGATGGTTATAGCTAATGTCCATTGACAATGAAGAGGCAGGATGGTTAGAAGGGCCATATGAAGAGGAAGAGTTGTTTGCAGAACAAAAGAGTATAAATGGAGATTAAGTACCTGGCAAAATGGGTTTCCCTTTGCAGTTTCTCAGTCATGCTAGTTTGTGCCGAAGGAGGATTTGATATGGATTCTAACTGCTTTGAGAAAAGCCTGAATGCTTATTTCATCGTACTATTTCCAAAGAAAGTGGGTGAGCCAGATATCCAATCAGGTCTATAGTTTGATGAGCAATATGTAAAAATTGCTTGCAAAAGAGCTGGCTAACAGATTAAGGAAAGTACAAGAAGGTCTTCTTTAGCAAACATAATACTTTCATAGAAGGTAAAAAGATTCTGGATTGGGCAGTGTTAAAATAAAGGGACCATTTAAAGAACTAGAAAATAGAGAAGTTCAAGGTTTTGAGGCTGAATCATGGAACATCCCTTCAAATCTCATTTTGATCAGTGACAAACGAAGCAAATAAGATCAATGCTCTCACGCTGAATGAGATTGCCAACAGTCCACATCAAATGAGACTGACTACATGGGGCTATAGAGGAAATTGGACAGGAGAAGCTTTAGCGAGATCGACAGGTTGGGCTGTCGTGAACAAGTGATGGAGGGTGAAATGACATTTTTTTGAAATGGAAGGTGATTCTTGAAATTGTGGACTGGATGGTTCCTAAGCTTATTTTTACTTGTTTTTTAAGGGTAAAGAACCAGCTTAGCTGCTGATTTGCGGTTAAACCAGTCGGGTGGAATGAATTTTCACACACAAACACACACTAATATATATATATATATATGATGTGGCATTTTCGTTTTAGGGATCACTGAAGACACTATTGTAATTTCACAGTCAGATTTTCTATTTGATTGAATCAGATACTAGTCCTAGTGACTTCTTTAGTAGTCCCAGAGATTTGAGGCTAGGCAACCCATAATAAAACGTTAGCAAAATCTATGAAAGGGCCACGTCTACTCTTCTCCGCCACTCTATTCTATACAAAATCATACTCCCTATCACCTATTTAAACATGTCCTTTTTTACTATTAGTTTGTTAATTTTTCTTGAATTGATCTGTGGATTTGAATAATTCTCAGTCAAGCCAGATCTCTTTTCAGGCTGATACAGTTCCCTCAAGAACATTCAGTGGGAGAAATCTTTCTTAGGCATTTGGATAGGATGGTTGTGATTATGCAAAAAAAGTCCCATCAAAAGAGAGGCAACCTGGCTTATGAATAGTTGCTAGATAAGACACTGTTCAAAGGGAACAAATTGATCATTGTCAGGTAGACAAGAAAGCAAAATCACTAAGTTTTCTTTACTTCATAAGTTCTGTTCTTCCTAGCTCATGATCAAGAAATAAAATAAGTAATTATATATATATGTGTGTGTGTGTGTGTGTGTGTGTGTGTGTGTGAAAGAGAAGATAATGAATTACTTGTTAGAACACATGTGTGATAGCCACCACATGCAACTTCTTCTGAATATGGAAGTTCGCTAATCATGAACTGTGCTGTTGCATTATTCACCTTCCCAAAGCCCTGAATTAATTTTTGTTAAGACATGGTAAGAATAGGATTATAAAGTGACCAAAGAGTTCAAGAAACTATGAGTATAAAGATCAATTTAAAATCTGACTCCAAGATTTACCACTTTATCTACTGCGCTTTCACCAAATACAAAGACAGAGCCATTTTCTGCAAAATTCAGAAAAATATATAACAAGAGATTTAAAAGGAACTTAGAGAGAGAGAGAGAGATTTTAAAGGAAGCCAAAGCTTTGCCACAGAGAGCAATGAATCATAATGAAGTTTAAAAAGATACCATCAATGCATGCCGAATGCAGCAACCCAGCAGCTGCATTTTTAACCTGTGTATGCATCAATAATGAAGCTCAAAAACCACAATTATTAATGGAAAACTAGGATATGAAAGATCAATCACCAATTGAACAAGTAATACCTTGACCCCTTCAAGATTCTTAATAAGCCGTGGTGTGTATTCACTGCACAAAAACAGATATGTTAATAAAAAGGAAAGGAAAAGTATAGCCAGATAACCATAGAAACTTCCTCAAAGGAGCTGTATCCATGCGAGACTAACATGTTCATCAGATAGCGGCTTAAGGAGACAGGCTTTCTGTGCAGGAGTGGTGGACTAGCTACTTGTTGTGAGGCTTCACAACCAGTTTGGTGATAGCTAGGAAATTTAAACCCTTGAAAGATGGTTTAAAAAAAGTGACAATGACAATGAGACCGAAGATGGTTTAAAAAAAGTGACAATGACAATGAGGTCTCAGAGGACTTGCTGGTTATAAGGGTAGGGTATTTATAAGATTTGGAAGCTGGTTGTGTAGGATGGTGCTTAAGGTACATCTCAAGGAGAACATTTATGTTAGAATAATAATCATTGAGTGATTAAATTCACAAATTCCTATTAGCCTAAGAATTTTTATTATTATTATTATTATTATTAGTAGGTTACACACAAACCCATGACTGAACCCTCCACCTAGCATTTAAAAGGAGAAGAGGTGCCAATTAAGCTTTTGGGACAACAGAGTATTTTATCATGATATCCAATCAGTGATCTTGAGTTTGACCTTATCTTTTCCCCAACTCCCATTTAAAGTTAAAAAATTCCATGTGTTAGGACTCACTTATTGAGGGGGAGTTCAAGCCTAGATGTGGAGGGGAGTGTTAGAATAATAATGGTTAAATGATTAAATTCACCCAACTTAAACTTTTAGTACATGAGGTAATTTGTCAATTTAGAAACTTAAAGTATGAATTGTAGCATTTATCTTTAAAAGGGGAGAATTGAAGATAGATACAGGGACCAATTAGCTGAAGCAAGCAGAGAAGAACAAAGCTCTTTCATATGCTCATGTCCCATAAAAGAGATGATTCCATCAGGAATTTAGAAGTTAATAGCACTCTCTATCTAAGGAGAGGTGAAGGAAGTGATATTTTATATCTTTCATACTTTTAGGACCTTTTGAACACTCACAATTACTTGAGTATTAGTAATTATATTAAGGCTAAATTACATATTTGGTCCCTAATCTTTTGGTATTGTGTCAAAATGGTCCCTACTATTAAGTGATGGATGAAAAATGCTAACGTGATTAACAGCTAAATTAAAATATTATTTTTTATGCCACATGGACTTCCACATAAGCTGCCACATGGCATTAATTAAAAAATCAACATTTTCTAATTCAATCTAATTATATTTGTGTTGTCTCTCTCTCTCTCTCAATATCCATGACTGAAACATCCAAACCCATAATATAAACCCATTTTGAAAAACAACCCAAAATACAAATCAAGTCATACCCACCTACACAGATTGCACAAATGAACAATACCAACAAATGCAAAGGGCTTCATTCAATTGAAACAGACCCTCTTCACCCACTTTAGCTTCCCCTTAGGCACCAGATAGAAGACAAATAGAGTCTTAGAGCTTCAATCTTGGTAGATTGATGAGAGAGAGCAAGTTAGAGTGAGAGAGCAGGAAGCTGCAAAAGAGGGTTTGGGTTTCAAGTCCCCTGTATTTCTCGACCCATCCAAGCCCGATAAAGCTCTCAAGGCGTCGCTTCAAGTTCTTCAAGCTCAACCAAATGCCCTCTTTGACCTCATTTCGATTCTTTCATTCTGCCATGAGTTCCTTTTACTTTTTTTTTTTTTGGGTTTTTGTTAGGGTTGCCAAGAACACTAGTTCATTCATTTAGGTTTGAATCGTCTTTTTTTTTTGCCTGAAGCAAATTTGGTTTATTATAACCAAGAACACTTTGGGTTTCTTGACAAAGGCAATTTTGGTAATCATATACCTCCAGCTGTCTCTATTGCTTGTACAAATAGGCTCTAATGGCAGGAAGGTCTAGGGGAAAGAACAAATGTGAAACGGCGAGAGAGAAGGGAGAGTAAGGAGTTTTTAATTTTTTTTAAGATAAATGATGAATTAATTAAAAGATATGAAGCATAAATCTATTTTTTAAGTTTATGTGTAATTATAAGATAAATGATGAATTAATTATTATTTTTTAATTAATGCCATATGGCAGCTTATGTGGAAGTCCATGTGGCATAAAAAATAATATTTTAATTTGGTTGTTAGCCACGTTAGCATTTTCCGTGCATCACTTAACAGCACTGACCATTTTGACACAACACCAAAAGGTTAAGGACCAAATTGACACATTTGAAAGGTCAGGGACTTGACACACAGCTTAAAGGTTAGGACCAAATATGTAATCGATCCTTATATTAATTAAAACAAAGCATCATCGAAGAACTCAGACTGAACAACAAAAGTACATATGCCATATACTATAGCACCTCCCTGTTACTTGAGTTCTTCTTGTACCTTTCTTTCTTACTTTTTTCAATAACATGGTACTTATGAAACAGTATTGCTCAAGAAGAAAGAAAGAAAGAAAGAATGAAAATTCAACCTGGTGCTTTTGAAGAACCCTAAAATGCCTGAGTCATGGTCATGGCCAAGTCGTCCAGAATCTCCAATCCCCCAACTTAAAGCCTCACCGCTATCTGGTGGAGAAAATAAATGAGGACCAAGATGAAACAAAGATTTACACAAGCATAACTTATCCATAAATAGCAAAAAATCACACAATAAGCTTGAATTTGTTCAATGGGTATGGGAATAGGGAAGTGGGATCTCACTTTCCCACAAGATCTACTCCCCATGTTGGATATGCACAAAATCCATTCCCATTCCCTAATAAACTCCCAAAATAATTTGGTTCCCATACCCATAAAACAAAAAAATTTAGTGGAAAAAAAATCAGGAAGAAAAGCAAAAAGAAAAATCCTTTCACCCTTCTCTCATGCCACTTCCACTCTATTCATTAACATCACCCATCATTGACCAACACCCATTGTTGAACCCATTACTGCACTGATAGTTAGGGCAAAGATTTCACTCCTTCCCAGCCCCATCATCTTTATGGGGCAGGGCGGGTTGGAGTGAAATTGTCATCCCTATTTCCACAAACTCTCACACATCATCGCTGCCATGACCTAAACAAAAACCAACCAGAAATAACAAGGACACTACTCTTCCACAAGTACCACCTCTTGGCCATCAAAGCCTACAGCCAGTAAATTTCAGATCCACCCGTGTAACCATTTTTATTTTCTTTCAAATAAGAAGAAGGATTGATTTTGCTGAGCTACAAACATGGTTTTTGGGGTTTGCTGGAATATTAAATCATACTTTCCAAGAGTTGTTAAAAAAACTCCAAATAGAATCTAATCCTCCTGCAACTTCATCAAAAGCCATTTGGCTACGCAACAATGGCAAAAATGCTGCTTGATAAAATACCTATCTACACTTTGCTGTGGAATCGTTTAATTTTTTTAACCTTCTGCAAAGATGGCATGTGAAACTTGGGTACATTTCTGTGGCGGCAGAGGTGACTGGTGATGCCAGTATTTGTGATGAGTTGGTAAGAGTAACAGTGATGACAACAATGCAGTGGTATGGATTTTAATTCTCATCTTCATTTCTGAGATCACCTACATATGAGAATGGAAAAAGGAAAGAAATGTACTTTCACATTTTTTGAGGTTGTCATACAAATACATTTTATTGGGAATAACAACTTTGGGAATGGCAATCCCAACCCCGGTTTTCATTAAAGACATAAATAGGGTTTAAAACAGAATCTAGGTTTCTAAAATTGTTTATTTTTTCCCCATACCAGTAACAGCCATGGAGTGCTCTGACCCCAGAGCTACCATTTTAATTGTGATTCCATCCAAGCAGTCTACCTTGGTTGGTAGAGGGACTACTTCTTCTGACCCTGCATCAGTACAATTTATGTGTTATTTCAAACAAGTACCTCTCAATTTCTGTGTGCCTAAACAATTAATGCAGCAAAGAGTGCTGAATAATGACATATAAAATGACAAGTTCCATGATTAAATAATATCACTTATACCAGAAAAGAAGAGGTTTAGTTGTTACTTTTTCCAAGGCCAAGTTGCCCATTGGAGTTTTTCCCCCACATGTAGAGTTCTCCATCCACTACAAGAAACGCAACAGATCACAATGGAAAAGAAGAATGCAGTCACTTACAAGCTATACTGACAGAGAAAAGAATCAAAAAGAAAAAAGATCACGAGCTCTATATTTTTACTGATTCAGATAGTCATGGCCATTAAATGCGAAATTCACAAAAGTTGCTTACATGCATTCTGTGATGAAAATTATGAGTTATGGATCAAATAAAAATTTATCAGTTTCAGATGTGTCAAACTAAAGAAATATTTGCACCTTGAACTTACCTGAGCTTAATAATTAAACCCAACCCCCTAAAAAATATATCAATTTAAAATATATATATATATATATATATGGGGCAAAACTTAGATACAGTACCTTAGGTACCCCTTTTAAAATTTAGCCACCTGTCTCACTAAATAACTCAATTAACAGTGTTAACACAGTATGTTTATCTGTCTCTTTCTTTTCACTTTTGTTTTCAGTTTCCCCAAGATGTTAGAGAACCCACAAGAAAACCCAACCTCTTTAGCTTTTCAATCTCTCAGACTTCTAAAATTTTAAAGAAATCAAGATTTTAGAAGAACGAAAAAGCTGGCTTAATTATGTGCAATGCGTTGTCACCTAAAGGTTTGTTGCTTCTAGTCTGCGGCTAGGGACAGTTAGAGAAGCAGAGAACTTGGATGGACAATGAACAATTTCATGTACTCATGGATCTATGAATGACCATACCCAAAAACCCCATGTTTGGAATCCAACCAAAACCACCATGTCCTAACAACCAAAACAAACCCAATCCCCAAACCCACATAAAATCAAACGAGGAGGGGAGAAAAGATAAATTAAAGGAAAACTAAAGAACAAACAAAGAAAGAGAAGAGGAGGACGACAATCGGCGGCCACCGCATCACTGGTGTGCTTCCGATGGTGGCAAAGCTCATGGGTTTCAGGCTTTCAGCCTTGGGGGCCTAGGCTAGACTTCAGCAAGAAGAGTGAACCCAAAAGAGACCATGAGAGTGGCTAACAGTGGCCTGCTGTGGCCGCTCTTGACAGCAGCCATGGAGATCCGGTGGTGGAGAGATCTTCAAGTTTGAGATGAGAGTGAGAAGGTGTTAATACCGTTAGCTAAGTTATTTTAATAAGATAGATGGCTGAATTTTAAAAGGGGTACCTAAGGTACTGTATCTAAGTTTTGCCCATATATGTGTGTGTGTGTAGTTTAGTTACAAAATGCAAAATCCTGTATAAAGACTGTTTACCTACAGTAAGGGATGCAGTAGAAATGAAATGAGGAAATCCGGTGAGGAGTTCCAATAGGTACACTGCTAACCCAACACCCAAAAGATTTATGTAGACAAAAAATCTTGCATTTATTTTACCGTGAATTACAAGGAACAAGCGGTGGGGACAGGGACAGGTAGGTCTAGGTGGGGGTTGCTACAGTTGTCTCTATGAAGCTGTGTATTATTATCTGGAATGTGCAAGGGTTGAATTTGAATAACCCCAACAAGAGATGGGTGGTGAAGAACGTGCTTAAGGAGTGGAAAGGGGACCTAGTATTCTTACAGGAGACAAAAAATGATAAAATGAAGTATTATATTATCAGATGTCTTTTGGGCAGCCCTTTTGTACAGTAGGTGGCGTATTTTGATGATGTGAGATAGGGGAGTGTTGGGAGAAAATCAAGGCTTCAGTGGAAAGGTTTTCTGTACCTTATTTACAGAAGAATATGGAGGATGGCTTCCAATGGGTATTTAATGAGCCAGAGACCAGGAGACCAACGGTGGATAGTTTGGAATTTCCTACAATTGAGGGGTTGGAAAAGAAGTAGTTGGAGAGGGAATTTGATAGGGAGGAGGTAGTGCATTACTTGCAGTAGCTGAATGGTGATAAAGCCCTAGGACCAAACAGTTTTACAATGGCATTTTTCCAAAACTACTGAGGGGCACTTCAAGGTGATGTTATGGCCTTTTTAAAAAGAATTTCATGGTTCTTGTAGGTTTGAAAAAAATCTCAATGTTTCTTTCATTGCATCATTCTCTAAAAAGATTAATCTTTTGAATATTCCGGATTTCAGACCTATTAGCCTCATAGGAAATATTTGTAAATTGGTAGCTAAAGTGTTGACAAACATGCTGAAATTGTGTTGGAGAAGCTAGTGTCTGAAACATTGAATACTTTTGTGGGAGGAGAGCAGACTCTAGACTCTGTAATTATTGCTAATGATTGTCTTGACAGTAGAATCATAAGCATGGTATCGGGATTGATATGTAATTTAGACATCAAAATGGCTAATGAACATGTGGATGGGGAAGCATTACCATACTTGTTTGGAAGAATGGGGTTTGGTGTAAAATGGAGGAGCTGGATAGAATCATGTATTACTATAGTTCGGTTTTCTGTCCTAGTAAATAGCTCTCCCACAAGTTTTTTTTTAATAGCACAAAAGGGCCTTACGGCAAGGTGATCCTTTCTCGGCCTTGTCATTCATTCTTGTGATGGAGGTCTTAAGTAAGATGTTGAATAAGACAGAAGCCCTGGGTTACATCTCTGGGTTTAGTGTTGGCAATGGTTAAGTAGATGGGTTGAAGATCTCTCATATGTTGTTAGCTGATGATACGATTCTAATATGTGACACAAAGAGTGAGCCACTTCTTTATGTAAGAATGTTTCTGACTTGCTTTAAGGCAGTAACTGGATTGAAAGTTAATCTAAGTACGAGTGAAGTAGTCCTCATAGGTGACGTTGGGAGTATAGAAGTGTTGGTTGATATCCTTTGTTGTAAAGTTGGGAGTTTGCCAGTCAATAATTTGGATATGCCTTTGGGTTCGTCTTTCAAGGTGAAAGCAATGTGGAATCCTATTGTCAAGATGGAGCAATAATTGTTGGGATGGAAAAATAATATCTTTCCAGAGGAGGAAGGACAACGCTAATTAAGAGTATGTTGTCGAGTCTCCTTACTTACTGTCTTTGTTTGCCATTCCATCTCATGAGTCAAATAGATTAGTGGAGCTGCAAAGGAACTTTCTATGGAATGGGTTGAGGGATGTGGTTAAGTTTCATCTTATGGATTGGAACACAGTATGTTCCTCAATTGCATGCCTGGGTTTGGGAGTGCACCAATTGGCAACTTTCAATAGAGCTCTATTAGGGGAATGGTTGTGGCATTTTGGGCAATGTGGAGATGGGTTATTGCATTGAAGTATAGGGTGGAAGGAGGCCGCTAGATAACAAAGCCGGCGCGCAACACATGGTTGTAGCTTATGTAAAGGGGCTTGAGCAAGGTGGGACCATTTCGTTAGTAATGTATGATTTGGTGTGGGGATTGGAGATAAGGTGCATTTCTTCTCGTTAGCAGCTGATCCGGATGCATTTGTGTCCTCTTATTTTGAATGTGAGTCCAGTGGGGGTTAGAAGCATTGGAATATTCAGTTCAATAGACTGTTTAATGATTGGGATTTGGATTCTTGGATTACTGTATTCCAAGATGCCATGGAACACAGGTTCTAATAGGATGAGATGGAGCTTGCGTGGCACTGGGGTGCTTGATGTTAGATCTTACTGTGGGGTGTTGCATGCCCTATGGAAGATCTGTTTTCCATGGAGAGGGATTTGGTGTGCCAAAGCTTCAAAGAGGGCTGCTTTTTTCATGTGGACAGCGGAATGGGGAAAATTACTGACTAATGATAATCTTTTTTTTTGATAGGTAAAAATAATGATAACTGAATAATGATAATCTTAGAATAAGAGGAATCATATTACTAGATTGTGTTGCTTATGTAGGCAGAGTGGGGAAATGGTGGATCATTTTCTATTTCATTTTAATTTTGCAAATGCAATGTGGAGCTATGTTTTTTATGTTGGGCTGTTTTGGAGTTTATTGGGTGATACCAAAGAAAGTGGCTGACTTACTGGCTGGTTGGAGAAATTGGTTCGGTACAGTTCTGCTGTGTGGAATTTAGCTCCCTTGTGTTGTGTCTGTTGTGGAGGGAGCAAAACTATCACACTGTTGAAGATGTGGAAGTACTGGAGTTTCAACTGAAGCTGTCTTTTATTATACTGCTTTGTGAATGGGCAATTATCATAGGTCTTAGTGATAGTGGTACTGTTACAAATTTCACTGAATCGCTTTCGTTTGCTTGTAATCTTTGATATATATTTTTAGGCTACCTTGTGTTATTTTTACGCATGAGGGAGCTTCATAATAAAATCTCTATTTATCCTCCCCCCCCAAAAAGAAAAGCATAAAAGTCATCCAAAAACTCCTCCCATCTTGGCTTCGGTGATAACTCATCTACTGTCAATTATATGATATACTTTTTGTAGAAATTGGAAAATATATAAATAATTCAAAGGGAAGTTTCAATTTTAATGCATCATTTAGAAAAGGAAAAAAAAAAGGATATTCAAGAAATTCCGCATGAATACATTCCTAACCCCATACCTGTAATAGCACAAGAGTGATAATAACCAGCAGAAATTAGTGCAATTTCCTTCTGAAGCCCAGAAACCTCAACTGGCCCCTGGAACAAGAAAGAAAGGTAAATTATTATCAAGAAGACTTTATAGGCTGCATAACTAAGCACCCAATGCCAGGAAACACTAAAACATTTTATTATTATTATTTATTACAACAAGATCAGAAATTTATCACTTGTAGATACGCATGCAAATTCAAATAGACAGACTAGATGCACTACAGGGTTAGAGAGAGATTCTACTTGAGCTAAATGAATGAAAATATGTTAAAATAACCTTAGCTTACTGGTGCAACAAGCAACTTTTGAGCAAATTAAAATTGCAGCAATAACATCCACCTTCTAATTTTAGGTTAGCTAGATGGCAGGTCATACTGGTACACACAAAGGGATGTGAAATTAGTATGCTACTTACCCTTGAACATGGTAAAACGGTGATAGGCTAATTCACAGCTTATTTTTAGTTGCTTAATTAGTAGTTAGAATGCTATAAGGTCATCTATGGTTAGAATTACAATAATTGTACCCCCTGTTTGCCCAAAAATTTCATATCCATAATGGCTTTTCATATTACTCCCGGGGAGAATTACATCTCCCTACAGTTTAGGGGTTTGAAATAAACCCTAGATTTTTAATAACAATTCACCACTTCTTAGGCCCCAAGTCAAAGTGTTTATACATTTAATAACAATAAATCCTTAATAATATTCATCAATATCAACTACAAGATACCTAATGCTTACATGTAATAAATAAGTACAGAACAGAACCAAACAAGAAGACCTTATAATAAAAAAAAAAAAGTTTAAAAAAAAAATCTTTTTTTGTTTTGGCGGGAGAGAAACAACTGGTGTTTTGAAGATTCTGAAAGGACTATAGCTGATTTAAAACTTTTCTTCTTTAAAACTCTATCGGATTGGATGTCTATCATAGGAAGTCCTTTTATTTTTTCGGTCTATGATTTGATGGATGCTTGTAATTTATGTATTTGATTAATTTGGCCCCCTGCTGTATACTTCCTGTATACTCGGGTGACTCATTATTAAGTATTTGAATAAAATTTCCTTTACTTATCAAAAAAAAAAAAAAAAAAAAAAAAACTGATAAGAAGAATACAAACAATTAGAAACAAGTGTAGAACAGTTTATAATAATTATTGTTACGCCCATTTAATAAATGCTGGAAAGAAAAAACATTAAACAACTAGGAAAAAAGGTCAAGACATCATACAAGTGAGTAGCTTTTATTCTCTGATATGCCAAGCTGTCCAAAATCATTAAGACCGGTGGCAAAAACGCGCCCAGATTCTGCCAAAGAAGGATAATAATTCGTAAGCCTCTTCCCACACACAGTTGACATTCTTCACAATCCATCACCAATGTATTGGATTACAATCATCAAAAGTTTATGCCAGATAAAGTACAAGGCTTAAGGCTACAAGCACCAACAACAGAGAGAAATTCTACTAACCAGAAATACTCAGCATTGTAATGCACATTAATAATACTCAGTATGAAAGCCGAGATGATCATACCTAGGTAAGACCACATTATCATCAGTCACTATTGTTGAATGTTATCGCGCCCACCGGTTACAACTTAGTTATCCATAATAATAGAGTTTTCATCAACTTCAAAAAATTTCTTGACCATATCCTATTGGAAAATTGAAAATTAAAGCAAACCTCTTCTATATCAGCTATACATCCTCCTTGCATTTATTCTGGAGACGTCGCCGGTGCATAAATGATGATTGGGCCATGAGAGACCTTATAAAGTATTGCAATGCACATAATTTTTATTTTTATTTTAATATTTATTACTTAGGAGAACTTCACTTGCATTAGTTGCATATCGCAGAGCATACTGTATAACAATCCTCACTATTAATCATTCTAATGCACATAATTGCAAAACGCAATCACCATAAACCAACACATTATATATATATATATATATATATATATATATATATATATATATATATAAGCTAGAAAATGGGTAAATTAAAAAAGCAATTGAGAGAAATGAATGGGTTAGAAACCTGTTAAGAAGAGAGTGTGAGCACCGCCACAAGAGATGGCTCTAAGGCTTTGGTCTCGAAACGCAGAGCAAATAGCGGGTCTCCACTGAGACTCCAACCCACCATGCCCAAGTCTCCCGTAGTCTCCGTTTCCCCAAAGCGCTGCAAATTTATTACTTCTACTTGAATTCTCATTTGACATCCATCTTTGAAATATTCTTGTTCCACAAGTTTTCAAATCCAATCTCCTAATGATTTGCCAATTGCAACTTCTGTTCCACATTTTTTTTTTCTAAATAATTTGCCAAACGGAATGAGTTAGAGATTCCAAAGAGTATGTGTGTAATATGGGGTTTTGGTAAACTGAGATTCCGAGAAGGAACAATTAGGGAAGGTTAGAAGGAATGGCTGGAAATGGTGCAACGTCGTCTCTTTGGAGAACGATGACCATGTGTACACTACATTGTCATACCAAGCTGGATGGGATCCCCCACCCCAGAAGTTGCTAGACTCGGTTAAATTGGAGCCTTTTTTTCTTCTTCTTTTTTGGGAATAATAAACTTTTATTACATAAACCCAAAAAAAAAAAATACAAGTTACAACCCAAGCCGGGAGATGAGATATAGGAATTGGCCCAATGGCCTGACAAGAAAAGGTCCAACTAGTATCATTATGGGCTAAAGTATAGGCCGATTTTAAAAAAATTAGACAACAAACATGGACAGAATTTAATGTAACAAGAGTTATAGAACATGCAAAAACCTTGTAGTTTGATTAGCTGGGACATTTTCTCAACCCAAAATAATAATTACTTGTGGACACATTTTCCTATTTTTAATAGAAACATCCAAGTTTCAAATCCTCCTATTTTTAATTATCAAATTATATATATATATATTTATATATATATATATTCATTTCACAGCATATCTATAAGGAAAAAATCATACTGTATAACAATCAAAACCTCATTCCCAGCTTATCACTATGGCTCCTCTCCCTTCCCTTTATAAATTAGGGGTGTCAAATGGGTGGGTTTGGGTGGATTTGGGGTGGCCATAATTGGGTTGAGTATATAAAACCCATTCATCCATTAAAACCCATTTAACCAATTGTTTCTAACCCAAACCCAACCCAACCTAATTATAATAGGTAAACCCCAACCCACCAAATTATCAAAATTACCAAAAGGGCAAAGAGAACTCCAAACAAACAAAAATTCAGAAAATTGTTAATTATTTCTACTTTCAGATAAACACTTTCGTTGGCACCCAAACAGAGGACAACAAACACATATAACTCTCAAAAGTGTCAAACTTCACTCTTCTTTTTCTCCTCATTTTCTCAGCAACCAAACACAGCATAACAAAAAAAAAAAAGAAGGGAAAATAAAGAAAAAGGAGCAGCTTTGAGTTTCCACTGGCCTTAGTGAGAGCATTGGAATCAGAGTTCAAAGGCTCTCGCTTAGTCCACCGCTCCCTGAGCTGAGCGATGGTGTCTCCGGCGAGAGCGAACACACTCTTAACCTCGTCGGAGAGGTTGTTATCTGGGTCGTAGGTTAGGTTGCGCTTGCTTTGAGGCCAGCAAGGTTCGCCGGGAAAAAGCGTGTAGTGAGAGACAGTGTGGAAGCGTGTGGAGGAGGTGTTCATGGTCGAGGTACCGTTGACGATGTCGGCGACACTGCACCTGGGTCTTACGATTTGCTGTACGGTGAAATCGTCGAGCTCATCGGTGACGTTGAGGTTGAAGTTTTTCTGGTAAGTCTCGAGAGCTAACTTGAGTGCTTCGTCGAAGTCGTCGGTGAAGTTCGACGTGTTGTTTATGTAAAGTTAGCCATTGCCATTGAAACAGGACAAAGAGATAGAGATTAATTGAAATAAAAAAGAAATTAAGAAATTAAGAGATAGAGATTTATTTGAGTGCTGTTGTTTGGTTGCCAAGAAAGTGAGGGAAAAGAAAATGACAAATTTTCTTTGTGGTTTCCGAGAAATGGCAAGAAAGGATAGGAAAATGAAAGGATTTTAAAATTGAGAAATTAATTTTTATTTTTTTTTATTTTTATGGAAAGGGCTGGGTTGAATTTGGGTATGTTGTTTTTGGGTTAAATGGGGTTAAATGGGTTTTTAGTTAAAGCCCAATAATCACTGGGTCTAATTGGGTTGATGCTCATTTAACCCAACTAATAATTGAGTGGGTTTGGATTCAATTAAAGTGGGCGGGTTTGGGTGGGCAAATGAGTTTGGGCTTACTTTGACACCCCTATTATAAATAGAGGAGGCCCCTCCACTTGCAAAAGAGGGGAGAAACAAAATCATTTGAGAGAGCTGTTGAGAAATAGCTATTAGTGATTGTTGATCCTTTATGTTAATCATGACACTCTACCCCGCAAAAGTATCAAGTTTAGGACTTCCCTAACATAAACTTGACTAAAAGCAAGTCTTTGATCCATTTTCACTTCCAAATCATTGAAGAGTTTTTGTCACTCTACCCAAATTTTTGAAGAACACTTTGAAGGCTGTGCTACCAAAGTCCCACCCATCCAAACTTTAATTAGCGAAGGTATTGCCCAAGCTCCCCCAAACCAAACCAAGGAGGTGATGCTCGAACCACCTTGATTCAAACAAAGGAGGCGTTGCCTAAGCTACCCTGATTCAAACTAGAGAGGTGCTGCCCAAATAATTAGGAGCTCGACCCTTGAACTCTATTTATCGAATCTATTATGCACGCTAGTATAAAGCTTGAACCTTACTAGTTTAGATCCAACTTTTGGTTGTTTATGATTGAAAACTTATTTTCGATTGTTGATGTGGGGTGTTTTAAGATCAAGCAAGTTGTTATTAGATTAAGGTTTCACATGATCAAAATCCTAAATTTTAAAAACCCTAGTTTTCACAAAAACTTTTTCAAAACCCTAATTTCTTGATTCATTTTTCATATAATAACATGTTGCTTCTTGTTTTTATGAAATTTTTGGATGCTTTGATTGTGTGACATGAATCCATGGCTAACATATTCTAGAAAACTAGTTCACCAAGTGAGGAGAGTGCCTAACATCTTCTCACTTTGTAACTTAACATCCAATCTTAGATTATTAATTCGTAGACTAAGCTTTATATTTGTAATTTTCATTTTTTAGAAACTAGGACCAAAGTCATGGACTCCTTCCGTCTCAAATTGTTGAACATATATTATATTTTGGAATGTCCCAAAATGTTGTCTTGCTTTGAAAATTAAAACCACTAATTTACTAACTTTTCTATTATGCTCCTCCTTTATTTTCGGGAGCATTTAAAAATAAAAAAGAAGACCAACATACGCTTAAAAGTTAAAACAATCAATAAAAATGGGACCCCTTTTTAGTTGCAATATTAAGAACAAATAATAAAAAAGAAGACCAATCTCATTCCTTCTCATTCAATATTCTTCTCATCCACTATTTTTAGAATGGGATGCCAACGGAGTTTGCATTGTAGTAGGAGTATTTTTTTAGATGTCATTTAAAGTATAAGCTTGAATTTGAAGGCAAGCCAATAAAGTTTGTATTGTAATAGTGGGAGTATGTTTTTAGATTTAATTTAAAGAATAAGTTTGGATTTGAATTTACCTTTTGAAAGTACTTTGAAAACTTCTTGGCGCCAAGAGAAAGAGTAAATTTTGTTTTTAATACATCATATATTCCAAGTTTTGATAATTTTTTATTTATTTAAATGATAAAAATTTTTGATAACTTTTTTTTCTTTTTTGAGAAGAAAGATATGTCATTTTATTAAGGTAGGCAATCAATGTCAACCTAAAGAGTAGAATAAACATTTGCTGGAAACTCATATATTTCTTTTTAAAAGACATGACAATAACTGATGTTTTCTTAAAAAGTTGAGTTTTCTAAACGGGATCAAAAAAATTTGGGACGGGAGGATTAATTCTTAGTTACATCTAGGACCAAGGATTTGTAAAGTTATTTTCTATCATGTAAATTCTTAATTCAATCAATGAAATGGAATATTTATTTATCATTGAGTTTTTATTTTTTATTTTTTTTTAATTTTAATTTTAATTAAAGGACAAAACTTAGGTATAGTACTTTAGGGTCTGTTCATTAGGTTTATCTCTTAAGATTCAGCCATGTGGCTACTTAACTAAAAAATATACTTCCATCCCATGACAAAAAATCCACATGACAGAATCTTAAGAGGGGAACCTAAGGAATAACACCTAAGGTACTGTATCTAAGTCTTGCTCTTAATTAAAATAAGTGGTGACTCCACGTAAAGCGTTCAATTTAGGGCAAATGGTATCATCAGGTGAATCCCCATTTTAAGAGACAATTAAATACGGTCTCATCTACTCACATGGGTTTGGTTCAAAAATGAAACAAATGAGTTGATACTGAGGTCTCTCACATTCCCCCCGAGAAGCATAAAAAGGAAAGTAATGCTTCTTGAAAAAGGTATGAACTTATTGTCCTGCAATACTATTATTTCTCACTCTTTAAAAATCATTTTATGATAATGATTTTGTTGTCCAAACATCTCTTGAATTATAAGGGTGTATATACTAACAGTGAAAGAGTTACTTGTTATAACTTATAAAAGGAATCGAAATATGAATAATGTGAATTGCTAGGATTAACAACAAAAGCAACACACACACATATATATCATAAAATTTTAAAAGAAGAGGATGATTGTTAATATAAAAGGAAACATACACTGGCTACTTCAAATCATCTACACATCCAACATATAAAAGAAAGTAATGCATACACAATTGAATCCAAGGCCTGTTTGATAATGTTATTTGAAAACATTTTTCAAGGATTTAAATCCTAAAACACTAGGGCTCCACATTTTTTTTTTCAGAGGGAAAATGGCGGGGGGCTCCACTTTTAAATGATATGTTTGGTAAGAGAACTTTTAATAGAGTATTTACAATACAAATTTTAATTATGAGGGTTCGAAATATGTATTTTGGAAATAGTTTTCAATGACATTATTGTTAATATCTTGAAAAAAAATGATCCCCACATTGTATCGCAAAAAATAACTTTTTCTTAAAAACTAATACTTATACCAAACACTCAATTATGTGTTTTCAGTTTTGAAAAAAATATTTTGAAAACATGGTGCCAAACACATATTTTTGCATTATGAGTACTTTAAATACATGTTTTCGTCACACTTTTTTAATAATTTTTTTCATATTGTTTTGAAAACAAAAACCTCAATACTCTTACAAAATAGGCCCTTACTTTTCATAAAAATAAACAAAAATTGCTTCACGTGAATCACTAGTAACAATGATTGACAAGGAATGTAATGTATACACTAAACTCTAAAAAGAAGAAAATTAATTATTTGACACTAAAAAAGAATCTTGATTCATGTGAATTGGATGTAACTCTAACTGTCAATGAATATAATTATAGGCGGAGCTAGGGGGGCTAAGGTGGGCCATGGCCCCCCTAGCTTTTGAAACTTTCCATTATTCATCTTTTACATTTGTTAATAAATCTAAAATTACACAAAAATGTATTCACCAGCCCTTCCTTCCAAGAAAATTTTTTGGCTCTGCCACGAAATATAATGTATATACAATAGAATCTAAATTAGAAGGAAAGTGATTATTTGCCTCTTAAAAAAAAAGAATTAAGGTAGGAAATTGATTATTTGCCAAAAAAAAAAAAAACCTTGATCTATGTGAACTATCATTAACTTTGAAAATATTGTACTACATTTATGTAAATTATCACAATTTCATATTTTTCCCTTTTATTACTTTTACATCATTTGTAACTCATTAAAGCAAAGTGTATAATACAAGGTAAATATTCTTAAAAATAGATAAGTTTAATTATATAAATGACTATAGTATTTTTTTTTCTTATTACTCTTCTCCCGTATTTAGCACATTAAACCTAATCATATTCAAGATATACTTTTAAAAAACACACACACATATAAATATATATATATATATATATATATAAAAGTAATCTCTTAAATAGAAGTATTATTTATTTTTCAAAATAAAAATCTCATTTTTTTTTTGGGTATTTGGAGAGTTAGAGATATGAACACTATGTTTTTATTCTTTCATATTTAGAAGAAAGGAAAATTATGGATTTTGTGGTTAAGAATTAGAGATTCTTATTGCATTTTTGATATATGAAAGACAAATGTCTTCCTTTAGTTTAAATTGTAGAGAGTGAAAAATTCCAACCAATCAGAAATTGCCATGTCATACATACAATCAAGTCCATGTAGTATGTTCAAAGTGGCCAATTACAAGATGCCACATGTTACGTAGTGGATTGCACTATCATTATTCAGAGACTAATGGAAATATTTCAAGTGTCACTGAAAAGAAATTCCAAAGAATATCCAAGAGTCAATCACACGTCGACACATGCTTCTATTTAATTTAAAATGACATAAGTTGTCTAATTAAGTCTTTGTTTGTTTCAACATAAAGTATTTTCAAATGTAAAATATTTTACATGTAAATATTTTATTGTAAAACATGTGCAAGTGTTTAGCAAGTGTTGTGACCTAAACATTACAAATATAAATCAGCCATCGCCAATCACCATCAACCATTGCAAAAACCTACCCACTGTAATCCCAACCCATCGGCTGTTGTCATCCACCTACCCAAACACCCAAGAACCACCAGAACCACCACCAACCATTCAAAAAAAACACTCATCAAAACCACCACTAGCCACCACCAAAGATTCAAAAAACGGTCACCAACTACCAAAAAAACAACCACCAACCATCAAATCATCACTAAACACCCAAAAAACAACCATCAATAACCCAAAAATCCATATCTGAAAGGCAAAAATACCCACAAAACCAAATAAAAAAACTGAATAGAAAACCCATGAACAAAGAATCTAATCTGAAAATCCAACAACCCAGCAAATCTAGTGATGGCGAGATCGGAATAGCAACTAGTAAGATCAGAACAACCACCAAAAAAGCAAGCTGCCACTTAGTAGTCAGATCCTAGTGGACTTCGTGAGAGAGAAGAGAGGATGGAGGAGAGTGTGGCATTAGTCAGTTGGTGACGCCGCCAGGTTCTGGGAGAGAAGCATTGGTGGGTGAGAGTAGGATTGGGTTGGTTTGTGAGAGAAAATTGAGAGGGAGAGAGAGCGCGAGAGGGAGAGAGGATGAGAGTTATTGGGACTGAGAGGGAGAAACAAATGTAAAATGTTTTACCAAAATTTCAAGTGTAAAAACGTTTTATACAAATTTGCCTAAGTTAAGTTGGTTGACTGAAAATATTTTCATTTTGACCAAATATTTTACTGTAAAATATAAAGATATTTTCTTGAAAATATTTTACGTTGAAATAAACGGAGCATAAAAGTTGCTGCCATGTGTTATTTTAAATGAAAACACTTTGGCTAATTAAATAGTGTCATGTGTCCCTTGGAGAATAAAACATAAAGTCCCTCCATTGAATTATGACACATGCCACTCCTCAGAGCCAATCAAGTGTCATTAAATCTCTTCAAGATTCCTATAAATAGAGGCCCTGCTCAGTCTTATAAGAGGTCATTCAAACACATTCAGAAGCCTCGAACTCTGGGGGAATCAAGCTCTAAAGTCTCGAAAGAACTTCAACCTTCGAATAAAAAGAACATTTGAAGCAAAATCATTTAAGTCATTCTCATAGATCTTAAAGTTCACTGGAATCAATTTCAAAAGCCTTCAAAAACTCAAAAGACTACAAATTAGTGAACCTTTACGGATTCAAGCCTCTAAAACCTTGAAGGATACAAATCTTCAAATACAAAAAATGTTCATTCAAATCATCATTCCAAGTCTCAGAGTTTAATTTATTGGAATCAAATTTCAAAGTCTCCAGAAACTTCAAAAGACTTTTATCGATTGAAACTTCATCGGATTCAACTTCTAAAGCCCCGAAGAACTTTCACCACAAATATTTGAAAATCAAGGACATTCAAAGACCACACGAGGAACACGTAGAACAAGAAATCTCTAACAAGCACACAACCAAAGATTCATCGCAATTCCATTCCCAAGACATTTCAATTCACTTTCCAATCTAAGTAGAGGACATATTGTGTTCAAGTCAAGACTACATCGACGCATTACTTGAATTGAAGACTTTTCCAAGGAAATTAAATAAGATGATTATTCTATTGTATTAGAAACTAAATACACATAATTGTACTCACAAATTCATCAATACAAAAATACATTACTTAAGAATTTTCAATTGTTTAACTTCCAAACTTGAGATTTAGTGTTTACATATATTATTTTTATATTTTTCTCATACTGACTTGAATATGTTTAGACACGTAAAGTGACATTTATAATTTAAAATAAATTTAATTTTTATATATTTCATAATGGTAACTATTACTGTACACTACCTATGTAATATTTAATTTTTAAAAAATAATATAAAATGTTTAAAGAATATTATTAAATGGGATCAATATGATTTAAAGATAGTTCATAGTTTATAAACTAACTGTGACAATGTAAAGACTAGCTTGATTAAATAATTATGTTAATTATTTTAGAAAATAACATATATTAAATCTTGTTATAGATACTATATGTATAATAAAAAAAAAACCATACACATACACACAGATATATATATATATATATTATTCTTTGCATTTTAAAATTTTTGATATATTTAACTTGCCCTCCTCCTCGTCCCCTCCCCCCAAATTCTCTAATTCTGCCATTAAAAAATTGGTTTAAGGCTTTGTAAGTTTTAGCATAAAATGTTTTCGATCAATTTTTTTTTTAGTTGGAAACAATTTCAAGGAAAACTGATTGTTCTTTTGGAGTTTGGTTCTATTTTTAAAAATGCTATGGAAAACATTTTGGATCATATGAAAAATCACAATTTTTTTTTAAATTTATATATATAAATATTAAATAAAAAATAAACCTAAAAAATAAACAAAATCAAAATCATATGATTGAAACACACCAATAAGCAATCAAAATAGAGTACATCGATCAAAAACAAAACAAACAATTATCAATTAAACTTAAAAAGAAAAATATTTTTGTTATTTTCCTGGATTTAGGTAATCTTTTGTCATTTTGGTGATTTTAAGGGTATTTTAGTCATTTTAAAGGATTTAATATTTAGAGACATTTTGATCATTTTTAAGGTTCTAAGGTTATACTAGTCATCTTATATGTTAAGAGAAATGTTATGAGTTATGACTACAACATTTTCACAATAAATTATAAGTGGTAGGTTCTTAATAATGAGTTGTTATTGGCTGGCAAAAAAGTAATTTTAGTGGTAAATTTAAATTTGAACTAATAACAATTTACCACATATGATTTGTTGTAAAAGTGTTATGAAAATATTGTGGATGTAGCACTTCTCATATGTTAATTGATATTTTGGTCACTTTGTAGGCTTTGATGTCATTTTGGTCAATTTAGAGATTTTAGGTTTATTTCTATTATTTTAAAGGTTCAAATCACTGCGCGCCTTTGGTGCGATGGTCACTCCACAAGTATAAGTACTTGTGGGGTGTGAGAGGCAAGGGTTGGGGTTCAAGTCTCTAAGAGGAAGTTTCACACATATATACACTTATATTAAGTTAGAGTAGAATTTTTATTTTGTATATAAAAAAGAAAGGTTCAAGGGTTTTTGCTCATTTTGGAGATTATGGGGCATTGATGTTTTTTTTTTTTTTTTTTTTTTGGGGGGGGGGGGGGGGGGGGGGTGAATATTTTGTTTTTGAAGACTTCGAGGGGTACTTTTGTTATTTTGAAAGTTTTATTGTTTTGTAGGCTTCTAGGGTTTTGTTATCTAAAGCAGATTTGGATTATTCACAAAAGGGATTATGATGCGTTCTCTTGAGTTTAAAATGTTTATGCCCCATGCTAGGGTAGGCATAACCGCATAAAACAATTTTTCACCTCTCAAAAAATCATTTTTCCTGCTTAAAAGTGGTTTAATCAAGATTTTTAGCTCCCTAAACAAAGAAAATGAGGAAATTTTTTTTAGAAAAATGTTTTATTTCGAAATAAAAAAAGGCTAAATTTCATATAAATAATAACAAAACTTCCTTTTGTTCTTGACAAAAAAAGGAAAAAAAAAGAAAAAAGAAAGAAAAGAAGAAAGGGTTTACCATTATGTAATTTTTAATATATCTTTTTATTGGATGAATATTTCAACAAACTCATTATTATGCTCATCAAATATCAAGATGATTGGAGATTTATAGCCATCTTATCTAAATATTATTCAAAATTATAGTTTTCTTATATAAACAAAATAATATGAAGATAAAAATTTAGGGATTTGATGGTAAATGACATCCAATTGATATAAAATTTATTATGTATGATAAGTATGTAAAGAACATAAGATCTAAGTATCTTAACTGTCATCTTATGATTATTATCTATAAATTATTGAAAATTATAATTTTTTTAAAAAAATTTAAATAGCATAAATGTAAAAATTAATGGATTAAATAATAAATAACATCCAATTTAATATTTTATTTATTTATGATAAGTATGTAAAGTACATGTGATCTAAGTGCTAATCTAACAAAAATAAGTATTAATCTAGTATTAAGAAAAATGCAGCATTTATAACTTAATCTAACTTATAAAAAAATCTAATTCAATTATTGAGAAAGAAAGATTACCCTAGAAAGGGATTTAAAAAAAAAAATTATTTAATAGTAAAAAGGTTACCAAATGTCTTGAGAATTCGAAATATAAAAAAATATATATATAGAAATAGTACTGGATGATGGCAAAAGTAGGGATTTATACGTTGAATAATTAATCCTATAATGGCCACAGAGAAGGCCACCACACACGTTCATCTTTTTCACTTCGTGGGTGTGCTGGCTCACACTCGTATTTGACACTTTCTATCATTACGGTAGCGTCTTCTTTTCTGTGCCAGATAATAGAAGCAACACAACCATCAAATAGTGATGAATTTAGGCCTTATGCTCTACAAATAAAATTGGAAATTTTAGTCAATATCCCTCACTGAAATATAGAGTTGTAGACAAAAATTTGAATTTCACTACAAGTTCACAACAACCCATACGAGCAAAATTCACGTATGAGCATACATGATAATTATATGAGGGAAATTATATAAATATATAAACTTTACTTCATTCATCATCAAAAAAGAGATGACATGTTTGATAACATCTACTTCTTCAATTTCCCTTTTGTCATTACAAATTAAAACATTTTCCCCGGATATATATTAAGTCAGAAAAGAAAAATCCAAAAGTACAGAGAAAATTAAGGGCCATTAATAAACAAAAAAAGCCTCTCTAAACTTTTTTATTTTGGTTTCCCCAGGCCACTAAGTGAAAGTCTTTCTCTAATAAAGGAAAGCTTTGGTTTTGGTGTGTTATATAATATATCTACTTAGATGATCAACAAGAGTGGAAGGACAAAGCACCAGGAAGGTGGGGATGATGGTGGTTGTGATGATGGTGATGATTGTTGGACTCTTTCTCAATCCTCCACCTGAGGTGAAGAAAATCATCCACTGAACATGGTAGCCTAAGAGGGCCTGTGGTGTGGTACCCATAAACCTCATGAGCTTTTTCCAGAAGCCTCTTGAACAAAGGGTGGTAGAGGAAAGATATGGGAATCACAAAACGTTGAAACTCACCATCTTCATCTTCTAAACCCACTTGAACTGCAAGCCATCCTTTCTTCACCTTCATCTTCTTGTCCTCTTGCATGATGATCCCTTAATTTCTTGTTTAAGCAAAGAGGAGATTAGTGTTTAAGGTTTGAGAATTTGGAAGAGTTTAGGACAATAATATTGTTGTGGAAGTCTAGTTGGTAGCTGGTACTTGTGGGGGATGTATAGGAATGCAGTGTTATATATAGGACCAGAATTCTAAAGGAGAGGTGGGTAATATGGATTTATTTTATTTTATTTAATTTTAAAATAGTAATTGTTTATGTGTGTGTCAATTTGTACTTAATACGGAATCATATTGTAGGGCCTTTTCGGGAGGTCTCTTCTCTTTTTTTATATTTCATGGTCATGATTCCTTGTTGTGCTGTCCCACCTCCTTTTTTGTGGAGTAACTTTGAGTGTGAGATGGGCACACAAGCCTCCATGTTTGCCACTTCAAAGTTATGCCCTTTTGTGGTTAGGAATCCCAACGTTTCCAACATTCTATACTAGAATATGATGGACAAAGTTTTTGAATTTATCAATATTAATGATGGATGAGACTTAATGATAAGTTTAGGTGATTAAAACGTTTAATTACTAAGTTTTTTTAGAAGAATAGGTGAAATAGGCTTGTGCTTTTAACATTATTCTCCTCATTGCCAGAATTTGGATTAATCCAATTCTCACTTCTTTACTTGTTGCCAAAAATAATTTAATTTTAGAAATTGTACAAACATGATTACTATATGGAGGTGACAAGGGGGAAAAAGAAATCATTTTGTTAACCACATATTTGAAGAAAACTCTTCTAACTATGATAGAAATAGATGCCACTGAAAATTTTGAAATTAATTAAATAGAAAATACCACTGTCACTATATTATTAAAACGAAAGTATATTTAATTTGTTGATTGTAATTGGAGAGTTCATTATTGTTTTTTTATATACATAAGTGATCAGATCATTGATCTTAAGTATGTTGTGGATTAGCTAGCGTCCACAATCCACATACATTTTATTATGGTGCATTAACTCCTCTCAAGCTCAATGCAACAATGAACTGTCTACTTCCATCTATAAACATCATGTGCCCATATAGCACATAGGCTTTCATATGTTGTGTATCAACTTGTTGAGAATGGTCCTTACTAGTTAACTTTATTTCTTTCTTAAAATCCTCAATCCCTTTCCGAGGTCAAATGTTTTTGCAAATTTATTTGGCCTTAGGTAGTTCATTTGATCTTAAGTATGTTTTGGATTAGCTAGCTAGCATTAACAATCCAAGTTAAAAAAAAAAACTTCTCAAACTCAATGCGACAATGAAACTGTCTTCTAGCTTCCATCATCATGCATAAGCTTCTCATATGTTGTTTACCTACTTGTTGTACTAATTAACTTTATTATTTCTTATCTAAAATTCTTACTCTTCTTTCAAAGGTCAATTTTTAATGCCAATCTATTTGGCCTTGGAACTAGCCAAGTCTAAAAAAAATCCCAACTATAGCTAATTGCAGCCTATCTACACCTACTCAAAAGTTAAAATCTCTGAAATCTAAAGTCACTTATTAGAAGGCTTTATGTGATTAGTTCAACTCTTAGCCAAAAAAAAAAAAATTGTGGGTTAAATGTGGCCTTCTAAGGTAGGGTTGAGACCAATATTGCTTAATTAACTTTAAATCTTATAGGCCTCGTCTAATTATCTCTCTTATTCACTTAGAAAATGCTAAATGAGTAAAACTAATTCAGACCATTGAAATGCAGATACTTGTTTTGAATCTTTGGTTGAAAACACTTTCCATTTCCGTGTTGCCTTAGGCTACCATATCATGACTCCTTTCCGACTTTTCATGGAGAACATGTCCAAAGGTATTTGGAATTTGGACCCTACTGCACAAGTGGGGATCATAACGGCCCTATAATCTTTCTCCTTTGAACATTTTATATTTCATTTTGTGGTGAGCTGGTCATAAATATGATTGTGCTTTTTTATCTTCAACATCCACAGCAACTTTATTCAGGAAAAAAAAAATCCTTTTCTTAACCTGGTCATTTTTGCTGATGTACCTTGGTTATGTTTTCACTTAAACTAATGCTAATCATGATTAAGGGCAGCTCCTATAAGAATACTATAATAGTATATATATGGCTTGTCCTAGTAGGACACGCGGGTGCACCCTCTAAAAATTTGCATAAGTCAAGTATTGTCCACAACATCTTAACCTTTGAATAGAGGGCATTTGTACAAAAAGTGGTACTATCACAAAGTAATGGGGTGTTTTCTTAGTCATCATCAGTACGGATCCCGGCATTGCTGGTTTATAACATTCTCTTTATTTTTTATATAATCAGAGCAAGTTGTATATTGTTAATAAAGTATAGGCCAAAATGGGCATTTGCTCATTTTGCTAAAATTTTCCAGCAAAATGCCTCATGTCTGAAACTATTTAGAGAAATGTCCTGTTTTAAAACTCGATTTTCTAAAAATTGAGTTTCAATGTAAAACTCGATTTTTGGACAATCGAGTTATAGCAAACTGAAACTTAAAAAAAAAAAAAAAAAATTAAAAAAAAATAAATTGTGGAGTTCCATTCAAAGAACTCGAGTTCCTTGAAAATATTCAAGTGGAACTTGAGTTCTTTGAATGGAACTCGAGTTCCAGAATTTTTTTTTTTTTTTAGTCTCAGTTCGCTATAACTCGATTGTCCAAAAATCGATTTTTACATTTGAAACTCGATTTTTAGAAAATCGAATTTCAAAATAAGGGCATATCTCTAAATAGTTTTAGACATGGAGCATTTTTCTGGAAAGTTTATGAGAAATGAGTATTTTGTCATTTTGGCCTAGATGTATATATCTAGAAAAAGAATACAATTGAATCAGTTTTAGTGTCATATTGTCACTTGTCAGTGTAAGAAGGATTAAAAGTGGTCAATGTTATATAAAGGTTTGGATTTTAGCTTTAAACAAGGGTTACAAGGTATTGTAATCAAGTTTTTACTTAATATAAAATTTTCAGTACTGTACAGTACTAGAATGTGGAAGAACTTGTTTGACTACCTTTCATGGTGGACAAGGGTCGCTTTCAACTTTCAAGGGTACCTAATGGGGCGGGTAAAACTGGAGGGAGATATATTTGGTACCAGAACTTCCTACCAGGAGAGATTCCTTTTGCATACCTGTTCGAGTAAAATTGGAGGGAAGTATATTTGGAACCATTGTACAATATTAATGGTTCCTTTTTGGCACTAAATCTTCTTCAATCTTCCTAAGCAAGAATTATCTTATGTGTCTACTTTTTAGAGCGGGCCTCATACAACCTTGTGAATGTAGAGTCCGTAAGAATATAGGATTGTGCCCGACACATGAGATACATCGCCAATTTACTCCCTCTATTTCTCTTCACTTCTCTCTAAAACTCCAACAACTTGGGCCTTTAAGAGTTGTAGTAGGTGTTTACAACATGGCCTATGTGGGGGGTTTTGGAGAGATGGAATTGATTTGTGTAGTAATGCAAGTAGCAACTTTGGTAGATATCAATGGCGCGTGTTGGAGTGACATAGGTTTTGCTCGGTGATGATGCTTGGTTTTTTGTGCTTTTATTGCCATTTTTTGACCATCGACGATGGGATTATGTGCATGTGTGCGCGGCAATTAAGCGACATTTTTGGTAGATCTTAGTTGCGATTTAGTCATGGATTTTGACCTGTGATGGTGCTTAATATTTTTTGTGCTTCCAGCAACATTTTATGACCATTGATGAGGGAGATTGTAATTGTGCGCTTCCATCTTCTTCTTCTTCTTCTTCTTTTTTTTTTTTGACAAATTCCATGACGATGTAATAATTATTGAGTCTGTAATGTGTTACTCAATATTCAAGATCAAAGTATGAAGATGTGTAGCTCAAAGAAGACATTCTATTAGGATTTCTACTATCATTCAATCATCAAGTTTCGATAGGTGATCGTCGCTTCTTGATCTATTAAAAGAGGATTTTGGATATCTATTCTATTGTGGCTTGATCATTAAAGACTCATGAACACAAACTTTTATATGTTTTTAATTAAAGATGGTTGCCTTGGTTTTTGTACCCTACTTACATAACATATTAAAGTAATATTATAAACTCAACTTCAGAAGGTTAAGAAACGTTGTAGCTAGTACAAAGAGATATTCTAAACCTAATCTATTCAACTTGTGAGTTTAGAAGAATGATATTTACAGCAGAGTTGCTACCTTATTGGTGATCAAGATTGAAACCACACGGTCCACCAACCTAGTGTGTCATTGAGGTGATCAAACCTTTAAAATGGGTCCTTGGATTTGGCCAAAGGTTTCGATCATTAACATGGATTGATCGTTAGGGATCCATTGACAAGAATTTAGACTTTTTGAAGCTGTTGTGGGTTGCAACAATGAGTTTATCTACTAGAATCTAAGTACGGATGAAAACCCAGTGTTTTGCGTTTCACGTTTTTTTTTTTTTTTTTGAGAAGAGCGTCACAAGTGGGATTATGCACGGTTTAGTGGGTTCCGTGTTAGTTTTTAGCAAAATAAGAGGTATTCAAACACACTCTAAGTAACAAAGTTTCTAGATTGTAAAGTCTTTATTTTATAGTAGATTGCCTTATTTGGTGTACATGTGAGTCATCCTCGTAGTATTTTTTTTTTCTTTTTTTCCTTTGGAGACGTTCTCCATTAACATTCCACTTCATCACCCAATTGTTGTCTCTTATTTTTATTGTTTTGATTATCTTGCTTTACAGCTTTAGTGACTTGCTGATTTTGTGGTTCAAATCACCATAATTTTGATCACAAAATTTGATTAATTGGTAATTAATTGATAAATATTTATCAATTAATTACCAATTAATCCACTGCATAATTAATTTGGGGTCTAATGTCTACACTGATAATTTCATTATCAATATATAGCATATTAGATTTTTTCTTCAAATCCGAGGTGTGTATATGGTTATATATCATCATTTTTTTTTTCTTGAATTATATATGCCAAACGTTTGGGTAAAGATTAGATAATCAGCAACTTACCAACTTTTTTTTATAAATTGACTATACTTGGGTTTACTCTTCCAATTTTTACTACAATTATGAAAAGAATATTTTTTACCGATAAATATTTTCAAAATTAGGCTTTGCGGGAAGAAGAAAGATGCCCCCCCCCCCCCTTTTAGAGGGCTATTTCATTTTGTGTATTAAAATAGAAATTACTAGAAAATTTTAGTGCATAATCAATCTTAGATTATTATTGGGATTTAAAAAATCTTCAGAGTTTCAATTTAAATTATTGATTTCAGATGTATTGAGAAATATTTGTTTTATGTCTTTTCCTTTGATTATGTTTTGTTAACACTAAATGGATATTAATTTTAGGTAAAGATATTGATTTGGTAGTTGAAAAAGCACTTGAGTGTATTGATAAAAAATTTTGTTTTTAGTCTGTGTCTTTAAGTTTAGTGTGCATTTGACATTAGCTTATTTAACTTTTTGTTAAAAATGTATTAAAATATACTTTCATTTTGACAAAGTGGCATTTTACAAATCTGTATATAAAAGATAAAAGCTAATCAAATAAACTAGGAACAAACAGACACCGTCTATTTTTTATTCTTGAATTCTAATATTTTTGCTTTGACTCCCAAAAAGTAAAATTCTATTTCCAAATGTAGCAACAATGTTTTACACTTGCGCATGAAATACATTGAAAACGCTATGGACAAATAATATGTGTGATGGAGCTTGAAATCTTTGGGTTTGCAATGTGTCTTTTCAAATTTATTGAGCCCACCATCGGGTGTCTCCGAAGGGACCAACTCATATAAATAAGAAGTGAGAAGTCTACAATGATGATGATTGTTTTTCATGAAGATGTCTCAAATGATCACAAAACATGTTTCTCTTTAAAAGACAATTTTCTTACAGGATTAAGACAGTTGGAGGAATATATGGGTGTAATATGCCTTCTAATAGAAAAAGTATCTTAAGAGATGGTCTCATAAAACCTCTCTTAAAATATGTATGGATCCTATATGCTATGAGAGGGCGGTCTCATGACATACCCTTACTAACAAAGAAGCTAATTGGAAATGCTTAGGGATTAGGATTTTGGTGAGATTATAAACATAATAACAGTTGCTGTTAGGTAATGAAAGTTATTGGTCATGTGAAATTCTTATTCATGATGACTTAGCAGTTAGCAGGTGAAGACGGTGATTTTCAAGTCATGGACAAACTTGAAGCCATGTATAATTATGACCTTCAACCGACCTTACAATGATACCTATGTACTTTTTCCATATTCTAGCAAACAAAATGACATTGATCAAAGTCAAAAGGTGCCACGTTTAATGGCCCAAAATCAAAAGATTATGAAGATTTTTGGCATGGCAGGTATATGAAGGCATTGACAAGTACCAAGTTAACAGGAAGGTAGAATAAAAAGGGTGGAAAAGCTCAAAAGCAAGTAATATAATTAGGATTCTCATATCTTAGTAAAAAGGGAGAGCTGGGCTGGGCGTAAGGTGGACTTGTCCCTATCATGCCGAAGATTTGAGAGATTTCAAAAGGGTACAAGGAATGGAGTTTAGCAATTAAAGGTGGTGTGTAATTGGGACCATACCCTAGTGTTATTGCTTTGCTTTTTGTTTGGTGTCCTAGTTGTATATTTTGAAGGCATTATATTGCTCATCTGCCATTGGCCGGTGGTGCGCACTCTGGTTCATCTCCAACATAATATGCTCTATTCACTACATATCCCATTCCCTATGCTTAATATTATCCACCAATATCACTCAAATTAAACTACTGGCCACTATATTTTTTAGAAACACACACACACTCTCTCTCTCTCTCTGGGTTGGTACTGGTTCACGGTTGACTCCTTTTATCACGCGCTAAATTCAGATACAGAGTACAGCATCTTATGATTACTTCATGACCTGTTAACTTTTAAGTACAGGCGGTGCCAACCATAGCATATCTCCTGCACTGAGCCAGGCCAGGTTGGCCCGCTTCATTCCTGTCACTGCCAGTGCCAGATCTTGATTCTCTCCGATTTCTCATCCTATTTATGTGGAATTGAAAGATTGATATAAATTATTAAGTTCTTTTATTTATTTATATATATATATATATATATATTTGGTCCTTAATCTTTCAAACGTGTCAATTTGGTCCCTGACGTTTTGATATTGTGTCGATATAGTGATGGATAAAAAATACTAACGTGGCTAACAGCCAAAATAAAGTGTAATTTTTTATACCACATAGACTACCATGTGTATTGCCACATCAGCATAAAAAAAATGTAGATCAAACAAAATCCCTAAATCTCAAACACATATCTTTGATTCCGCCTCATTAAAACTTGATGACAAATTCAAAGAACATTAATAGAAAAACAAAATCTAATACAAAAATTCCAACTTGAGCATAAATTCGTAATAACAATCATCCATAAATGTTTTTAAATCAAATGGGTAATTGTTAAAAAAATTCCAATCTTTCCATCAGAGTTTTCAGGAAAAAAAGAAGAAGTAATACCCAAATCAACGAAGACATGGATGAAGAACAAAATTGGAGTTTTTTTTTCTTAACAAAAAAAGGGGTTTCTTTTCCAGTATTTTATTTGGAACCAAACGCAGCATAATCGGTACCTAAAAAACTTCAAAAGGCGGATATGGAAGGTGAAAACGCAAGGGTTATAGAGGTAGAGAGAATATTCACTAAGAAAGGAGAAAGGGGAGACCATCAAATAGCCTAAGCCTCTAGTTCAATCCTCACTGTGACAGACCCAACAAGTAATCTCACCTCTATGTACTCATGCCACAACTTTACAACAAAACCCAACAGAAAAATTGGGCTATTCAACTCACAACCATAAACAAAATGACTTCATTGCATGCCTCTTATATTAGGTAGTTCCCACCAAATGATGGACAATAAATTTTGGGACAGTGATTGTGGGTTTTAGGTGCCATTGCAAAAATAGGCCAACACGGAGAAAGACAAAGAAATTTTTGGGCTGTTATTTGATAGATTTTTAGATATCTTTATTTTTGTTTGAAGTATTTTGCTAATGGTGACGGTAGATTGAGAGGTTCCGTTCTTTGGCAAGGTGGGGAGATGGCGATTGATTAAGAGAGAGATTTTTTATTTTGTATTAGTTTAATCTTTAATGATGTGGGAATCTAAGTGTCAATTTAATAATGTGGTTTTTTTTAAAGGTTCTGTTGATGTGGTGGTCCAGGTGGCAGTTATGTGGCAAAAAAATTATACTTTATTTTTACTGTTAGCCACGTGGCCCACGTCAATATTTTTCATCCATTACTTAACGGCAAAGACTATTTTTACCTAATATCAAAAAGTCAGGGACCAAATTGACATATTTAAAAGGTTAAGGACCAAATTGAAATATGGCATAAAGGTTAGAAATCAAATATGTAGTTTACCCTCTATATATATATATATATATATATATATTTATATTCTTGAAAACACCTTGAACCCAGTTACCCACATCATCTCTAATTACACCACCACTTCCAGTTATGCCCGAATTTCCAAGAGAAGACCCATCTAAAATCAATTTGAACCACCCATGCACTAACATGTCTCTCCCACCATTCAAATCAAATGAAGGAGTTATAGTAATATAGTCATTTTTATTTTTTTAAAGCGTGGAAGCAATTTTTAGGGTTTTTTAGCCCATTATGCTGTTTTTACAAATTTTTCGTTATTTGACCGAAAGCAAAATATATTAGTTACGTGGCCTCATTTGAAACTTGAGTCTTTGAGACTTGAGTTTCAATATGAAGAATTCAAGTCTCTAAAACTTGAGTTCTACTAGGAACTTAAAAAATAAAATCATCTCAAGTTTTTCTCCATGGAACTCAAGTCTCAAAGGCTCGGGTTACTCTTTTGAAACTTGAGTCTCTGAAACACGAGTTCTAAATAAGGCCACATAACCAATATGTTTCATTTTTGGCCACATAATGAATATGTTTGCAAAAACAGCATAACGGGCAAAAAAAAAAAAACCTCAATTTTCAGGAGTTTATTAAAGTTTTGCGGCATATATTACTCTTTATAAAAACTATTTAGGAAAGTAAACATAAAAATTTCAAGCAGAAAATTAAGAGAAACTTCTGATTTTTTATCTTTTTTTTTGAAAACAGCATAATTAAAGAACTTAACTAGTTCAAATGGTATACATCGAGAATGAGCTGCTCTAGAAGGAAACTAGAATGTTCCTTGAAGTGTTCTTTCCTAAGAATTATATATACTGGTCCAAATGGCAACATGAATTCATAGTAGAAAGGTCTGATTTTTTTGGGAAATAATATGTTAATATGGACAATGTAAGATATTTTTTGGTAAGATTGCAAGCTCACAACAAGATCTATTACCTGCCACCATTATGCTTCAAGAGAAAAAGACCAAAGTACGATACATTTTTAAGGTACCCCGCAAGGACAATTAGTGTGTACCAGAAATGTTGTGTCATTGGTAAAACTAAAAGTATGACCTCTCAAAGTGGGACTGGGAATGAAAATTCTGGTTAGAATTCTACTTGTTGACTGGAGCACGTATTGATGAATTAGGATCTAGGCAGGAATTGAAGTGATAAATACCAATCCAACTTGGTCAAAGAATATGGGAGTGCAAATCATCTTTTTCTTTTTGCTAAATATATATTATGCAATGTAAATCATTAGTATACGGTGTATAATGTGAATAACAGGTAATATAATATGGAGTCAAATCAATACAAGTTGACTATGCTAGGTAAATAACAGGTAAAGGAAGGAGAATCTTAAAATGGGGCCTAGCCATGGAAGTTGATATCCCTTATATAAGAGTATATCCGGAAAAGTAACAATGTAAATGCTTTTTCATTAAAGAATAAATATAAGGTTTGTACTCATAAAACGTGGCACATTATTTATGGTTCACATAAAGTGAATAATTAAAAAAAAAAAAAAACTCTTCCTATCAACAAAAATAAAAAATAAATAAAAATCAACAAAACTCCCAAGATATTATCCTTCACTTTTTATAGAGACTTAAATAAACGATTTGAATAGGTGATTCTATCATTTATGTAAAATTATAGGTTTCTTTGTATGAGTGACTTTGATTCTCAATTAGAAGTAAGAATGGAAAAAAAAAAATCGAATTAGAGTGATGTGAAAAATATTACAAATTGAAATATATAAAATTTATAAACTAATGTGTCTCCAATTACAAAATAACAATTCAAAATTTTATTTATAAATGTTTGAAGTTTATTAATCACATTTATCGTCATATTAATTTATAAGTTATACGCAATAAAGTTTGTAATAATTTTAACATTTTCTTTCAAGTTAATAACCCTTGTTTCAAAGAACATGCTATCAACCGATAATACAATAATCCATCATGTAATTGGATAAGAGTTTTCTAGTTTAGCGGTAGTATATAATGAATATTGCTTAAGAAGAAAAAGAAGCTGGGTACAATGATAGAAAATAATGGACCCACCTGCCACAAAATGAGGTATATATAATATTCAAAGGAATGTCCTCAGCTCATGGACTCAAAGTTGTATGAGTTTCCTATCTCCTTCTCTAAATCACGCGTTAAGGGTACGTTTGATAAAAGATAAGAAAATTAGTGGTTTAGTCACGTCTTTCAGTATCAGTGTCCACTTTTATGCACTAAGATCACATTTGATAAGCTTATACTAACGTCAATGGTCTCTCCAAGTCTTCCAAGTAAACTACAAACCCACAAAACACTCAAAACTTTTATAGAAAACAAATTCCACTTTCCCTCCAATCATAAATACTAAATATAATATATGGTATGCAATGGAGAATCTTATACGTGACTCTGTATTTTCATGTCTGCCAAGAATAATGTTGACTTACAAAGACACACAGAATTTTATTTCCTTTCTGGATGACTGGTTTAATTTACATTTCAATTTCATCATAATTATGTGATCAAAAAAATAAACCAAAAATGGATATCCCAAAGTGATCAAAATATATATACCTCATGAAATGTGATCGCTATCTTTCATTCTTTATAGAAATAGTGATGATTTGGACGTCCAGAAGTTTTGGAACCATAAGGCGTGCGTGACCGACCACAGCAACAGACCACAGGATTCGAGAGATGGCTGTTTCAGAATATCCAACTGCTTAATCAACCATACATATCCATTGTATGTAAATCTGATTCACTGCTTACTTTGATTATCAAGTCAAGAGGGATGCTTTAAAAAAAAAAAAAATCAATATTTCTTCCTAATAATAAGGATGCAGTAGTCTTAAAAAATATGGGAAACATTCTATACATATTGGCTAAAATATATATTATGCAGTTGCATAGTCAGGATTTGATGTCTAGGTGAAAAAAAAAAAATGTAAGCAACAGACACATGCAAACAAATATTTGAGACTAATCATGGGTTTTAGTTTGTTTATTAGTAAGGTTGTTTGTCATCAAATAAGAGATATGAAGTTTGAACTCTATTTATATAAAAAAAACTAATCGTTGTTTAAGTCTTATGATAAGGAACAATTATTATAAAATAGATTTTATAAGTTGAAAGTCTATTGTATCTATTAAAAAAAACCTTGCACATAAGTATAAATCATTTTGTGACTTTTTTCTGAAGTCAAATTCCACTTACTATATATATGAAAAAGGTTGTTAATATTTAGACTCTCTCTCTCTCTCTCTCTCTCTCACACACACACACACACACACACACACACATATATATATATATCATATTCATTTCATTAAAAAAAATTGAGTTGGGAAGAATGCTCATGAGGGAATAGAATGGAATGAGTATTCCCTCACTATCATTTCATTCATTTCCACTAAATTTCCAAACAAATGAGTAGATAAAGTATTCCTTAAAAAATCCATTTTAACCCCCTCCATTCCATTTATTTCCCTTCTCCCTAATAGATTGTAAGTCACAACACAAGAATTTGTTTGGGTTAAGTTAGGGTTGTGTTATCTTCCTCTTATTTTTTTTTTTAAGCTTCTCGTATCTTTTTTTATATTGAAATTATCTTAGATTGTATTTGGAAACTTGAATTTGGATTTTAAATCAATAAATTTGAATTGCCTAAAATTTCAAATCCAATGATTTTGAAGGTCCTTGGTGGATTTCGTCAAAATCCAAATTCTTTATCTTTTAAGATTATCCAAATAAAATATTTAGATTTTACATATCCAAAATCTTATTATCCAGATTATGGTTTTAAAAATTGAACCGGGGCAAAATCGTTTTTGCCTCCAGTTCTTGGTTTAACTCAGTTTTTGACTGGTTTTGGGCATTTTTACCGAACTGAATTGGTGTCCGATTTTCGGTTGAACCAGTAGAACCGGCCAGTCCGGTCTGATTTTTAAAACCATGATCCAAATGCACCATTGGGGTAATAAAAAATTCCAAACACAAGAAAAAAAATTTGTTTCACAAATAATGGAGTTGGGCCCGTTTAACTAAATTTTTGCAAGCCCACTTCAAGAATATCTGCTTTGGGCTAATTTTACAAGTAGCTTGAACTTTTACCGACCAAAAAAGAAGAAGAAGGTCGAATGTCAAAAGTAAATTCGGGAACTTTTTAGCAAAGTGTTGTAACGTGCAACATCATTTTCGGTTTATGCAGTGGTCACGACTCACATGGCGGCCATGCAAGACAAAGTAAGAAGAACCCACTTCAAACGCTTTCGTTAACATAACATGCATGATAAATGTGTAAGAAGAAAGATGCGATCCGATCCACACACATGAAATGAAAAAAAAAGAAAAAGAAAAGAAGGATTTTTCGTCTTTATTAAGGCTTTTCGTTATTAGCTTTTTTAAAGGTGAATCGTGTATTCAAAACATCTTATCGGTTACAACTTACAACCCAAAGTTGGCATGAAAGTCGTGAAAAAAGGAAGGAGAATAATGTAAGCATTCTTACATGCTTTTCTTATTCGAAAAATGGATAGAATTTTAATGCAAATCAGAATTGTATCGGTGCAATACATGACTTAATCAAGAAGCACATGTAAACTAAATAAATGATTTAAGAATAAAATAGTAAATGAATAAAATAATTTTATTACATATGAAAAATTTACATCATGTAAGTTCAGGTTTTTAAGCCGTTTGGAATAAGGAGTGATGATGCTGGGAAAATCACCAGTGAGTTACACGATCTCCAAACGCTATATTGCCCTCATGGTGGACCACGTCACTTGTCCACCATTCCACTAAAAGACTCTCACATGTTTATAATTGCTATATATGTCAATTATCAGTTTCTATTTAAATTTTTTTATCAACAACTAATTTAGTAATTTGGCTAAAATGCAAAACTGACCCTTTAAATTTCTTTATATTTCATTTCAGTCCTCTAACTTTGCTTTTGTTCATATCAGTCCTCTAATTTTTAAGTTTATTCAATTAAGACCTTTCCATCCAAATTTGTTATATGTTGTGGTTAATTTTTCAATTTTGTAGATTTATCTTCAATTTTTTTAATTAAAAAAATTCAATTAATGATTGAAAAATATTTTCCAGATTTTTTTTTTCAAAAAATCTTAACAAAAGTTTGATGGAAGGCCTTAATTGAATAAATCTGAAATTTAGAGAACCGAAATAAACGAAAGTAAAGTTAGAGAACTAAAATTAATTTTTAAGAAATTTAGAGAGTCAGTTTTGCATTTTAGCTTAGTAATTTTAAACATGTGAAAGTCTTTTAGTAGAATGATGAACAAATAATGTTGTCCATCATGAGGATAGTATAATATCTCCCCTTATTAGTATTTTCCGTTAATTCATAATTTTTTGAAAGTTGTATTAGGATCAACATGTTAATGACTTTTTCTTTTAGAAAAATGTTAATGACTTCATATTACCATATAATAAAAAACACATCGCATGCACAAACATATTATATGCACTATTTAAAAGGTCATCATTGTGTATTCGAAGTGTTTTTTTAGTATTAGAGAGGGTTAAGATCATTAACTAGTGGGTTCAGACACAATGTTTTTTCTATTAATTAGACGGAAGATATTGGTGGAGGGAATAAAATGTTCATTATGAAAATATATGAGGTAATTTTTTTCTCAAAAAAATAATGACATGAGGGTTCTTGTTATGTTTTAAACTAGACAATACAATTGCACCCCTAAACAATTACTGACGTCCATGGTCATGACAAGAACTATCGATTTAGTACTTTTGAAAGTTAAATCAAGTTAATTATTTATTTTTGTACAAATTTAATATTGAAAATGGAAAAACAGCTTTCTTTAAGTAATTCTAGGATGGAGAGACCACGAAAAATTTAAGTTAGCATTTATGGAAAAGAAATATCTAATCTGAAATGGTTACTTGGAAGAAGAAAAAAATAATAATAAGACTAATGGACTCATTTGTGCGATAGTGTGATTGCTTGCACGCCTCTTGACGAAAAAGAATGTCCCTTCTTTTGTCATTTGAGTGATAACAAAGGCACTCCATACTCCATAGTCGTATGTTTTTTCGTTCTCCCTTTTTCTTTTTCTTTCTTTTTTATTTTATTTTTATTTAAAAAAAAATAAGGGATGTTGAGCAACCGTTGTACTTTTCTGCAATAATTAAGGACGCAATGTAATCACACAAAGACATACCTCTTTTTTTTTTTTTTAATTCACAAAGACATACATTGTGATCAACGGGGCACGTCACTAGCTATATACCTATTCTATGCTACATATCCCATTAGTTTTGACGATAAATGATCATTTTATTAATTAACTAACATTTTATAACAACATCTAATATTGTGTGATTAAGATCATCTTTAAGCTCTTCTCAAAAAAAAAAAAAATCATTTTTAAGAACAAAAAAAAAAGAAAAAAGATTTGTCCCAATATATAGATTTAACAATAACTCATTCACTCTATGGAGGGGATGAAAACTTTAATGATTAGGTTTTAAATTAAAAGAACTAGTTCCGTTTGATATATCTTATTTTGTCATCTTTTTGAAAATAGAATGTTTAAAAAGGTTTTCAATATGCTCTCTAAGAAAAAAATTATCAATAATTCTAGCTAGTAGCTAATTCGACAACTTATTTCACTCCACACACATTTTGTTATAAGGCATGTTACTTTCACATGGACTTATTATTTTTTCTTTACCACTAATCACACTCAGCTATATAGGAGATTATGGCAAATTTTGTATAATAATAAGTTGTGAACTTGTGATCCTATAATTTTTAAAGGTTATACCTAAAAAAACAAGTGATGTTTAAAAAAATTATATTTTGAGAAAATGCCATTTTAAAATGCTATACCAAACCAGCACCAAGAACAATTATCCCATTAGACTTGGAGATAAAATGTTCATTTTATTAAAGCAATATAATCTACTATAGTAACTATACTAAGAAGATATATCATAACAATCTCATTGAAACCACACAAAGAAACACAGGTAATACAATGCGATTAAACAAGTGATTCACAACTCATCACATTGCTTAGGAATGAACGACAAGGTCTCCTTGGCAAGATCATGGATTACCAAATAGTTCTGCTGCTGAATATTCCCAAAGATTGACATGCCTGAGTTTCCTGAGCTCCCTAAGGCCAAGCAAAGCAATCCCGAACTTGAATCAGTAACCACATAGTTTTCTGCAGGCAAATCCAAATCACCACCATTGAAATGGAAAATCAATTTTGGAACCTCTACATCACTTGTGTCAGAAGGCGATGTAAAGCAAAGATCAAGGCCAGAGACACCCGAAGTATCCACAGGAAGTTTAGTTTGAGCAATGAATTCTTTTTTGAGTGCATCAAAAGCATGACCATCAATGTAAGTAAGGGTTGTGCCAGAGTCTATGATTAGGCCACCACTACCATCATCTTGTACCTCAAAAGTGGATTTACCAATGTCCAAGCGAGTGCCACCAACAGAGATCCCTTTAAGAGAAAGATAATAAAAAGATGGCTGAGATGGATTTTTGGTTAAAGTGGTTGTGGTGATTGATTTTTTTTGTGTGCTATTCACACTTGCTAGAGACCCCAAAAAAAGTGAACTAGTTTTTGAATCATCAATGGAAGTTAAACAATAAGAAAATCTGGGTTCCTCAAGCTGTGAAACCAATGACAAGGGTCCACGTCCAAGACCCACCAAGCCTGAACCTTGGCTGAACCCATCTCCCTCATTGTCACTCCCACAACCGAACCCAACGTTGGGAATTGAAACCTTGTCACCAAACGTGAAGGTCTCGCTAGCCAAAATGCCTTGTGTCACAGAATAATCACCATATTGATAGATATACTCACAACCATCACTAGCACACGTTGAGGCGGGTAGTGCTGAACATAACTGGCTGTTACATGATAACTTAGAGAAAGAAGATGATTTTTTGGGATCGAAAATTGGTGTGGGCTGGTCATAACACTGTGTACAAGGCTTGCATTGAGTCCATATCAAATCACTGCCGGTGTCTAGGATTGCTGAGAAGCTCTCTGGTGGTGTACCAATAGCTAAGTTCATCAGAAACTCACCAGTGCCTGCATGTATTGGTGCTTCAACTTGTGCAGCATCTGATGAGGCTGTGGTGGCTGCACTAAGCCTCTGCAACCTGAGTTGCCCTCGCTTCATTCCTCGCTGGATTCGCTCGAATTTAGTGAGGTTTTTACCTGAATCAACATGTTTGAGTGTGACCCGGAAACCGGTTTGCACTTTCTTGTGCTCAAGAGCTCTCCTTGAGATGGAGAACGTAGGGTTAACGAATAAGATGACTAGTATTGCTAGTGTAACAAATATGAATAAAGATAAAGAAGCCATGAGGCATAAAGGGTTTTTGTGAGAAAGTGATGGAAAGGAAGTGGTGGAAATATATAAGGTTTTTGTGATTAGATAGTCTTATAGATGACACAGATAAATGTTGCAAACGCTCCGTTCAATAATGAAGGAGATAATGAAGGAAATTTTTGAAGAGTTCACGATATACCTGCTAGCAGGAGAGATTAGAGGCAAAGTTGTTTGTTACAATGAAAACCCATAGTGACATTCCAACTCAATTAGTAGTGGAGGTTGAGATATCAGTGTAGTGTGGGGAGCTAATGCCGATTCTTGCGTGGTGGTTGAGGAAAATGAGGTTTCAAGAATCAAAAGCAAATAATAATTCTAGGCAAAATAAAATAAAATTTATGACAATTGGGGTGCGACTCATGTCTCATACTCTCACGCTTTTGTTTTCTTCACGGGCTATATATATATATATATATATATATATATATATATATATATATATATATATATATATCTATTAGATTCTATACAAAACTTAGGTTGAGTAAGAAAATACCAAATTTTGACCATCTACAATTGGAAAAATAGTACTAATATGAAAACAATCATATCTGGTGATGAATGTGTTTTGTGAAAAAGAATATAATATTGCATTTTGGACACGCATCTAGATGATTCACGCAGAAGAAGCATATGAAAGCAATGGTTATACGTAAAGTTTTCGCCAAGATCATTGTATATATGATATCATTACATTATTTTTCTCTTACTTTTGTGTAATCCAAATTTATTTCGAAGTTGACCTAAATATGGATTTGATGGGTTGGTGGACTACCTTGTTTACTATTTGCAAAGAAAAAAACATTAAAGAATTTCAAGAAAAAGAATGGACCTGGTTTGTTTGATTCCCAAGCATTGGTGGCCAGAGGTGGTTCGGTTGTCTTATTATGATTAGGTATGAATCTTACTCACATAATGACTCTTCTCCTTTTCACCATAGTTTTTGCCTAAATTCCTTTGACTTTAGTTACCGGGTTAGAAATCTTTTGCCAACATAATATATATGTTGGCACTGTTTAGTAAAAAAGTTGAGATTAAAACTTAAAAGAATTAGTTCAGTCGCATGAATATCATGTTTAATTGCCAAATAATTGCACAATATTGTAACAATTTTTATTTTTTTGAGAAGAAGATAGAAATAACAACTTAATTGCTTTTATCGACTTTATTCATCATATAATTAGCTTTTATCATGTGACTTGTTAATTGTAATTCTCAATAAATATAAAGATTAGACTTATAATAAAAAAACACATTAGACAATAGATGCAACTTAATTATCTATAACAAATCTAATTAAATTTATCTCTCTTTAAAAGATAAACAATGATTCATCCAAAGATAAAGGTTTGAGAGAGTGAGATAATCATGATGATAATAAGAAGTATAATATAAAAATAACATCAAATATATAAATTAAACAGATATTTAGGGGGGGGGGGGGGGGTTCTCCTTTTCACCTTAGTAATCATCAAAATATATAGTTGTGTAAATTCCATAGACTTCAATTACCAGTTTAAAAAATTCTTTGCCAACATAACATATAGGTTGACACTATTTAATAAAAGTTGAGCTTAAAAGCCTTGGTCTCGTCAAATAAATATTATGTTTAATTGCCAAATAATTGCACAAAATTGCAACAATTTTTTAGATAGAAATAACAATTTTTTTTTAGAAGAAGATAGAAACAACAACTTAATTTCTCTTATCAACTTTATACATCACACAATTGGCTTTATCATGTGACTTATTAATTGTTAAGATAATTCTCAATAAAAATAAATATTAGACTTACAAAAAAAAAAAACACATTGGATAATGATGCAACTTAATTATCTATAACACATCTAACCAAATTTATCTCCCTTTAAAAGAAAAAGACTGATTCATCAAAAGATAAAGGTCTGAGAGAGCAATATAATCATGATGAGAAGAAGTATAATACGTCTCACATTTTTATAAAATAACATCAAATACATAAATTAAACAGATATTTTGGGGGTGGCGAGGGGGAAGTAAAATTAGTGATATTTTACACTTACTTTGAATTCCTAATTTTTTTTTGAAGAAAAATGCTAATTTTAGTGATTTGGAAAACGATAATGAAGGATATTAGTGAATAACGTTAGGGTTTCAAGGTTGATTATGCTTTATTCCGTAATTGGTGGCTCAAAGTTTATATATATATATATATATATATATATATATATATTTTTTGGAGAAATTCTATTTCCACAACAATTTCACAACAAATCATACGTGGCAGGTTGTTATGAGTTGTTATTGGTAGGTAAATAGGTTTAAATTATGAGAAATGATGTCCACGATATTTTCACAATATTTTCATAGCAAATCTTAAGTGGCAGGTTGTTACTGGTTGTTATTGGTTGTTATTGTTGGGGAAAAAAAGTAATCCCAGTGATAGTTTCAAATTTGAACTAATAACAACTAACCACTTATTATTTGTTGTGAAAATGTTGTGGACGTAGAATATTTCTTAAATTATAACCAATAACAACTATCACTTATAATTTGTTGTGAAAATATTGTAAAAAGTTGTTAATGTAGCACTTCTCTTATTTTTAGGATGATTCCTATGTAGACAACTAAATAAAGTCTTCTCAAAATGGGTTCCAGTTAGCTCAACTGGTAAAGTTTTTGATGGTTGTATAAGAGATCTGGTGTTCAATTCCCACCTACACTAAAAACTGATTGGTGTCTTGGTATGATAATAAAGAGCTATTATCAAGAGCGGACGCCATAGGTTGAAACTCTCTAAAAAAAAAAAAAAAAAAATTAAGTCTTCTCAAAAAAACATTTAAAAAAAAAAAAAAACTAAAATAAAGACCATTTGATTATGTAACTCTCTCTCTCTCCACATACATGTATGTATGTGTGTATTACATGTATGCATGCACATGGGATTTGAAGATGCTATCGAGTTTTTTAATACTAAAATTATAACTATTAAATTTAGACTTTGATTTGTCATTACCATATATAAATGTCAAATTAGTGCCAATTATTGTTTAATTAAATGCTAATAATGCTGTAAAATCCAAACCAATTATTTAACAATGAATGATTATGATTTTTAAAACTTTATGATGGAGTTATATGTACATATGTATGTGAGTGTATATGCTGTGGGTTTATATATAGCTTATGGGTCTGTACTTGAAATTTAGAGGTAAATGTTTTTGAAAATCAGAATTGTGGAGCTGGATAGAAAGACAATCACGCTGCAGAATGTGAGTTGAAACTGTCTTATTATTTTTTTTCTTTTTCTTTTTTAATAAATAAATAAAAATATATCTGAGTATATATATAGTTTGATTCAATGATTGGGAAGTGTAGTGGAATTGTTTTTGGTTTATATTTAGTGTAAATGCTTAAAGGTTCATGTGGGTGCATTAATATTTTAGCAAAAATGAATTTTATTTGCTATTTTTAATGCAGGGGTTAGGGCGCTTGGGGTTGGTTTAAGGGTTCTTGGTGAATTGATATTTTAGCAAAATTTAATATAATTTGTTATTTTGGATGGTGAGTTGGTTTAAACTTTAAAGGTTCATGTAGGTTATTAATTTATTATTGCTTCCAATTCTTTTTTTTTTTAGAATGATTATTGCTTCCAATTCTTATATTAATATATGATAGAAATTTAATTTAAATCTTTATATAATTAGATCCTTTTAATTTGTGAATTGCGGCTTTTTCAAGTATATATGCTGTAAGGCACAATTTGGGTCCTAAGTCCAAAGATTAAAAGGATCTAGGCCCAAAGAGCCCAATACAATGAATTTGTAGAGAGTGGATTAGAAAACTTGGCTCTAATGAGTTGGGTGGCAATTATGGTGAATCCAAATGATAATAAGGTAAAGGTAGATTGGTTTTATCTAAAGAAAATCGTCATCGGCATAGTCCGAGGAGATCAGTTCTTGTATATATCACTTAAAGTTGATTACAAGTACAGCTCTTATTGCTACAGTATTTCTCTCTTAATTCTCCGATCCCCTCTTCATGGAGGGTCTCTTACATTATATAGCTTACTTTAGATGATCTTAACCCTCCATTTGTTAATCGTCCAAGCCATTACTTGAGTGCTTGTCCCATCGGACACCCTTTCAGGCCCTCTGTGAGTTGGGGCAGTCAAGACAATACTGTTCAGAGGTCTTCTCCACATAAATGCAGTCAGAGAGTTAGCTGCAGAGCATTTAATACAGTGATAGTAGCTTTCTCTTAGATATTTCACAGCCTCCCTCTGTCCTATTCCTGATACTTATCTTCAACAGTGAAATTGTCCAGAACATTGCTCTTGATGGCAGACCACACCTTCTGACTTCGGCTTTGCTCAGCCGAGGAAGCATTCCTCCTCAGACCGCCCTCTTGGATCATCATGATCAAACCTCATCTCCTCACTCACTAACACGAATTCTTATGACAGTATTTATCCGTCCTCGGACTACCTAATGTCCTCGGGGGCGATGAAGGTTTCTTAATAAAGGAGCTCATTTACTTCGGATTTTAATTGCAGAAAAACATCCACACTGCCCCCTTGTAATGCCGCCACCTCTGCTTTGCTCAGCATCTTCTTCTTATCCACTAAGGTCTGTAAAATATCGCACATTGAGTTCTTGCTCCATTTCTTAAGTTTCGCTTGGCACCTATCTATTTTTCCCATAACTACTACCATGGGAGAACCCGATTGTTCTGCAGCCCAAGACTGAGCCACTGTGTTGTGACACCCTTCCTTTTCAAGCCAAAATTGTTCAAAACGCCATGGTCGCTGAGGTTTCACTAGAATGCCCTCGGGTAGGATTACAATAGGACTATGATCGGACTGCCCACAAACCAAGGATTGAACCTTTGTTGCAGGAAAATGCTCTACCCAATCAGCCATACTAATTGCTCTATTAAGACGTTCCCAAATGCCACCTGAGGGGTAATTCTTGAACCATGTAAACTTATTCCCATTAAAGCCCAAATCCAACAATCCGCATTCATCTAACACCTCTCTAAACTTTTGCATCTGGCCATAAGGACAATGACGCCCCCGTAGGGAAAACTGAGTGAGTGAGGATGGATAAACAACCACGGTAGGGAAAATTGATTATAAAGGTTTCTTAATAAATTCCATGAATCCGAGAGACGATGAGTCTCCGGAACTCTATAAAAACCCGTAAATCTCCAAGTTTTGTCAGTACCTCCAAAAATCACTGTGTCTATGTGATTGAGGGAGGACGAAACAACCCGTAAATCAAAATCTTTTTTCCAGAAAATGGCTAAGCCACCACCATGATTAACTTTTGAAACACCATAGTAATGACCGAATTGTAACGAATCGAGTATGCCTGCAAGCCTAGCTTCAACCAGCCATGTTTTGGCTAAGAACACAATTGTGGGATCTTGTGCCCGGATAATATCCCCGAGCTCTTGAATTGTCTACCGGTTCCCAAGCCTGCGACAGTTCCAACATAGGATACTCATAACCCTTAGCAGGGCTAGGACCCAGCCGCCGCCAAAATTTCAGAATTTTCCTTGTCATCCTGAGAAACTATGTATTTCTTATTTGGTGCTTCAACCTGATCAGATTCCACCACAAAAGCTCTTTTATGTCCTGCATGTACAAGCAAAGCTTCATTGTTGCTTGGAGAAGAGCACAGTACCCGTGACCATTTTGGTCCTGAAATAAGAGAGCCTTGCCTTGTTGATTGATGATTGGAAATGTCAACTAACATGGGGCCATGGGTCACGTGATTTTCTTATTTCAAAAGGTGCTCATGCTAAGAATAAAACTTAGGAGAGTCGGATAGGGGGTTGGCCCGAATTACATCAAGATAGGGCCCACTAGGTGTCTCAAAAGGAGGAACAACCAAAGTTGTTTGTTGGGGAAAGCTGTGCTCCAAATTTTCATGTTTCCCCACATGCCCCTCAAAAGCATTCAGCTCCTTAGTCACATGATCACCCATCCTACGCTGTCCCTCAAAACCCAGCGGAATCTCATCCTCTAATCCTGAAAGTTCAGTCACAGCAGGAAAGTTGGTAAAAGGAGATGTGAGAAAGGGGATTACCTTGGGATGTGCCTTCCTCATGTCTTGCTCATGTTCCTTTTCCCACTGCATCACATCTGTCAACACGGTACTGGTGTCTAGTAGGTCTGATAAGCTTGCACTCAAAGAGGAAGTTTATATTCCCACCTTTTCAATCGACCTGTTAGCCTTGCCATGTTCGTGTATCGTCACTGGCAGCTCTGTTGGCGCTTCCATAGCCTTTTCTTCACTTGTCAATCCACTGCCACCTTGGGAAGACCACCGAGACCCATGACCCGTTCCCTTCCTTGTCTTTTCCCTACGCAAATCGGACAGATCAGATGGCTTTTCCAGCCAAGCTCCGGCCGCCCCACCTCTGTAATCCCGGTTAACTCCCCCACCGTGATTAACTGGTTCTTTTGTGTACCTCCTAATAGGTTCACCTCTCAACCATGCCCCATACTGAAGGCTTTCCTTTCCCAGTTGGCTATTAGCAGGAGGTAATGGGCATTCTCTAAGGGAGTGGCTAAGCAGACCGCACCGGTAGCAAAAATTAGAAAGTCTTTCAAACTTGAGCTGAACCCACCTTGACTCACCTCCTTCAATGATAATTCTCTTACCTCGGATTAGTTTTTTAGTAGCATCAATCCGAACTCTCACTCTAAGGCATTTACCCCAGTTCACGCCGGATTCAAGAACATCAACTTCCATGACTATCCCCAAGGTGGATCCAATCGCCCATCTGGTTTCCTTTGTTCTACTCTTCAAGGGTAGATTGAAGATCTAAATCCAAAATGGCGACCATTTTATCTCAATCTCCTTTGGGGTTAACTCACCTTCAAACTCTTGTAAGAGCACTAACTGTTTCTCAAAGCTCCATGGGCACATATCGAGAATTTTCTTCTTATCTTTCCCATCTCCAAACTCCACTAGAAACAAGTCAGCTTCTAACTCAGAGAAGTTGACCCACTTATTCGTTTTCCACAACATCCTCAAGTTTTTTCTCAGTGTATCTAAGCTTATGCTTCTAAGGGTCATAATCTTCATAATAGCACAGTTTTTTCCTACCTCTTTTGTAGCTTTTGTACTGCTGCTCCCCAGTTCAACACCTTCACCCTCCTCCTCCGTGAAGGACAACTTCCTCCATAACACTTCCAGTTCCTCTGCCATTAGTAAACTATTATCGCTGACCGCCCCACTACGATGTTGCTATCTAAAAAACCAAACACACCCGACCTTACCAACGGAAGGTCACTGTAACTCTTGCAAGGCTTGCAAGACTGAAACTGCTACTACGTGCATGAAATACGAGAGCACTTAATTCAATGATTAAAGTAAACCTATATTATTGAGTGGGAAATCTAATTCAAATAATATCAAATTTTTAAATAATTGAAAAAATGAATTATTTATGACAGTTAAATTTTTTTTAAGAAATTAGTATTTTGTAAACCAAAATAAAAAATTCATTTACAAATTATTTTAATATATTGAAAGAAATGAATATTGAGTCGTCAAAGCTGTCAAATAAAGTGCTTGACCTTAATTAGATCTTTAAATATAATTTGAGATAGTTGGAATGTTACTATCACATAATAGGACATTTCTTAAATTATGTTAAACTAGTATTTTAGTTATTGTTTCTCAAAAATACTATATATTCTATAAGTTTAAAATTAAATCCGGATATCAAAAAGTAAAAATAAAATAAATCCGATGCACGGGCCTCCGACTAATATATAAAGAGTTAAATGGCATATTTCTTCTTTCATATTAGACTTTAATGTGTTAAAAACTTAAAATTATCTCTATTCTTTAAATATTTCACCATAGTCTTTACATTTTTAAAATTGTTTCAAAGAAATACTTATCATCATCTAATAAATAGAAAATATTAACATGGTAAACGAAATTCAAGTCACATCATAGGCTTCACATTATCAAAACGATATTAATTTTTTCTTTTTCATAAAAAGATGACATTGTTTTTATGAATTTTGTTTACTAGTCTATATGTTTTATCCATTAAATGACGGAGAAAATTGGCCTTTGCCCCTTTCGCGCAAAAAATCCAGCATTTTGCCCTATTTTTCAAAGTAATTAGAGAAATGCCCCTGTTTTGAAACTCGATTTTCTCAAAATCGAGTTTCAACGTCACTATAGGCTTTTTAAAACGCCACTATAGGTATGGGGCGATCAAGCTTAAAAAAAAAAAAAAAAAAAAAAAAAAAAAAAAAAAAAAAAAAAAAAAACCTTGCATGGAACTTGAGTTCATGGAGCTCGAGTTCCAAAACACCACTATAAGACTCCTTAAAACGCCACTATAGGGCTCCATAAATTTTTTTTTAATTCTCAATTTATTATAACTCGATTGTTCAAAAATCAAGTTTCAAAATAGTGGCATTTCCCTAATTAGTTTGGGAAAGGGGGCAAAAGCCTATTTTCTCCATTAAATGACAGTATAAACTTCTTTGAAACATTTGAAAGTGTTAAGCAAAATTTTGAAACAAATATCAAAGGTTGAGCAGAAATTTACAATTTAACCTATAAAAAATAACCTGAAAAACTTATACAGAATTCTATCCTGAGATAACATATCGAGTAGATTAAACATTATTAAAAAAAAAAAAAAAAAAAAAAAAAAAAAAAAACTCGTGTAGAATTGTACAAATAGACTATAATTCAATTAATATTGTGATGAATTCAATAAATATTAGACTTTACAAATAGATTAGATTTCAGTAAATAGTGATGAGAATTCGATTTTAAATCAAACTTAAAAACTAACCTAAGTTTTTCCTTTCACTTATACATTGAATTTCTTATGTGACACACCAGCAATGGACATGAAGAAATTATTCAGGGAATCTAAAATCCTATTTACTATATATAAAACAAGCCTTAATTTTGATATGTTGGTTTTTAACTTGGTTTCTTCTTGCTGTACCATTGTTTGGTCTTAAACCAGGTCTTGATGTGAAATTTGGTAAAAATACCAATTCAAAATTACATAATGGTTAAAAGATTTAAGAGTCATTGAAAAAATCCTTACTCTTGTGCCTAGGAGTACTGAATAATTTTCTAGCACTGGATGGTTTCTCTCTCCCTTGAATAATAAGCGGAGGATTTGGATTTGGAGGTGTAAAGCACCAAAGCTACCTTCACTGCCTATCAATATCATCCTTAAATATTAAGTGAAAATCACCCAGGTTCTCCAAAAAAAAAAAAAATCGCCCGTAGCTTTGTAACTCTTGCATACTACAAATGAAGGGAATTCAAAGCCAAATTCCATTTATGAGAAGATCCAAACAATATTAAAGTGCTTGACCCAAAAACTTTATATAGTGGTAGTCTTCTTCCATATCAAAGAAGCCACAAAGATATACGAAGCAATACTACTCTCTAGAAATGTCATTCTCAAAATTAATAATAATAATAATAATAATAACCCTCTCCTAAAAGCTTCGTTTGGTTGGAGTGAATATGGAGAGGATGAAAAATGAGGGAGAAAAAATGGTATTTACTATTCTTCCTAAGTGTGATACACCATATACTACCCTTTCTCATTTTTTATTGGGCATGATTTTTCTTTTTCATTAACTTGGGTGATTGCCTCTTTTTTTTTGGTTGGTTGTTTGCACGGACATAGACATGGACATAAGTACGGATACAAGTGCGGGTATGACACGACGACACAAGCAATTTTTGAATAATCATAGCATAACATAGCTGATTTGACACCGATATAGACACAGGTACGATACCCTTAATGAAACGTTCATGCTTCCTAGCTTTCTTATGTCTCGAAAAATTCATATAAATAACTAAACCTTCTTACGGATTAGACTATAGACAACACCTAGGAATATATTATAATCATCATGGTCATGATCATTATCTCATACTATATAGCATATACAGACTACACAGACTATAAGCGTAGCAATCTTTTTCAAATCTATATTAAAGTTATCCTACAAAGAAGACGAATTGTGAATACTTTCCCTCCATGCTTACCACCAAAAGCTAAAGATTGTTACAGTTAACCTTCTGAGCATACCAAGTCATCCCTACCTCAAGAACAACTTTCATGATTTTGGTCACCTAACTAGTTATATAATCAGTATGTGGCGGAAAAAATAAAAAGTGAAAAGAAGAAGACGAAAAGAAAGAAACAAGTTACAAAGTGCAACCATTAATAGAACTGTTCCGCAAGATAATTGCAAAAATTGTATAGAAACACTTTCTTCTTCTTCTTCTGTTTTCCCTTCTTTTTTTTCTTTTCTTTTTTAAAAAAAAAAAAAAAAAAAATTTGCTACAGAAAATTAACAAGAAACACTATGTTCACCTTTTACACCACTACAAATCAAGAGTTACCTGTTAACGTTATAGATGCTTTGTTACTACAATTGTAGGTGAGGTATTGAGGTTTTCCAATTAGGAAATTTGATCCAAGAACATGAGAACTAATAAACAACTGTCCTAAACAAGGAATTCTGAACAATAAGTATCTCATCCAAATTTGTCACTCAGCCTACCAAAAAACTATCAACAACTAGCCAAAAAAAAACAAAAGACTAAGACCTCAATAGGAGGTAGCTTAACCATAAAAGAAACCTAGAATGATATGTGGAAAATCCAAAGAGATTTTTCCAAATATTAGTTCAACATGAAAGTCCTAGTCTACAGTTTCCATGGTAAGGGCCATAGCACCAGCACCAGAGAAATCATCATTATAAGCTAATACCCAAACACTTTGGCTTGGGTTTATTCTTACCCAACAATTTCATCTGGTTCAGCTGCTCTTCTTCCTCTTCCTACTTTTTTCTCCGAGCAGCCTCCTCTTTCTGTCTTTGAATAAGCTCCAATTCCCGATACCGTTCCTCCTCTTTCCGCTGCAGCTCTAAAGCCTCTCTTCTCTGAGCCTCTTCCACTCTCCTCTTATTCTCTTCTAACATCTTATCCAGCTCTTCTCTCTCTTTTCGAGCTTGTTCCTGTGGGATGTCATGGTCAAATAAAGATGCCAATATATATTAAATGACAGAAAGAAGAAAAAGGAATAACATTTTTGGAGAATATATACGAGATTAAGAATTATGGCTTTCTCAAAAGCATACAACAAGAAACCTTAAACTGTGACAAGATTTTTTTGGGAATACAAGAAAGGGGGGAAATAGAAACAAATTAACACGGTGATATTAATCTTTTTCTTTTTTCTTTTCTTTTTTTAATCACTGACAAGTACCCAATCTCACCGCAACTAAGAACATCACTTCCCATATTAGGACATGAAGCTGCATCAGATTTCTTGGATTTCCAGTAAATGACAGTGATAATGACGTAATTTATATTGTAATTTTCTAACAAAGTGACAATCCCTGCTTAAGCCTTCAAACCCACAGTAAAAGCCCCAATATCACATTAACACGGTATACAATATATGTTTAGAACAGTGAAACTCGTCAGTAGTAGAGTCCCATATTGTTGTGATTGAATGATTCTTCTTCCAGTTAAAAGCTATTTCATCGTGCTCATGCCTTTCTTTTTTTAAAGCAACTTTCATCATATAAGTTACACTAATATCTTATAGCCAAATAAACCCAACATCGTATCCTCCTACAAATTTTAAACATGTTGAAGTGGGCCAACTCATTCACGGGCCACAACAGGCTATTTACTGCAAATATGATGTTAAAGGACATCTTAATACTACCCCTAAGTAATTTTTATCACTAAAAGCAGTGGTTGCAACTTTATTAAGTTGGAAATTTGCACTACCAAAACATTGCAAGAAATAGAAACAGCTGTATCTGACTACATGTTGTGTTTAACTAGCCATCCAGAGGAGGCCTCAGTTTAAGATGCTTACTTCTTTCTGTCTTGCTTCCGTAAGTGCAGCTTCCTTTTCTTTTTCAAGTTGAGTTGCAACATCATCAAACAATTTCTTTCGACCTTCCTCTATTTGCCTCTCTATTTCTAACCTAACTTCCTCAGAATTCAACCTCTCCTCAACATTTTTCCGAATTGCCTCCTCCAGCCTTTTTGCTGTCTCTTCTTCTAAAAGTTTCAGTTCTGCTTCAAGTTGCTGCCTGATAGTATATGAAAAAAGTCAAGCCTAGAATTCTATAGATTGTGCCATAGCAGCAAATTAAACCATAGAAAAATTGCGAACTTCACTTTTGTAATGTAATATAAGGTTTGACAACCACCATAGCCATTAACATGGTAAACAAAACCTTTGCCACTAAGGCATACCTCTAAAAAACAGGTTACTGAGCCACAAATACAAGGTTTCAAGTAGAATACAAGATAAAATAGGTTAATTTTCATCAAATACAAGTTCAATTATAAAGTGGCTTCCTTCAGAAAAGTCAGTAGAGAAAAATGTAAAAGTAACATGTTGCATGTTCAAGACTAATCATGGATCTCATACAAGCAAATATACTAGAATCATTAAGACAAGTAGGAGGCACAATATTCTATAATTCATCACATGTTTATAAACCACAGAAAACATAAGTGCCCAATGGATCCTATGGATCCTCACTATCTTACATCAAAGAAGATGATGTTTGATATGATTTTCATCATTAACTGATTTTTGAATGATTAACTAAATGCATCTAGCTATAGCTTCAAGATCTTCACCACCAACTGCTATCTGCTCACTTTATAAAACCGATGCAAGTCAATACAACCTAACACAATTAAGCAATAATATTAACTAAAGTCAGCTTTATGGTCCTCTTCCCAAATAAATGGAGTCACCACATGTATCTTTTTCTGACATTCTGTCATAAATTCCTATCTAAGATTGAACCATCTGTTCCCTCTGTATTTATCATATCCTTCTTCACTATCTCTATCCAATTCCACAATATTTTAGGTTTCCCTCCACCCCTTGTTATTCACTAGAAGTATATTTGGACTGCCCTCAGATTTAGTTGAGATCTAACCAAAGATACCTGGAACATGATGCATTTGGATTTGTAGCAGTGATATGGGGATGTGGTATGAGGCTATTACGGTCTAGTCTGTATTTTGGGGCTAGGCTTAGTGGGTCAGCGATTCTTACAAATGCACCTAAACTGGATCAGAGTACAACTTCAATAGTTTAATTTAGGTCATTTCCATCTGGTTTGCTTTGAAACTGGCAACAGAATCAACAAGCAGTGGCTTCATTAGAGATCAAAATCAAGTATCATCTACATAGTACTGAATGATTCAAATCAAATGAAGAAAGTCCCCAACAGAAATTGGCAGTTTTGATGGCTGCAAGGAATATCCACAAATGCTGTAACATGGAGGTGCTTAATTACTTCAAAGGACAAGAAAAACTATCTCAGAGGGAGAGGAAGAAAATACTGGATGGATAGGGGTGAGAGGAAAAGAGAGATAGGGAAATGCAAAAGAGTTAAAGCTCTTTCATAATATAATATCTCAAAACATTGTCACTCATTTTCATCCCTCTAATGAACCTCCATATAGGCCTACACAAAATTCAAAACAGCAAAAGACTTTTATAAAGCCTGTACCAATCTAACTGAACTCAGCTAAGGCTTAAAGCCAACTTAATTGGGGTCTGCTACAGCCAAAAATAAAATTACACAAAATAACTTGTGAAACAACATCTAAACCTATTTGCCTATATGTTAACCTATACACTAGAATTTAATATGATATGAATATTTGCAAAGCTTCCACTTCATTCACTTCTTAGAGTCCTTGCTAAGATTTCTAGTTCATTTACTATTAACACTCATATTTGATTTAACTTTAAACTGTCCAAGAGAGAGACAGAAAAGTTATAATTTACAAGTTAAACAAGTGTATCAAGGAATGAAAATATACAGTGAAAATGCATGAGAATTACCTCTTCTTTTCTTCCTCCTCTCTCTTTAGTTTCTCGGTGGCACTTTTACGTTCAGCCAATGCAACACTTGGACTACGAGACTTGGGCAAAGGAGACAAAGAGGTACTCCTACTTCTTTGCCTACGGTGTCGCCTAGGTGTGGGAGACCGCTTCCTGCGCCTGTATGATGGTGAGCGGCTTCTACGGCGACGTGAGGAATTAGAACGACTTCTTCGCCTGCTTTAAAAAAATACAACTTTAGCTTATTAGCTTCAGCTACTCCGGTTAAAACATCTCAAACATTAAACTTTTCTTTTTTTCTTTTTTAAGTGTTCTTAATATGCTGTTTTGAGTTTTGAGCTGTTGTTCTGATTGTATTCTTGTTTTTGTTAGTAATAGAATAATTACTCATTCATCCAAACAAATGTCCCATAAAAAATTCCGTTCATTAGCAGCATAGCAGGAAAGATAACCAATATACTGTTGTCAATAACATTAAAAGCCGAAATTTAACTCACAACAAAGTGAAATGTAGCACAACCAAACAACCAACCAAGATACACGTATCAACACTGAGATCAACTTTAGTATCAATCAACCATTTTCACATAAACATATTCACCAGCATATATTGGCATTTAAAACGGTTGGCATTTAAAAAAGAACAAGCATGTGCTCAACAAATTGAAGCAGAAAAAAGAGAACCCATTAACTGTTATGAACAACGTTCAAAACCTTAAAACTTCAAACACAGCTAGAGTGAAACATAGGACAATCAAACAAACAGTAAGATGAAAGAAAAAAAAAGGGGGAAATTTACAAACAACCCTTTCTACATAAACATAAGTAGCAACATTGGAAGCAGTGTTTGAATGGAATAAAAGGGTAAAAAAATTGTAAAATTTGAATGGTTTTTAGTGAAAAAGAGATAATGGACCTGGAGTGAGAATTGGAATAGGGAGAGCGGCTACGGCTACGGCTACGGCTGCGGCTTCGATCTCTTCGGCTTCTCCGGGAGTGGCGAGAAACTGGGGACGGAGGAGAGTATCTCCTTCGGTGGTAAGATGGCGACCGCGACAAGCTTCGAGGCATCTCTGCCCTTCTTCTTTTTTAACTAAACTTTATGTTTCAATGGCGATTACCAAAACCCCCCATTGAACCCTGAACTTTTTTTTTTAACCTTCCCGTAAAGTAAAAGTAATTAGAAAAATGATGGAGTTTAAGGAAAAATCTTCACTTAAAGCTATTTTAAGTAATTTTTTAAAGTTCAAATCTCTTTTTTTTTTTTCACTGTAGGTAAAACTATATATCTTCTAAAAAACAAATTCCTCAATTAAGGCTTTTTTTTTTCTTTCCCAAATTTCATGTTTAGTGTGGCTGAAAATGCTAATCAACCTAAAAATATACCGATTTAAAAAAAAAAAAAAACCTTGAAAATATACTATAAAATGATAGAAAAATAAGTAAAATTTATACATTTTTGCCAAAAAATGACTCATATTAGTTCATATATAATTATGTAAATTTACAAGTTTACTATAGTAACTGTGTAATTTACATGGACATTATACATCTTGCATTTATTTTTTATTCGTATCCTAAGAATAAAGGAAAAGAGTGAATGGTGATTGTTGCATGTGAAGAAAAATAAATAATTAAAAAAATCAAGATAAATTGATATTTTAATAAAATGTTTTGTAAAATAGATAATTTGATATGAAATTTTTTGAAAAGTGAGTGTGTAAGATATAAAATGTAAGTTCTTATTCTAAAATAGAAAAGAATTTTTTGCATGAACTAATGCAAATGCTCAAGAGGCATAATCCATTTTGCACTTGTCACACAAACCTAGCTTATTTCTAATTCTCATAATGAAAAGAGATGAAAAAAAAAAAAAATGGTTTTTTTTTTTTAAAATATAATAAGAAGACTTATTTTAAAGAAATTAAAGAGATTTACTTATCTATTTTTAGAAATGTATATCTTAAGTTTTTTTTTTTTTTAATTATTTTTTGAGAAATGATTTGGTTAATATGATTTGGTCAAATGATTTACAAACGATGTCAAAGTAATTACAAGAAAAGAAGGTGCATTAGTCATTTATATAAACTTATCTATTTTAAGGTAAAGTCTACACTAAATACACTTTGTTTAAGAGATATGCAGTTCAGTTAGTTCAACAGGTAAAATCTCTGATGGTTGTATAAGAGATGGGATATCTACACTAAATACACTTTGTTTTAACTAGCTACTTATATATATAAATGTAATAAAAAGAAAAAACAAATGATGCTGTGGTAATTTACATATATCTAGTACAATATTTTTTTTATTATTATATTAAGATAGGGCTGGTCATATTTAAAATTTCTATATAAAAAGAGAAATGATATGTCCACAACATTTTCACAACAAATTCTACGGGGCAAGTTGTTACAGGTTGTTATTGGTGGGGTAGAAAAGTAATTTCAGTAATAGGTTAACCAATAACAACTAACCACATGTGATTTGTTGTGAAAATGTTATGGACGTAGCATCACTCATATAAAAAATATATATAGAGAGGTAGGATTTTAAGTCCAAGCACTCACAATAAGGTTGCTAAAATGACTAAATAGTCATTTTAGCAACCAAAGCACCAAAAACACACACTACAACAAAGAAGGTAAAGCAATAAATTTTAAAGTGATTGCTACAGTAGGCTGCTATCTCTAGCAGCTCAGAACATTCACATCAAGAATGCCAAAAAGCTAAAAATGCTATTAATAACAACAAACACACAAAAAACACACAACATCAAAGAAGTCAAATGCTTTAAAAATTTTGTCACCTAGCTACAATAAGCTGCCATCTCCAACAGCTCACTGTAGCTGAGTGTCAAAATTAAATATTATTTTTTTAATCCCCACACGTGCCCTCTCTCTCATTTTCTCTTTCTCACACGCATTCCTCTATCTCTCTTTCTCTCTTTTAGTTCTCCCTCAACCCAAGCTCTTCTCTTCTCTCTATGACCGAACCCAAAAACCCAAGCTTGAAACCTATCTGCTCTCCGTTCTCATCTCAAAACTGAAGAGTTCTTGAGTCGGCATTCTTGGGCATCATTCTTGAGTCAGTGTGGTCGGTGTTCTTGGCTGGGGTTGAGACCAGAGAGGCTGGGCCGTTGGGGTGGTGGTCATCGGAGAGGCTAGGGTGGGTTTTAGCTCGGGTTTTGTGCTGGGTTTTGGGTGGTGGCTTGGGTTTCGATTTTACAGTGGGTGGTGGCTTGGTGGTGGATGTTGTTGTGGTTTTGGGCTTGTGATTTTGGTGGTTGGAGGTTGTAAGAAAAAAGTCCAGTTTTTCCCCTTTTGCATATGCTCAATTAGTGTTCATCTTTGAATAAATATTGCTCTTATTAATATATTCCTGGGTTTTGATTTAATGTTTTGTACTAGTTTAAGTGTAATATCTGTTTTTGTCTTAGGTGTATTACTAGGATTTTACCCCTTCTTTTGCTTTCTGTGTTTGGTGGTTTACTTTTTCTATGTCCTCGTTTTGGTCAGAGGAAAAAAAAAGGTGGGGGTTCATCTTTGTATGTTGAAGTGTAATTATGTTTTGTAGGCAAGTGATAAGGATGACGACACAATCATGTTGGCTTTAACAGAGAGATCTCTAGAACACGAGCATCAAAATCTGAATGAAATAGATAAGTAGCTGGTGGCAGTGGGTGTGGGCAGTAGCTTTGAGGGAGTGGAAGAGATGAGATCGAGAATAAAAAATAAATAAAAATATATTTTAATGAAGAGGTAAAAAATATAAAACCTACGTTGAGTGCATTATAAAGTGGGGTAAAGTAGGTTGTTAAAATAGATAAAGTAAATTTTTGAGATGCTAAAATGTTAAGGGCCTGTTTGGTAGAGGAATTTGAGTAATATTGTTTGGGTGTTTTTGATATATGTGTGGGTGAAAAAGTGTGTTGAAATATGTGTAAAATTGTTTAAAATCCTTAAAAGTATGTACAAACTTGCTCACCAAACAGGTTTTAAATTTTTTGAAATCATGTGAATACTCTCACTGTAGTTGGATGATATAACAAAATATACTTTTTTATTCGGTTCCTCTCCTCTTTTATTATTTTATATTTTATCTTTCTATCTTTCTCGTTCTTCAAACATATCTCTCTCTGTTGCTTTGGCCGAACCACCTGCTGCTCCCTTCTCTCTCTCTTTTTTTTTTTTTTTTTCTTCAATCTTTTGCTTTTTTTTCTTTGGCTGAACAACTGAAGCTTACTCATCTTTGTCTTCCTTTGATTTTCTCTTTTTGAGATTAAACTTTGGTGGTGGTGGTTGATTTTGGGTGTGGGTCTTGTAGATTGGTGGTTCTAGTGGTGGTGGTGGTTGATTTTGGGTGTGGGTCTTGTGGATTGGTGGGTGTAGTGGTGGTGGTGGTTGATTTTAGGTGTGTGTTTGGTGGTTGTGGTGGTGGAGGTTGATTCGGCTGTGGCCGTGGGTTGTGGTAGTTATGGTGGCTGATGGGAGTGGTTTGCTGTTTGTGGCGGTTGGCTGTGACCGTTGTTGTTTATTGTGTTAATATGTTATTTTATTGTGTTGTTTATATTATTTTAATTTGTTGTATGTTAAAATAAAAGTTTTGATGTTGAGTGTATTTAAAAATGAGTTTTTTTTTTTTTTTTTTTTGAGAGAATTTCAACTTATGGCGTCCGCTTCTGATAATAGTTTTTTATTATCAAACCAAGACACTAATAAGTTTTTGATGTAGGCGGGGATTGAACTACAGATCTCTTATTCATCTATCAGAGACTTTAAAAATGAGTTGTTAAAATAGATAAAATAACTTTTTAGGTTGTTAAAAGCTATATTTTTTAACATCTTTATTGTAAATGCTAAGAGCTTTAGCCATTAGTTGCTAAAACAGCAAAACATTGTTTCTTAAAAAGAAAAAAGTAAGGGGGGTTTGGATTGGGAATATCTCATAACTCAAAAATCATAACTCAAAAACCATAACTCAAACTAATCACTCATATCTCAAAACTCTATCTCAGCTAAAAACCCAAAATTGAAAATTCTTGTTTGACTCAATATCTCAAAACCGTGTATCTCTGCTCAGCACTCAACTTTTTCACTTTTTGGTGGAGCCCACCACCTGCAAAGGTCAAAAGGGTAGTTGTCTCTCGTACGTAGGGGTGTTAATGTTCAACCCAACCCGTGAACACGACACGATCCCAACACGAGTTTTTGTGGGCTAGGGTTGGGTTTTAATGGGTTTAGGTCATAAACGGGTCGACCTGAAAGCGATACAATAAGAAATGTGTCATAAGCGGGTCAACCCGCGTAACCCACAATAGACACGTTTGACACACCAATTTATTTTTGTCAACCCAAAATGACCCACTTACACAACCTGTTTAACTCGTATAACAAATTAATATTCATTTTATTTTAGATTTGTCAAATACCTTTTATATCCAACATATATTTTAAATTTTTTTTAAAAAAGTAAGTAATTACAAAAACTTAAAAGGGATATAATTGAAAATTGAAACTTTACAAACTCTAGATCTCTAAGCCCTACAAACTCTAAATCTCTAAACCTTCTTATAAATATCTAATTTTATTTTTTTATTTCAGCCGTACTACTCACTCTACTATCTTAAGTCTCACGCCCAATTCTCAAACTCAAAGTCTCAAACCGATTATTGCTCTCTCTCTCTCTCTCATGTGTTTAGTGAGTTTTAGAATTAAAGAAAACCGTTTTCTTGGTGTTTTAAAATTCTGCAGTAATTTTTTCTACTTAATGTTTTTGTTCTATAAATTTTAGTCTACTGTTTGCTCCAATTCTTTCAATATTGATACTTAGCATTTGGCTAGTTCCAAGGATATTATATTTTTGTTGAACCATGTTATTTTATTTTTGTTAAACTAGGTTATTTTGAATTTGGGTTAAAGTGTATGCACTTCTTTTGGTGTGTAAAGAACTTATTTTTAGATGAAATTATATTTTTGTTGAACTATATTATTTTGAATGTGGGTTGAAGACTTGTAGTATATGCATTGCTTTTGGGATGTAAAAAAAATTATTTCTAGATGGATGTTATATTTAATATTATACAGGTTGAAATGGGTTGTGTTACATTCGTGTCAACCCAATTTGACTTGTTTATTAAGCTTGTCAAATGGGTTAGGTTATGTCAACCCGCTTTATTAACAGGTCGGGTTAGGGTTGAAGGATCATGACACGATTATTAAATGGGTCAGGTTAGGGTTGAACCATTTAGTTGAATACCCCTACCTCGACACGACACAAACCCGACACGCTAACCCGAATTGACACCCCTACTCGTGTGTGACCTTTTCTCTCTCATTTCACCCAAAATATTGCTTTATTTTTCTCTTTCTTATCTCCACACACACACACACCGAATGTTAGAACAAAGAGCATGGTGAGTTCCTTTTCCTTTTCCTTCTCTACACTTCCGCCTCCATATCCCCAAGACCCATCGCCTGCAAACACCCAATGAGATTTCGGCGCCGGTGAGGTCCTTTTCCTTCTCTGATTTATGGGCTATGGTGTATGAGATTTTCTCTTCTTCCTTTATCCCGAAATAACCCCTAAATAATTTTGGTTGAAACTCATCTCCATCAAACCCCTTTCTTCGTTTCTTCAAGGTAGTGCGTATAAAGTACTCCCCAAACCCCACGGGTTTGGTATTTCCTTTTCAACTCTAGGCCTCTGTTGTGTCTAATTTTTCCCTTCTTACTCTACCCCCAAAGAACTCCAAAATCAACCAATGGATCATCCATCTTAACAATGTAATAGGTATCCCCAATAACCAGTGTTGAACCATACAATAACCCATAACATATCCCCAAATCAAAATTTGGAAGTCCATATTTCATCACACACAAAAGCCGAATATTCTACAAACACTCAAATTTAGAGAAATACAAAACAGAGCACGGTGGGTTTACAGAGGGAGGGAGAGAAAACATGGTCACCTAGGCAGAGTTTGGAGCTGATGAACTGACCGATTTCGACGTCGGTGAGAGATGGGCTTTTCGGTGGTGTTGGGTCTTTGCTGGGATGGGTTCTTCTCTCAAAAGATTTTTTCACGCGTGAGATTATGATGAACTGAACCACTGGTGTTTGATATAAAGGCTGGGAAAAGAAAAATTAAAGGAAATGAATGTTGGTTCAGAGAGGTGGGTGAGATGGGTGAGATGTGTGAATGGGGAAGTTGGATTTGGAGTAATGACATCTGAAGGAAGAGAGCAAAAACTGAGGAAAAAAGTAGTGTAAAACTCATTGCTAAGCCAAAGGAAGAGAGAGTTCCAACGGTCTGAAGGTGATGTGACTACTCACTGCACCGGGCCCCACACAGTTGAAATTAATAACAAAAATGCCATCAAACTCAGTTTTTAAAAACTAAAAACACCGGTGAACCTATTCTCAATTTTCATTCTCATATCTCAGAATTTTGAGAAACAAGTTTTGGAAACAAAGAATGAAAACAAAGCCAAACAAAATTTCACTCAGTGGGTCCCACAAATTTTGAGTTTTGAGTTATGAGTTTTGAGTTATATAACTCAAAACAACCCAATCCAAACACCCCCTAAAACTTTCAAAAGTATTCTAAACAACATAAAGAAATTTTACATTGGAGTTGCCAAATCTAAAAAACTTTGGCAACTTGTTATGAACTACTAATAGTAGCAGCTTATTTTTGGGTTTGTGGGTGGTGGGTCGATTTAGTTGTGGCGGTTGTGGGTTTCAGTACCATGGGTTTGCATTTTTGGGGATTGTAATGGCTCGAGTTTGGTTGATGTTTGCAGTTCTATGGTTTTGCATTTTCTCGATTGATAGATTTATTTTTTTCCTCTGTGGTGGTGGGTTTCTGATGATGGTAATGGGTTTGTGGCGATAGTGGCTACTACCAATGTGGTTTTTTTTTTTTTTTTTTTTTTTAAATGGTAGGATTTATTTTAGGTTATTTTAATGGGTTGGATAAGATAACATATGTAGAATGTAATGTTAAGTAGGGTTCTAAAATAGATAAAATATTTATTTTTTGGGTTCCAAAATGTATATGCTAAATTTTGAACACCACCAATGCTAATACTCACATGGCCTCCCCTCCCTCTATACTCCACCCTTGAATGGATTGTCAATATGCGAGTACATTACTACATCTATATCTATATATATATATATATATATATATATATATATCTAAAAACTGAAGCATAGTATTTATTGTTACTACGCTCCTGTTGAGCCACCTTATCCGTCATGTCATTATTCTTTTTCATATTTATTTTTTACTTTTAATTTTTTTACAATATTAAAAATATAAATATATTGTCTTTACAAATTCATCTTAGACTGTTTTAGCTTTACATATTCAAGGACTTTAATTTTAATGTTATAAATAAATAATTCAAAACAAAAGTATTGTTTATACATATTCATCTTGGGCGGTTTAACTTTACATATAATTTTTGCCAATTTATCTTCCTTCATTTTGGCTCTTCTTATTCCCAAACTCTTACTATAAATTTGTCACTCTCTTCCATTCTATGCATAGTTTCTCCATAAAAAAAGGCTCTCTCTCTCTCTCTCTCTCTCTCATTTTTTTTTCATTTTTTGTTGGATTTTTTTATTTCTTTTGCATCTCTACCTTAGATTGATAAATATTTGTATTTTCTAAAACTTAACTTTTGGTTTATTATAACTGAAAATGAAAAGATAAAAGGCTAGCCACTACACCTCCTATTATCTAACTCATCTTGTACATAACTGATAAACTTAATGATTTTCTAATGAATGAAAAAGATAGAAACCTAAACTATGGATATTTTGTAATATATATCTTCAACTACAAATTTTTGCAATCAACGTCTTAATTTAGGATTAATTGTAATGTCTATGCATTGTATCCAAATGTTTGATTCCATTAATTTTTTATAGTAAGAATGCTCATTGTAATTATTTGTTAATTTAGATGCTGATTACACATTGTCATTTTTTTTTTCTTTCCTTTTTTTCAAACCAGTCTTAATTATCACCTAGATCATTGCAGGACAAACTATTTTTGTTTTTATTTTTCACTTGAAACCAATATGAAATTCTTTTTATAAATTCATTATTTTGTTTTCTATCTCAAAAATAGATATGAAATTATTTTTCTAAAATTCATTCTTTTGTCTTCTATCCCAAAAACATATTGAAATTCTTTTCATAAAATTCATTTTTTTTTTCTATCTCAAAAATAGATTTGAAATTCTTTTTATGAACTCATTCTTTCTTGCATCATAATACCAGATCTGTATTTTCTATTAAAAATATAATTTATAGTTTTTCATCATAAAATCTGTGGGGTCAATAAATCTGGCTACCCCGGCCCAACTTTATACTATGCCCAAGGCTCGCGCCGAGGAAGAAGAAACGTTCGAGAACGAATGGAAAACGTCCTGACTATCAGGAAGCGTCGCCGAAGACAAGCATGTCCTCGGCGAACCGAGATTATAGAAGGGAAGGGCAGCACGCCGTCAAAGGCAGTTTCATAGAGCGCCCCAAGAAAGAGGACAAGCACTGTGGGTCGGCCATGGGAGCCTGGGAGAGTAATTCAGGGAGGAGCTGTCACCTCCACATTAAATGCCCACAACTAACATTCTGGCCGCATTAATGAGGAAATGACTCCTAAACAGTGCCGCTTTGGTCGCTGCAACTCACAGAAGGTTTGGGACGGCGGCTGATGGGACAAGCACTCAAGTAGTGACCTGCACGATTAACAAATGGAGGGCCAAGATCAACCTAAAGAGGGTATAAAATGTAAGGAGGTCCTCTAGAGAAAGGATGGGAGATTGGAAGTAGAAACTACTGTAGCAACCTGTATCATCTTTGTAACCTCTGTATCCAGGCGCTGAGGAAATAATAAGAACAAGAAGGCTCCTCGGACCAACGTCCAGGACAGATTCTAACACTTAAGGCCTGTCTTCTCGCTATCCACTTTACCCATAACCATGTTCACTCGTCGCTACACTCATTAAAGCCTAGCTCTTAAACCCATCATCTACAAATTTATTGTTTAGGGCTAGTTGGGCCTGAATCCACTTTTCCAATAGTAGAAGTGCTCAGACCCAGTCCCTACAATTGACGCTGTCTGTGGGAAGAGCTTGTGTGTTAGTAAGTGCGACGGTTAATCACGGCAGGATCAAGCCCCCATCAGCGAGAGTCCCTGGTGAAGACCATTTTGGCGATGGCGCATGCTACACGAAGGCTTCCCGAAAATTTCCAAGAGCGCACGCGGTTGTTGTCATGACTCGGCCTCTGCTCAAGTCTACACTTCGAAGCGCTGACTACGCGGGGAGGATTGCTAAATTGCGAACAGTTCTAGGGGCTTATGACGTAAAAGCACATGCACCGTACCTCTTTCTAGGGGCTAGTTCTCGCGAGTCTAGTAGCCCGGTTCGCTGAAATCCCATTGGACGAAGAAGTTGAGAATCAGGGCACGGATGGAAAATCAGTTGGCACAGTCTCCCTGCGGAAGCTTCTACTCTGGAAGGAATACCTCGCTATCTTTTAGTCTTTTGAAGCGGTTAGACAGAACCAAGGTCTTGCATGGTCCTCGGACTCAAACCTATGGGGAAACTAACTGCTCCAAGAAAATCTAAGTACTAGACAGAACCAAGGTCTTGCATGGCCCTCAGATTCAAACTTATGGGGAAACTAGCTACTTCAAGAAAATCTAAGCGTTAGACAGAATCAAGGTCTTGCATGGTCCTCGGACTCAAACCTATGGGGAAACTAACTACTCCAAGAAAATCTAAGTACTAGACAGAACCAAGGTCTTGCATGGTCCTCAGACTCAAACCTATGGGGAAACTAGCTACTTCAAGAAAATTTAAGCGTTAGACAAAACCAAGGTCTTGCATGGTCCTCGGACTCAAACCTATGAGGAAACTAACTGCTCCAAGAAAATCTAAGTACTAGACTGAACCAAAGTCTTGCATGGCCCTCGGACCACAGTCCTTGAAAAGGTTAATTACTTCAAGTATCTATCTGAGTGATGAGCAGAATCTAAAAGGAGTCCGCCTCTTCGGATCACCTACATTAAGTCCGACATTCTCTAACAGTCACACAGTTTGCGATAGAGAGCACATGACGATATTCTTAATTGTTCCTACGTAGCCAAACTATTTAAAATTAGCAGCCGGGTGCTACTGCAGGCTTTGTTAAAGTCAGGATGACAATCTTTGGTTACCATCAACATCATCAGTTCTAAGTCCCAATAAAAAATAATAATAATAACAAAAAAAAGGGGGTAATAAACAAATAATAATATAACAATAAATAAAATTGCAGGAAAGGGAAATTTCGTAAAGAAAAAAAATTGCAGTCCTTTTTATTAAATAAAGGAAAAGTACATCATATACCGAACAGCTTAGGCAGGCTTGTTTCAAAGCTAACTATAGAAAGAGAGGCTGAGGCAGGCTTGTTTTAAAGCTAGCTATAAAAAAAAATAATAAAAGGGGAGAAAGTCCATCGGAATGGCAGATTCACAATCTTGTTCTAGCAGCAATCGAGCCAGTATGGATGGTACCGACGATGAGAAAGAGGAAGAGGCAGAAGCGCCTGAATTGGTTCCCCTCTGCTAAGGTTGCTTTGAAGTGTACTCTTATCCAGAAGCTAATATCTGTACTCCTAAAAAATCGTCCTCCAGAAGTCTCATCAGCTGCTTGCAATGGCAAAGATGACCTCATTTTTCTCCTAACTGCAAAATGTCCCACCATCAGGGCGAGATCCAAACCTTGCCGCACCGAGAGTCTGATGCAATCCACGCCTGCAACGGCTCCTGAATGAAGAAGGAGGGTTTTTCTTTCTTGCCCGGTTGAAAGGTAGGAAAATCTTTGGCCTCTGCTTCCTTCGCCTCAGCTGCGGCAGCCAGGACCTAGGCGGCATTCTTAGTTCCAGAAGGATTGAGAACTTAGAGTTCCTGCAGAACTCAAGGGTTCGAAGACATGAAAGAACGATCCTCCCAGGGTGCGTTATATATAGCAGGCGAAATCTAGGGGAACTCAATTCGCACAAAATTCAAAGGAAGAATTACAAGTGAAATAAATTCTGCCCAATTTCCAAGGAAATCCTCAACCGTTCGGTCCGCGTCGCTTCATAAAGGCATTAATGATGGCACGCCTCGTGTACCGAAGCGCCAGGAGCGTGCCTTGGGGAGGTGAAAAGACTCTAGCGTTGACGGAGGACAAGACTTGATGAGCCAGGACATAAAGGCCCGAGAACATCAAAACCCTCCTCTCCGTCCGAGGAGCCAGACAGAAGGATTTTGAGGGGCTATTGTGGGGTCAATAAATCTGGCTACCCCGGCCCAACTTTATACTAGGCCCAAGGCCCGCGCCGAGGAAGAAGAAACGTCCGAGGATGAACGGAAAACGTCTTGACTATCAGGAAGCGTCGCCGAGAATAAGCATGTCCTCGGCGAACCGAGATTATAGAAGGGAAGGGCAGCATGCCATCAAGGGCGGTTTCGTAGAGCGCCCCAAGAAAGAGGACAAGCACTGTAGGTCGGCCATGGGAGCTTAGGCCCGCAACTAACGTTCTGGCCGCATTAATGAGGAAATGACTCCTGAACAGTGTCGCTTTGGTCGCTGCAACTCACAGAAGGTTTGGGACGACGACTGATGGGATAAGCACTCAAGTAGTGACCTGCACGATCAACAAATGGAAAGCCAAGATCAACCTAAAGAGGGTATAAAATGTAAGGAGGTCCTCCAGAGAAAGGATGGGAGATTGGAAGTAGAAACTACTGTAGCAACCTGTATCATCTTTGTAACCTCTGTATCCAGGCGCTGAGGAAATAATAAGAACAAGAAGGCTCCTCGGACCAACGTTCAGGACAGATTCTAACACTTAAGGCCCGTCTTTTCGCTATCCACTTTACCCATAACCATGTTCACTCGTCGCTACACTCACTAAGGCCTAGCTCTTAAACCTATCCTCTACAAATTTATTGTTTAAGACTAGTTGGGTCTGAATCCACTTTTCCAACAGTAGAAGTGCTTAGACCCAGTCCCTACAAAGTCAGATCTGGGATTTTCTATCATGAAGTCATGGTATTCTCATAACAAAATAAATAAAACGTTTTTTTTTTTTTAATTTTTTTTTTTCTTGCATGGCGCAAGGTGTAGATCTAGGATTTTTGAATGACATTTAATCATAGATTTAGGAAAACTAACACAACATATTGCATTTCATAATTTTTTGCATGTCATTAATCAATATATAAGTGTTTCTTGATGCAAATATTTTTTTTGTCATTTTATTTACAACACTAAATACTTTTAATGAATATTTTTTGTTGTTGATATAATTTGGAGAAAAATCATATTATAATATGTCATATTTTGTGTTGTTGTCAGGTTTTAGTTTATTTGGAAAACAACAGGATATAGTCTAGTTTATTGTCTAGACTATATATTGACGAAAATGATCTTTGTGCAGTATCCTTTCACTGTTTCTAAATATTTTGTTTAACAAATTAGCAAAAAATTATTATGTCTTTGTTATATAATGCTCTTAGATATTTGAGTAATTTTTTTAAGTGTTTATGAATATCATTATCTCATTAGTGTATTGTTTGAGATTTTTAAGAAAACAAATTCAATTTTGTGTTTAAAATTATTTATTTATCTATTTATTTTTCACATGTTGGATTAGATGTTAGATTAGATTATAACCCGCACTTTTGCCTGGAAACAACGGCATATTTCTATTGCTTTACTTCAAAGCCTTATTAAAAATTTTGAATTTGATTATGCATTGGATATTTTGATTGATTACATCACATTTGATATGTTTTACATATTCAGGAGAAGGAGTTTTACATTGACGTGAGTTTTATTATTCCCTTTCTTTTTTATTTCAAATTGTAGTTTTGTTGATTTTTATTAATTTTCTAGATACGTTTCTCGATGTTTTTTATTGTGTGGTTGAAAAAATTGGGTTTGAGAAAGTTTGTTTAAAACTAAAAGAATAATTTCAAAATTTTATATACTTTTTAATGATACACAAAATGTTATAAATAATTTTTATTAAAAAATTAATATTTTTGCTAACTTACCATTTGAATTCTTAAGAAAAATTGTATTGTTTTAATTTTGGTACAACATAAATTATATATATTACATTTGTGATTGTCCCTATAATAAATGAAAATATGATTATGAAATACATTACTATTTATTAAATTAGGCCAATTTGTAAAAAAAAAAAAAAAAAAAATTAATGAGACTACCTTAAAAATATTATCACGCGCAACATGCGAGTCGGAGAATAGCTTCCATTTAAAGTCAAAAGAGTATACATAAATGACGTAGCTACAAAGACAAAATTTAGAAAATAAATATAGAATCACGAATCTCTTTAGTGGGCCCAGTAAATGTACATCTAGAAGATCTTAAATTGCTGCTACTTTATATATCATGATCCTCACCAAGTTACCTGCAAAAACTTAACAAGCACATCAAAATTATATTTTTCTGTCAATCAAGATTATTCAAAAGCTCTATTTTGCTGATTGAAAAAGCTTTTGTAGGAAAAGGAAAAGGTTTGTCACAAACAAATTATAGGTGATTTTCCAAGAAAGCAAATATTAGAGAAGTGAGGCTGAGCTTTTTATCCCCTTCTAATTAACATGAAAACATTTCTTTTCATCGTAAGAAAGAAGAAGAACAATTACACAGTACACACGGTACAAAATTCTTTAAAAGACTAATGAGATCCAAGGATTTGTGAAACTGATGAGGAATTCTAACAAGCAGCATGAGGGGAAAAGGGAGACATCCCTAGAAACAATAAAAATTGATGGCATGGGAAGGAACCCATTTTTCTCAGTTTTGGAATAAATAAGAGGTGAAAAATTATATGGCACCTTTCCCAGCCATCAATTTCTATTGGGCTCTAGGAGATATAGCTCCCGTTTCAACAAAGCCAACTCAAACAATGTGGTAATTGAGCAACTATATGCAACTTAGGCAACAAGGTAGGGTCCCTTTTATAGGGATCCCCTGGCTTTGGGGTAAGTTTGTTTCTCTTCGTGAAAAATAACTTCTTTTTTTTGGCTTATGAATTATATAACAATAGAATTTGTTTCTTTAAATGATAAATTATCTCTTAGATTTCATTATTTATATAACATATATTTTTCTAATTTTGTTTCTTTCATCATGAATAATCACTTCTATTATATAAATTCTATATTGTATACGTTACTTTTATAGAATTATAGGTCATTCATGTTAGGGTTTTTATAAATAAATAATAATAAAAATTGTTCATGACAATTAATTGTTTTTTTCAATTGATTTTCACTATGTATATATTACTTTTTACATCAATCAAACTCATATGTGATTCATGTGAGTCAAAATTATTATTTTTAGTGACAAATAATGGCTTTCCTTCTTTTTAAGACTTAATTATGTATACGTTACTTTCGTTGTCAATCAGAGCTACAAATGGTTTACGTGACTCAAGATTTTATTTTAATCACTTTTCTTCTTTAATTTCCTTTTGAACAAAGTTTAGCTACAATTGGTTATTACTTTACTTTATATCTTTTTATTGGATGTGAATTTTAAGAAATCCATCATTAGATTACATTTTATTTTTATATCATTTATGCTTGTAAAATTTTCAGATGATCAAAGATCAATAACAATGTCATTAATGAAGTGTTTAAATTTCAAGTTTTTGTAGTCTAAAACTATGCATAAAAAATAAGTGTGTGGATTGAATAGTAAATAACATCTAATTGATACGAAATTTGAAATGCGTGCTAAGAACATAAAAAACATATAATCCATTGTTTTTAGTAGAAAATAATCACTTTTAGATTCAACTATGTATATGCGAAGAGTCTTATATCTCAATAACATAGCTTACTCTCTTATATTAGGAGAACTAGGATTTGAATCCTCACTTCGCCATTGTTGTAAATATTGAATCATCAAAAGACAAAAGATTCCACTATGTATGCGTTACTTTCGTTGTCTGTCAGAGTTACAGGCAATTCACATGAATCATAAAAAATTTATAATGTTTTTGGAAATTAGCAATATGGTGACTGATTTATTAAACATCAATAAAAGAATGAGAATAAATTCAATAAGGATAGAGTGTAAACCCTTTGGTTACACCAGCCAATAAGGACATGCCACATTAGCATTTTACTTAAGACTCATTGTAAAATCAATACATCCTAATACACCTAATAACATCTAAATAAATAAAAAAAAACAATTTCACATAGGAGTGGCAAAATTAGACACGACCCGCGAACCCAACACGACACGACCCGAAACGAAATTAGTAGGTTATGGGTTGAGGAATAATGGGTTAGTGTCATATTCAGGTTGACACGACTGATTCATTTAATAAACGGGTTGGGTTAGTGTCCAACCCATGAAACCCATATGACATGTCAAACCCATTTAATTAAATGACATTTTACCAATATACCCTTCAAACCCTAGGTATATAAACTTATTAGTTGTTGTGGTTTATATTCTTTGACATATTATGATTGATTATTTATGTAATTGAGATATGTTTTAGATTTGAATGATTATTTGTGATGCAATTACTCGTTAGTTCTGAATTTTATATTAAAAATATTTATTTTTTTGGTTTTTCGTAATTCATATCAATTTGGTTAATACTATTTTTTTTTTTTTCGTTTTGAAAAAATATGATAAACAGGTTGACACAACTGACCCGTTTAATAAATGGGTTGTGTTAGGGTTGAAGAATCTTGACCCGTTTAATAAACATGTCGGGTTAGTGTTGACCCTTATAGTCGGATACTTATGAGTCGACACGACACAAACCCGACACACGAACACGAATACGAATTGCCACCCCTAATTTCACGTATGTGAAAAAGATTCCTTAAAATAAAATCTTATCTCCCTCCTCAGCTCCTTTGTCTCCCACCACAAACCCTCCTTTGTGTGGTGGTCGCTGCTTCAACGTTTGGTGAAGAGACACACCCAACAATTTTCACAAACTTTTGGCAACGTTCATGGACATTGTGGTTGGGCTTGTTGCAGCAAAAGTGGCGAAGCAATGGACTACTTGAGGACCACTTGGATGCAATCAAAACTCTCCTCTTGATAAATGGGTTCTCTTGCTTTTCTTGACCCATCAGGACCTTCACGATGTGCCCATTAATGATAAATTAGCAAATGAATTTGGTTTTCCTATAAATTGGTTTGACATCCCCTAAACACCAAATACAAAACCCAATTGACAACTTTTTTCAAAAATCACAACTTTTTCATTAGAATCATTTTAAGGAAGGCACTGATGGAAAGAAAGTCTTCCAAAGAAGACAAAGAACCAAGTCTTCTCTTGAAATTGCTCAGCACCTCCTTATGAAACCAAATATTGAGATTTAGTTGTTAAAAACAAAGGGTTTTGATGTTTGTATTAACAGGAGGGATGGTTTGATGGTCATGACCACCACGTGAAGGTGGCTCCAGAATCATCTCCACTGGCATCTTTGCATAGTTGGAGGCAGTGGTATTTGGCTATTTGCAAGCATGTTTTAATTTTATAGGAGTTGATTTTTTGAAAATTAAAAATATAGAGAAAGAATTTTGTGTACTAGACTCTCTTCATTAGTTTGTAGAACTTTATGAAAATCTGATGTGGCATGGTGGTATTGGAGGGTGTAAACCATCCTTACCAAATTTAGACTCTAAAATAATATAATAAACTCTTGCCAATTTTTTTGGTACCAATAAACCAAAACAAAACCCAGCCCCCAAGAAAATAATAAAAGTATATATATATATATATGTGTGTGTGTGTGTGTGTGTGATTTTAGCATACATGTAAAAACACTTAGCTGAATGATTTGTGTTAAGAGGCAATTTTTCATTCCATTTTCATCACATTGAAGTAGTAGGAAGTTCTTTAGTCTTTCTAGCCTCTTGGGTTGAAACTTGAAAGAGGTGCTTTTAAGTTGGTTAGGTTACTACTTGTACATTTCCTCTCATGGTGCTCTAAAGAGTGCCCATAGGGTAGATCTTGATGGAGCTTTTGAGTCTAGAGACCCAAAAATATGTTTCAACTTTTGAGCTCGATAGAGTATATCTTAATTTTTTAATAAAAGGGGGGGGGGGGGGAATCAAACTAACAACATATGAAAGTGGACAAAAGGAAGGGATGAAAGACGCCAACTTCAAACACTCCCCTACCCATTTTTTTTATCATTAAAAAAAAATGGAAAAAGAAGAAGAAGAAGAAGAAGGGATAGCTCTAGAAAGGAGTGGCCAGAGCTTAAACTGCAAATTCACATATAGTTTGAATTGTCTTCCCAATTTTGTTACATTTTTTCAAAATAAAAAAATGTCTTCCCAATTCATTTTTACATGTATAAATATTTTTTTTTTATGGAAACTGAAAACATTTATTCAAAAAAAAAAACCCAAAAAACAACTACTACATACTATTTGCATGATTTTGAAACTCGGACCGTTTAATAAACCGGGAAAGGGAGAGGTTCAAGGTTTTTGAGGTCGGACCGAGATTCAACTAAGGTCAAACCATGGTGTCATTTAATTTTTTAATATATTTGATACTTAAATTGGTTTATATTTATTAATTTTTCATTCCTGACCAACTAGATGTGCGTGGCCCAATGGTTTGCATGCTAGAGATGTTATTTCACTTGTTGAGAGCGGGTTCAAGTCATCAATTTTTACCAAAATAATGACATGGATGAACCGGGTGCTTATAGAACTGGACCGGTTGGGTTAACCGGTTTGGGTTTAAAAACAATGATTATTTAAACTAGCTTATTTAAGCTATGTTGAACACAAATTTTTATTTTAGTAACTTGTGTAACTCACCGACAATTTGGATTTTGATTGTGTTTTAACTTTAGTATAACCAGTGTGTAAACCCATGCATATACACAAGTACAATTAAAAACAATTACAATTATACGGTTCAAATTATACTTTTTTTTTTAGAAGATGTTGAAATTATACATGGTATTAGCTTACACATTTTTTAAACCATAAATTTTAAATATATGTAATGGTTTCTCATTATTTTTAAACGATAGAATTTAATTGGATTTAGACTCTTTGGTTTTTGCACCCAATAATTCACTTGCCATAAAAATTAAAAAGTTAGATGGACACGTGGCGCAAAATTGGACTCTAATTGAAATCCAATTTAAAATTTAATTGGATTTGGAATTTTCTATTTTTACACACTATAATTCACTTGGCATAAAAATTAAAAATTAAATAAGACACATGACGCACAATTGGACTCCAATTGGGCTCCAATTTAGATTCTATATGCATGGAGAAAATTAAGAACAATCACAATTGCATAGAATATATATATATATATATATATATATATATATTATTTAAAGAGAACTTAATGCCTTTTTAATTGCACTCTTCAGTTCTTTTAGTGTTGTAAATAGTTGTACAAAAATTAAGAAATTAAATTGGACACTTGACATCAAATTAGACTCCAAATAAAATTCAATTTAGAATAAAATTGGATTTCCTCTTAACTTAGGCTTTAAGAAATTCGAGTATCATTATTGTGGTCTTCTTGGCTTCTATGTCAAGTGTCAATGCATCATTCAATTTGGCACAAAAAGAAAAAGAAAAAAAAGATGAGAAATATGGCGCAAATTTATCTATCCAATTTAGAATATAATTGAATTTTCTTTCATGCATGAGCATTTTTTTATTATTGACAAATGTTTGGTTAAAATCTTTTTTTTTTTTTTAAACATTTGTACACAACTTAAATGGGTACCTCCCATGCTCAAAATGCTTGGGAATTTAAGAGAGAGGGGTTCGAGCTGTATGGTCATCAATAATATTTTAATAAAATTAGAATGCTTGGGGTTTATTAGTTTCAATGATATTTGTTTCATACATTTTCCTTGAATTGTGATTTTCAAGGATTTTATATAATATAAGTTGCATCTGTAAAAAATAAAAATACAATTTCTAATAACTATATATTGAGTTTCAGAGGGAGTATAAATCTAGAATATATAATTAATTAACTTATAAATGATAGGAAAAAAAATACATATCCTACATTCTCCGAAGTCCAAATATTGGAGTGTGTTGTATCAATCACTACAAATCAATTTAAATACGAACAGTTCTTAGCATATATAAAATATAATTGTCACTCCTAAAATTTGGTTTATTCTCTTTTTCGCACATGTTTCACCTTAGAACTTTTGAGTGAAATTGTATTTTAGTTTCTTGATTTTTTTTTTAATAAAAAAAGAAGAAGAAAAAAGAGTATTTATTAGTTATTACTGCTTAACATGCCCAATGGCAATCAACTTATACATAAAAGTACAAAATGCTGAGAAACCTGCAACAATCACTACTCAACAGGGTCTGAACTTCAAATAATCATTTGGGGTCCTATTATAAATTAATTAATTTAAATCAGGAATTCCAAACATATATATGGAAAAGAAAAGTCTATGAGGAATATAAGTAAATAAATAAATAAAACACTCACATGCTTTACTGATAGTAGTCTGATACCAATAAAAATGAAGAAGTATGACCTAAATTTGATAATATACTATTTAATAATATCAATTTTCAAAATTATTGGAAACTTGTAACTTACTGTATTTTAATTAACCGACAAAAGCCATTGAAGAAACTACGAACTTCTAGCTGTGACAGAATATTTTCCAAGAACATGTGCTTCAGAGCTGCCTACCCATTCAGCAAAATGCATGTATATATAGCCGTGGCTTTTTCTTCCTAATAAGGTGGGAGGAAACATATGCAAATTAAGAGCTCCTTGCCACATTCAAACTAATTAGCCATTTCTTTTTTTATCATAACCCATGCCTAGGAAAATAGTATCCCAAGCTGTAAAATGATGTGATTAAACTATTCTAATGGCACAGTTGAGAGTTCAGACATTAAGGTTTTGAAAGTCGCCAAAATTTTCTTTTCCTTCTTTTAAAAATATCAAATACATGAACCTGTTTAATTTAACGCTCATATAGAAGCTGTAAAATAAGAAGCAAATAAAGAAGAAAAATACCAAACATAAAAGCATATACAGAAAGAGAAGGAAAATGAAACTCTAATCAATCTATATAGCTAGATGATATGACTGCAGCTTTACAAAAGAAGCCAGGTTTGCCACATTTCTTTTAGCACTATGATCAAGCTCAACCGAGTTGGTTAGTTTACTTATCTAAACAGTGTTAGTAACTATAAGAATAACATCCTAATAATTTGTACCTAGAGTGACACATTATAATACAGCTTAAAATCAAAGTAAACTCCTATGCAAATAACGAATTACACCAAACTTCAAAATCGTCATCTTGCTCCATATTCAATGGTGACACATCATGTGATGCACTATCCATGCTTATAACTTCAACCCAATCAATATCACTAAAATCAAAATGTGGTGTCTCAACAATGACCTCTGTCTAAAGAGTGCTCGTCTCTTCTGAAATCAATGGTGGAAGCTCCAGATTCTCAGATGTAGCAACGTCCCCTACCTGGTGTGAATTGCCTCTTGTAAACCCTCTTTGTTTTTAAAATTTATTAATTTGGTAGAGGACATAATCATCCTGAAATTGAAGGGAAAAAAAATCAACAAGGAAGTGAATTTTCTTGTTGTAGACTGCTCGTCCTCATATAATGCCATCATTGGACCACCAACTTTGAACAATTGGAGGCCTGCAACGTCTACCTACCATTTGTCAGTCAAGTTTCCAACAGAATGTGGCATTGGAGAAGTACAAGGAGATCAATTAGCTACTAGAGAATGCTATTTAGTGATGCTAGCTATGGACGAGCATATGCAGACAATGAACATTGAAGAAAGAAGGACGTTGGTTGAACCAGTTGAAGTATTGGAAGAAGTATCATTAGATAAGTCCAACTCAGAGAAGTTTACCAAGATTAGGACGAGTATGGAGGAAAAGACAAAGTAGGATCTCGTTGAATTCCTCAAAAGAAGCACATATGTTTTTGTCTGGAGCCATAAAGACATGCCTAGGATTGATCCAGGTATGATTACTCATTATCTGAATGTATCTCCGTCCTACAAGCCTGTTCATCAGAAAAAGAGAGTGTTTTCCCTAGAACGAGATAATGCTATTAAAGAAGAAGTCTAGAAGTTAGTCACCGCGGAATTCATTCGCGAAGTCTATTATCCTAACTGGCTAGCTAATGTAGCGATGGTAAAAAAAGCCAATGGCAAATGGAGGATGTGTGTGGATTTTACAAATTTAAATAAAGCATGCCCCAAGGATAGTTATCCTCTTCCGCATATTGATCAACTTGTAGATTCAACAGCTGGACACCAGCTGCTGAGTTTCATGGACGCTTTCTCAGGGTACAATTAGATTAAGATGGATGAAGCAGACCAGGAGAAGACATCCTTTGTAATGAGTCAAGGCTTGTTTTGTTACAAAGTAATGCCGTTCGGGTTGAAGAATGCAGGGGTTACCTACCAGAGGCTGGTCAACCATATGTTTCGTCCACAGATCGAGCGAAACGTAAAAGTATACGTGGACGATATGTTGGTGAAAAGTGTGAGAGAGACGCAGCATTTGGATGATCTTCAAGAAACCTTTGATACACTTATGCGATATAAGATGAAGCTGAACTCGAGCAAATGAGCTTTTGGAGTTGCATCAGGGAAGTTCCTCGGTTTTATGGTTTCACAAAGGGGGATTGAAGCTAACCCTGATAAGATCTAGGCAATCTTGAACATGCAACCTTCAAAGAATATCAAGGACGTCCAAAGCCTTACTGGACGAGTGGCGGCCCTAAACAGGTTTGTTTCAAAAGCCACTAACAAGTGTTTACCATTTTTCAGAGTATTAAGGAAAGCATTTGAATGGATGGATGAGTGTCAACAAGCATTTGAAGACTTGAAGACTTATCTTGCTTCAACCCCGCTGCTGAGCCCGTCCAAACTAGAAGAGGAGTTATATCTCTATCTAACGGAGTCTCCCCACGTAGTAAGTTCAGCCTTGACCAGAGAAGAAGGAAAGATACAGAAACCCGTCTATTACACCAGCAAAGCATTGAGAAGAGCTGAAGGACGGTATCCACCAATGGAAAAGTTAGCATTTTCATTGGTGACAGCAGCGAGGAAGCTCAGACCTTATTTTCAAGCTCATGTAATCAACGTCCTGACAGACCACCCGTTGAAGAAAGCTATGAATAAGCTAGAGGCCGTTGGACGGTTGATCCAGTGAGCAGTGGAACTTAGTGAATTTGATGTAAGATATAAGCCAAGGGAAGCAATAAAAGCCCAAGTCCTTGTAGATTTTATTGCTGAATTTACTCCTGCTAAAGAAGATAAAGACCAGGGGGCGAAGTAGTGGATCGTCCCTGTAAATGGATCGTCCACACAACATGCAGAAGGAATTGGGATAGTCTTGCAATCACCAGAAGGTGATAATTTGGAATACGTCATCCATCTACAATTCTAAACAACTAATAATGAAGCTAAGTATGAAACCTTACTTCAGGGTTTGGAGTTAGTCAAATCACTTGGAGCAGACTCAATCCTCGTCCAAGGGGATTCACAGTTGGTGATAGGCCAAATAAATGGGACGTGTGAAGCCAAAGAAGAACGAATGAAGAGATACTTAGAAAAAGTTAAGTAGTGCATCAAAGGCTTTACAACAACCCAATTTCAGTAAATACCAAGGGAAGAGAACACATAAGTTGACGTCTTGGCTAAGACAGCGTCTTCAGACGAAATGATAGGTGATCAAGTTAAAGTCCAGTATGTTTCGAGCACAGATATTCTGGAAGTAAATCATATAGATGGAGTTACCAATTGGACCACCCCAATTGTATCTTATCTTAAAGATGGAATACTCCCTCAAGATACAGAAGAAGCAAAGAGACTAAGGGTAAGAGTTGCGAAGTTTGTCCTCATGGATGAGGTGTTGTATAAAAGGGGTTTTTCTCAACCTTACCTAAGATGTTTGAATCCAGATGAGTCTCTTTATGTCTTAAGAGATGTCTATGAAGGTGCTTGCAGAAATCATTCAGGGGCTAGATCCCTCGTCTACAAGATGGTTTGTGCGGGGTATTACTGGCCGTTTATGCAAGCAGATGCTAAAGCCTATGTTAAATCATGTGATAAGTGTCAAAGATATAGCAACATACCTAGGCAACCATCAGAGTATCTTACTTCAATGGTAGCCCCTTGGCCCTTTGCCCAGTGAGGACTTGATATTCTTGGTCCCTTTCCCATGGGGACAAGACAGATAAAGTTCTTAATAGTAGGAATTGATTACTTTACAAAATGGGTTGAAGCAGAGCCCGTGGCAAGGATCACTGAGCAAAATGTTAGAAATTTTGTCTAGAAGAATATAATATGCCGCTTTGGAATTCCTAGGGTACTCATCTCAGATAACGGATGTCAATTTGATAATGCGCCCTTCAGAGACTTTTGCAAGCAATTGGGGATCAGAAATCATTATTCCTCCCCCTTCCATCCACAAGCCAATGGACAAGTTGAAGTTGCAAATCGGTCCTTGTTGAAAATCATCAAGACCGGGCTTGAGGGGGCGAAGGGAATATGGCCAGACGAACTACCTAATGTCCTTTGGGCATATAAGACGATGGTAAGGATCCCAATTGGAGAGACCCTTTTTAAGTTGGCATATGGAAGTGACGCGGTCATACCCGCAAAAGTTGGCTTAACTAGCTACAGGGTGGCTCACTACGACAACGAAGAGAACGAAAAGCAGCTTCGTTTGAGCCTTGATCTTATGGACGAGGTAAGAATGGATGCAGAGCGAAGGGTGGCTCATTACAAAAATTTGATGTCCAAGCATCATGATGCACTAGTGAAGCCAAGACAGTTCAATATTGGAGATCTCGTCTTGAAGAAGGTGTCTCTGGCTACAAAGAATCCTGCTCATGGAAAGTTAGGACCTAACTGGGAAGGGCCATACAGAGTCATCAACTCCAAAAGGCGAGGATCATACTACTTGGAGGCCCTAAATGGACGGAAGCTGGAACACCCATGGAACGTGAAGCATCTAAGAAAGTACTACCAGTAAAAGTGACTCCTCAGGAAGGTCAGCCTGGACGAGAATAAGGATTACTTGTGATTATTAGTAGTTTGTTTATGTTATATTCCAGTATTTATGTTTGAAACAGTATGTTATGTTTCTAAGTGTTTTGAATTCCCTAAAAAACACTAGCTACTAGCATGTGCTATGGACAATGTCATGAACAAAGTCCCTTTGAACATAAAGTAATTTAAATTCCCTAAAAAGGACTAAGTACTAGCATAGACGATGTCTTTGAATTGCTATGTACTAAGTTCTCTGATGTTTATGGACGATGTTATGTACAGTTATTGTATATAAAGTTGCTTGAATTCTCTAATTTAAGTGTATTGTGAGATTAACGTCCATGACAAATTAAAGACGTTTAAAATCTCTAGACGTGGAGATATATCATCATAAGCCATCCTTAATAAAAAGGAGGCAAATTGCCATAAAAAGACCATGACCAAGGGAAAGAATAAACTTCCCAACTAAACTTGTCCAAAAAGTTAAGGATGAAAGAAAAGCATGCATGCAACATTCCATGGACGACACGTCCAACCAATTATATAATCCAAGTTATGGATAAAAAAAATAAAAAAATAAAAAGTTCCAAGTATAAGTCTAATGACGAGGAAAATATACATTAATAAAGTCCAAAACATGGACGAGAAACACTTGGAATTAGATTTGGCAATCACAATATGGATAAAAGTACATTCATAAATAAAAAGGGTAGACGACCATCGTCCAAAAACCCTTAACATAGTTAAGCCTAAACAAGGCAATTGTATCAAGATTCATCTTTAAACATGGATGAACCAAATGTACTTGGATAAATATAAAGTGGTCCAAAATAGTAGACCCTTTCTAAAAAAAAAAAAAAAAAAAAAGAGATAGATGACATAGAAATAATTTCATGGAGATAAACCACTGGGGGCATTGCCACCAGACTTAGGGTCGTCTTTGGCGAGGAAATAAGTGGAAGCATCGTCTTCAACATTCAGATCTTCTAAACTTGTCTGGAGTAAGGAACTTTCAGCTGCAGTACGAAGCTTGATAGGATCGAAGTTTATTTTAGGGAACAGCTCAACAGTGTCCATACAAAAATCCTAAGCCCGCTGCATAGTTCGTGTCCAGAAGATCAGTGAATGCTTTGGACGATTTGAATTCCTTGATCACTTTGTCTTTGGCTTGTTTAGAAAACGATCTGAGCTCTTCATTTTGCTTCTGCAAATGATCCAAACAAGTGTCCTTCTCCACTATGTCCGTCCTTAATTCCTCTGCCAAATTCTTCAACTCCAACACTTTAGCCTCAAGCTTCATCCTTTCCCCCGTCCTACGGCTTGATTCCTTCTCCATATCACGAATTTTGGCCTCCAACCTAACCCTTTCGTGGTCTATCTCAGTAGCTTGTTTAGACGTTGCCATGAACTTTGACATAACCTACAAACCAAATTGGTTGAAAAGATAAGTGGACGAGAATATTAAATATGAAAAATTTAAGACGCCAAAAAAAGAAGAAAAAAAGAAGGGTGTACCTTAAAGAGATCATGAACTGTGGAATGTTCAAACTCTTTTAAGGACATGTCATAGCACACAGTAATGTCCTTGTCATTGACCACTTGCTGAAACTTCTCCCAGGCAAGATCTTCATTCTCAAGAAGAGTCATAGGAATGCTTCTGGGAGGCTTAGAGGAAGTAGTTTCAGCTGCTTTGGATGAAGTAACCTTGACGAGGTTAGACGAGTCCAAATTAAGGACCTGTGCAGACAATGATTTGGTAGAGGTAGGAAGAACAATGGAACCAGGCTTGACGACTCTAGACTTGGACGACCCATGTTTTGACTTCTTGTGGCCCCTTCGGCTTGGAAGACTATCTAAGTCCACAGTCCTAGATAAAGTCTTTCTCTTATCTCTAGTAGCTGGATGAGGCTGAGAGTGAGTCTCTTGCACGATCTCCTCGTCCACCAAGCCTTTCCCCTTGTTCTCTTTCATGGTTATCATTCCTAAAAAAAAAAAAAAAATGTGTGTGTGTTAGGTTTTGAGATGAAACAAGTAATAAAAATACAATAAGAGAAAACTTACGTCTTCGGTTTGTAAGTTCGTGAGCAAGCGCCTCTTTAGTAGGTTCAGGGCCAAGTCCCCAACTTGCAAGTCGGTGAAGTGTCACTAGGCGGTGAAACGTCCAATCTGTGTAAGAACGAGCCTGTTGGACGCGGTCTAAATAAAATTTAGACAAGACAGGTCGTTTTACAGTTGCACAAAAAAAAGGGGGTTAGACGAGTACAACAATATAAGTGAAAATGTAGTGAAGAAAAAGAACATACCCTCAGGACGAAGATTCCCCATTTCACCACTATAGGGAGGAAATGGATCCCCACCTACCTCAACAGGGTTTCCTGCTCAAAACCCAGAGACGAAAAAGAACTCCGTCTTCCACTTCCTATCAGATGTAGAGAGGGATCTCACCAATCTACAATTTGAACCCCTAGCTGAAAATTGGTAAAAACCTAGGGATTGGCTAATCTCCGAGGGCTTATAACAGTATAGGAACTCGTCCACAGTGAGAGGATGGTTCCCATCAAATACTTCCCTCCATAAAACCTGCATAGAGACAATAAGCCTCCATGCATTGGGATTAAGCTAGTTAATTCCTAAACCTAATCTAGTGAGTATTTCCCTGGCAAAAGCGTTAAGAGGCAATCTAAGTCCTCCAAGAAGGTAAGCTTCATAGATACCTACCCCAAGACGAGGATGGCTACACCATTCACCACGGACGGCTAATCGAGGATTAAGGTCGTCCGGGATCTGGTACCAACTTTTAAGAGAAGCGAGTTTTTTCTCGTCGGTCTTTGAAGGAATGCTTACTGCACAGCTATACAAAGTCTCTTCTTCACTTGAAGGAGATAAGGGAACACTAGTGGATGTGCCAGCAAGTGATCCAGAAGCCATCCTCGTCCTTATCTCCTATTGTAAGATGTCTAAAGGAATTCCAAGAACCCCATATGTATATTCCTCATCCGTGGTGTTTCCCCCACTACTATTGCTACCACAACTACTACTATTAGAGCTACTACCACTAAAACTGCTATTATGGTACTCGTCTATCTCCTTATCATCACTATTGCTAGATGAAGACACTATGATTTCAGACATTGTGTAAACTAAAGAAAAGCCTAAAAGATGAGAAAAGGAGGATACCTGGCTCTAAACGAGGATGACTAAAGACGGAAACTCCTAGACGAAGCGCTAGATGACAAAGGTCAGAGGAAAAAAATATGAAAAATGTGAAAGGGTAGGAGAGGAATTCCATTATTTATAGGCGACAGACCTAGTCACTGAAACAATGCAACTAATCAAATGACGCCACGTGGCATTTTCTTTGAAGAACGAAACGACATTATGAACGAACCTCAAAATTGCACCACGTGTCAAAAAATAATAATTTATCACTACAATGACAGACAACATAAGGACAATCAAATGAAACAACGCAATAGACCCAGTCACTGAAACAACGCGACTAATCAAATGACGCCACGTGGCATTTTCTTTGAAGAACGAAACGACATTATGAACGAACCTCAAAATTGTGCCACGTGTCAAAAAATAATAATTTATCACTACAATGGCAGACAACACAAGGACAAGGGGGCAACTGATGGGGATCAACTAAGTATGGCTTGTCCTTGGTTGTCGTCCATATATTAATCACACCCAAGGAAAACCACAATAGAATGACAACATATCAACAAGACCCTTCATTGAGAATGATGGGATTTGCCAAAAAGAACTCGTCCATGGATGACATATTATAGACGGCTACACATATGGATGACTAAATTGTACTTGGTAAATTCTGCTAATGATTCTCCAAAGGTTCTACATAAGCAAAACATGACACGTTGCTTGGTATGTGGAAGGAATTCCACACACTTCGTTCCACATAATCCACTTTCTTCATTAACCACCAACATCACCCATGATGGTGACAGGTCCCAAACAAGTAGACCCATGTCAAACTTTCTATAAAAGGAGCAGGTCTCATCTCCCAAAGTAAGTTCCACCATTCACTATTTTCCATTCTTGTATCCTAGAGAGAAAACTGACTTAACTATCGGAGGGTCCTTGGCTGGGTCACACAGGTCACCTTTTATAGTTCTTTATTTCTTTTCAAGATTTACAGTCATCATCATAGTCCGAAACATTCTAGCCTACTGATTTTCGAGCATCATCAATGTTTCTTTTCTTTTTGGTTGAAGCCATCACGCTCCTCATCATCATCATCATCATCCTCATCACTATGATCAAACACTTTGACATCTTTTTGAGCCCTCCATGTGCCAAATTCAGTAGCTTAGTGTAAAAATAAAGGGTTTGCATTCTAGTAGTTTCAAAGAGTTTGGTCCAGATCTTGGGGTCACCGTACACATCAATGTCCTTCACAGGATTATTTGAAGGCATGGGTTTACCGGTGACATTCTTGAGAAGGTAGTATTCGATTAAGTCCCTTTGATGAGGGCGAAAGATGTAACCCAGTGGCAACCCCATGCTCAAATACATGATCTCCTTCTCCTCCATGGCCATGGGTAAAAACAAATTCTTTGAAAAAAAGAAAGAATAAATGGGTAAAGGGTGGGGTTCAATTGCAGAGGAAGAGGAAAAGCAAGAGCAATGGTATTGAATAGCGGCTCAGAGAATAGCGACTCAGAGAATAAAAGAAGAAGAAAAAACAAAAGGAATTATGATGAAAAAGAAAGGAATGAAGTACAAGAAAGTGAGACTCCTTTTATTCTAAAAGTTCCAACGGTCACTAGTAGTGGGCGTTGATTTTAATTAATTAATTAATTAATTATTATTTAATTATATATAAATTTTAGAAAGGTGGTGAATTGTGGGGTTTTTTTTTTTTTTGAAGAGCAAATTGTGGGGTTTAATCAAATTAGAGATGTTATTTTGAGATTATATATGTTGTCAGTGACAGTGGGGGCCACTGTGGTAGAAAGAAAATACTAGTATATAAGAAAAAATGCATTGGATTATGTTATGTTATGTGGATGTGGAGTAGGCTTTCAAGTCAAGTAATGACTCTTGCTTACGTGGCGCCGGAGAGGAGCGAAAGTCGACGTTTGGTCCTACGGGTGGTGTACGGGTTTGGTCCGAATCTCTCTCATGGTCATGTATCGAAAAATTTACAAAGGTGAATTTCGGTGCCCGAGTCTGGATCATCTCACGATTGCTGGACACGTATCTCAATACGTGAATCACTGTCAACGAGATCATTCAAGATCCTTCCTTGGTTTAGTAAAGAAATCAAGTTGGTAATTTAAACGACGACGTTTTTGACTTCAAGGAGGATGAGGATGAGGATTTGAACGACAAGTCGTGATTTGACTTATCATCGGGTTTGTTCAGTGACCCCGAAAAGATAATAGAGCGAATCAGAGAGACGGAGAATGTGACTGTTACTGTTACGAAGAAAGATTGGAAGGGCAGAATGATAATTTTTTTGTTGTTGTATTGTAGTACGGTCATGTCATCCGGAGTGGATGTGGATCTTCTCTTTCAGTCCCAAATCCAATTAACATGAAGCAGATGTAGATAGCAATCTATATAATAACTAATAGTCGAAACGTTTGACTTTTTGTTGACCATTTCTCATTGCGCTACTTGGCTACATAAATTTATGCCATGTCTACTTTTAAAAATACCAAACAGTTGTGTCTTTTCATTTTGTTGGTTTAGTTTCAGTAACCGCATAAGATAAATATATATATATATATATATTAAAACAAAAAATTGTCGTAGAGAATAATACATAATTAAGGCCTAAGGAGAGAAAAAAAAAAGGTGAGAAATCTGAGGGCACTACTACCGTCAAGAAAGTATTCCTATTCAAGCCAGCACCCCACAATCGGAACTAATAAAGGTATTTTAAATAGAAAAATTGTAACCTCTCCCCCGTGGAGTTCTCTCTCTCGTGCATACGAGTTTTCTTCCTCCCTTGACCTAGGTCTAGGGCATCTTTTTCTTTTTCAGTGCTTAGTCGAGTGAGTGCTACTAGTTTACCATGGCTGATGATGTTATTAATAGTTTGGAAAACATGAAGTTGACTACGGAAAAGGAGGAAGTGATTACCATCTCTGATGAAAGAAGATTGGAAGCCATTGAGGATTGCACCCTAAGTTTGATGGGTAAGTTTTTGACATGCAAATCCTTTAACAAGAGAGCAACAAAGAATACTATGAGAAGGGCTTGGGGATTGGAAGACAGTCTACGCATCACAGAGGTAGGACCAAATCTTTTTCAGTTCAAATTCACATCTGAATTTGATCTAAACAGAATTTTACGAGGAGGTCCGTGGTCCTTTGATAATCAATTATTGATGCTCAAGTGTTGGAGGAAAGGTATGACAGTTGGGAATATTAGAATGGAGACGGCCACTTTTTGGATTCAGATCTGGGGGGCGCTGTTGGATATGTTTTCTTCACAGGTTGCTAAGGAAGTGAGGAGTAGACTTGGGGTTGTTGAGGAAGTAGAGCAAAGAAGAGGGCAGGATGAGTTAAACTACTTTATGAGGGTTAGTGTTGCTTTACCTATCTTGGAGCCCATTCGCAGGGGAAGTTTTATTGCGAGGTCTGATGGGGAAAGACACTGGGTGAAGTTTAAATATGAACGATTGTCGTTGTTTTGTCATTATTGTGGAATGCTTGGACATGATGTCAAGAACTATGCAGCACACTTTGCTGTGACTAAGAATGGAGGTACGACGGATTACCAATATGGAGACTTCCTTAAAGCAATGGGGGGACGACCAAGAGTGGATCCGTTTGTAAGGAAACAAGGGGGGTCGAAAAACAGTTCAGAGGGTGGTGGTGGCAAGTCCGTTACTGGTTTTTACAGGTCTGATCAGGTCTGAAGCTTGGCTGCAACAGAATAGGGCTGTGACGGCGGAGAAAGGGCAGTGTAGAAACCCTAGTAACGATGAAGAAGGAGAGTTCGAGTTTTCAGGAAACACGCCACAATTTCAGGAACGTGGTAGGGAGGATCTCGCCCATGTAGATTATGTGGTGAGGTGTACTGCTGACGTCCACAACTCAATTTATGATTTGAAGGAAATCTCAATACAGAAGGATGACATGCTACCTAGTGGGTTGGATGGTCAAGCAAGTGTGAGCCACGTGATGGGTTTAAGTGCCTCTGTTGCAAGTAAAGAAGTAATTATAGTTGGGTTGAATGCTACAAAGCCCAAGTCATCTTGGACTAGATTCAATAGGATGGATTTTGGGCTGGGAGGATTGCAAAAGGTACTACTGTCGTCCATAGGTAAAAGGCACCTCCCATCAGATTTTGAAGACAACTAGAATAGTCAAGGAGAGGAGGGAAGAGTTAAGTGGGGGAAACTAAAGAATGAGGAAGCTACTATTTTTGAGAAAGCGGCGGGGGTGGATGACCACCCTTGCCGGGAGCAATGAGGCTATTATGTTGGAACTGCCAAAGGCTTGGGAACCCTTGGACAGGTCGAAGCCTTCACAAACTTGTGAGGGAACAAGCTCCCACTGTGTGTTTTCTTATGGAAACACGACTGGACAAAGAAGGATTTGAGAGTTTGTATGGAGATTTGCAGTTTCAGAATAAAATTATAGTAAAACAGCTAAATGCAGGGGGTAGTTTGGCTTTATTATGGAAGAATGATGTGGTGATGGAATTGATTAATTATTCGCCTAATCATATTCTGATGAAGGTGACTGAAGAGGATGGTTTTGTCTGGTTTTTTACTGGATTTTATGGATGGCTTGAGGCTCAGCATAAAGAAAAGTCATGGCAGCTGCTAGAACATTTGAGAAGCTTCATTAATGGGGCATGGCTTTGTGCGGGAGATTTTAATGCAATTCTAAATAGTGCAGAGAAATTAAGTTTAAGGCCACCTAATTCAGCAGAGATTGATGTCTTCAGAAGTGTGTTAGACTCTTGTAATTTTGAGGATTTGGGGTACAGAGGTTATACCTACACGTGGTCTAATAAGAGGCCTGGTGAGGCTAATACTAAATTGAGACTTGATCAGGCTGTGGCAACTATGGAGTGGTGGGCTAAATTTCAGATGTCTACAATTTCTCATCTTCCACCCCATGCTTCGGATCACTTGCTAATTATGGCGCATGTGAAGAGTGTTCAGAGGCATCAAAAGAAATTTAAAAAGAGTTTAAATTTGAAGAAGCTTGGCTACTATGGGAGGATTGTGGTGTTGTGGTTAAAGATGCTTAGGAAATGGTGGGAGGGGGGGAGTCGGGTTTGGCTTCAATCAAGGAGAAGATCAAGTTCTGTGGTGAGGAATTGCAAGCATGGGGTTCTTCCAAATCAGAGCTGAATGAAGCAGCCATGAAAATTCTTCAAAACCGGCTTGAGGTGCTAAACAGTGCTGAAGTGGTGACTGAAGAGTCCAAGGCCGAATATTTGAGTGTCAGCAAACAGTTAGATGACTTGCTGTTAAAGCAGGAAATTTACTGGGCACAACGGTCTCAGATCTCGTGGCTTAAACATGGTGATAAGAACACTAAATACTTTCACTCAAAAGCCTCCCAAAGAAGAAGGTGAAACTTTATTAAGGGGATTCAATGCGCACAAGGAAATTGGGTGGATGAGGTGGAAGATATAGCAAATGTGGCTACTAGTTATTTTGAAATTTTATTTTGTGCAGGTACATGTGATCAGATGGAGGAATGTCTCAATGCAGTCCCAAGGAAGGTGACACCTGACATGCAAGATACCCTGTCCAATGAGTTTAGTGCTGAAGAAGTTAAAATAGCGTTGTTCCAAATGGGACCAACAAAGGCACCTGGACTTGATAGTATGAATGCTCTCTTTTATCAAAGATTTTGGCATGTTGTGGGTGATACTGTAGTTGATGTTGTGTTAGATTTCCTGAATAATGGTCATATGTTGCCTGATATTAATCATACTTACATTGTGCTGATTCCTAAAGTGAAGAACCCGGAGAAAATGTCTGATTTTAGGCCTATAAGCCTTTGTAATGTGATTTACAAAATAATCTCTAAAGTGTTAGCCAATAGACTGAAGTAGGTGTTACCTAATATTATATCTCTCACTCAGAGTGCTTTTGTTCCAGGCCGTCTTATTACTGACAATGTGTTGCTAGCATATGAAACATTGCACACTATGCACTGCAGGAAGAAAGGGAAGAAAGGGTATATGGCTTTGAAACTCAATGTCAATAAAGCATATGATAGGGTGGAGTGGCCTTTCCTTCAGGGGGTTATGTAGCGGCTAGGTTTTCCTGAAACATGGATAGAAAGGGTGATGAGTTGTGTCACTACGACTTCATTCTCTATTCTTGTGAATGGGAAACCGTATGGGAATGTATTGCCTTCTAGGGGAATTTGTTAGGGTGATCTTCTTTCACCATACTTGTTTCTGTTATGCACAGAAGGGTTTACTTCGTTACTGGCTAGGGCGGAGATAGGAGGGACTTTGCATGGGGTGTCTATTTGTAGAAATGCACCAAAGATTACTAATATTCTCTTTGCAGATGATTCATTGATTTTTAGCAGGGCTTCACCAACTGAAATTCATACTATTGTAGAGATTCTTCAAGTTTATGCTAAAGCTTTTGGGCAGTGCATAAATTTGGAAAAGTCTTCAGTGTATTTCAGTAATAACACCACTGACCACCAGAAATAGGAGGCTTTGGGGATTCTTGGAGTGAAGGAAGTGTCTCGGTTTGAATCATATTTGGGTTTGCCTACTTAATTGGAAGGGCAAAGTACCATACTTTTTCTTTCATTAAAGATAGGGTGTGGAAAAAATTACAGGGTTGCAAAGGGATGATGCTTTCTAGAGCTGGGAAAGAATTTCTCATCAAGGCGGTTGCTCAGTCTATACCGACGTATACAATGAGTGTTTTTTAGCTCCCATCGAAATTATGTGATGAGTTGGATGCTTTATGTGCTAGATTTTGGTGGGGACAAGTTGGGAATGAAAGGAAAATTCATTGGAAAAGTTGGGATAAACTGACTTTGTCGAAGAAGGATGGTGGATTGGGATTTCGGGACCTTAGATCATTTAATTTAGCCATGTTGGCCAAGCAAGGGTGGAGGCTGTTAAAAGACAAAAATTCTCTTCTCTATCAGTGCTTTAAAGCAAGGTATTTCCCTAGAACTCCAATACTTGAGGCCACAGAGTCACCTAATTGTTCATTTGTGTGGAGGAGTTTAGTGGCGGCCCTACCTATTTTAAGAACTGGACATTGTTGGCGTGTGGGTGATGGATTCTCTATTAATGTCTATCAAGATAGGTGGATTCCAAATTACCCCACAAATAAGCCTCTCTTTTCGGTAAGGGATGATGAAGAGGAAGTATTGGTGTCAAGCTTGATTAACCAAGACCTCCATGTGTGGCGGAGAGATTTTATTATGGCTAACTTCAATCGGGAAGAGGGGGAAGCTATATGTGATATTCATCTAAGTCGGAGGCAAGTACCTGACTCAGTTTATTGGAAGCATAGCAAGGATGGCAACTTCACAGTAAAGTTTGCTCACAAGGTCGCAAGGTCTCTCTTGAAGAAGGAAGATTGGGCTGAACCATCATCAGGAGGTGGGGTTAGTAGGGTGTGGGCTGCTATATGGAACTTACGGATCCCCAACAAGATGAAGGTGTTTGGGTGGAGAGCGTGTCATGATATTCTCCCAACCAGAAGGAACCTAAAGAAGAAACGGGTTTTGTTGGATGAGTTGTGTCCGTTCTGCTCCAGATTTCAAGAATCAACCATTCATGTTTTATGGGAATGTACAGCTGCTCAAGATATTTGGCATAGTAGTGCTAGGGCCTTGCAGAAGTGTGGGACGGGGCAAACTGATTTCGTAGCTTTGTTGGAGTACCTGCTGGATCGGATGGAGAAAACAGAGGTGTAGCTAATGTTAGTGCTGGCATGGTTGATTTGGAATCAGCAGAACAGAGTGGTGCATGGAGGCAAATTCCTGGAACCAGGCTGGTTGAATAAGCGAGCTGCCGAATTGCTTGAGGAGTTCCAGTGGTCACAGGACAGTTTACAAGCTGATGCTGTGCAGGGTGCGACTCGCCAGGTACTGCAGAACGCTGGAACCAGTTGGCAACCGCACCTCAGTCCGTGTATAAGCTGAATTATGATGCAGCTGTGTTCGCGAATAACGCCAGTTCTAGGTTCGGTGCTGTGATTAGAAACTCAAGGGGAGAAGTTATGGCAGCGATGACAGCCAAGGGTCCGGTAGTCCAGTGCAGTGAAGAGGCAGAATTGCTCGCGTGTCGTAAGGCGATGGAGTTTGCAACAGACGCTGGCTTCACGGTTCTGATAGTGGAAGGTGCTAGTGTCCATGCTACGAGTATTGTTTCAGCCAAGGACAACCAGTCAGCAATTGGGCATGTTGTTGGTGACATTCGGCATCTGATGGGAGCATTGGAATGGATTTCTGTGAGCTGCACTAAGAGAAATGGTAGTAGGGTGGCACATGTGCTTGCTAGATATGCCCAACATGTTAATTCTGATTTATTTTGGATGGAAGAGGTTCCATCATTTGCGTTAGATTCTGTAAACTTTGATGCTTCTTTGATTTAAATGAAAGTTGAATCTAGTTTCAAAAAAAAAAAAAAAAAATAGACAAATTTAGATTTGTTTATTTTGGTTAGATTAATCTAAAGTGTCTGATGATTTTAGATTTTTGGTCTCTCTCTTCTTTTCTTTTTTCTTTTTTTTTTCTTTGCTTTCACGTTGCCTCTTCTTCTTCATTTTCACCGGCATCCATTGGCGTGCTCTGCACTGCATCTTCTTCTTTACTTTCTCCTTGCCTCACTCTCCCTCTTACTGTTTTTCTCTCTTTTTCATGTGAAAGTTGAAACTAGACTCCTCAGTAAAAGAAGTGTAGCATTCAAATTTACTTTTGAGAAATGTGCAGCGTTGAAAGAGGATAAGACTTCTATTTTGATTAAAAGAAAAAAGTAAAATGAAATATGATAAGACAAAAAAAGAAGAAATACATGGAAGAGATAAACTACAACAAAGAAAAAAAATTAAAATTAAAATAATAGTGAATGCATGTAGGACAATAAATGAGAGTAAAAAAAAAAAGTTCTTTTAAGATTAGATCATTAGAAGATACGGGAAGTTGAAATTTGGCAAGAATAAGATATTTATATAAGATGAATATGTTAAAACAAAAAACTATCATCGAAAAGTAAAGCATCAATAAGACGTAGGGAAGAGAATGAGAAATTTGAGAAGAAAAGCATCTGTAAAACGTTTAAAGAAAGATGAAAGAGAAGAAGTTACCAAATTAATATGAACCACTATTTATACTCAAATGATTATAACCCTACAATAGACATCTTTTCATTCAATATGCAACTTTTAGGTCAATAGGAACATTTTCATTCAATAAGCACATTTTTTATCAATATGCACATTTTTAATCAATAGACACATTTTCGTTCAATAGGCACCTTTTCGGTTAATAAGAACATTTTCATTCAATAGGCACCTTTAATATATATCTAATATGAAGGATTATAACTTTTTAATAAATACCTTTTGATATATTTAATATGAAGGGTTATCACGTTTCAATAGGCACCTTTTGGTATATCTAATTTGAAGGGTTATGACCTTTCAATAGGCACCTTTTGGTATATATATTACAGTCTATCTTATATATACGTATATATATCTATATATATATATATATATAACACAAATTAAACTAAAGACACAACATTCTGTTTCTTATTCCTTCTCACAAAAAACTAATAAATAAAACAATGTTGCTTTCTTCTACCTTACTAATAAAACTTTGTGCTATTTCTTTCAATATTATTTTTTTTTTTTTAAATTTCATGCATTTTTGCTTATTACTCTAACTAGAAAAAAAGAAGAAGATTTTTTTTCCCCCTAAAACTCATCCAGTAGCTCTTCCCGTGTATCGCACGGGTTAGCGACTAGTATAGCATACATTCATTCTAATGAGGTGAATCAAATCCTTTTCTTCTGTACTTGTTGTGTACTTGGGTAATTGTGTCCCTTTTTGCTGTATTTTATTTACTAAACTAAATGAGAATAAATTAACTGAGAGATTCCTTATAATAATAATACTCTTTTGTTAGTATTTTGGCTAATACATTATTAATGTGGAAGTTTAGCTGCACAATTAATTAACAATGGTGAAAAGCCTGTGCCGTAGAACTTCACCTTATTAATAACATTAAGGAATTAATGGCAAATGTTAGTCTTGTTTTAATGTTTGCGTTTTTACTTCTCAACTTTAATTTATTTGTGTGGGTTCTAGTTAGCTCAACTGGTAAAGTCTCTGATGGTTGAATAAGAGATCTGTGGTTCAATCTCCGCCTACACCAAAAACCGATTGGTGTCTTGGTTTGATGATAAAAAGCTATTATCAGGAGCAGATGCCATAGGTTAAAACAATCTAAATAAAAAAAAATTAATTTATTTGTAAAAAATTATTACTACTATTATAATAATAATGGTTAAGTGCTGGAATTCACTTGTTTCTATATTAGCTTAAAATTTTGGGACTAGCTCAGAGTAGATGGTCCTAATCACATGTGGAAGAGAGTGTTAGAATAATGGTTAAGGTTATTAAATTTACATTTTCCTATTAGTTCCAAGCTTTTGAGGTTACCTGCATGTGGTTCATCAATTTTTATTATTAACTAGTTGCTGACCCACACGATGCGTGAGAATAGATAATTTTATTTTAGTTATGATATAATATATAATTTGTTTTATAAATTTCGTGGAAAATAATTTCCGAAATAATTTTTCATTTATCTATCTCAAAAAATATATCATCATTTTATTAATTGGATTTATTTGATTGATATTATTCATTTTTTAGGTGGTCCAAATTTTGATAAATTATATTATCGTGCGTTATATTTTCCTTCTTCTTTTTTTTCCTGTTCAACTAAACTGTTTGAGTTTCAAATATATTATTCAAAATTTTCATTCTCTTAAAAAGAGATTATTATATTTATAATTTTTCTTATCGTAGGAGTAGCTTTGAACTATTGATTGAGTTTTGTTTACTAATATAGATAAATGAGATAGGAACTGCATATTTCTTAGACATTCCTAAGAGACTATACCATATTATAAATTTAATATTTAAAATAATATGTAGGAAAAAAAGTAGATTTTATGTCTAAAATTGAGCACTTCACCTATCAAAATGAAAGAAAATAATCTGTATAAAAACATAAAGAGAGCATGATTAAAAAATTTTTTTACTACATACACTTTTATTTATTAAGATTTAATTGCCTTTAACAGGATCTTTATATTGCATTTTTGTTACTACGCTCTTGTTGAGCCTTCTCATCCGTCACATCATTGGCCACATCATTATTCTTTTTATTATTTATTTTTTACTTTTAATTTTTTGACAATATTAAATATATAAATATATTGGCTTTACAAATTCATCTTAGGCAGTTTTAATTTTACATATTCATTTACTTTAATTTTGATGTTATATCTGAATAATAAATCAATGAAAAGTTTTTTTTTTTTTTTTTTTTTTTGAGGAAGAAATCAATGAAAAGTTAAAATTAAAATATTGTCTATACATATTCATCTTGGGCGGTTTAATTTTAATTGTTGATATACACATTCAAATACATATTCAACATTGTATTATGTCCAAAAAAAATATATAAAAAAATCAAACAAAAGCTAAAAGAGGGAGAGAGAAGACTTGTGATGGAAAACTTAAAAAATCAAACACACTACCAAATCGTATTAACCCAAAATAGTATTATATACAAAAATACAATGATTCATCAAAAAAGAATAAATAATATATATATATATATATAGAGAGAGAGAGAGAGAGAGAGAGAGAGAGAGAGAATAAAATGGAAAAAAAGCATCAAAATAAAAATATATAGTCATAAGTCAAACACCAAATTATCTAAGCCATGATATATAATAGAATAACATTATATTTTTGTAAACTATATTTATATGCAATAGAATAACATTTAACAATCTTAGAAAAGAAAAAAAAAAGATAATAACTTAATAAAGACAAAACTAAATTGCAACCCAAAATCCCTTTCAAAAAAAAATTGCAACCCAAAATAAAATTCTAAAGAAGTCACAAATACATCAATCTAAAGTAGAGATACAAAAAATAAATAAAAAATTTACACAAAAATAAAACGAGAGAGAGAGAGAGAGAGTAATAACCTTTTTCATGTGAGAAAATATATATAAAATGAGAGAGAAAATGTCATATTTATAGTAATAGAATGAGGATAAGAATAGTCAAAATAAAAAGAAGAAGAAGAGATAAAGAGTGACATTAAGGTTGAGAGTAGTGGAGAGATGAAAAGGTAAAATGGAAGTTATGGTTGGAAGTAGTAGAGAAAAATGGGAAATAGGTAGATGATGTGGCCGCTAATGTGGCTTAATGGGAGTGTAGAAATAATAAATATTACGCTTTAGCTTTTAGATATATATAGATTTCTAAAGCCCTAAGTTCCTTATGTATTGGATCTCTTGCAGTGATATTGTCAAATTATTATCACCTGCCATTCAATGATATTCTTGATTGGCATAACTTTGCTGTCGTACTTAAGGAGCATGATGTGTACCGGCTTAAGCAAATTCTCAAGGACATAGCTGATGCAGAGTTTGTTGCACTTCATAAGAACTTAGTTAAGGTAGAATATGACTTTCTATCTCAACTTTATAATTCTAAGTTGTTTATTTGATTTATATCACTTCTCATTTTCATGTAATTGATTTGTTCCTGCCCTTTATATGAATTTATATGTATTGTTTGTTTTTTTTTTTTTTTTTTTGGGTAATATATGTATTGCTTGTGTATATATGTATCTGTCTGTTTTGTCCAGAGGGCCTCAACTTCCAAAGGGGAAGAAGTTATACTGAATAACTCACTGCTGTATTAAGTGCTATTTTATTCAATTTATCCAGAAAAAGGGTAACTAAGGGTTTAAAGAATTTCCTTTATTAGGTTCAGAGGCATTTGATACTTGTTTCTACAATGCTACCACTGAAGTTGTCCAATTAGCTCCATCAAAATACTGTGCAAGCAACAATATTTGCTTTGGCATTTGCTTTCCATGGAATTTTTTTCACTTTTATATGATGCTTTACTCATGATTGGTGAGCACCATGAACTTTAGTTTTGTCATTTCCTTCTTTATTTAATTCTGCCACTTTTAAGGCCTCTTTCTTATGCTTTCTGTTTGATTGTTGTACAAGGTTTCTTGTAATTCTTTAGTTGATTTTATTGATCATTTAAGTCTTCAATAATAATCTTTAGGAAGCTCTTCATTTAGAGTGTTCCTTCGTTTAATACATTCTTCTTTACATATTGTTGGGGTTCTGGGTTTGTGCGAGTTAACCATCAACACCTTGAGGAGTCTCTTTGTAAGGGCTTTATTTCCAATGTTTGGAATCTTTGGACACCACTTAACTCAAAAGCTTAAACCAATGAGTTTGGAACCTATAATTTGATATTAACCAGTTACTGTCATGATGTCATCATTATTATCCAATATTGATTCACCACTATTAGAATGTTTTCTTCAACCACGGGTGGAGCTAACACAAGAGTCTTCCTCGCTCTACTTAGTGGGAGCCACTAACGATAATAGCATCAAACACTTACCTACATTAATACATTGAGCAGTCTTTTGTGACACATAATATGTTGGGACACTACTTAACCAAAAAACTTAATAAGTTTGGGCCCAACAAATGTTATATTAACCAACACCTACAAAAAATGACTAGTTGTGATATTTTTAATGTACAAGGGACATAACTAATAATGCAGAGTCTAGCCAGGACGCCTCAAACTTCAGATAACATTTACCTCTGCCTTTTCTATATTGTAGTTAATAAAATTTGATTGACCAGTAGTTAATAAAATTTGATTGACCAGTAGATGTGGTGGATTATTTCTCAATTGAATCTTTCTTCATTTCAACACAAAATAACCTTCATTCTGATTGACTTATGTCAAAACTAAATTGCTATAATTGTCTTGTTCCGTTTACTTTGATCTTTTATTAGTCCATAACATTATAATCAAACATATTTAAATTGATTACACCGAATGGATGTGCACTTTTTCTACTTTTTTTTTTTTTTTAAATAAAAAATAAAAATTTATAAACTGACATCTAACATAGTATTCATTTGTTTTGGACAGGAAATAACCGGGCGAGTGGGTGTGGACATTGCTGTGGAAGCCTTGGGAAAACCACAGACATTTTTCCAGTGTACACAAAGTGTGAGGGATGGTGGAAAAGCTGTGATGGTTGGACTTACACAAACTGGTGCTATCGGGGAGGTGGATATAAACCGTCTTGTTTATAGAAAGGTGCATACTCTGCTTTCAATGGATTTTAAGGTTGAATTCATGTCGTTTGTGGTTATAACTTATGACTATTGATTTCTACCTGCTCAAATTATATTCAGTGCATCGGTTCTCTTAAGTTTGTTTTCCTCTTTATTTGAGATAGGTCTATTATGAAAAAAAATTTGTGATGAGAAAAACTTTTAGACAACCTGCAAAACAGTTGTTAGCCCCATGAAAATTGGTACTCGAAAGTAACAACCAGAAGCTGCAGAGGCTTCAAGCAGTGGAAAAAAATATAGAGTAATCTATGCAGAAACCAGTAACTAAAGTTATAAATGTAGTAACCTGCTATTAATCATTCTTACTGCTTGTCTAATGTTGTACTCCTGTAGTTCTATATTCTTTGTTCTGTGTTACAAAGTGCAGTCCTTGTAGTGCTTGAGGTTTCTACTCTTCCTTTTCTCCACCTTATAACATAGTATAAGGTTCTTACTTTTGTTCTGATTACTCTTCACGGTATCATTCTTTCCCCTTGATAAAAAAAAGTTAGTGTCAGCTGATGGGAGTGCTACTTTCACTATGATTTGATGCTTATGTCTCAGATTGCTACTCATCAATGACTTCCAGGAAGTCTGTACGATATAGTGAAACGAGATCAGCTTGATAATCTGCATTTTCAGCCTTGTCATCTGTCATATTGGGCTTGTCAGGTCCTGATTAAAACCCTTTTCTATTGACAAGTTGAGCCTGCAAATTCCCCAAGTTTTCCACAGCTTGCTTTTAACAGGTGGGGGAGGCGTAAAGTAAGTTGTACATGTTACTTCTTTCAAATAGCTGTTTGTCTTCAATCTTGTCATCAAAAACTACTAAATTAAATATAATTTCATGGTTGCAATCAATTTGTCCATGTCAGGATCCCTGTATTTCGCCTATAATTTCAAATATATTCTCATCTTACAAGATGTCCTCCTGAATCCTGCTTTCTCTTCTCTGGTCCTCATTCTATGTTAAATCTGGGTTTTCTTTTGCTGCTCTTTTCTCAATTTGTGGTCAGTGTGGATAGTAACACAAAAATATGAGAAAATGTAAAAACCTAAGCATTATGACTGAAGAAAAAATCACTATAATCATGGAAAGATTGAGGTGTTTTCTTAGTGAGCAAATACGCATAATTTTTTTTTTCTTTGTTGTGTTTCATAAAGTAGTATTAAAAGCTTTATTTTGCTTTGTATTTGTTTCAAATTTTCAATCTCCATAGGTCAATTTTTAGATCTCTATCTCTCTCTCTCTCTCTCTCTCTCCCCCCCTCCCCCCCGACATTGAACATGGGTGAGAGTTTGGCCACCTCACCTATAACACTATATACATGTGCTAAGAATATTTTGCTGTAACAATTTACATTGTCCTGTGCCAGAAATAAAAAAATGAATTATGATGAAATAGGTAATGAATGAAGTCCAAGAAAGCGAGACTACTTTTTATTCATATAAAGTCAAAGTTCCAACGGTCATTAGTAGTGGGCATTAGTTTTAATTAATTAATTATTAATTAATTATAAATTTTAGAAAGGCGGCGTGGGGGTACTGGTACTGGACCGTACAAATCAAATTGTGGGGTTTGAAAAATATTCTATGTACTAAAAATATTTTACATGCACTAAGAATAAAAAAATCTCTTGGATTATCATTATGTTATGTAGGCTTTCAAGTCAAGTAATGAACAAAATTACAAAACTGTGAATAGTATAGACTATAGAATACTACTACTCTTATTATTTTCACATAAATAAATTTATAAATCATAAAAATATAAGCACCTGAAGCTTAAAAGTTTGAGTTTCCCATTAGAATTTGTAACTAGATGTGTTGGGTTCTCTGCTGCCCCTTCGGCTTTTATAGTTGCCCAGAAATAAGTAAACGGCATGAGTCGTGGGATCTTTTACAAAGTCTTTGTTATGGAAAAGTAGGGTGAAGCACCAAGGTTAGCTTTTTGACATGAATCAGATAGCATTCTAATGAGGTGAATCCCTTTCTGTACTTCCTGTGTACTTGGGTTGTGTCCCTTTGTGCTGTATTTTATCACTTAACCAAATGAGAAGAAAATGAATAAAAGAGAGATTCTAATAATACTCTTAAACAACTTGTGCTATTTTGGCTAATACATAGCGTGGAAGTTTAGTTACAAAATTATTTAACAGATACCGTGTGAACAATGGTGAAAAGCCTGTGGCATAGAACATTAAGGAATTAATGGCAGATGTTAGTCTTGGTTTAGTGTTTGGGTTTTTGCTTGTGAACTTTAATTTATTTTAAAATTATCATTACTATTATAATAATGGTTAAGTGCTTAAATTCACTTGTTTCTATATCTGCTTAAACTTTTGGGACTAGCGATGATTTATCATACTATCAGAGTAGATGGTCCTAATCACATGTGGAAGAGAGAGTTAGAATAATGGTTAAGGTTATTAAATTTACATTTTCCTTTTAGTTCCAAGCTTTTGGGCCTACCTGTGGTTCATCAATTTTTATTATTTATCAGTGACATGAATATACAAAGCCAAGTATTTTCCCTTACAGTGACATTATGGGGGCAAAATTAGGATGCAACCCTTCTTATGCTTGGCAGAGCATCTACAATAGCTTGGAAGTCATTAGAAACGGTACAAGATGGAGAGTAGGGAATGGACGGATGATACATATATAGGAAGATAAATGTAAATGGCTGCCTACTCCAAATACTTATAAGATCTGCTCTCCCCAGCAAGATATTGGAGATTTCCCAATGGTCTCATCCCTAATCTATGAAGATACAAAGCGATGGAAGGTGGACAGAATTAGGAAGCACTTCCTCCCCTTCGAGGCTGAAACATACTTAACATCCCACTTAGCTACAATCTGCCGGAGGACAACATAATTTGGGTAGGAAATAAACGTGGCACGTTCTCTGTTAAAAGTGCATACTATGTAGCCTTGCCACTAGTGGAAAGAACTGAAACGGGAGAGTGCTCAACTGGAGATTGTAGAACTCCGTTGTGGAAGAAAATGTGGGAGCTTAAGCTCCCTGCCAAGATCAGAATTTTTGCATGGAAGGCGTGCATGGATGGGCTGCCAACAAGGCTAAATTTGGGAAGGATAGGGCTGAACATTGAAACAAAGTGCCCACTTTGTGAGAAGGCTTTGGAAAGCACCAGTCATGCCTTGATATATTGTGACAAGCTATGGGATGTTTGGTGGAATTGGCATGCTTGCCCTATAAACCTCCTAGCAGAAAACAATAGCTTTGTGGATGTTGCAATGTGAATTTTAGAGGCAGGTACCCCTCATGATCTTGAAATCTTCTTTGCCACTGCATGGTCCATTTGGTATAACCGAAACCAAGTGATCCATGAATCTCGCTTCCTCCCATCAACCCAAATCTGGGGGTACTTCTAGTGAATCCAAGAGGACTACAAGGGTGCTATAACATATAGCCGACTCAAACAACAGCCCCCTGAAATTGGGTGGGCTGCACCTCCACCGGGGGTCTTCTACAAAATAAATGTCGATGGAGCAACTGATGGGGAGGGAAGCCTATCCAGCGTAGGAGTGGTAATCCGAGATTGCAGGGATATGGTAGTAGCTGCTAGAAGCAAATTGATGCATGGATCATATGGGGAGGAGATCACTGAAGCTTTTGCAGTTGAAGAAGGAATCCTCTTGGCGAGTGAAATGGAGCTTCAGCAAATAATTATCTAGTCAGACTCCCTCATGGTAGTTGAAGCAATCAATAGAAGCTCATTTCATGGAGACATGGGGCCAATTATTCAAGGAATTCTGGGTCTTTTGAGTCAGCTAAGCAGCTGGAAAGTGAAGCATCTGAAAAGGGACTACAACAGAGTTGCGCATGAACTTGCACAGAACGCCAAAGCAGCTGGAACATCCCAGCAGTGGAGAGGAATGGAGCCCCCAATGCTGCAGTAATTTTTACTAGTTGATAGGGCAAAGTGTTAGTTTGTATTCTCTTATCTGCTGTTCTTTGTAATCCAATTTCAGATTAATGAAAACATCAAGTTTCATCTTCAAAAAAAAAAAAAAAGTTCCTTATGTATTGGATCTCTTGCAGTGATATTGTCAAATTATTATGACCTGCCATTCAATGATATTAATGATTGGCATAAGTTTTCTGTCTTACTTAAGGAGCATGATGTGTACCGGCTTAAGCAAATTCTCAATGACATAGCTGAGTTTGTTGCACTTCATAAGAACTTAGTTAAGGTAGAATATGACATTCTATCTCAGCTTTATAATTCTAAGTAGTTTATTTGATTTATATCACTTCTCATTTTCATGTAATTGATTTGTTCCTACCCTTTATATGAATTTATACGTATTGTTTGTTTGTTTGTTTTTTTTGGTAATATATGTATTGCTTGTGTATGTATATGTATCTGTGTCTGTTTTGTCCAGAGGGACTCAACTTCCATAGGAGAAGAAGTTATACTGAATAACTCACTATTGTATTAAGTGCTATTTATTCTTCATTAAATTTATCCAGAAAAAGGGCAAACTAAGGGTTTTAAGAATTTCTTTTTTGGATTGTGTTTTATCAGGTTCAGAGGCATTTCCAGTGAAACTCTCCCCCCATCAGATATGATGCATTCCATATGGTCAAGTATGAGCTTTGGTTGCACCGCCATGTAATTAACTACTAATTTATTTACAATTTCAATAGACTATACGTACATTTACTGGCTAGTTATCAAAAAAATCCTGTAAATCATCATATACAGTTCTTTATCGTCGTCCCTGATTGACTCTTGATGGGGAAGTAAAGTTACAAGTGTTTTTGTTTAGGTGTTCCCCGGAGGTTTTGTAAAACTTATCTTTTTTTTAAAATAATTTGTAAAAGTAGAATACATTTCAAATCATTTGGGGATCTAATGCAATTTTGAAAACATGTTGTGACATGATTTTTGTGCTCCTCAATTTCATGATTTTGAAATCCTGATGCAGCATCAGGGCTTCTACATCTGAAAAATAGATTTGCTGAAAGACTTAGCATTCTACCATTGGATCTGACCATTGAAAGCACCATAGAGGTTATATGTCCACTTACTCAAAGGGAACTCAACTTTTCATTTTGACCTTTCCAAGATGATTTTTGTACTTTTTCAGTTTGGTACCTTTCAACTATCTAAATCTATTAACCTTGATTCAGTAGACTGATGCAATCAAGAGTTTTTATTTTCCTACAATCATTATTTGAGTTCAATGATATTGGTTTTGCACTTTTGAGATTACTTGGAAAATTCTTAGGCTTTTGGTAGAAACGCAAAGTAAGTATAGAAAATTGGAGGTCTATTGATATGGCTGTTGAAAGGTTGTTTGGTTTTGTTTTGTCAAAAAAGAAAAGATACGAAAAGAATAGAAAAGGAAGAAAGAGAGGAGAGAAAGGTTGTTGTAAGATTTGCAATTTTTTATTCCCTTTTTTTTGGGATCATGTCAATGATATGGTACATTAATAGTTGAGATTATAGAATTCCCACTTATCAGCAACAAATTTAGTATTTGTTATTTACCCTGATATTATGTCACAATTCAGGAATCTGCAAAGTCTATTAGAGAAAGATTTGGTTCTTTGAACCTTCTTATTAATGCATCTGGAATTCTTCCAATACAGGTGTTGCAACCGGGTACAGCTTGTGTCACTGTTTGAAGCACGATTTCCAGACTAGTAGTGGCTTTTGACATCTGCAATTTAAATGTAATAAAATGTTCTGTTTCTCAACACAAAAAAAAAAAAAAAAAAAAAAAAAAAGCGTTTGTTGTTCTTACATCTAAAACTATCATTCACTTACTAGTAGTATTCATATAAGCCAGCTCAGAAAGTCATCAGCTGCTTGTTTTATTACTGGTGCTTCCTTTTTTACAATACTTTTTCACCTTTGAATTATTTATGTTTGAATTTCTTGTTAATTTTTTCTATCAATTTGTAAAGTGAAGAATTCAAAGGTGATGAGGTTTTGACACAATAATTAGCTTTAAAAAGGCTTTGGGCATGAATGACCCAGATGTAGCTGCTGTGCATATGGACTTCTTTTTTTATGTTTATTCTCTGTATTTATGCAAAAAGTTTGAGAATGCTTAAGTTTATTGTGAAATAAATTTCAAATCATAATGAATAAATGTTTGTGGCTTACAGATTGGTAGGTGAATCTTTAGTCAAAGGCTTGAAAATGGAGATCAAGATGCTGTTATATTCTTTCTCAAAAAAAAAAAAAAAAAAAGATGCTGTTTTATTAATCTCAAGGACTTAAATTGAAGACATATATGGAGCTTGACCATTATCATCACATCTCCAGTGCAAGCGTTTCAGAAGCTCATTTATGTTTCAACTTTTGAGTTTGGAAAAACATAGTCTTTCCTTTTACCTTGGAAGCGTGTCTTCAAGTTTACTGATTCCCAGCTAATTAGTTGTTGATCTTTAGCTGTAGTTGGTTTGCTAGTAATTTGTGATCTTGGTCTCTATTGGGTAATTGTTTTGGGAAAGTAATACATTACACCCAATGAGTTTTGATTCATGGCCTCACCCTCCATCCCATAACTATAGAAGGAGGAACTGCCATCTGAGCTATAGTTCTTTGGCAAACTAGGTCTCTTTTGTTGGCATATACATCAACATGAAATGAGCCCATTGTTATACAATCTGCAATTCAAGCTGACTGTAGCTCAGAATGAATTCAAGTAACCCCTACTACTGTGGCAAATGGATGCACTGTTCAAATAGCTGCAGCTGGCATAACATTGGAGAAGCTTTTGCAAATTCTTCTGTTTGTTTGAGATGGGAACTAAGCAGTTGTGAATTGTGATTGGCTAGCCTAGTGAGATGATGTTTTTGATTCAGTTAGGTCTAAAGGCAGTTGGGGGTGGTTTTTGGTCTTGCAAGATGAACCAGGATTGGTACTGCCAGAACCTACGAAATTTTCTATTGATATAAAAATTATGACACTTCAGAATGTACATCCTTTCCTTGTTCTTTTTCCTTCCCGGCCCTTTAATTTCATAAGATTCTTGGTGAAGTTTGTTGTGCCTCGTTTTTCTTTATTTTTATTAAGAATTCAAGTTCATATTGATTACTATATTAACATCATTTTTCATTCTATTTTCATCACGTTGAAGTAGAAAGTAGTCTTTCTAACCTGTTGGGGGTGAATGAGGTGTTTTTTTAGTTGGTTAGGTTACTACTTGAACATTCTCTCTCGTGGTGCTCTAAAGAGTGCCCATAGGGTGGATCTTGATGGAGCCTTCGGGTCTAGAGACCCTAAAATATGTTTCGACTTTTGAGCTAGATAGAATTTATCTTAATTTTTTAATAAAAGGAGGGGGGGGGGGGGGGGGGAATTAAACTAAAAGCATATGGAAGTGGACAAAAGGAAGGGATGGCTCTAGGAAGGGGAAAAAATATACCATGCATACTATTCATGAGTGGGGTCTACCTCCATGTGAAAGGGAGGACTCATGCATCGGATGAATGATATAACTCTTCTTAAGAAGTGACCAAAGCTTAAATTGCAAGTTTACATATATTTTGAATTATCTTCCCAACTTTGTTTTTTTTTTTTTTTAGTGTCAAATAATCACTTTTATTTTTTTATAGATTCAACTTTGTATATGTTACGTTTATTGTTAATCAAAGTTATAGGAAGTTTACATAAACAATATTTGAGAAATACTTACACACCTTGTTTCACACACTGTGAAAATCGTGACTTCAAATCATGTTTTCAGCACAATTTTCGCGAGTAAATGTGTGTGCAACAGAGCATACACTATAAGCAAGTATCATCGTGACATCCAAAACAAATAGAAAGAACCCCATACTATAGGTAGCTATAGATAAATAATAACTTAAGGGACTAGAATTTAATAAATAGTATCTTAGCAAACATGTAATGTTTAACATCATATAGACATAATACACAAGCTGCCGCAAATGCGCAATTCAGTTCCAACTCAAACAACAAACACTCCAAATCAAAAATTTTATAAATGGGGTTGATGCGTATGTTAGATCATGTAGCTCAGAAAGCCACAAACAGCTCAAAATTTCACCTTTGGAATCTACAACTACCTTCTAGAACTAAATTGCTCAAAACAGATCGTGTAGTACTTGGGCCATCGATAAATTGCCTATTTTCATTTTGGGCCCTCACTGGCCCATTTTTTGTTTAACCTCTCTTTTTATTTTTTACTATATAAACTTTTTTCACTCATTTAAAATAACTAGTTTTCAACCCATGCTTTGCATAGATTTTTTTTTTTTTTTTTTAATTTTTTTTTTAACTCTTTCGTTAATTAATGTTCTTATTTTTATTTTAGATAGTAGAATGAGAGTTATCTAAGAGTTTAAAAATTCAGTCTATGAATTCAAGTAAAACTAAGTGGTTTGCAATTATAATACTCGCAATTCTCTCTCTCTGGTATTTATTAGTGATTAGTCAATTAGTTTCTTTGAACTAATTAGGTTTTCCTTTTTTATTCATGGTTTCTAATACCTATTAAGAAAAATTATCCTAGAAAAACAGTTTCAAGGTCGGGCCTTAGTATAATATTAAATGCCTTACATTAAAAGTAACAAGTTGCGGTTTCAAGTCTGGTAGAACGGAAGGTATGACCTTTTTTTCTTTTTTTTCTTTTTTTTTCCCCATACCTTCTCTACCTTTTTTTTTCTATTGCCTCATTTCCATTGAATCAGAGGTTATCTGCAAGTTTAATAAAATAATTTAAGTTTTTTTTTTTATATTTAATTAAAAAGTGATTCCAGAATCTAAAAAAGAAGGGAAAAAAATAGATTTTTTTTTTTTTTTTACAAATTTTATTCTAAAAAAGGAAAATCAATGACAAAATTTGTATCATCAATAAAAATAATGATGATGATGATGAGTAAGATGGGACTCCCTGAAGATGATGATCCTTAAATACATACAACACAATATATTAATTGTGAATGTAACAAAGGCAAATACTTGCAAACACAAGCTAATTTTACAACAAAGCACATGTCTGGGTGTAACCGATACATGGCCATGATTAGAGAAAGCTAATCTGGACTTGCCCATATATTGTTTCCCTTTTGTTTTTGTTTTTTTGTTTTGTTTTTTGTTTTTTTTCTCCTGGAATATACAACCATATGATTCAAAAGGTTCATTTCAAAATTGATTTTTGGTTCCCAAAAGCCTTATCTTGCCTTGGATAACTGTATAGCTTCTGGATCGTGCGTCGACTCATCAGCCCAAGTAAAGTTGTGAGGCATGAGGGCGTACTCCTGATTCCTAACTTCTTCAAGCTGCTCCCACTCAGCCCATCTCTCTGCCAGACCCTTTCCCTGCATCATTTTCACCACTTGTGCCATTGTTGGTCGGTCCTCGGGTGAGCTTTGAGTGCAGAGTAATGCTACCTGAACAATAGTTTCAACCTCTCTTGGCACATAAGTCTTCAAGTTATTGTCCACAATGTCATCCAGCCTATGTTCTCTCTGTAACTTCCTGATCTGTGAATTATCATTTAACACATTACATTAGATGCACTCACAGGAGAAAAAAAGAAAGACAAATATGGTCATGGACAAGCGTCAAAATAGGCATGATATTCAAAAGCTTGAGCCAATGATGTTGCAATATATATATATATATATATATATATATATATATATTTATATAGTGGATAAAAAATCATCAAATTCCTGGGCGACAGCACTAGGTGTTGCAAGAATCCAATTCATTCTGTTTTTCTCATAATAACAAATGGAGCCTATAGCTAGTGCAGCTCAAGGAAGATATGAAGGTGAATGCATGTGATATGTCCAGTTTGGATCAGTTAAAAAAGTAGGTAACAACAGTTAACTTGTTTGAAAATCACTGAAATTAGGCACATTTTGTGGATGACTTGTTCCTGTAGAAAATAAATGGGTAATCTGTTAAAAGCACCCAACCTAAAAGCTTAAGCTAGTAGGTGGAGAGGCCTAACGATACATACATACCCATAACCAAGTAGACACCCAACTGATGTGGGATTCCTTAACATGATCAAATAATTTTGAAGGTGAAAAGCTATATACAGTTGAAAACACAATTCCTTCTCACTTGTAAAAAAGGTCTTTCATGCGACACTGCATTCATGGATCTAGAAGTAGATGGGAGTTCACAGCACACAAGGTGCTCATTTTAGTGCAGGATCACAAAGTCTTTTGAAGACTGGTAACTGGCAAGCAGGGACCAAAGACACACACGTCTTCGACAGGAGAACAGTGTCAATAAGAGTTTATGCTTTATGTATCATTTTTATAAGACTCATGAAAGATGAACAAAGTACATAATTCATTAGGGCTAAAAAAATAATCATAGTTTAGAAAATAAATCAATATATAACACTATATCTTAAAAAGGAAATAGGGTAGAAAAAAGGAATAGAAAAGCCTTCAGGTTAGAGGTAGGTATGTTTAGTACCATATAATTATATAAACAGCATTAAGAATAGCCAAGTCCATATATAGTTCAGGAAGTGGCAAAGATTTAAAATCTTACATGATCAAGCAGAAGAACATCCTCTTCCTCTTCAAGCCGAGCAAAATCTATTGCACGCTGACCGGTTACAAGTTCAAGAAGTGTTATACCATATCCAAACACATCTGTCTTTTCTGATGATTTTCCGGTAGACAAATATTCTGGGGCAATGTGACCCATGGTGCCACGCACTTGAGTGGTAACATGAGTCAATTTTGTATCAACCAGCTTTGCCAGCCCAAAATCCCCAAGAACAGGTTCAAAATCATCATCTAATAGGATATTGGCGGCCTTTAGATCACGATGTATAATCTTAGGATTGCAATGCTCATGTAGATATTCCAAGCCATGGGCTGCACCAAAAGCCACACGTTTCCTTGTCGGCCAGTCCAAGCCTTTTTCTCCAGGTTTTAAATCTACATTGAAGGGAAAAAGGTCGGAAACCAAAAGTATGAGCACCTATTCATAATCTAATTATCCAATAATAAGAGACAACAGGTTACTCCATTATGTAATAATTTTTCACCAGCGGACAGAACCATTTCTAAAGAAAACAAAGTAATTTCCCAAGAATTGTCCATCATCAAGTCACACCAGCATGTTGAGATGAGATCCTGAAGAGACTACAAAATTCCATACTTATAAATACATACATATAATTAATATGGATTGGTTCAAGTTACATCTAGTGTAACTCTTTGTAATCTAAATCATATATGTTCATTCGCTTAATATTATGCCATGCCCACATGTCATCCACACACTAACTAGGCATGTAATCTAAATGAATTTAGGCTTCAATTTATGGAATTAGTATCCCAATACCTATTGACTTATGCTTAGAAGTACTAAAGGAAGTATTAATTTTGAAATATGGGGTTATATGTAAAAGTGCTTCAAGTTTTCTGTAATAAACAATCATTTTGTAACATACAAAAAGGAGTCTTTACAAATTGCTTTTTGAAACAAAACTTAGCAAAAAAAGAAACAATACAAAACCTCATTAATGGACAAAACCAAAATATTGGCATGGAGAACTAATAATAATTGAGTACATTTAGGAATACTTTATATGAAGATATGCCCATCAGTAAAAAAAGATATGCCCATCTGAAAAAAGTTTATGAATTTCTGCCCCGGATCTATTCTGGCCTTAGTTAGAGCTTAAATTAAACCTGGATTCTAAAGTCTCAACATACCCACAGTATCTAATGTTGAATTCTTTGAAATGGCTCATGATCCAAACAACAGATACTATAATACCTTATCTGAAAATCTTCAGAAGAGAGGTGATGTTCAAAAAACACATACCCAACCCAAAGAATAAAGGTCGATTAATCTTATACAGGAATAATGGGAGAAAATCCTTAGAGCAGGCAGAATCGTTGGATGAAGATTTTCTTCATAATCATTAGGAGTGATGAACTATAATATTCCTAAAATGTTTGAATGAATGATAGTTTTTCCATCCCATTTTTTAATTTTTTCAATATTTAAAGGTACATACCCATTCTAGAGGAACCAAATTCCAAAGTACCATTACTAAAGGATTTGCATGTGGAAGCAAAGGTCATTACACAATGCTGGCCCAGCTAGGCAAAAAGTTCCAAAATATATATGTACCACTAGATCATAGTTATTAAATCCAGTTTGGCCAGTGAATTGGTGACCCCAGTGCCTAAACTGATCCAAGTCTATAATTGGATTGTTTAAACATATAATTCAGTCAAAACTCTGTGGGCTTTTATGAGCCATTCAAGTCAGGTGGGTTTTAAATAACCATCTAGAGTTTTTCATATACTCAAAATTACAAATCTATTTAACTTTTTGTAGTATTACCCAATCAAACTGGTGAACAACGTGTTTCAATTCAATCCAGTTAGATGGTTTTACTGCTAACAGTAAAAGCCCAGCAAACGTGGGCTGAACTAGGTGAGATTCCATGAAACTGAGCAACTCCTGGAAGGTTAAGATTATACCACTCAATAATTATGTAAACATTTCATTGGACCTTTATCTATCTGATTTTGCCAAAACAAAATACCAAAAAATTATAAATTATTTTACCTCTTAAAGCATTTTCATTAATTAATTAAAATTTAATATTTTTACCATGACTCAACAATGGCCAATGTGACCCAATTATGACAAGAACATACTTCTCTTCCAGGTTAATCTAACTTAAAATTGTAAAGAGAATATCAGAATAGAATGGAGTACCACAGATTGATTAATAAAGGATATACCTCTTAAGTGGCATGCAACACTAAGATTTTGCATGAATGGATAAACAAGAATCCTCTCGGATGAGGTTGTACAAAACCCTATCAACTTCAATAAATTCCTGTGAACTGCAACGCTTATAAGTTGAACTTCTCTTTGGAACGCAGCCTCTCCACCAGGACTGTGATAATCTGTAAGGCGTTTCACAGCAACCTTTGTGTTGTCTGAGAGGAAACCTTTGTAAACCTTTCCAAAACCTCCATGTCCAATTATGTTGTTTTCACTAAAATTCTCAGTTGCAAATTGGAGTTCACGCAAAGAAAATCTTCTCAGTTGGCCAAAGAGAATTTTCCGATCATCTTCACCTAAAATGGCAAAACATTATATCTTACTTTAACAGAGTATCCAATAATTCTATAGTTGTTTGGAAGTATCCAATATACACTCACTCAAATAGAGTTACCATTATTTAAATACAGTTTATAGAAAAATGCAACAATATATTATCTTAGGAAACTAATGCATATATCAGTGATTTACTGAGCTTATTAGGGAATCACTTCTTATCTTCCTATACTATTAGAGGTAGATAGTAGTAAAAATTAAATAGGTTAAGTTGAAATATTTTGATATATCATTATTACAAAAAGTGACACTTAAAGATAAAAATGCCAAAGGAAAAATTACCAGAAACATCAACAAACACTTCATGTTTGAGTTTGTGCACATAATGGTATCGGTATGCAAACATAGCCCCAAGTGCCAAAAGCAGGAATGCACCACAACTGGCATAAGTTATCACCACTCCAAGTGTTTTCTTTCTGGTTGAAACTGCAAAAATATCTTAAATGTAAGTATCACCTAGATAATATTGGGCAGGATGACATTCTGAAACAATATGAACAAACCTGGAAGAGAAGAGCTAGAAACACAAGGTTGCTTCAAGCTAGGGTCACAAGTAAGATGCGTTCCTGTAAAACTGAAAGAACAACGGTGTTCATAACAAGCCATGTATAAATGTGATGTATGAGAAAGACATACATCCTTTATCTGATGTAATCATAAAACTCAAACATCTGGAATAGAATTGTGGTCCTGATTCTTTTAAAATGAGACTCAAGGTTGATGGAGAAAAATCAATAAAAACAATTTTGAGAATATAGTTGCATAATATACCCCCAACTTGTTGGTAGCTGGAGAAATTACATTCTTCAAATCTTACTGCCTATAGCATCGAACTACATTTATAGCTACAGTTATTACATTTTTTCTCCTTGGTTGCATGCAGGGAGGTGACAGAACATAATCTTGGATTGGATAAAATGGTAGAAAAGAACATGTGGCTGACCCGATGACTTTGTTGAGGATCCAATTACTGCAAAGTTTTGAGAGTCAAGCTTTGTTGTTGTTTTTGTTGCATGCTAGGATTTGATGCAGAAAAGGTAGGGTTGGTTAGCTAGGACTTGATATAGAAAATCATCAGGAACAAGAAATTCCTTTTGGTACAAAATTTTCCAAAATGTGCCTTTTCAAACAGCTGTAAGGCTGTCCATGCAGGCCTAAACTTTACCACTGACTAGCTGGCATCTCTGTAAATGCTGATTATTCCAACAGACTGTACTCATATCTTGATTCTGTAATTGTATCAAGTAAAACTCAGCTAGAACAAAGTGGCATTAGTGATGTAAGTAATAAAAGGCCAAATTTTCAGCTGCATAAGTATGGTGCCTGTTTACCTAATCAGTCTCTTCTAACAAGCACCATGCACAAAAGATTCAACAGCAATATGATAAAAAAGTTCCACTGATTGGAGTTTTAAGATGCCAAAATCAAACTTTCATCAAGAAACATTACGAAGTTTTTTACTTTTTTGGTAAAAAATTACGCAATTCATATTCATTTCCTTCTTTTTTGGGTGGGTGGGGGGGGAACTAAGATAATGTTGCATTATAAAAAGTTATTGAAATCTGAAAGAGTTATAATTTGTATTATGGAATTACTTAAATGACAGAATTGAAAAGAGTTGTGCAGGGATTCTCCCAGATAAATCATTAGATGAAAGGTCCCTGTCAAATAGCAAAACAAAAACAAAAAACTATCAGCAACATGAACTTTCACATACAGCACAAAGCTTAAGACAGGAAAATAGACTTAAATTAAGTAGTAAATACTAAAAACCATAGAAGTCTTAAAATACATATTCCTTACAGTTCTGTCAGCCCAGTAATATTTGCAATTGAATCAGGAATGGGTCCAGATAAATGGTTTCCCCTCAATACCCTGAATCACAGATGGTATCAGCTCTATCTCATATTCTATTTTTGGCAATGTATAACAGATTAGTTATATATGTGGGATATACTTGTCTACAAATTTGTGCTTTAAATTATTTTATTGAAGATAAAATCAATAAACCCATGAGGATTTTTTCGAAGAAATCATAAGTTAAATCATGTATCTGAGAGCAATATGAAAATATGACCATTCAAGAAACAGAAAATGTAATCTTACAAATGCTTCAGACTTGAAAGCTGGCCCCAGGTGACAGGAATAGAGCCATTGAAATTATTATTTGAAAGATTTAGATTTTTAAGTTGCGTCATTTGTGCGAAGTAATCAGGTAGCACACCAGAGAGATTATTGTCCTGTAATTCCCTGCACAAAGTACATCAGTATGATGACAAATAATCATCATGGATAAAACACATCCATTAATATATCAATACAAAATTTGATTAAGAAACTCCTTATAACACAAGAAAGATTGAAAACATTCCCAATATGGAAAAAAGAAAGCAAACAGTAATATTATAAGTGCAGAACTTATTTTCCCTTTGATCTCATTTGTGTTTTTTTACTGGTGAATAGTAAAAGGTAACAAATCTTTCATCCCTTGAATATCTCATTCATCAGTCATCAAACAGTTGTCAAATACACAGGTGAAATTCTCCTCACACGTGTGTTGTACCATATGTGAAATGGATTCAGATCATTACAGTTTGGATTGGAAGGAACATTTGTCCCAAATTAATTAAAAAATTTATGTATATGTGCATGTGCGTGCGCGTGCTATAAAGACCTTTTTAGAGGCAACTTTTAGTTATTTTTCAAACCATTCTAACAGTCTATGAGCCAAAACACACCCTTGGGTGCTGATGTACATGTATTTTAGTGCATTTTTATCAGTAATTTCTAGATTTGATTTTCAAATAACCCATGCTTTCCCTGATTTGTAGGGGGAGTGGGGAAGCAATTCTTTATTTTATCAGCACTATATTTCTTGAACTATAAAAATGCATATTAATCATAGTGAATACACTCATCAAGATAAAATTTATCAATATTCAGCAAGATTTATATGTAGATCTACATCATCATCATGATAAATCAAACAGATTCTACACATGCTAAAAGGAGCATACTGTAGCTTATCAGATGAATGCTGCTACAGCTTTGCCCAGTCATGAAAAAAGTGCAATGTTATGCAACAAGATGATAACTTACAAGCTAACCAAGAATTTCAGTTTGGTAATTGAAGGTGAAAGCGTTCCAGAAAATCCCTTTGAAGCCAGTCTCCTGCAAATCAGTACATTGACAAACTAAATGTACTGCAAAAGATAAACAGATTCCCTGATGAAAGCAATGCAATAAAATTAAACTTGGAATACTTGTGGACTATTTCACTAATCATAAACATTTGCTGTATTCCCTACAAATTAACATGTTTCTTCTAAGTTGACGAACTTACACAGATACGACATTTCCACTCCTACAAGTGACGTCTAACCAGCTATAGCATGGGCTCACAAAATGATCACTCCATTCTATAAATGGAGTATTGGAATGATTGAGAGCCTTTATAAATTCAACCAAAGCTTCACCTGAACATTGGCAAAAGTGGAGAATCCAATTGTTAAAAATATGATGCAACATTAAAGACAGCCAACATTGGCTGGGGAAAACAATCCAATCCATATAATAGAGTTGAAAAAAAAAAGAAAAAAAAAAAAAAGAATGAATGAGAAGCAGAAGTAGTGTGACCCTCTCAGAAATTGTTTCTTTTCCTTATTTTTGGTTGATTAACTGAATTATAAGCATATTAGAGATCTATTAGAAATTGGACAATTTATTTATCATGTTTACATCAGATTCTATTTCTCTTCACTCGTGATGTTAAATGTCTGTCATAGGTGTGTGTCAGTGAGGCTTGGGCAGCATTACAAAGAAAATCTGTCTCTCTCAACATTTTCCTGGAATATACACATTTATTAGTTCAATAAGATCTGATCACCGTTACATAAGAATCTTTTTATGGATAGAATATCTCAGTTTTCTACCTTTTGGATTAAAAAATCTTCAAAATGATTAGAATTGTTGCTATTCTTTCTTGTTATTCCACAAGACCCACACAAGCTTTCTGAAGGCAGGGCTCTTATTTACTGCTCATTGTGCGTTCAGCCGTTCACCTTTATTTCTACTGATAAACAGGTAAGAATTGTCACCAAACCCCCACACTCTGAAGGAGATATTTAAGCAGAGAGAGAGAGAGAGAGAAAGAGAGAGAGAGAGAGAAGAAAAGGAAAGAAAAGAAAGAACAGATTTGCAAGTTAGTGGACTGATTTGCACAGATTAAATGACTATTTGTGGAACTAGACTCCTGAGACACAAAATATGGTTTAACAAAAATGAACAAGCAACAAGTCAACCACACACTTAGTGAAATTCTTAAAGAAGGAAGTTAAGCACTAAATGTGGCACCATCAGTGAAAGAGGTTTTTAAAAAAAATTAAAATTTGGAATTATCCATGTAACATAATCTGATCCATATTAATGCATTGAAGACTGATTTGCTCAAAATATTCTCATTAATATAGTACAAAACTAAGTTATAGACAGGACATAAGTTTTGGTCCCTTTGGATGAATAAATACAAAGGTTGAATCTCACATACCTTCTACATCAGGCTTCCCAGCTGAATTACTGAGTTTTAACAACATAAGGAATATTAGCCAGCATGTGATTAACCTTAGAGGACGCCAACTTAAAAGTGATCCAAACATGCAACTGTCGTTGGTTTCCGAGTATTCACCTGGTAATACGATCATACCAAGTTATAGTATAATTAACAAAGATAGAGACAATTTACATTCTTAGAAGATTTAGATGCAAACTCACAACAGAGGGATAGCTACATTCTTTGTTTAACACAATAAAAGCTAATAAAGTAGGAATACATATAAAAGGATATAAAACGTCCATGTAAACCAAGGAATACATTGTAAAACACAGAGAATGCAAAAGAAAGCTTTATCATTACAGAATACAGAACAGTGAGGAGTGAATAGGCCTTTCAGAAAATTCCATAACATGAAGTGAAGGATTTTCCCATAATTCTTTTCCTCATTTGGTTGGCAAGAAACAAAGTTAAGAAAAATTGATAGTTACTCTTGTCTTTCTGCTAATACTGTTCAACTAAATGTGAAACTTATCTTGATCAAGCCATTTATTTAGAGGGCTTCCTACTCGTCTTTCTGCTAATACTATTTTTTTAAATGAAATGTGAAACTCTCCACTAAGCCATGTATTAGAGGCTTCATTGAAAAGAGATTATTGTTCCTAGAAAAAGAAATAATTTAATAGGCCATTCACCATAAGCGGTAAAACTGTTCATGACTGAACATTTGTAAAGTGTTGACACACACTCAATAACCCTCGATGTTAAACTTCCCTCTAATGCATATGACACTTTCATTATCCCTCATGATATCCATGGACTTGTTACTGTAAGATCAGTGTGGACAAAGAAAAGTAACAAAAAAAAAAAAGAGGTTTAAAGACATTTTGGTTCCTTTTACTTTTGGGTCGTTGTTGTTAAACATACATCGTTTTAAAGAAAATTATGGAAAAAAATAAGGATGTCATTTTGAGATATTTAGGGCCCGTTTGGTAGGGCATTTCAAACACACATTTTCAGTTTTTAATTAACATTACACACATTTCCACACACTTTTTCACCCACACGTATTTCAAAAAACTACAAACAAAACTACTCAAACTCCTCTACCAAACGGGCCCTTAACAGCTCAAAGTGGAAGGATCTTGATAGAAGAGCTACATTGACAGCAGCTCTGAAGTTGAAGACCCAAACTGCAACTTTTGATACTCGATGGGTCAAAATGTCAACGACCCATAAGTTAGAGAGAACAAAAGGCAAATTTTTTTTTTTTTTTTGAAAACTTAGAAAACATGACTTATATGCAGAAGTTGTAGAACTAACAACATCTACAGAGCTCCACATTACAGGGTATAAGAACCATCCTAACAAAAAAGCAAGTCAAAAAAGAAATATAGAATATTACCTCTAAATCGTGGGTTATAAATTATCACAAATCAAGTATGCATTTAAAGTAATCATGTAAAAAAAATTTGCAGGTAAAATGACTTATAAATAAAAAAATTTCGGGTAAAAGACATTCATGACAGAAAGAAACTAAAGCCTACCTATCCAAGCAATGGAAATTTCATAGGCTGTAAACTACAAGCTCTTGGGTTTTTTGTTTTTGTTTTTATTTTTATTTTTTAAGTAGCACTAATAGAATAATGGTTATATTATTAAATTCATCATTTCTTAACAGCTTAAGATTTTTAGACAAGTGATAATTTATCATAGCATCAAAGCATGTAGTCTTGAGGGGAAGTCTGATCTCACACATAAGGGGGAGTATTAAATAATTATTAAAAAAAAAAAAAAAAAGATTCACCATTGCCTAACAACTTGAGCTTTTGGGAATAGTAGTAATTTATCAATCTCTGTATCTATCAATAACAAAACACAAGAAGATTTCCAAATAGTCCTTTGCCCTTCATTTAGTATGGAAACGAAGGAAAAATGTAAGAATACAACTATCTCACTCACTTTTCTTTGTTTTTTTCATGGTTGCAAATTAAGTTGCAAAAACATTTTTAGATGCACCAAGTTTTCATTATTTTTCTTCAATAAAATGAAAAAAAAAAAAAAAAAAAAAAAAAAAAAAAAAAAAAGCTCATCTCTACTATTTCCAAAGTTTGTGTTATATGCCAAATTTAACATTCCCATAGGTGAACTTGCATACTTAGTAACAAATTCTGGTTACAAATTCTACCACCTAAAAACCAACCCCACCTTCCCTTAACAAACTCACACACACGCACACGCACACAAACACAAACACAAACACATATAATATAAAGAACTTAACAAAAGTAGAGACTAGGTGTGATGACTTAGAATTAGAACATGACTACCCAAAAAACAAAGTTTCTAACTTCAATGCAACAGTGATCGAAAAGAGATATTTTGTGAGAACTAGAGACCCCAGAGAACAAGAACCTACATCAAAGAATTGTACTAACATGGGTGTAGTAACATAACATAAAACCAAACACAATGAAACCAAGACTCAAACAATCAAAGAAACAGACTTTGAATAATGCAAAGAAGTTAAGAAGAAGAAGAAAAAAAAAATCTTACTTGTTTTAGCAGCCATTGATATTGCAAGCCAACATGAATGAAGATGCCAAAGTAGAAGAAGAGGGAAAAGTTGAATATTTTGAAGACTATCATGGCCGACTGTCGAGATCAAGGGAATTGGGTGATGGGTTAGTGCAAGCAGGGCCCACTAGGCATTGAGTGCCGAAAGGAAGAAAAGGAAAGTGGGAGCAATGGGAAGAAAAAATAAATTCTGGAAAGGCCAATGGCAGAGGATGTGGAAGCTACTTGGTGGAATGAGAATGAGAATCCCACTAATTAATGGGTCACTCTGCTTTTTATTTGATAATACTTATCATTACTATTGTTGCACCTTTAACCTCTCTTTTTTTCTTTTCTTTTTTTCTTCTTCTTCTTTTCTTTTTTTAAATGCAGATGCTATGACCCGAGAGTGCTAGGAGAGATGATCACTATATGATATTATTTTTATTATATTCCCAGGTTGAATGATAATAACAACACTTAAAAAATTAAAGTATGATAATGTGACTAGTGGGATTACAACTAAAACTCATCATAATCATGTGTATAACTCAGTTCTTTTTTTTTTCTTTTTTCTTTTTTAAATTTTTTTGAACTCAGTTCTATACTATATGGGACTCAACCCAGATGTCCCTACCAAATAGATTCTTTTAACTTGATTTTGAGTTGTGACCTTCAACTTGAAAATGTGTTAAATTGGTATTAATTTTTTCAGATTATTATTGTATTAGCATTTGATATAATTTATCCAAATTCATGTCATTCAATTGGTACTTTTTGTGTTTTTAATGGAGATGTCAAGAATTCAAATCTTTCAACTATCAAATTATAATAATAAAAACATTCTATAAAATTTCATCCATTTGAATTTTAACAAAAAAAGCAATGCCAAATGCAATTTATCAATTTGAAGTTAGTTACAATACCTTTTGTTTTGGATAATCTTATAATCGGAGGTAGAGAGATTTGAACTATAATGTCTCGTTTGAAAACATAAGAAGATGCTAACCTTGAGTTACAAAACTCTTGGCTAGGTACAAAACCTTGTGAATGTAGTATATTAGATTCCCCAATTAAGTTTAGACATTTAGTTGTATTAAATTTTTTCTTTGAAAATAATAATACTTTTTTTTTTTTATTTGTCAATACAACAATGTATTTGAATTTACTTAATAACTTATAAAATACTAGACCTACAAAAAAATTTATACCTTCTCAGATTCGTTTTATATTGGGTTAACAAATGTAATGATATATTAGGAATTAGAAAATACTAAAGTTATTATTTATAAATTGTGACTATAAAGTGATGGATAACTTCCAACAAACTAATAAATAAATGTTTAAATTATTTTCATGCAGTGAAATATAGTATGATTTTGTAAATATTATGTAATAAAGTTTTTTATTTTTTTCTAAATAGTAATAAAGTTGTTAATATCCTAGCAAAACATAATCACATATTAGTGTTTTCTTTTATTTTTTTTTATTTTTTTTTTATTTTGATTGGATATTAGTGTTTTCTAATATGGTAAAAAGCATGGGACCTGAGAGAGCTACCTTGGTCAAAAAGAGCAGTTGGTGACACGCGCACGGAACCACTGAGGACAAAACATTACCAACTTTTTTGTTTCTGTGTTTTCTATTTTGTTTGGGTCAAACATGAACAACTAAAGGTGGATAGGCATAACATTTTAAGTGGTACAAGATGGTAACGAAATGGGGGTTCTGTTGGAAATTGAGCAGACAAGTGGATGGAAAACTTTTTGTACTTTTTATTTGATGTTGAGGAATAAGGAATAAGTAAAAAGGAAAAAGGAAAAAGGAAAAAAAAAAAAAAAAAAAAAAGGGAAAGAACAATGATATGATTTCTTCACCATTACCCTCTGTTTCCTTCTCCATCACACCATGTACCACTGTCTCATAGGAATAGGATATGTTCTTATTGTAATAACTCTCCTTGCATAAAATATTCCATTCTTCTCAATTTCTACAAGATAGAGAAATTCTACTCTAACTTAATCTAAATATAAATGTGTGTGAAACTCTCTTCTGGAGACTTGAATCCCGACCCTTACTCCCCACACCCCACAAGCACTTATAATTGTAGAGTGACCACCGCACTAAGAGTGCACAGTGGTTATACGTTCAAATTCTTAAGATATCATTTAATCTTTTTTTTTCTTTCTTTTTTTGGTAACCAAAAGTTATCCACTTCTAGAATTATTCTTCTTGATTCTCAAAAGATTAAAATATAATTATTCTCCTTAATTCATATAACATAAATGAAAAATAAGTATTAACCTTTTCAAATACAATAAAGGTGATTTAAGAAAGTTAAGAATTTTGAATTTATTACTTTTCAAAATGAACAATATTTTGAGACATATAATAACAAAATACTATGAAGGAGTAACATAACTCATAATAATACAAGGCATTTCGCTATTTGAACAACAAACATTTCTTTTGGGAATAAACCTCAGTCTACAACTACAAATGTTAAGCCCTTTTGTAGTTGTGTTCTGATTATGTAATGTATTATAAACTCGATTTAAAATACTAATATTATTATTTTCGTGTGTGTTCTAATAAGTATTACTGTTTACTATAAAAAAAAAAAAAAAAAAAAGGATGTTTATCCATGGTTTTAAAAACCGGTACGGTCAAAGAACCGGAAAAGTGAGTGATTACCGATTTTGTGGTCCGACCGGGGTCTGATCGGTGGTCGAACCGGTGATGTCATAAATATTTAATTAATAATTTTAAAATTATAAAAGTAGTTAATAAAATATATAATAAGATTATTACATATAATATTATGTTAAAATATATATATAACATATTTAAAAAAAAATTATGTGAGTTTTTACATCTTACACGTAGAAAATAAAAATAATCAAATATAAATAAACAATAACCAAAAATTATTTTCAAAACATAACATTTAGTGACACCCTTCTTTTAAGTTTTTTTTTTTTTTCCTCAAAATGGTCATGTATTATGCATTCATTTTAAAGAAAAATTAAGTGAATTTTAAGATTGTTCACTTAATTAATTATTAAAACCACTTTTTTTTTTATCATAATTATCTTAATTTTTTTTTTTTTTGATGAGAATTATCTTAATTAAATGTAAAAGGGATGGGGCCCCCAATCCACGTGAGTTGCTCACGCTGCCCCTATAAGTAAGGAAAGTAAAGTCTTAGGCTAGGAAATATTAAAAAGTTGTGGCTGTCATTGAATCTTAAAAAACAATAAAAAAAATGTGTGGCTCTCATTGTGTTATTTACTATTGTGTGCAGTGTGCACATTGAACAAGTAGCAGAGGCAGAGCACGGCGCAACACAGTTTTACCAACTGTGCAAACCAGTCTCTCTCTTACAAACTAAGAAGAAGCTCTCATAAGAAAAATGGATCAATTTAATTTCGTGTGTATTGTGGTCCTCCTCTCTCACATCCAAACAAAGATTTTCTACCATCTCTTCTCTCTATCTGTGAAGATGTGTGTGTATCTGTGAAGATTTTCAGCCATCTCTTCTTTGCCTCTCTCTTTGTGAAGATGTGTGTTTTCAGGCAAGGTTAGGAATTTTGACTGCTCAAGAGGCTAGCTTTGATGCCATGTTCACCAAAGCCTTCAGTCATCACAGGTAGACGCGGATCTAAGGAAAAAAAGAAATAGATCTTTGCTGCAAAATGTTTGGTTTTAGATCTGTTTCACCCATTTTGCAGAACCGTTGCAAAACCGGTTCAACCATTTCGGTTCTCGGTTTTTCCAGTTGAACCTACGGTTACCGGTTATTTCTGACTTTTCTTTTATTTCCGATTTTTATGAATAACCGGACCGGATTGGTGTCCGGTTCCCAGTTGAACCAACCGGTCCGATCCAGTTTTTAAAATCATGTGTTTATCCTATATTGGTTGTGTGTGTCTAGTGTCTGTTGTTTATAGTTCCAGTTTATAACTACAAAGGTCCTTTTATAGTTGTACTTTGGTTATGTAATATATTATAAATCCGGTTTTAAAACAATAATATTAATATTTTCGTGTGTGTTCTAATAAGTATTACTGTTTACTCAAAAAAAAAATAGGGATGTTTTTTCCATATTAGTTGTGTGTGTCTAACGTCTGTTGTTTATAACCTTAGTCTATAACTACAAAAGTTAGTCTCTTATGTAATTATACTCTGGTTATGTAATGTATTATAAAATCGGTTTAAAACATTAATATTACTATTTTTGTATGTGTTCTAATAAGTATTCCTGTTTACTCAAAAAAAATATATTTATCTCATATTAGTTGTGTGTCTAGTGTCTGTTGTTTATAATTCCAGTCTAAAACTACAATGGTTAAGCCTTTTTGTAGTTGTACTTTGGTTATGTAATGTATTATAAACTCGGTTTAAAACATTAATATCACTATTTTCGTGCGTGTTCTAATAAGTATTACTAGGGATGTTCACTAAACTGCACAAACCACAAAAACTGTACCAAAACCGCCCGCAAAATGATATAATCATACTGCACCGCAAGTAATAGTACACCGCACCACACCGCAACGCACATTCTCTATATATTTATTTTTAATATTAAATATATTATTAATAATTTAATAACCCTAGTTTTAAAAAAAAAAAAAAAAAAAAAAATTAGTTTGATAACTCTAGCAAGTGTTGACTAGGAAAGTCAGCCTAAAATAAAGAAAAATTAGTTCAATAGTTTAAAACTTGATAAAAAATAAAAGGAAAAATTAGTTTTGGGCTGGGAAGGAAAAGCCCAAAATTTGAAAAATATACCGACTTCAAATTGTTTAAACCACATCTTATATACCGCACCGCACATGTGATCGCAAAAATGAGGTGCGATTCGGTTATGGTTTTGGCTAAACTCTAAACCACACCACACCGCACATGTGACTGCAAAAATAAGGTGTGGTACAGTTCTAGTTTTAACTAAACCACACCGCAAAGTGTGGTGCTAAAAATGGCTCAAAACCACACCGCACCACATCACGAATACCCGTAAATATTACTGTTTACTAAAAAAAAAAATGATGTTTATCCCATATTGGTTGTGTGTGTCTAGTATACGTTATTTATAACCTCAGTCTACAATTACAAAGGTTAGGTCATTTTGTAGTTGTACTCTGGTTATGTAATGTATTATAAATCCGGTTTAAAATATTAATATTATTATTTTTGTGTGTGTTCTAATAAATATTACTGTTTACAAAAAAAAAAAAATAATAATAATAAAATATTATGAAGTATTAATTAGTTTAGTTACAAAACTCTAGCTGTATTATATATTATAAGTGTAACAAAGAAATCAAAATGAATTTGAAAATAGTTACAGCCGAGGCAATAATTTTACTAGTAGTTTTTTTATAACAATAATGTTACTAGTAAATCACATTATGCGGCTGCTTGTACATGGGCCAATTTCAATCAGTACCGTAATATTGCACATAGAACTGGATGCTTAGAGCTTGTTTGGACTCAGTGAATTTTGAGTGATATCACTCAGTTTTGTGTTTCAATCATCCAAATTGTGTGGGGCCCACGGAAGAGCACCTGTTTGGATTAGTTTCGGATCACCAGTTTCATGATTCCATGACTCAAAAAAATGAGTGACAGTAGGCAAAATGAAAACTAACTTCAGCTGTTTTCAAAACTCATATTCCGTGACTCAGTGGCAATTCCGTAAATAAGCTGTCTTAGTGGGCCCCTTCGCCAGTGCATTGTCACATCCCTCTCAGGCTGGTTATGACCATTGTAGCTTCCCCTGTTACACTTCATTTTTTCCGAAAATTTTTTGCTCAAAATTTTCCCTCTTCTCACTTCCCTCTCTCAACCTCTTCTCATTTTTGCTTCCCTCCTCATCCCCAGCGAGCTAGCTCCATGGCACCACAGTCCGTGTTCGAAGACTGAACCAGGCCTGAGAAGATCGTCTGTGTTTGAAGAACAACGCGTCATCGAAGCTCTGAACTAGGCCTGAATCTTCATCGGCGAGTCTACCTCTCTGTCACCGTGTTCATACCTCTCTCTCCCTCTCCCAGGTGCAATATTATCTCCCAAGTGCAATATATATATCTCTCTCTCCCTCTCCATTTTCCATGTCCATGGTCTGATTTGGGTCTTTTGTTAGATGTGAAAGTGGGTTTTTGATTTGGTGCAATATATATCTTTCTCTCCCTCTCCATTGTCAATGTCCATGGTCTGGTTTGGGTTTTTTGTTGGATGTGAAAGGGGGTTTTTGATTTAAAGTACTGATGTTGGTTGTGGCTTATGAGACATGTTGATTGAATTCTTCGGGGTTTTTGATTTAAAGTACTGATGTTAGCTGTGGCTTGTGAGACATGTTGATTGAATTCTTCTCATATGGATTTTTAGGGAAAAGTTCTATTATCTTACTCTAATACCATAGGTCCAAAACAGAGCATGTAAGTGAAAAAATAAAATTAAAAAAAATCAAATAATAATTTGTATTATACTCTTAACAACGTATGACCATAGCAGAGCATGTACTAAACTACTAATCATTTTGTAGTCATCAGATATATTAAAGTACTGATGTTGGTTTGGGTCTTTATGAATTTCTTAAGTTCTACCTTCATTTTGAACCCGAAGTGTTAACTCCTTCTTTGAAACATTTTATATTTTAGTATTGGACTATTGGATGCATTGATATATTAAAGTACTGATGTTGGTTTGGGTCTTTAAGAATTTCTTAAGACTTAGAAGTACTGATTTAATGTCCAAAGTACAAGGGCCGGGTAATGCAGATGAGCAATAACCAAACAATATTTTCCTCTTAAGAACAAAAAGGCCCTTGTTTCAATTGTTCCAAGAAGAAGGCCTAGTTTTGACTTTGCATATGTGATTTTATATTAATGGGATTAAGCTTACCATTCTGCCTTGAAGAGAAATATGTGGTTTTTCTTTTTTACTCCATTCTAATTAGTGCAGCTGTTTTAGTTGATTTTCTTTGCAAATTATGTCACTAGCAGTAGGTAGTATCTTTTCCTTTGATTTCTTTACATCTTAGTACTGCAGCTGATTGTGAAACTGGCACCTGAAGAATTATGAAATAAATTGCTTTCTAAATAGGTTTTCTTGTCTTCTTCACTTAAGTTGAGTGGTTGGTTAGAAATTCAAGTGGCCCATTCATAGAACTATGAATATTCAAATATTAACATATGCAATTGTGTTGGGAAATTTGTATTAGATGGCACAAGAAACTCAAGATGCTGACGACAAAATGTGGCCTCCCCACATTGAACAACTTTTCATTGACCTTATGGTCGATGAACAACAAAAGGGGAATATGGAACATGGTGTTTTTAAGCCCAAAGCTTGGCTATCAATTACGAAAACCCTAAATGAGCAAACTGGGAAGAGCTTCTCCCCTAAGCAAGTGAAAGATAAGCATAATAGGCTTAGGCAAAAACAAAGAAAGTGGGGCCAACTTTTGAGGCATACCGGGTTAGGGTGGGATGAGACAACCCAAACGGTTATTGCTTCTGATGAGGTGTGGGCTAACGTGATTGCGGTATGTTATATTTACTACCCTAATTCTTTGTATATTTGTTTGTAATTTTCTATTTCATATTAGCAGGATTTTGATGTATATATTGTCATTTCAGGTAGATAATAAGGCAGCTGCATTACGGAAGAAAGGGTGTCCTAATTATGACAAGCTGAAGCAACTTTTTGCCCCTAATACTGCAACTGGTTCCCTTCAAATTTCCTCAAACACGCCAGCCCCAGATAGTGATGAAGAGCGTGTCCCGGAAGAGGAACTTGCCAATGAGGCACGTCAGACCCAGTTGGATGATGATGATTGCTACAATCCCAACATGGAGGGCATAACCCAAAACGATCCCACTGTTGATGAGCAAACCCAACGCGCGGACAAACGTCCCATGGAAGAGCCTACTACCAAGGGGAAGAAGGTTGCCAAGAAGAATGATAGGGCTAGTGAGATGACCATGGCTCTTCAAGAGTACACTGCCTTGGCAAGGGAAAGGTTTTCCAACAAAAAGGGAAAGTCTCGTGGTAGCTCTGATCATGTTGCACAATCCGTCGGTGGTGGCGATCCTTGCTCGCTTGGGAGAGCTTTAGAAGTGCTGAACCAGTATAATGATCTTGATGATGACACCTATCTTAACATCGCTGAGGCTCTCCAAAAGAAAGAGAAAAGGGTGTTGTTCATGGGCATGCCTGAGCATAGGAGGAGGAGGTGGATGGAGCGCCACGCTCAGCAGCCGGATAATTAATGGGGATTGCTTTTGTTCCACCTTTTGTTATGTGACACTCTATGTGAATCACTTGGTTTAGTTTTTAAGTACTATTTAAGGACTTTATGTGTGTGTGCTTGGACAATGTTTGATGTTTGGTTTTATTTATCTTATTTAGTTGAACACTTTTATTTAATGTAGTTTTATTGTAATGTTAAAGTGTTGTGAACTATGCCTGCGATTTTGATGTTATTTAAATTAATGTGTGGGCTTTGTTATGTACTTGGTGTTTTTTTATAGTATTATATTTTTTTTATAATATTTGTTATTTAGTTCATGTTACTTATATTGTAAGGTGAGTTCAGCTAACATTATTTGCAATTCCCTTGGTACTTTGTATTAATTTGTCCGTTTATATATTTCAATATCTTTGATTCTAATGCTTTGGTTTTTTCAAGGTATAGGTATAATGGTCTCCCCCAGTGATCCTTTCTGGCAGTATGATTTTGACGACGCTTATTTTAACTCCGACGATGATGACATGGACATTGGTGGTTGTGGTGATGACATGGACACTAGTTTGAGTGATGATGACATAGATATCAGTGACTATGACGATGACATGACCACTGGTGTAGACACAGACTCGGAGTATGACAGCGAGAAGGAGGAGTTTTGGTTTGTATTTCCACTTATTGGCGAGATGGTGGCATATTTCCAACGGCATTACGACAAGCGCCCACAACGTACTAGCATTTTGACTGGAAGCGATTATATGGCTAAAGTGAGAGATGGCAATCCTACCAATTGTCATGACATGTTCCGCATGACACTAGATCTATTCTATCACTTGGTTGATGAGCTGAAACATTATGGGTACTTGAAGGAAGGTAGGGGGCGTGTTGACGTGCAGGAGGCAGTGGCCATATTCTTATACATCGTCGGCCATAACACTCGGATGCGGCCTGTGGCAGACAGATTTCAGCATTCCACTAAAACTGTGGACCGCAAGTTCCGTAGGGTGTTGCGAGCTGTCCACACATGGGGCCAACATTTAATCAAGCCCGATCCGGATGTGGTAGGCCTTCCAGAGCATTTGTTGGGGAACAACAAGTATGACCCTTGGTTTGAGGTAAATGATTTCATAATATTAGTTCTTCTAAAATGGTTGTTCACACATTACTGTATAGTATTTCAACTAATCGGCACTATTCATTGTAGAGAAGCGTAGGAGCTATCGACGGAACACATGTTAGTGCTCGGCCTTCAACGGCAAGACTCCAGCGTCACAGGGGTCGCAAGAGCACTGTTACAACCAACGTCATGTGTGCATGTGACCATGACATGCGGTTTACGTATGTCCACGGTGGTTGGGAGGGAAGCGCCAACGACTCTAGGGTGTTTGAAGAAGCTATTAAAGACCCGAAGCATGGCTTTCCATGGCCATCGGAAGGTATGTGTCTTTAACTTAAATTTTGTCTCATATATATTACAGCCTTTAAATTTTCATCGCTACAAGCAAGCAGCATCTAGTCCTCTGTTTTCGTGACCAAGCTGTGCCTTTATGAGCCACTGAATTTGTGATCTTTATATCTGCTGCACTGGTGTGGCAGCTCTGGTGCACCATTTGCTGCACTGTGTTGCGGCTTGGGCTGCACTGGTATGGCAGCTCTGGTGCACTATCTGCTGCACTATGGTGCCATAAGAAACAGTCTAGCAATTAAAACTAAAAACAGTACTTTCAAAAATTTCTAGTACTGGGGAAACAAATGTAATTGCAGATGACAATGTTGAAAGCATGAAACATCCGGGTTCTTTGAGTTGCAATTAGAATAAAAATTGATAATTTTTTCGGAAGGCATTGACTTAGGTATCCTTCTTAGGAGTGGAGGTGTCCTTTAGCAAATAGAAGTAGTTCTTTGACAATCTTTATGATCAGGAAAAAAAAAAAAATGAAGAATCCCCTCCAAAGTCACTGCATTAGAGAAACCTCCACTAAAAACAATTTTCTTCAATGTCCTCTCTACTTATGGATTAAGGCTTGAGAATGCTTCTCTAAAATGTTAAGTTTAAGTGATTATTTTTGTTACTCAATTTTCCCCATTTCACTATATTGTTTTTGTTACTGCATTAGTAAATCTGCTTTGAATAACTGAAGTCTTTCTTTAGCCCCATCAAAATGGTCTGTTTTCTTCGGATCATCTGTGGAATATATATATATATATATATATGCATAAATTTCAATTTCAAGGCTAAATTATTAGTAGCACTATGTGACTACAAATTGATACTGAATATGCCTGAGTTGTTTATGTGACTACAACTTCACAGATTCATATGACATTTTTTTTCTTCTGTGTTGTTCTGACCATCTGCTGCACTGTGTTGCAGCTTGGGAAATTATTGCTGACTTGCTTTTAGTGTTAATGGATGTTATAACAGTCAACACTAGGCTAAATTGTTATCTTGGATCATTACAGACAACCAAGTTTGAGCTCTAGATCACTCATAATGAAGAGCATTTAAATAAAAAATAACATATGACTTACTTATTCTGCTTGTCTTTTTGAGCTCATTATGTTCAAGTTTGTATTACCTTTTTGTTTATAGCTCTGCTGATTATTTTACTGATTTAATCCCCTTATTATTACTGATTTAGATATGCTATTCTTGTAGGTTCTTATTACTTGGTTGATTCGGGGTACCCCATTGGTGCATCGTTTCTTCCACCACATAAGGCCACCCGATATCATGCTCAAGAATTCAGGAGGAGGAGTACTAGGCAACCAAAATCGGGGAAAGAGTTGTTTAATTATAGACACTCTTCATTGCGCATGGTGATTGAGAGGGCTTTTGGAGTCTTGAAGGCTCGCTTTCCCATCTTGAGCAACATGGCGAAGTATAAGCAATATCGTCAGCGCTTAGTTGTTTCTGCGTGTTGTGCGTTACATAATTTTATACGCATTAATAATTGAAGAGATGTACTGTTTAACACGTGGGAGAACGTTGGTAGGGATGATATGCAAACTGGAAACAATGGGAACTCTCCTGAGTCGAGTGCAAGTGCTGAAAGGAGGCATGTGAGGGAGATGTCTAATGCATCAAAGAGAGCAATGGGTGAATTCAGGGATGATATGATTGACCGCATGTGGGAGGAGTACGTGCAACGCCGACGTTGATAGTTGGCATGTCTAAGGATTTACCCTTTTTGTTTGGGACTTGTATAGAGCTAGTACCCATTCCTATGACTTATTGTTGGGACTTTTGTATAGGTCTAGGTACCGTGACTAGAAGTCACTTAGCATGATACATGATGCATTCTTTTGGACATTATGATGCATTTTTTTTGTAAATTTAGATTAACTGTAGACATGCTTACATGTAATGGCTAATGTCAATAACCTATTGACATTTCTAATGTAATTCTTTTTGGCAATGGAGTATTTTTCAAGGACCATATATTGTGTATGTGATATGGTTATAGGTGGATAATTATGTATGTAATATGTGTATGTAATATGTGTATGTGATATGGTGATTACACGTAATCAGTAATGTACATAACACAGGTGACCGTGTGTTATATCACCTTGTAAAATATATAGGAACTCAAAATAGGGCATGTAATCTTTTTTTTTTTTTTTTTGGTAGAAAGGGAAATTCATAAAACACTAAACAGCCAAAAGAGTTTCAAGACAAAGCTTGTTCACATACAAACCAATGGCATCAACCTCCAAAATGCTAACTAAGTCCACAGGCGGACTGGACAAAACAATAAAATCGCTCTCAAACAGGGCATGTAATCATTAATGTACATAACACACGTGACCATAAATGGGTCATGGTAGACGTAGTTGCATATGGCCATGGCCCCCAAAAACAGTAGAGAATACAAAATAAACCCCAACTACAGTCCATGACAAAAGTAAAGCTAGCCTATACTTGTAGACCTTGTCTTCAGCAATCCGGAGTGCGAGCTTAGTTTTCTCAGCCTTGCGCTTTGCTATCCTTAACTGCTCCCATGCTATTGCTTCCATTGCATGAGCCTCATCCCTTTCATTTCTTGCAGCTGCTGCCTCGGCCTTATATCTTGTAAACCTTTCATGGACAAGTGGTGCTGTTGCATAGCCACGTGGGCATGTGTTCTTGTCCAACCATTTGAAGAACTTACATGCCTGATTGGAGTCCTGCATACAACATTGAAGGACACAATAAATGTTTTGCATGGTGCTAAAGAATGAATATAATATATAAAAGCTATAACAGTCTTCATGATAATAATTAGAAAAACAAATCAAAAGAATTACGTAATACTAACCGGCGACCAATGCTAACATCCATAGAACCGCCTACCAAAATTACGAAGAGATAGGGAGGTCCTTTCCACACACCGATCCATGTCACACATATGGCCGCTAGAAGCGGACTCATAAGTAGTGGCAGAAGACATTCCACTGCTGAAAAGTATAACAAAAAAGAAAAGAATAGTAAACTTGAAAATTCAAACAATTATACACACTAATGTGGGTCATTTTTAAGCAAAAATGTATAAATTTTACACCAATTATACACCCAATAATGTGAGTGCTTTTACATATAATAGAAATGCAGAGATGATTAAAATCTTTAATCTTCATTCCATCAAATGAGCCAAACCTGCTGTCAAAGTTTTGTACACCCAACAATATATAAAACTAATCTTCTACCTCAATGATTGGCACGTCTGGTCACTATATTTTCTCTAATTAGCATGGGGAAGATTATATGGATATACATTCTCAAGAAATAAATTATTAAAAAGGAACAATAGCTACAAGATGAGAGGAATCCTATTATTGTGATTAATATTTACAAAATCCCACAAAAGCAAATATATGCATCACTAAACACAAGTAAATATATGCCATTATTTCACTAGAAAAAGAATAATATCTTTGTCTTTAACCAAAACAGAACCAAAAAATTGGGAATTAGCAACTATCTATATCTGTATTAGTCTGAGTACTAATGATAACAATGTGCCTCCTAAAATTTACATCGAATCAATTATAACTACACATAATCACATAATTCTCAAAAACCCTCCCAGCAAAACAGCCAACAAATGTATACAACAGCAATGAAATTTATCAACAACCTGCAGCTCCTCACTCAATCACTCACCGAAGAACATTCTTTGCTAGCAAGTTGCAATCCCACATATAGTGAAACTTGAAATCTCTGTTACCATTCACAAGTACAGATTACAATGCTTAAGAGTTCAGTAAAGTGAAGGTTTTTGTCAAGTGGAGTCCCATATGATGTAAGCAAAAATATAAAACAGACAATAAAAAGAAAAAAAAATCCAAAGACACCACATTTGTCGTATAAACACCACATTTGTCCAAAGACACCACATAGTCAGCATTGGTAAAGACACCTATGTACATATTGCACAACCAAGTGAAAATGGGCATATTATTAGGGACTTATTTAGATCTCTATTTGGTAGTTGCTTATTATTGGGTGACCTGCCATGCATCTTTGTGGCCAGCTATTCTAGAACAGGGAATCTACTCAATGGAAAGAATTCTTCAATCTTAGCACACAAAAAACTAGCTTGGTTTTGTCATCACTGCCATTTATGTAATTTTTTTTTCCCCAAATTGATCAAACGATACAGTATCTACTAAAGTGATTTGGGCACAAAAATTGCTTTTCTTTTCCTACGTTTTCTCAACAACCAAACAAAACCCAGATTCGAAAACAAATGGAAGCCCCAGAATCTTCCACATTTAGAAGGATTTCACACAAAATGGTATAGTTAATAGGAACCCAACACCACATTAAAAAAACAAAACAAAAATAAGACACCCATTTAGAAAAACAACACAGAAAATGAAGAAAATAAGACATACCCAGGTCAGCATTCAGTTCAAAAACCAATAAAATGGAGAAGATCTGAGAAAAGAAATGAGGCACTCACACACAAAAAAAGTGAAGCAACTAAGAGAGAAAATGGAGTAAGGAGCAGGGGAAAAATGGGGGAAAAGAGGGAACTTTAGCAACAGAGCATAATATAAGAAAAAGTCACAAACCTGAAGGAGGAGAAGGAGGCGAGGCGATGGAGCTTCTGAAATGGTGACGGTACACACTGACGAGGTGAGGGAGCTTCAAGGCATTTTTATGGGTTCGGGTTTGGGTTTTGGGAGAGGCACTCTGTTGAAGGGGTGAAGGGGAAATGAGAAGTGAAGGAAATGGGGAGTGGGCGCGGGTAGACTAATAGAAGGTACTGACTGGTGATCAGGTGTGGGTCCCACAAAAAAGTTGAAATATTTGAGTTATGTGAAGTGAAAACAGTGTCCAAACGGTGGGTAGTAAAAATTGGGATATTTTGAGTGATGAATGATGGGTGATGGATGATGAATAATGAGTGACGAATAACGAGTGATGAAAAATGAATGATGAAATAAGTTGAACCAAACAAGCTCTTATTCTTTGCACTTGGACTGGGATTGGGCTCACTTGTGATGTGACAATCTATTATCAAGGAGAACAACTTTTTCCTTTATTTACATTTATTTATGCATAATATAGCATTTTTATAGAATAATAAAGCTTTTAAAAGTCTAATATATATATATATTTTAATCATTTTTTTAAAAAAAGTTGTCATTAGATGTTCTCCTATTTAATTTATGGGGGAATCAATTAAAATCGAAGGACATAGAACTTACCACTTCATAATCTTTTTATTCACAAAAAAAACAAAAAAACAAAAAAACAAAAAAACAAAAAACAAACTTTTATTCAAAGTAGCATAAAGAACAAATTCTCCATTCGTGTACATAACATACAGGACTGTCCACGAGTTGGTTCAATTTTTCTTCGGTTGAAATTTTTATGATAATATCTAGATATATCAATATAGTTGAGAAATATGAAAGGAGTTTCATAATTTATTGTAATAATAATAATATGTAAGTTAGATTACAAATTGCATCTTTTAATTTTAACCAAAATTCAATTTAGTCATGTAGTCTCAATTTTGCTTAATTTAGTATTCTAATTTTTGACTTTATTCAATTTAGTCATTTGTCCAATCGGTTAGAAGGATTGCTATTAAGTCTCACAAAAAGACATGATTGGTATTTTTTGAATTTTCAAAATTCAAAAAACTAATAAAAAACTTTTATATATAAATATATATATATATATATATATATATTGAGAGCAAACCAACTCCAAATTTTCAAAATCTTCCCTGAATGAACTTTTGTTAAGAGTTCAAATTTTGGTTGAGTATGTAGAAATTTGTGAATGTAGAAGAAGATAATGGAGAAGAGAGAAGAGAGAAAATACGAGAGTTTACGAGTTTTCACCTTGTGGCTTACATTCATGGGACATGAACCCAAAAGACTACATTTTCTCATACACTTTTCTTGATAGCATATTGCAAGAAATCCATATTTATAATAAACCCAACCCAACCAAGCCATGCTTACTCTTACCTTTCTCTCTCCTTTCTCTTCGATTTCCTCCCATGTCTCTCCTACTTTCCCTCTCTATTTGAATCGTTACCCTTTCCCTCTATTTGGTCCACCACTCATAATACCAAAATAAATCAAATTAAAAAAAATTTAAACTAAGTCCTAAAATATAAAATAAATAAAAATAATAAATTGTAAATACATTTATACTTTTTAAACCATTTATAGCATAGCTAGATTGGGTCAAATTACTTGAGTTGAAAATTTTATCAACCCAAACTTGACCCTACCCCAAACTTTTAAAAAATGAAATAAAATAAAATCATCTCGTGATGTTAGAATGGGTTTTTCTTCAGCTATTTAATTTGAAGCTCATTGTCCAATAAATGAATTACAATTTACACAATTGAGAATAATAATTTCATCTAAATTAAGTCTCAAAATACTAAAATAAATCAAACGAATAAATCTAAACTAAGTCCTAAAATATAAAACACACACATATATAACCCTTAATAACGTGGGTTGGGTCAAGTTACTTGTCACTTGATTTGAGATTTTTATAATAATAAATAAATATAAATTTTTTAAAGAAGTATAAAAGGAGTTTCTTTATTTATTTTAATAATAATAAATTATAGTTTTGGCTTGAATCTATCAAATTATAAATGATGCCTCATACATGTGGAATCTGAAATCAGTCAAACAAAATAATACAGAGACAGAGAGGGAAACCATGGTTTTTTTTTTTTTTCCTAAATGAGGCAAGGAAGTTAATGTGGTCTTAGGTATTAAGTTTCTCTTTCTCAAAAAAGAAAAAGAAAAAAGAAGGTCTTAACTCTTAAGTTTCTTTTTTTTTTTTCCTTTATTTCTTTTCTTGTGAATTTATTAGGATGTATTAATGACATTTGATATTTTGTCAAGTCATTTAAAAATATTTCTGTTTATAACTTTGGCTTTTATTGACGGATGGGTTATAGTAATTGACTTAAAAAGGACTGGACACCACGTGTATAGTTGTTAAACCTAGAATAGAGGTAAAATCCAATCTAGTAATTGGGTCATTTATTCAACTAACAGGTCACTGGTCCAAAAAAAGGTGAAACTACATTATTGGTTCTCGAAGTTTACATTGTGAGCGTAATTGGTCCCTCAAGTTTCAAGTGAGCATTATTGGTCCCTAAAGTTTAAAAAATGAGTTTTATTAGTCCTTTTATTAACTGCTGTTAGTGTTATTTCTTATGCGGTTAATGTGGCATATTTTGACTACAATTGTTTTTCAAACTGATGTGTAAGTTTGTGAATTTGCTAGCTTAGCATGTGACTCATTGGGACCCAGCCAACACCTTGTCTTCCTCTTCTCTTCTCTTTTCCCAACAAGTGTTGTTGCCACTGCCGCCACCATCGTTAGCCACTCTTTCCTCTTGTTCTGAACGGTTGTCGTTGTTACTGCATTAGCCAGTACAAGCATCTCTATGTCCACCAATCCCCGTCAATGGCTAATCTCCAAAGTTCTCTATGTTTCTTTGTTCTTAAGCTTTATTTCCAAGGATCTACAAATAACATAAAAATGTTTAAATCTATTTCGTTAGTCTTCAAATATTTGAATGATTTTAGGTATTATATTTAGATTTTAGTTTTTGCATAGCCCCAAACCAATCTCTTTGGGGATCACCGGTTTTTTTTTTTTATTGCACAAATCTTTGTTAGGTCTCTTACACCCAATTTTAGACTACTCCCATTAATAGCTGTGGTCAATGATCTAGATTTGAGAGAGAGAGAGAGAGATGTTGTAAACACCACATTTTGTACCCCTTACGACCCCGTTCCCTAATGATGCTGAAATTCTAAAACCCAAGGTTGGTTTAGGGTCCAGTCAGATTACAAATTAGCTTGAGAGATGCTGAAATGGAAAACATAAATTTTTAATGAACTAAAAATCTATTTTTGGAAAATAAAGGCCAAAAGAAACCTTAAGCCTGCGTATGCGGTCTAGAAGCCTACGTACGCAAGAACAAAGCCTGCGCACGTGGCTTAGAAGCTTGCGCACGCAGGTAGGGTTTCAGAAGCACCAGAAAGGCAAGTTTTCTACATTAAAGACTGAGGTTTAGAATGAATCTCACATCGTCTAGGAGCCGTTCCAAACCCCTATTTTCACAATATAAATAGCCATACATGGTACCTTTCAAAAACACACAGAAATCCCACGGAAAAACACTAAGATTCACTTGAAATAGTGAATCAAAGAGGGAGTTCTTCACAAAATATCCTCAAGTCAATTTTGTTTGATTAAGGCCTTTTCTGGCCTTGATCTTTGAGTTTTAAATTGCTAATCACTTTCTTATTGGTTTGTGATAGATTTGGTTGAGGGGAACGGTAAAAAATAAAGCTTAGGAGCTTTTGCTTTGAGGTATTTCTTTTTTAACTTTTCTTTTATTCCTTACTTTTAATTATGTCTTTGATCTATTTCTTTGTTTGTTTTATGCTTATAACATGTTTGCTTAGATTGGGTTTATGTTTTCTTTATGTTTTAAAGCATGTTAGGTTGCTAGATTTTGTGTTTTAATCTTGCTCTATTTTTTGCGTTTCTAGGGTTTCTGGGCAGAAACCCACGTGTGTGTGATCAAGGCTGCGTACGCAGGCTTGATCATGCGCATGCAGGGTTGTTCATGCGAATGCATGAACCAGCCCAGAAACCCTAATTTTGTTTTCTTCTGTTTTTGCTTCTGCTTTCACATGTTTACTTCTGTTTAGATTCCTTTATATGTTTTTATATTTTTAAAAACTTCTATTTCACATGTTTAATTAGATGCTTTCTTTCACATGCTTAGATTAGGGTTTGTTTTTATTTTTTTGTTAAATGCCATGCCATTCATTTACATGCTCATGCATAATGCCATAGGTACTGAGTTGCTGCAAGGTAAGTAAAGGTAAGTTATGCATTCACATGAGCATGCATCTTTAAGTAGGGTTTTGTTTAGATGTGAATATGCTTGCTTGATGAAGTTGTGTTTCTCACATGTTTGTTTGGACCTTTTAATGCTCACATGTTTCCTCCTTGGATGGATATGATGATATGATTTGTAATGAAGCATGATTAGATGTATGATTAGGGTTTGTGTTGTGATGAATGCCTTGATGCCATTACATGTATGCTAGATGTATGATAGGTTGTTTGCTAGATGAATGCTAAGGTATGCCATGATGATGTATGATTAGGGATGATTGATGCCATGTTGATTGTTAGATGTATGTTAGTGTGTGTGTGGGTTAGATACAAGTACTGAGTTTGCCTTTAATAGGATTAAGACATAAGACACAATGATGGGAAGCCAACCTTAGGGTTGGATAGTTTTGGGTGCCTAACACCTTCCCAAGATCGTACCTTAACTCTGAACCCATATCTCTGGTAATAAGATCAAAAGGTCCTTTCTCGAGAGGACGTTATATATATGGTTTCTAGGCCATTGTAAAAACTAGGTGGTGACTCCTCCGGTTGTGTCCACAAGTGGTCTCATGAGTCATGACTCCATCGGAGGTCTGTAAGACAGCAAATTGGAAAAAGGAAAAATAGGGGAGGAAGGGAGGCCAAAACCCTTGAAGCCAATCACTTTATTTATTTATTATTATAATAAATAATAATCAGTTAAAGATTATGTGGCAACCTTATAATTAAATAGGTGACATGTCATTTGACACTTAAGTTGCCACATGCCACATCCTTGATCCATTAGTCACATAGGCAATAACACTGACCACAGTTAGCAAAAGGACTAACATTACTCATTTTCTAAACTTGAAGGACCAATAATGTTCACTTGAAATTTGAGAGACTAATTGCGTTTAAAGAGTAAACCTTAGGGACCGATAGTGTAGTTTCGCCAATAAAAAAATAAGTTTGATTTGTAAAATAAATATGTAAATAGAAAAAATGGGTGTGTATATACTATTAATTAAAATTAAGACTAAAAAACTAGCCATTTATAATTCAAATTCAAGGTTTTACAAGTAACATGACTAGAAAACATAAAACACTAAAATGTCATAGAATTGTAGACAAGTTTTTCCTAAATAAAATCCCATTACGTCATTAAATGAAATATCTTAAAATTTGGGAATAAAAGTATATCTTAAACCCCAAATTCAGATTCTATTCATATTACATATCTTACTAACTACTTTAATCCCACGTATTAAAATATAAGATAAAACTTGAAGCTAAACTTCTATTTTTTTTTTTTTTTTTTGATGAATCGAAGCTAAATTTCAATTGGAAAGTACAATATAAACCACATTACATAACCCTTCATTTTTATTACGTTCCAAATTGAGAGAAAATTGACGTATAAAGGCAATTTTTTTTTTTAAAATTACAAACGTGCTAGGTGAAAACGTCCTGTCTAAGTTTCACATGTTGCAAAAAAATCATTAGATTTTACTGATTCAATTGTAGTGTGTATAAGTGGTCCAATTAAACAACCAAACCAATTTAGGTATCAATTCACCAAATTACTGGTAACTATGGCCATATGTTGGTTTTACATGGGTTGACAGAAGGGTTGAGTTAAATTCTTATTAATATAGTGTTTTTTAAAGCTTGGGTGGATCAGGTTTGGGTTGGCAAAATTTTCAAATCATATAATCCAACCCAATCCATTTTATTAATGGTTTAAAAAATGTATGTATTTTTAAATTGGTTAGTTTGATTTATTTTGGATTTTGGGACTTTGTTCAAATTTGTTAGCTTGATTTATTATGGTACTTTGAGATTTAACATTGATAAAATTGAAATATTATACCCAATTGTGTAAATTATAATAATTTATCAAATAATGTGTTTAAATCGTTTAATGAATAGTCAAGTTTTTATTAAGTGTAACAAGATAACCCTAACCCAATCCCTATGAGTTAAGTTGAGTTGAAAATTCGTTGTAGCAATACTCTCCTCCTTAAAGAGTTTTGTTTCAAGGGAAAAAATTGGCCTTTGCCCTTTTTAAAAAAATAATCCAGCATTTTGCCTCATTTCTCAAACTAATTAGGGAAATGCTCATCTTTTGAAATTTGATTTTCTCAAAATCGAGTTAAACCCTATAGTGGCATTTTTAAGGAGCCTATAGTGACGTTTTAACGACATATAGTGGCGTTTTGAAATTCGAGCTCCTTGAACTCGAGTTATAGGTAAAAAAAAGAAAAAAAATTGTATGTAACTCGACTTCATGGAGATCGAGTTACAAAACGCCACTATAGGTTCTTAAAATGTCACTATAGGCTACTTAAAATGCCACTTTAAGGCTCCAAATTTTTTTATTTTATTTTATAACTCGATTTTGAGAAAATCGAGTTTCAAAAGATGGGCATTTCCCTAATTAGTTTGGGAAATGGGGCAAAATGCTGGATTTTTTTTTGAAATAGGCATTTGCCCATTTTCTCCTTGTTTCAAGTATATAATTCTTAAGTGAGTTTTAAGTAAATAAATTTTAAGCAAAGTAAATCGATTTTTAGCACAATTCAACTCTTGAAATGGGTTTTATTTTAATTTATTTATTTTTAATTTATTTTATTTTTTTTATAACTCCATATCAACTACGCCCACATCATTAGATGTGGCCTGAAACTTGACTAATGAAGGGTCGAGGTTTTTTTTTTTTTTTTTTAATAAGGAAAGGGCCGAGTTTGAAGTGAAGACTCGAGGTAGGGATATATTTTGACTTAAGTTTGAAAGCTACCTCCTTGACAAAATAACTTACCAAAATGCATTATTTTACGAAAACAGCCTATAATTAAGCGAAAAAAAAATACTTAATTTAATGCATATATCCAACAAGCAAAAATGGTGGGAAAAAAAAAAAAAAATTCCACTACAGCCTTTAAAAATACCAAAACAACCCTTTTATGAGTTTATCCCTTGCTAAAAAAAATTTTTAAAAGCAAAAGACAAAAACAGCCCACTGAGTCGGTGAGTTGATTTGAAATTTAAAAACATCAAAAGCGATTCAGTAATAACAAGGAAGGAACTATCATATAGACATAGTATATATCAACTCACGTAATTGTTTAACAAAGTCGCAAACTTATATATGAGAAGAGGACCACTAATTATAAGTCGGCTTAAGATTATAGAATCCTACAAGAAGTAGAAGAAGCTAGCACAACCGACATATATAGCAGCAAAGGACTTTATATTTGTGTAATGGTTTCCCCTGAAGAAAGGACCATCTCTGATTCTTTCTCTGTAACTCAGTCACAACTAAAGCACTCTCTAATTTCTCTAACACACTCTTGTGTATTGGTCTCCAATGGAGTCCACCTATAACTTTCACATATGGGAAGAAGATGAACTACCCGACTACAACGTTGACGATATCAGACCCAACACCCAATATTTCTTCATCAACTTATACTTCCGCTTAGTCTCAGAAGAATACTCACAAACCACTTTCCTCGTATCATCCAACGATCTCTTCAATAAAACCACAACAATCATGGACAACATGTTTTCCGCTGCACCAGGTACTGTGTCCCAAGAATTCTTGGACACAGTCACAGCCGACATTCTCTCTTTCGCTTCCAACATGTTTAACAGTTCTCAGACATTTTTCCCAATCAATTTGGCCATTTTTGATACCCGGCCCGTAACAGATTTCATGGACCCAGCCACTAAGTCCTCCATTGAAGCCTTAAAGAAAGTGAAAATTGACGGATCTTGCACAAGTAGTGATCAATGTAGTATCAGTTTGAATGATTTTTGTGATGGATCTGAGGTTATGGTCATGCCGTGTTTGCATCTTTATCATAAGGATTGTATTGTGAAGTGGTTAGAGACGAGTCACTTGTGTCCATTGTGTCGATATCCAATGCCTACTCAGAGAATTGAAGACGAAATCGAAGCAGTTCCTGGCTGGATAACACCTTTTTTCAGGGTCTTGCTGCAATTCTTTTGTTGTGAATTTTTAATATAAGATTAGAAGGTAGTGAATATCATAGCATTAGAGGGAGTCAAGTAGTGAAATTTTATTTTTATTTCTTGAATGTTATATTGATAGGCTTTATCAATAATCAGTACTACGAAATTTATTTTTTTTGAGTCAATATTATGAATTTATATTTGTGACCTTCTATTTGAGTAAATTGTTGGGAATTTGTGTGTGCGTGAGTTTGTTCGGTTTTTTTTTTTTTGTTTTTTGTTTTTAATTTTTGAAAACAGGGTTTAATATAAATCTTTGAAAAGTATTGCTTAAATTAGAAACCAGTATAATTAAATGAGCTGTAAAATTTAATCTTTATAATATAAAATGATATTTTTGATGTCTAGTTTTCACAATTTTTTATGGAATTCTAGATTATTCAGAAATTGTATGCTAACAACGGATCTATAGTGGTCTGTTTGGATTGAGGGAGGAGTGGAAGAGAGTAGAGTAGAGTCGGTTGAAAATAGAGTAATTTTGGCCAATTCTACTCTATTCTACTCCTACTCATTCTCCCTCAATCCAAATGGACTATAAATGTTAACATTATTTATGCTAACATTATATATATTTTGAGAAACATATGATTTTTTTTTCTTCTTTTGTGATAGTTATAATATGCTGCTAACTCTACTCGAACTCTTTCTGCTTTAGACCCCAAGCACTCTGTGTATAATTAATTAAATTACAAGGCTTTTAGTATCATATGATTTTTTTTTTGTTGAGAATACTAAGTATTTAACACACACACACAAGGAGAGGGGAGAAGGTCTTAAAGAAACTGACAGTGGTGTATATCCAAAATGGCCTAACTCTTAGATTCCAGTTAGCTGTGGGTTTTAGTTAACTCAACTGGTAAAAACTCTAATGGTTGAATAAGAGATCTGGGGTTCAATCCCCACCTACACCAAAAATCGATTGGTATATTAGTTTGATAATAAAAAGTTATCATCTGGAGCGAACACTATAAGTTGAAACTCTCTCTGAAAAAAAGAAAAAGAAAAAAGAAGAGTATCATATGAACTTGATATATCATATGCGTAATGTTTACTCATATTTTTTTAAGTTATACATGTTGAGGACTCTTTTTTGACCCATATCAAGCAAGCTTATTATAGCACTTATTCAACAAAAACTAAATACACAGCCCAAAAGCATGGACTAAGCCCATGTGCAAATATTTTGGGACGATACAAGATTATGATTTGGAGAGTATAAAATGACATTTTGGATTTTCTCTTTAGGCTAAATGAATAGTCTTTTAAATAGGTTTGGAACACTACAAACTTCACTCACAACTCATGATATATAATTTTTAAGAGAGAACGTCAGTCTCCTTTTATTCTCACGTTTAGCAACCCTCACTCTCTCTCACACAGACAAACAAATTAGACTAAAAAAAACTAAGTAAAATTATCTATTCATTACAAAATGCAACCAGCATAGGCATCCATGCATCTCAATGCCCCATGAAAAAGCCTTATATATGATAAGAGGACCACTAAGTTGAGCCGACTATAGTATATATCAACTAACGTAATTGTTTAACAAAGTCGCAAACTTATATATGGTAAGAGGACCACTTATTATAAGTCGGCTTAAGATTATAGAATCCTACAACAAGTAGAAGAAGCTAGCACAACCGACATAGCAGCGAAGGACTTTATATTTGTGTAATGGTTTCCACCTCTGATTCTTTCTCTGTGACTCAGTCACAACAAAAGCACTCTCTAATTTCTCTAACACACACTTGTGTATTGGTCTCCAATGGAGTCCACCTATGATGATGCCGAAAATCGTCAGTAAGTCGCACAGTCCTCACGTGTTTTAAGACAACACCTGCACAACACAGAACAAGAAGACCCTAGGAGAGTACCGGTGTGGTACCGGCCAAAGACCCTCCGAAAGTTAAGTTAGAAAACTTCTCACAACTCTAGAGTGCCAGAGCTAAGTAAAATATGCGTACCTTGGTTTGTGAATGCTTTGGGATTTTTATAGTAGTGTAGAACCGACTTTTCTCTTTCTTGGGGAAATGGAACTTTTCCTTATAGGGAAGATCCTCATAAAAACACTTATTTTACGAGATCCTTTCCATATAACGATTTTGTTGATTAGAGTAAATCGTGAGGCGCAAGATATTTCATTTTGAAGTTTCTTGAGGACTACTTAAACTATGTGGATATCACGTGAACTTGTCGCTGTCCACTTTCTCGTCCGTCCTCCATAGAGAATCCGTCCCCTTCTGTACACGCTCCCCATCTTCTTCCATCATCTTGATCTCAAGCAAAAGGTACTGTCGCTCATGACTGATTCAGTAGAACGAGACCGTCTACATCCATTTCACCCTCTTCAACCTACAACTTTCACATATGGGAAGAAGAACTACCCTACTACAACGTTGACGATATTACACCCAACACCCAATATTTCTTCATTAACTTACACTTACATTTACAAACCACTTTCTGGACTATCTATGATCAACCTTAATTTCTTAGTATTATCCTACGAACTCTTCAATAAAACCACAACAATCATGCACAACATTTTTTCCAATACACCAGGTACTGTGACCCAAGAATTCTTGGACACTGTCACAGCCGACATTCTCTCTTTCGCCTCGGACATGTTTAACGATACTCAGACATTGTTCTCAATCAGTTTGGGCGTTCTTGTTACCACGAATGAAAGACCCGTAACCGATTACATGGAACCAGCCACTAAGTCCTCCATTGAAGCCTTAAAGATAGTGAAAATTGACGGTTCTTGCACTAGTAATGATCAATGTAGCATATGTTTGGATGATTTTTGTGATGGCTCTGAGGTTATGGTCATGCCGTGTTTGCATATTTACCATAAGGATTGTATTGTGAAGTGGTTAGAGACGAGTCACTTGTGTCCATTGTGTCGATATCTGATGCCTACTCGAAGAGTTGAAGACGAAATCAAAGCAGTTCCTGGCTGGATAACACCTTTTTTCAGGGTCTTGATGCAATTCTTTTGTTGTGATTTTTAATGTAATTTGGATTAGAAGGTAGTGATTATTATAGCATTAGAGGAAGTTGAGTATTGAAAATTTATTTTTATTTTTTAATTTATTGATAGTCTTTATCAATACTACGGAATTTATTATTTGAGTAATTTGTTCGGAATTTGTGTGTGCCTGAGTTTATTGGCTTTTTTGTTTTATTTATTTATGAAACCAGGGTTTAATATAAAGTACAAAATTTGGTTATAAAATTAGTTGTAGTATAAGGTTACAACTTCAATTAGTACATTATTGGATGTGAATTTTGACAAAAAATCACCATTAAATTATATTTTATTTTTATATCCTTCATGTTTGCAAAAATTCCAGAAGATTCAAAATCAGGGGTTTGGCTTACCTCCAGTACTTTTTTAACTGGAATCTCTTTTTATTTTAATGAGAAACTGCCACATCACCCATTAACTAGATAAAAGGTGGAGACTAAAGCCCACTACCACTTGCTATTGTGTATTTAAAACAAAAGGAGATCTCCAATTAAAAAAGTACTGGAGGTAAGCCAAACCCAAAAATCGGTAGTTATGTCATCAATTAATTGTTTAAATATTAAGTTTTTATATTATAAAATTATGCATAAAAAATAAAATTATGTATCATATAGTAAATAACATTTGATTAGTACAAAATTTAATATATATGTTAAGAGCATAAAGAACATACAATTTAATTGTTAAATTTTCAAAATAGGTAGCTGTCGATGCCTCGCGGCTGCTTGACCACCCATTGTAGGGACGCTCCCGCGCTTGTCTGTATCTTGGTGTGAGAGTTGTTATGGAGGTGTGTCGTATCTCAGGTGTGTGACTAGAATCTGAGTCGATTTTAAGGAAATTACCAAGGGTAAGTGAAGTTGCCACCAATCATTGGGTTTTTTCTAAGGTGGGATTAGTTACCTGACTCTATTTGATTTTATTACTAATCCTAGGTTAAGAAAAAAAGGTCATTTTTCCTAATCTAATATGGATGGGCAAAAAATCTTGATTCTTGAATTCGGAAGTTTGGTTATGTGTGGAGAAGGTTTTAGGCACCCTACGATGCCTATCCGTAGACAGTCCTTTATTTTGGTAAAATCATAATTTTTGGACATTGACAATTGAAAAAAAGCTATTGGTATTAGCTTCCGGGGCTTTAAATGTGTTGGGCTTTGAGGTTTGATTTCGGAGTGGGTGTGGTCCCGATCGATACTTTCCAGTGTGTTAGAAGTCGCTACCAAATTTCCCCAGCAAAAATCCGGCAGTATTTCGCCTTATTTTTGTGGCGAAAATCCGGTAGCACTTCACCTCAGATGCGTCATAGCATGCCAAACGCTATTCTCACCAAGCTTTTAACGTGAGAATACGGCAAATGGGGTTACCCCATTTTCATGGTGAAAATCTGGCAGAGTTTCGCGTTTGGTGTGCTATGGTGCATTGGCAGGGTTTCATGTTTGTGTATACGGCGCGTATCGACATACTCGCACGGTGATGAGCCAAAGCCCTCCAAAGTGTTAAACATGCTGATATGTGTCGCATATACAGGGAAACCAATGTCACTTGGCGACATGGATCAAGACAATCACACCGCGATGATCGTGCACACAATATAGCATGAATATGCACCTACAGCAGTCGCCTTGAGCACATACCCATGCTACAAGGTTAAGAGCTCTTATGACTAGAGAGGGTCGCTCACATAGCCACGCGAGTCCATCATACAAAGTGCACAATCACCCACACACACGCAGGCAAAAATCAATACATAACATACATCATGCACAATGCTATCACATAGAGCGAGAAAATAAACCAGACATTACCAACGCTCCAAGGGTATGGCCCAGCAATGTACATGAAAAGTAAAACAAACATTGCGATACCCAGGGAACGTGGCCCAAGCAAGGAGCAAGAAAATAAAAAGGGGATACATGGATGGGGACCATAATACATGCTCTAAAGAAGAGGCTTTGAGAGAGAGAAAGAGAAGACCGCTCTGGAGGGGCTAGGCCCCCTAATCTACTGATCATTGCCCTTTGTGGGCTTGCATCCTCTTGCTTGCATCCTTACCCTTTTTGCTTGCGCCTAGGAGGTCCCACCCTTGCTCCAAGTGTCTTTGCTCAGTATGTGTACATGCAAAGACAAAAGAAAAAAACCAGTAGTCAAGCAAAGAAACAAATGGAAGGAGAAGCATGCTAATGACAAGCTAGGAAAATATGCCAAACGGGGGCAAACAAACATGTGAAACACACAAAGAGACAAACAAACATGTTATCAAACAAATGGGGTGTCCCAGGAGGACAAATGTAGGTTTGGATTGAATGTTTTGTAGTTCCATTGGATTGGAGTATAGACAGCACGCAGACTCATGCATGAACATGTAGGCAAGCGTGCAAAGATGCAAAGAAGCAAAGAAAGCCAAATGGGTGGCACAAAGCAAGCAAGGCAAGCATATCAACATCGTACGGAGCAGAGAAAGGTGCGTATCATGCAGACCAACACCACAGGGGTGTATCTCACAAGTGGTCACACCCAATTAATCCCTAGGAGGGATGGATGCGACCACACAAGCACAAGCCCACGGAGGGCACAAAGCTTGGCTAGGCCTAGATCTAGAGAGGCTAATATGGAGATAAAACATAGAAACAAGCAAGCAAACATGGACATGCAAAGGAAATGATCCAAACCCTTTGATATAGGCCTAGGTGTATGGATGTAGGCCTAGACCACAGGATCTAGATCTACATCCCACCAATGAAGGCCAAAACACAAGAAAGAGAGATATCAAGGGACAAAAAGGGCTATAGAAGCACATGGCATAACAACCAACATATAGATCTAGACACATGAACAAGGCATAGAGCACTCAAAGATATAGATCAACCAAAGGTAAGCATGAAGCTATAAGCATGAACATCACACAAGCTGCGAAGCAAAAATCTTAAATGAAGACAAGCAAAAAATGTGGATTTAAAGATAAGTGAAAGTCCTTGGAGGTTGTTTGAATGACTTCAAACAACTTCCAAAGGGTTTGTGAGCCTCTATGTAATTTTTGAAAAGGTGGAGGGCTTTATTTTGGAAAGATTTGGGGCAAAAATGTAATTTTAGGAATTTTTGGGTCAAAATGTTATTTTGTGAAAAAACCGGGGTCAAAATATGGATATTGGAAAGTTCCAGGTCAAAAAGCAATTTTGAGGAAGATAGGGGCCAAAATATGATTTTTGGGATTAAAACATGATTTTGGGAATTTTTGGATTAAAACTCAAATATGGGAAAATACGTATTTAGAAGCAAGCATGAGAAAAATGGTTTAAAATGCAAATATAATAAGTATATATGAATATGCAAAAATAGAAATAAGATGGAAGTTTATTAAATGAAGGAAAAACATATAGGGGCCCTTTTTAATTAGAAGATGGGCTAAAAGTGTTTAAAGCAAGGAAGGAGTCACGTTTTAAAAAGAAGCACATGAGCAAGTGTGTGCGAAGTAGAGGGTAAGTGCTGGGTCCTTGTGTTTGTGTGCTCAGTGTTTTGAGGCTTTGTAAAACATGTAAGTGTGTGTGTGTGAAGCAGAGAGTCATAGAATGTATGTATGTGTGAGTGTGTGAGACAAAGAGAAGTACATAGAGACTGAAATGTAAACAGAGGAGTATAGGTTTAGAGATTACCCTATTTTCATAGTTTTATGTTCCATCTCCTCCATCCATGCTGTGCTTTGTTGGCTTTGATTTTGTGTATATGTTAGCCTTAGATCTACCTGTCCTTGTTGATATTTGGCTGAAGAGAAAACACAAAAAAAAAAGTTAAGATTCAATTAAAACCGGACAAAATAATGAACAAAAGAATAAAGAAAGACAGAGCTCAGGGTTTTGTGATTTGGTTTTCTGTGGATGCCATGGAAGCTCTGTGCTTTCTGCTTCTCTTTATTCTCTTTTCTTCAGTGTCTCTCTGTGATTTTGGGAGGGTGTAGGCACTGCATTTCGTACCCTTTACGACTCGAGCCCCCGTTCCCCAATGATGCTCGAACTCTAAGGCCCAAGGCCAATTTAGAGCCCAATCAGATTTTAAATTGACTTGAGGAGTGTTAAAATGGAAAGTATAACCTCTTAAAAAAGCAAAAATCTAATTTTGGAAATAAAATGATCAAAGTGGCTCTTGGCCTATGTACGTGGGTCGCAGCCTGCGTACGCAACTATAAAAAGCCTTACATGATACATTTTCAAAACACACAAAAATCCCACGGGAAAAACCTAAGATTCACTAGAAAATAGTGAATCAAAAGTGAGTTTTTTACAAAACACCCTCAAGTCAATTTTATTTTATTGGGACCTTTTCTGGCCCCAATCCTTTTAGTTTAACGTTGCTAATCACTTTCTTATTGGTTTGTGAATAGATTTGACTGAGGGGAACGGTCAAAATCAAGCTTGGAAAGCTTTTGTGTGAGGTATCTAGTCTAAACTTTTCTTTCACCCTTTCTTTTATTTTTTGCCTTTAAATCCTCTTGCTTGCTTTGTTTGTTTGTTAGAATATGTTCTAATATGCCTTCCTAGGACAGGTTTAAGTTTTTGTATGCTTAAAATGTATGTTAGGTCGTTAGAATTGTTGTTTTAAAGTTCTACTCTGTTTCTGCGTTTTTTAGGTTTTCTAGGCAAGGATTTACGTACACATGATCTTGCCTGCGTACGCAAGCTTGATTATGAGCAGGCAGACCTATTCTAGCGTGCGTGATGCCGTTGCCCAGAAACCCTAATTTTTTGTCTATTTGTTTTGTCTTTGCCTTCACATGTCTATTCTGTCTAGCCTCATTTTTATATGTTTTAGGCTCTGTAGGTTCTAGTTTACCTCTTTGACATGCTCATTTGCTATCATATGCTTAGATTAGGGTTTTTTTATGATGTTTCTTGCTTTGATACCATGCCATTCATTCACATGCTTATGCATTGATGCCATAAGTGCTGTGTTGTTGCAAGGTAAGCAGAAGGTAAGTCATGCATTGGAAATGTTCATGCATATGATCTTGTTTTGGTGTTAGAGATGAATGTGAATGTTTAGATGAATCACATATTACTTGGATATTTCCTTATGCTTATGTTGAGTTGATTTTTAATAGGGTTAAAGTATAAGACACAATGATGGGAGGCCAACCTTAGGGTTGGTGGGTTGGGTGATCTTGAGTGCCTAACACCTTCCCAAGAACGTACCTAAACTCCGAACCCATATCTCTGGTAGTAAGATCAAAATGTCCTTCCTCGAAGGGACACTATATATATGGTTCCTAGACCATTGCAAAAACTAGGTGGCGACTCCAAAGACCTCTTGTGTCCACAGTGGTGACTCAGCTGGGGATGGTGAGTTTAATTCCTATGTGTCTTGTTTCTTAACCTTAATAAAAATTATTTCAATACTTGTTTTGCACACACGACACTTGTTTCTTTTGTCCCTTAACCTCAGTTGGTGATGAGTGGTAAGGTGGAAGGCTTCATTCGGGCCTAAATCTTTCGAAGTTCATCCCACCAACTCACAATCGATGCCATCACCTATAATGGGCTTTGAGTACGTTAAAGGTTTGCTACCAATTCACTATGGGGTCTACTTAGGCCCTCGGTTGGAATCATAGCCCACCTAGTTGTGAGTGACCTACATATCTATCCCTTTAGCCTTAGGGAGCCTACCCACACTAGAGAGATCTTAGAACCTATCACCAAGGATACCTTTATATCTCTTGTTTGTTCAACCATATATCATGCATTCACCTAATTCTAAAGGACAAATAAAATGTATAAAAATGGAAGGGATGGCCTTAAAGTTATGGTATACCCTAAGATATGGTGGGATAAAAGAAAAGAAGTCCTCACATATAAGAGTCTTGTCCCTAAATCCAAAGGCATATCTTAACTTGAAAGGTTTATAAGACCATAGCTTAATTGCTATCGTAGGCCGAAGTGGAAAAAGCCTTTTTGAAAAAGAGGACTTTGGGCCTAAGATAACAAATACACTATGGACTTAGCATCCAACATCCTTCAAAGCTAAAATGAAATTCCCTAATCTTGGGTCTCTTTGTTGCATGCCTAGGCCCAAAATGATGAGCATTTCATAGACTTTGAAAGGAAGGCTACAATGTATTCTAGCTAGAGGGCTATTTCAAAAAAAAAAAAAAAATGATGAATGATGAATGAAAAGCCCAAAAGTGATGAATACATTGAGAGCCCATGTTTGAGACAAAGGGTTGGTAAATTTCTAAGTACATTCTAATGAAAGCCCATAAGAGTAAGGTGAGAGCTTTATTGCAAAATGGACAAATGCCCAATGAAACAAGGGGCAAGGATCCATGAGAGGAAAGGGAGTGATATTGTAATTAGGCCTCCATTAAATTGAACTTAAGAATTTTCTAAGAACATCTAGAAGTAAAAGGAACCTTTTAATTTGGACATGAACTTAATGAAAATGGGGCTTCTTTTCAGGCATCATTGCAACGCCAAAGTCAAGAAAACACGTCCCTACTCCCATTTGGATTCGAGAGAAAGGAAGACGCTTGATCAAGATAAAGGACACACCAAGAAGAAGAAAAAAACCCCCAAGAAACAATGGCTACCTCTATGGAAGGCCCAATGGCATAAAGAATCCTTAAGGCTTTGGACAAACATGGAGAGGCACTTAAGAGAATGGGAGGGAGCCTCACTAGGTTGGAAGAATCTAAGCTCAAGAAGCCTCCACATGTGGAAATCCATGATGATGAGGAGGAAGATGAAGAATGGGACGAAAAGGACAAAGTGGAATATGAAAGAAACAAACAATTTGAGAAGCTCACCACGGAAACCATAGCTATAAGGGGAAAAATGGAGAAGATGCAACTTGCCTTTCGTAAGGCACAAGGAATGGATGATTACCTCTATAACATGGGAGGAGTAAGCTCAAAGGCTCCTATTACATTGCTTCCCAAGTTCAAGATCTCCGATGCAGAAAAGTTTAATAGGACTGGGGATCCAAAGTAACACATAAGAAGATATCTAAGCATTGCCGAAATGAAAGGGCTAGATGATAAGTAACTTTGCATGCGTTTCCCCTCTCACTCACGGGAGGTGCATCAAGGTGGTACTGTAGCCTTGATCCAAGCAAAACTAAGGTGTGGAATGAGCTAGTGGAGTTGTTTGTGGACCAATTCATGGTCAATAGGCCAAATGAAAAAGACCAAATCAACATGATCATCAAGAACTGACTTCCGGTTTATAATAGTAGGCTTTTGTCATTGCCTATTAGCTCATTTAGAGAACTATGTGATTGTGGGACAAGAATCGAAGATGCTCTCAACAATGGACAATTGGAAAAAGGGGAAAGCAAGCCTCAAACTAAGAAGACATGGAGGAGGGACCACCACTAAAGCACCCAATCCCGTAAATGTAAGCGCCATCATACCCCAACAAACACTAGCCTACCTAAAAAAAGATTGCTAAGAATTCTCTGACCTAGGAATGACCTTCACCCAAGGATTCATCAAGCCTTTAGACCCTACACCCATGCCTAATCCCATACCTCCCACTTGGAACCTCAATAAATATTACCATTACCACCAAAAATCCAGCTACAAAACCGACAATTGCTTCCGCCTTAAACACGAGATACAAGACCTCATAGACAATGGAACCCTCCCAAATCCCAACATCATTACCAAATCCAACATTAGAAAGAGCCCTTTGCCTGATTACCATAGGGCTCCCTCTCCATATCAAAATTGGGTGTAAGTAGATGAAGTTGAATGGGATAGCTCGAAGTTGATGGAAACTACAAATGTCAATATCAATGCTGTGGAAGTCCAAGGAATATGGGATGAAGAAGATGAAGTCTTAAAGGAAGTGATAGCAATATGGGGAATACTTCCCAAATGAGTGACGAAATTAAAGAAGAGGCGTTTGGAGGACAATGTAGCAAATATCACTAGGAGTGGGAAGCACTACAAGCCATCCTTTTGGAAAAAGATCATCCTAGTAGCGATCTAGGGGAAGGGTCCAAGCCCACGGAACCTAGAGGAAAAGAAGATAAAGAAGAAGAAGATAGGATCTTAATGCAATTGAAGAAGACCCAAGCTAATGTGTCCGTATGGGGCTTGTTTATGGCCTCTCAAAAGCATCGTAAGACTCTCTTGGACGCCTTGAATGGGAAAGAAATGCCTATAGAAACTACACCATAAGAAGTTTTGTCTCTCATAGAAGTTGAAGGTTCCTCACACCCTTTCCTTGCTTTTTCCAGTGAAGATCTCCCTCCCAAAGGAGCTACTCACACTAGGCCCTTGCAAATCACTATTGAATGCATGGGTGCTAAGGTTCCAATGGCTTTTATTGACAATGGATCCGCCTTGAATTTTTGTCCTTTTAAGACCGCCCTCACTGTTGGCCTAGACATGGAGACCATCATTCCTTCTCCCTTGACTGTAAAGGCATATGACAACATTTCAAGGAAGGTCATAGGTACTTTCAAGGCTCCTTGTAAGATTGGACCACTGGAAACCATTGTAGAATTTCATGTCATGGACATCACCCCAAATTACAACCTTCTCTTGGGAAGGGCTTGGCTTCACCCCAATAAGGCAATCCCCTCCTTACTACACCAGAAGATAAAGATCCCATGGAAAGGATGGGTTGCCATAGTGCTTGGAGATGGTGAGATCCTAGCACCGATTTGTGGACTCGAGGAAGGAGAGAGTGAGCTTCAAATGAGTGGCTTTGAGTTCGTGAATATGGCTGACTATGGGTTGAAGGATGAAAGGTATGCTACCGATTTGTTCCCATATTATAGCCACGAGGTGATTGTAATGATGAAGAACATGGGATACATGCCTGGTATGGGCCTTGGAAAAGAAGGAATAGGGGTAGTTGAGTTCCCCAATATCAAGACTTAAGTGACCAAGGAGGGTCTAGGATTCTTTGAAGGCTGCCATAGAGTCAAGAAAAACTATGACACTCTCAATGGGAACTTTGTGAAAGAAGGGGAAGACTTCCCTTATTATGGCTTCCCTGAACCTTGGGTAGGTAAAGATGGAAGGGTGTATCAGTGTTGGAAGATGTTCTTTAATGAAAAACTCACTTTCAAGGAGAAACCTACCATGGTGATCAAAGAGATACAAAAGGAGGTTAATTGGGTGAACTACATGGATGCTGAAGCAATGAAGACCATGATGAAAACAAGTGGGGACGTGTTCGCCATCACCAATGAAGAGCCAAGTGATCCTTCCAAATTCATCATGCCTATTGTGGGGCCCATTAATAATTGGACTTTGGTTGGGTTTTCTGAGAACATGGGGAAAAAGTTTTGTAATGAAAGTTCCAATGTACTTTTCAATATTTTCAATAAGATGAATTATGATTTTGCTTACTTTGATGTGTCTCATAACATTGAAAATTTTCATTTAAATGATTCAAATGAATTTGAAAATGAAATTAATAAACAATTGGAAAAGAAAACTGAACCTATAGAACCAACTCTTAAAACTATTAATTTGGGCAATGATGAGAATCTACGCTTAATTAAAATTGGCCCAACTCTAAATGAAAAAAGAAAAGAAAGATCTTTAAGAACTCCTCATGGAATTTCAAGAGGTGTTCGCATGGTCCTATGAAGATATGCCTAGAATTGACCCCGAGATAGCTCAACATCACATTGATACTCATGATCATATGGTGCTCGTCAAGCAAAAATTGAGAAGAATGAGGACCGAATGGCTCTTAAAAGTCAAAGAGGAAGTCACTAAGCAATTAAAGGTGGGGTTCATCAAACCCGTACACCAAGCCGAATGGATAGCCAATGTCGTGCCCGTACCTAAGAAAGATGGGAAGGTGAGGATGTGTATGGATTTTAGGGACTTAAACAAGGCATGCCCTAAGGATGACTTTCCTCTCCCTCACATTGATGTCTCAGTGGATAACACGGCGGGAAGTGCTTTGATGTCTTTCATGGATGGTTTCTCGGGGTACAACCAAATCAATATGGCTCCCAAAGATATGACCAAAACCACTTTTACTACCAAATGGGAAATCTAATGTTACACGGTGATGTCGTTTGGCCTCAAGAATACTGGCGCAACCTACCAAAGGATGGCTATGGCCTTGCTACATGATATGATGCATAATGAGGTATAGGTGTATGTTGATGATATGATAGTGAAATCCAAGATAGAGGAAGCCACACCATAAACTTGAGGAAGTTCTTCGAGAGGATTAAAGAGTATAGGCTCAAATTGAACCCACAAAAGTGCACCTTTGGGGTAACCGTTGGAAAGTTGTTAGGGTTCCTAGTGAGTGATAGAGGGATAGAAGTTAACCCATCCAAGATTAAAGCCATATTGGAAATGCCTCCACCCAAAAGTGAGAAAGAGATTAGGGGTTTCTTAGGTCGACTACAATACATTAGTCGATTCATTGCCAAGCTCACCTCTACTTGTAAGTCCATTTTCAAACTCCTAAGGAAGAATGAACCATATACATGGAATGATGAGTGCCAAAAAGCCTTTGAACTTATCAAGGAGTATCTCCTCTACCCACCTATCCTAGTGCCTCCACAACATGGATAACCCTTACTCCTATACCTCTCTATCATAGGGGATGCGACTGGAAGTATGCTCGCACAAGAAGATAATGAGAAGAATGAGAGGGCCATATATTACTTAAGCAAGAGATTCCATGATTATAAGACTAGGTACACTCCCATAGAAAAGTCATGTTATGCACTTGTTTGGGCCGTACAGAAATTGAGACATATCGTTTTACCCTTCCAAATATGGGTGGTAGCAAGAATGGCCCCATTGAAGTATCTCTTTGAGAAACCCGCCTTGAGTAGAAGATTGTCAAGATGGTTGATTTTGTTAGCAGAATTCGATTTGAAGTATATGGCTAGGAAAACTATCAAAGGAAGTGTCGTGTCAGATTTTTATGTTGAGAATCCCATAGAGGGGGAAGATGGTAAAAAAGATTTTCCAGATGAAGACATTTTGGATGTTGAGTTAGGGACATGGAAGATGTACTTTGACGGAGCCGTAAACCAATATGGGAATGAGATAGGAATACTCTTGATCACTCCTGAGGGATCTCACATACCTTTAGCAATCAAACTGAACTTTGAAGCAACTAATAACATGGTTGAATATGAGGCTTTCATTGCCAGAATGGAAGCTCTTCGAGAATTGGGTGGTAAAGGAGGCTGTAGTTTTTGGGGATTCAACTTTGGTTATAGTCCAAGCACAAAAGTTGTGGAAGGTAAAGGAGGAACATTTGAAGCCTTATCAACAATACTTGGAGGACTTGACCAAGACCTTTGACAAGATTGAGTACACAATCATCCCCAGAGCTCAAAATCAATTTGCGGATGCCTTAGATACTTTAGCCTTTATGGTTGAAATACCCGGGGGAGTATGGACACGACCCTCGGAGATTGAGCAAAGTTATGAGGAAGTGCACAAGAGGAAAACAAAAGCTTCAGTAACGACCATAAAGGAAAAGGAAGTTCCGTGGTACTATGACATCATGAAGTTCTTGGAACTAGGGGTATATCTGGATGGTGCTGATAAGAGAGAACGGCATTGCGTTAGGATGATGGCAACTCAATATATCCTATGTGGGGGACAACTCTATAGAAGATCCTATGATGGCATACACCTTCGTTGTTTGAAGTAGGAAGAGGCCGAGAGGGTAATGGAAGAAGTGCATCAAGGGATCTGTGGTCCTCATATGAATGGAAGAATGTTAGCCAAGAAAATCCTAAGGATAGGGTTCTACTGGAATACGATGGAGACTGATTGTGTGGACTATGTGAAAAATTGCCATGATTGTCAAACATGAGCCAACTTGAACCATGTACCACCTAGTGAGTTGTATAGCATGACTTCTCCATGGCCATTCTCAGTTTAGGGCATAGATGTGATTGGAAGAATAGCTCCTAAGGCTTCAAATGAGCATGAATACATTTTGGTAGCAATTGACTATTTCACCAAGTGGGTGGAGGCAGCCTCCTATTCCATATTGAAGGCTAAGCATGTGGCTCGGTTTTTAGAAAACAACATCAAATGCAGGTTTGGGGTGCCCCAAGAGATCATTTCTGATAATGGTTCCCACTTTTAGGGGGAGGTGTAAAGGATCATGGAGTTGTACAACATTGAGCATCACAAGTCTTCACCATATTGACCATAAGCTAATGGGGCCATAGAAGCAGCCATAAGAATGTGAAGAACGTCCTAGCCAAGATAGTAGTGACATACAAAGATTGGGCTGAGAAGCTTCCATTTGCTTTATGGGGTTATAGAGCTTCTATTCGTACATCGACCGGGGCAACACCTTACTCTTTGGTTTATGGTAGTGAGGTGGTGCTTCCTATTAAGGTGGAGATACAATCTTTAAGAGTGTTGGGGGAAACCAAGGTCCTAGAACAGGATTGGGCTAAGGTGAGATATGAATAATTGGATTTGATAGATGAGAAGAGGGCTAGGGCACAATATCATGCATAAGGGTACCCAAAAAAAAAAATTGTTAGGGCATTCAACAAGAAAGTGAAACCAAGAAACCTTAAAGAAGGGGACTTGGTCCTAAAGGTGCTTAGGGATGAGACTTTTGACCCAAGAAGAAAGATGAAGCCAAGGTGGTCTAGGCCTTTTATCATTAAGAAGATCATGTCTGGAGGTGCTATAAGAATCACAGATTTAGATGGGGAAGAGATGCCTCGCTTGATCAACATGGATAGACTTTGAAAATACAACATCTAAAAAAAAAAAAGAAAAAAAAAGTCTGCTAGTTTGAAAACCCAAAAGGGTGGCCTATGCAAAAGCTAAGGCAAAAGAACCCCGCTAGATTGAAAACCCAAAAGGCCGGTCTAGGCAAAAGTTAGGGAAAAAGACTATGGGCATGGCAAAAATTCCTAAAGGGACGTCATGGGCAAAAATTACATGGCAAAGGAAAAAGAAAAGAAAAGAAAATGAATAAATGAGATGACAATAAGCAAAGATAATAAAGGAGATTCTCTCATTGCTTAAATTAAAAGATAATAAGGTTGTTTTCATAGGGGATTTGAAACATTTCAATCCTTTATTAAATTCAAAAACAAAACATGAGAATCATAAAAGCGTAGAAAAGTAAAATATGGGGCATATTAGGGTGGTCACTCAATCCTCCTTGCTTTCTTGCTAGTCTTCATGTAAGCTTTCTCATCCCTCAAAATCCACTTCATGTCATCCTCCAACCATTGCTTGTAGCTTGCAGTGGGGTAGATTGGGAGGAATGATGTCCTTCGTCACTCAACGACATGGCCAAGCTTCATTGATCCTGTCCAAGAACCTATTGGTGAACACTGTAGTGTGGAAGGCACCCTCATCATCAGGGGCTCCTTGACGCTCTCCAAATTGCCTTGAGATATGACAAGTGGAGTAGTAAGAGTAGCAACGAAGCCTAACTAAAGTCACATAATGGTATTTGCAGCAACTATGGACCATGCTTGAGATATGCCACCATTCCACAACCCACTAAATGTTGGTCTCCTTAAGGCGACCCATAAGCTCCATGTACGCCTCAAAGTTCATGTCATTCTGATGAAGTTGGCGGTCCCTAAAATGCCTAGGAAGGTAGGTGCTGAGGGGCACAGTAGGAGGTTGAAACAATCGAAGCCTCTCTTGTAGTCATATTTGGAAAAAAAAAAAAAAAAAGAGGGAGAAAAGAAAAAAATGGAGAGCATGAGTGAGAAAAAATAAAGATGATGAAAGACGATATAAGGTGCCTTGATGGGTTGAAAACTGAAAGGCAATCCATGCAATTAGAGGGATCCCACTAGGTTGAGAACCTAGGCAAAAGTTAGGGATTATACCTAAAGAAGAAGAGGACTTCCTGCAAAAAAGCTCACTTCCTTCCTCTGAAAGGCATCCAAACCATTGAGAGTTTCTGCCAAGATTAAGCCCACTAGATTACCCCTCTTCAGCTCATAAGCCACTATGCACATCTGAAGGTCCACACGATATGACTTTTGAACCAAGAAATACCTTGCAAGGGCACATAAGCAAAAGGCACGAAGAAAGTACGATTGTGGCCTTTCACCCTTAGGAAAGGCCAAACCGGAAAAATAATCAAAGACCAGCCTAAGGTTTAGTTTGCCAAAGACACACCACCTATTGGCTGTGGCATTAGGGACACCTAACACAACTCGCAGCAAGGAAGGAAGATCCCCACCCATGGTAGGAAAGATAAGATCATCAATCTCCAGTTCACCCATGATGACAGCAAATTCATTGATAATGGGGCATAATTCTATTCTGTTGAAGAGGAATACATGCCAAGAAGGAACCCCATAGTTGGCAGCAGCACGAAGAAGAGGCTTATCCACCCTAATTTGATGGTAGGGGAAGATGCAAGAAAGACCATAGGGAGCAATGGAATCCTTGAAATTGGGACCAAGCTTCCTAATCCAAGTGGAGATATCAAGAGAAGAGTTTTCTGTCATTGGGAAATCTCAAAAAAGTGTTCTTGGGTTGGAAATACGTTGATGAGGGTTTTGGACTCAAACGACTACTTTTATACTTAAGTAAGCCGGCTAGGGTTTTTCTGATTTGTGGCCCACGTACGCAGAGTCAACCCTACGTACGTAAAGTCAAAGCTACGTACACAGGCTCATCTCCATATATGCATGGCACTTGGCAAAAGCCCATGTTCCCTTGTTTTTAGCAGAGTTTTTCACTCCAAAGCATCCTTAGGGTTCCTGTGACCTAAATAATCATTCAAGACACATTCCAAGTACAAGATTGCGAGCATCAAAGAAGCAAAGTTGTATAGAAACATACAATTTATGATATATCTTGTAAATTAAGTGCTAAGTTCTCAATCAAAAGAATAAATGTAAAAAGAAGTTCTTAATACAATCCATTGTCTCAAACTTAATCCAAATGTTTGTTATAGGGAATAAAAAACATTAAAATCAAAAGAATGAAAAAAAAGCTATGTGTTGTGTGCCTATATGTGTTGTAACTTCAGGTAATCAATGGTGCCGTCTCTTCCTCAGTTGGTAGCAAGGGGTCGCCTCCGAGTCCTCCTCCTCACCACCACCATCATCATCATCATCATCTCCACCATCGGGATAGGCCACTCCTTTAGGACTGTATAGCTCCTGCGAGTAGTTGGTCACCTCCAACTTGAGATTCCTGGTCAACCACACCAACTCCTCATGCTCTTGGATAGTGGGCTGCAATTCAAAGAAAGAAGGGATAGTGACCGAACCAAAAAGAGAAAAATTTCAAAAAGAGAAAGAATAAAGGGAAGGAAGAACTTTCTGCTTGAGTGTTAGGAGGGAAAAGATAGCCCATGACATTAGAGTTACGGGGCACGACACGTTCCCGAGCAAAGCCATCTGGGCCATAAGCATAGACTATCTAAGGAAGAGGTAGAGGATCGATGGGCTCACCGGTAATAGGTCCCCCCTATTACAATTTCCCACATTAGAAGTCATGACAAACAAAAAAGAAGGAATAGGAGAAAAAGAGATTGAGCATATACCTGAACAGTAAAGGAAGGAATGAGGCGAGTGATGTTGAACTCATTATAGTCCAACCCCTCAAGAAGTTGTTTGGCATAGGAAACACCACTCCCCCACGAGTTGTATTCAACATCAGTCATGGAGTGTGGGGCAAGCATGAACTCGGGAGGGTCCATCGGAATCTATGGGTCATCCCTACCCACCAACTAGTACCTCATCCTCTCCACCAAATATAGAGCCCTCAAACTCTCTCCTTCAAGGGATCGGGTAATCTTCGAAGTAATGAGAATGGCAGGCTCCAAGTCTCGAGTGGCAGGAAGGGGCTGGCCAGCCCATGAGGCCTAGTTTACCTATAAGGGCACAAGGTTAGAAGAGGAGTATTCTAAAGGAAATGCATGAAGAAGCATAAACAACTAGAACTCTTAAACTTACCTCATCTGAAGTTAACCCTACAAGATGTGCCTTCACTCGAGGAAAATCCCTTAGAACTAGGTCGATGCCTGAAGATATGAGGTCATACCTAACAACCCACCGTTGCAAGAAAGAAGCACAAGCCACAGGTTAGATGCAAGATGATAGTTTGCAAGATGACAGTTTGTAAGATGATAGTTTGCAAGACAATACAAGTTGTAAGACTACAAGCTACAAATAAAAGTGCAAAGAATAAAAAGAGAACTAACCTCAAGGAGCTTCCAGGGCCCCATAAGTTACCGCAAAGTGCCCTAGCTGAGAGTGTCGAGGGTGGAGTAAAGATAAGCAAGACATGCTTGCCCCCAGTTGGCCCTCCGTACCTCTCCAAAGCCCTGGAAGAGGGTTAGCCACCTCAAAGACATCATTTGCCCACCATTGGCAAAGAGGTAGGCCCTTAACAAGTGGAGAAGGAAAGCCTTAGCCATACGGACACACTCCTCTGTGGTCCTCTGTGAGAGGAACATGTAATCTGACACCAAGTTGAAGTAGCGAATGGTCTCAGTGGAGTACTTCCTCCCCAACATGTTAAGGCCCAGCTGGATGCCCAACACACCGTCCAAACTAATGATGACCCCTTCGAAGCTAAGGCCAATCATGCGGTAAAAGTCATAGGGAGTCATCGTCATTTCCCGCTTGGCAATATAAAAGGTGTGGGTAGTGTCCCACCAGCTCTCAATAAGGCACTGCGCCAAGGTAGCACTCGTAGGCTTCTTCGGAAAAAGACCAATGATAGGCTCAAAGCCTGCCTCTTGGATATAGCCCCTGGTTTTGGGGACAAGAAGGTTGAACCACTCCACTACCTTACTGGTGCTTCTGCTACCAGCATAAGGGGATGATGACTGAAAAAAAGAAAAGAAAAAAGATGACATTAGATCCCTGACTCAAGCAGAATCAAGTAAAATATGATGTTTTGATGCAAGAATGAAGATAAAAAGAAGGATATAATGATAATCGGATGCAAGAATGATAAAAGGTGTGTTAGGATTGCATGGGGAAGTGAAATGGTTGAAAAGTAAGTGAAAATGGGCAGGGTAGAGCTTCTACCAGGCGCCCCATGTATGCGGGTCAAAGCCCACGTACGCAGGTCCATTCCCACTATAGACACTCGATTTCGCACCTATGATTTAATCAAGGAAGATGACTGGAGTGACCATCCATGTACCCAAAAAAAAAAAGCCATTCTTGAATCACATGCATCATTTTATTCTTGCATCACATGCATCATTTTGCCTTTGCATTACATGCATTAATTCATTCATTGCATATCATAAAAATGATCTTGAGATTCTAATGGTCGCAACGGTGTTTCCGGTTTCCGAATTGGACCATCGGATTGAAAGATATCGCATGATCAAGTTTGCACGGTCCACATGCATTGTGTCTAGGTAGAATCGACCACATATGATCAATTTAAATTAATTCTGATTGGTTAAACAATTAAAATTAATTAAATAATTTTATGATTGGTTGATAATTAGTGTTTAAAATAGAGATGCATGCATGAGAATAAAAGGGATGATTGGATAACAATAAAACTGTGGATAATCTAAACTTTATCAAGATTTATTTTAAGGTATTTATCTTCAAGATAATTACTCTTAAAAAAGCCTGAATTATCCAGAAAAGAGGCAAAAAATCATAAACGGAGGTTGAAAACACGTCTAGGTATAAGGACCAGCCAAAAAACCCTAGAAGGAGAGACCAAATAGCACCCGAACACGAAAGCACGTTCGGCCTCCAAGAGCCAATTCTGCACTTTTGGAGTGCCGAACGGCACTCTAAAAGGGCCGAATTTCCCTTGGTTGGGCTTTGGCCCAACGGCCTTCGGGTGACGATAATGCACACCCTTTTCGATCTTTTTGCAAAAAAATGCGGCCAGATTCAAACCTTAATCGTCTGTACCTATTTTTATAGAGTCTTCTGGCATACGTTTTTGACTCTCAAACCACACATATTTTTTTATCCTCTCTTTGAGTGTTGTTGCAAAATTAGGGTTTTTAGGTTGCAAAGAGAATTGAACAAATTTCTTTGAACCCTAAAACATCCTCTTAAGAACAAAGTGTGCTCATGCAAGAGGTTGTTTTCTTCACCCTTCTCTTGTGATGTGATGATGCATATTATATCTCTTTCTTTTTCAAATATCCATGAATTTTTAATTGTCCTTTTGTTTAAAGCATGATATTTTCTATATGATTGTTATAATCTTTTTCTTGAATGTCAATAAATTTGCACGTGAACTATTATTTTTCTTAAAACAAAACAGATGTGCATCTTTATAAGATGTAGATCTAAATTTTTCTTAAAACAAAACAGATCTGCATCTTTATAAGATGTAGATTTGAATTTTTTTCTTAAAACAAAACAGATGTGCATCTTTATAAGATGTAGATCTGAATTTTTCTTAAAGCAAAACAGATGTGCATCTTTATAAGATGTAGATCTGAATTTTTTCTCAATACAAAAAGTGATTTGCATCTTTCTTAAGATGTAGATATGAGTTTTCTCAAACAAAAAGAGATCTGCATCTTTATGAGATGCAGATCTAAATTTTTCTCAAATCTGATTTTCTTAATATATGCAAATTGTTGAAATAAAGAAAGAGATTATGTATTGCTGTGTTTGTGTTTATTTTAATTCATGATTGCATAATTGTAGATTATGAGTGAAGTTTTCTTCTTAGAAAATCTTTTTTTTAAATATATAATAAAACAGATCTGAATTTTTGTCATAAAAAATCACTTTTAAAAAAAAAAAAATTTATATATAACAAAGCAAATCTGAATTTTTGTCATCACAAAACTGTTTTTTTTTATTTTTTATTTTTTTATTTTTTTATTTTTTTACATCCCGCAAAGCAGATTTGATATTTTGACAAATCAAAATCAATTTTTTTTTACAATAAAAACAGATCTGATTTTTTTTTACAAAAGAAGAGATTTCATTCATACATAAATTTGTGTGATTTAAATTTTCATTCACATGTTCAACATATCGTGCATGACATGCATAGCATAGTACATTGGTCACATGAGTCTAGAAGACCAGACTTTGTCTGGGCGGAATGGGTGCCTAACACCTTCCCATTCCATAACCTAGCCTCCGGATTTAGGTTTTTGGTTTAGTAGATCTAGCCTTTTCTTCATTTGTTTTGGGTAGAATGTAACTAGGACAACAAGCCATGTAAATATTTGGTAGATTGTAACTAGGACCCAAAACTATGTAACTTTTCAATTTTCCAGATACATAATTTTTATTCAATCAATGAATGGAACAATTCAGTTATGTATTTTGTAATTAGTATTTTTTTTCTTATTTTTTTGTATAAAGAAAAATAAGTGGCGACTCCATACCACTTACCCAAAAAGAGAGGTGCCCTAAAAAGGTACCCGAATATCTTTTTTGAGGGACACGTCTCTCACACCCACATACGCAAAGCCTCAAGAACATACCTGCGTACACAAGAATAGAGATGCGTATGCATAAATATGAGCTGCGTACTTAGGCCCGAGCCCACGCATGCAAGAACACAAACAGAAGCAATTCTTCGACATTTTCAAAGAAGCATCGTCCAAAATCAATCCTAGACATGTTCCTACCCTTCCTAAGGTGTCAGGTTTTCATCTAAACCCATTCCATAGCAAAACCCAAGCATTTACATAGCCAAAAACACACTAAAATCAAAGATCAGAGAGAAACTTGAAAATGAGAAAAAATGAGAAAACTTATAGATTCACCTATGGAATGTGATTCTCAGGCCGGTATGTTAGTAGTGGAGGCCCCACCAACCTTGTTGCTTCGCTCCAATGAGTGAGATGGAAGGCATTAGAAGATAAGACGTAGGAGAATTTCTTGGCTTTGGGTGCCATTGGAGAAGATGATGAGAGATAATGAGAAATGAGAGGGTTTGAGAGGGTGAGAGAATCAAGGAGTGAGGGAAAGAACAAGGAGAAGGAGGTTTTTGTAGAGAGAAAAAAAGAGAGTCATGGAGAATGTGAAGAGGTGGGGGAGATGAAGAGAATGAAGAAGAAAAAGTGGAGGAATGGAAAAAGTTAGGGTTTTTGGGGGTTTTTTTAATTTTTTAATTTTTATCTCAGGGAGATTTCTTACACATACTTTCAATCAATGCCAATATAATCCTTATATACAGTCTGTTGTGATTGATTTTGAAAGTAAATCAAAGTCCTTGATAGTTTCAAGCAATTAGGATTCAATTAAGGAGTGATTCTGGAGAATTATAATTAAAGCCAATCCCATGATTTCTGTTCTTTTATTTTATTATCACTTACTCCATACTATTAAAATATTTTCTTAATTTATATATAATTTTTGATTGAATAATGCATGGTATAGGCATAATACTATCAATTAATTAAAAAAAAAAAAAAAAAATTGTGAGAGCTGCGAAACCTTGGGTTTGAGTTTTTATTCCCAAAAAGGCATCCAATCCAAATATCCAAACAGATTTTGAAAAACACGTGAGCCACCCTTTTTGATTCTTAAAAAAAAAAAAAAAAAAAAGATTTTGAAAAAAAAAAATAATAATAATAATAAATCAACAGAATTAAAATTCCGCAAAAGCCTGGTAAGATTGTATGTCAAAAATACTAAAACAGCCATATCAGTCTATGGTAATATCAAATATGGTATTGTGACAGACAGTCAGCGTTGATTTGAGATTTAATAAATTTAAAGGATAATTTAGTAATCATAAGGAAGAAGATGATATAGCCGTAGGGGCTATGAACCGACTATATATATAAACAAAACCCACCCACACTAGGACTCACAATTTCTCTCTCTCGCTGTGTCAGTCTCTCTCTGCAATTCTTTCTCAGTCACCAATTTTCTTTTCTCAGTCAATTCTTTCTATGCAACTCAGTCACAACTAAAGCAATCTCTAATTTCTCTGACACCCTCTCTGTATTGGTCTCCAATGGACTCCACCTACAACTTTCACATATGGGAAGACCACTTCAACGTAGACCATATCACACCTAACACCCAACATTTCATCATCAACTTACACTGGCGTTTACAAACCACATTCTTGACTGTCTATGATCAACCTTTCCTCGTATCAGCCAACGATCTCTTCAGTAATACCACACAATCATGCACAACATGTTTTTCCTATGCACCAGGTACTGAGACCCAAGAATTCTTGGACACAGTCACAGCCGACATTCTCTCTTTCGCTTCAAACATGTTTAACGATACTCAGACATTGTTCCCAATCGGTTAGGCCGTTCTTGTTACCTCGCCCGAAAGACCCGTAACAGATTTCATGGAACCAGCCACTAAGTAGTAAGTCCTCCATTGAAGCCTTAAAGAAAGTGAGAATTGACGGTTCTTGCACAAGCAATGATCAATGTAGTATTTGTTTGGATGATTTTTGTGATGGGTTTGAGGTTATGGTCATGCCGTGTTTGCATCTTTATCACAAGGATTGTATTGTGTAGTGGTTAGAGACGAGTCACTTGTGTTTATTGTGTCGATATCCAATGCCTACTCGAAGATTTGGAGACAAAATTGAAGCAATTCCTGGTTGGATAACTTTTTTCAGGGTCTTGAAGCAATTCTTTTACTCTGAATTTTTAATGTAAGTAGGATTAGAAGGTAGTGAATATTATAGCATTAGAGGGAGACAAGTAGTGAAATTTTATTTATATTTCTTGAATGTATTGATAGTCTTTATCAATACTAAATTTATTTTTTTATGTCAATATTATGAACTTATATTTGTGACCTTCTATTCAGTAATTTGTTAGGAATTTGCGTGTGCATAAATTAATTCTCTGTTTTGTTTTAATTATTTATGAAAACAGGGTTTAATATAAATCTTTTAAAGGTATTGCTTAAATTTGAAACCAGTCCACTTTTCACTATTTTTTATGGAATTCTAGAATTTTCGGAAATTGTATGCAATTGTTCTTTTTTGGTTCTGAAATCAGATAAACTAGAAAATTAAGTAGGACAGTTGCTTTCACTGTATTGTGTTATTGTTGGTATTTTGTAATCCGAGTTTCTTTTCTGAGGACCCCATGGGGTTATTCAAGGTATTATTTGTCCCTTTCCTCGATCCTAATTAATATATATTCTTTGTGTCTTGGAGGAGTTAGCTTTGCAAAAATTAAGTAGATTCAGGGGATAGTGTGAGGCTGTGAGTAGGCTTTAGTTTGTGTGTGTACGCATTGAATTTGTTTCGTATTTTACTTCTTGATTGGTGGTTTACATGGTTGGTGATGTGAATTATGGGAAGTTGTACAGTTGTTTATGAGCCCATATTAGCTAGTTTTATATTATACTTAAGGTAAATTTACTAAATTACCTAATTTTAATATATATATATATAAATATATATATATATATATATATTGTTGGGGATATTACATACTGTCATTAAATAACCTTAATGTGAAGTTTTTTTTTTTTTTTTTTTTTTTTTTTTTTTTTTTTTTTTTGAGAAGAACCTTAATATGAAGTTGATATATAAATGTTAGAAATATTGGATGACTGTATTGTATTTCACAAATTATAGTGCCTTTATATACAAACAGACGAGTGCAATACAAGTATGTGTGTGGTGCAAAACAATGTGAATGGGCCTAAAGCACAATAGACCTTTACACATTAAGGACACGTTTGATACACTGAATGAAGATTACATTAGGAACAATAATCTTTATTGCTGGAAATAGAAGATATTGTAATGGAATAACTTTTTTCTTTTAATACAAGATAGAAATTTTACTCTAACCTAATCTAAATGTATATGTGTATGAAGCTCCCTCTTGGAGACCTGAACCCTGGCCCTTGCCCCCCCCTCCCCCCACACCCCACAGCTATTACTATCCATAATTTTTTTTTTTTTTTAATTCTTTCCCCTAAAAAGCCCCACCTTCTTGGCCTCTTCTCCTTCACAGACGCACCGATGCACCACTACTAGTACCTTCCATAAACACAAACCCCCCTTAATTCTCCTTTGCAAGCACAAACCCATCCACAAAAAAACCCATATGTCTTAACCAAAACACAAATCCAAATGCCTCAACCACAAAAAATACTAACAACCCGCAAAGAACGCAAACCCACCTCAGCCTCTTTAACCTCACCAAAAACACAGACCCATCTCAGAACCGGCGACCTCCATGACTGCAATAACCCAGGTCTAAGGGTGCAGGCCTGAAAATAATAGGAAGAGAAGGGAGGTTGCAGAGGGGAGAGGGAGAGAAAATACTACTCATTTAAATTTTTTTGCTAGTTTGAGGAGGCTAAAGCGTGAGAGTTTTTAGTGTTTTTAGCTATATTTTTAACCTTGGACTATGTTGGGAAATTTAGACCCCGGTTGATAGAAATTAACAAGTTTTAAACCCAAGTTGTTAATTAGATTTATTATGAATAAACCTTGTTAAAACAAACAAACATCAATATCATGTCAATATCATGCGCAGCAGAATGGTAAATAAGACAAGATATGATGACCTAGGAAAACCAATGAAACAAACTAGTTTTACAGTAAAAAACGTGGGGGGGGGGGGGGGAAACCTTCCCAAAATGGAATTCACTATAGTAAAGAAAAGTTTCAGATCTAGTACAAAACCTTTGTCCCTAGACTCTACAATCCCCGTAAATGAACTTACAACAGAAACCTTCTACCACTTCAGATCCTCTAAACTTTTCAATATATGAACGCCACCCTTTTGCAAGGATCCCAGTATGTGACTAACTCTAGCAACTTGATGATGTTGTTGGCTGCAAAGTTTTTCACTTCATCAACAATGAAGATCAAGAAGTACTTGGTTACAAAACCCTAAGGTGCAAAAGACGCAATAACTTTTTGCAGAGAGAATAAGGTACTAGGTCACCTTTTGCATGTGTTCTCCATATATAACGGCCTTTAAAATAAACCTTATATATGTCTAGGGTTGTGAGAAAAGAAACCCTACACATACATGTCAGCTAGGGCCAAAAATTAGATCTAGAAATTTTGATTTCGTAGATCTCGACAGATTCAGGTTCTGTCAAGTTTTGTTCTTAAATCTCAATAGATACTGCTTCTGTTGAGGTATCTGTCGAACTTTAATAAACAACTTTTCTTCACTTGTTTCCTAATCCAATCTTCATGGCTTTAACACTTGACTTGAACTCTTGTTTTTTGAAGTACTAAACACATCCTAGATCTACCCAATTACAAGTAAAGTGCATTTTGTCAAAGGATTAGCCAATTACATAAAATGTGTCCTTAACAGACTAGTTTGGCTAGACTAATGTGAATGCTCTTAAAGAGGAATAGCTATTCTTCAATTTAAAGAATAGTTATTCCTATGTAATAACTAATCAATGTAATAAAGATGTAACCAAATGACCGAGTTACTATTACACATGAATAACTATTCCATTACAGGAGCTATTACACCATACCAAACATACCTTAACATTATACACGTTAACAATATATATATTTTGAGAATCATGTGAAGTTGATATATCATATAATGTCTACTCATATTTTTTTTAATGCTATGTTGAGGAATTGCTTTTGACCCATATCAAGTTGGCTTATTATAGCACTTATTCAAAAATATATATATACAAAGCCCAAACACATGTACTAAGCCCATGTGCAAAATTTTTGGGAACATACAATATTATGAGTTGGAGAGTATAAAATGACATTTTGGATTTCCTCTTTAAGCTCTATGAATAGTCTTGTCAATAGATTTGGAACACCACAAATTTCATTCAAAAATCATGATAACTTTTAAGAGAGAATGTTAGTCTCCTTTATTTTTACATTTAGCAAACCCTCTCTCTCTCTTACTTATGTTTTTTTTTCTTCTTATTATTGGAAAATCACTTATGTTGATTTTACAGCTCAACCTTTATCAATGGATGCTTGCAAAAGGGGAAAAATAGCTCCAAAAGATTGTTGGGTTGATCCAACAAGCTACTCTTTGATGCTTAAGTTAGCAAAGTTAAGGTTTTTGGTTTTTTTTTAATTTTTTTTTAATTTTTTATTTTAGAGAGATTTCTTATGCATACTTTAGATCAGTGCCAATGCAATCCTTATATAGGGTCTATGGTGATTGATTACGAAAGCAAATCAAACTCCTTGATACTTGCATGCAGTTAGGATTCAATTAGAGAGTGATTCTCAAGGATTACAACTCTAAAAGCCAATCCCAAGATTCTCAAGGACCTTCCCCCAGATGGTTATTTAAGTCAGTGTAGACAAGTGAGTTTGTACTTATATTTTCTTCTTGCTTAGCCTAGATCATCCCTAAGGTTGAGCAGAAAAGTGAAATCAAGGTTGTAATGAAAAACTTTCTTTTCATTAAAAATAAGTTTCATAATAATAATAATAATAATAATAATAACTAACAATATTATTATTATTATTGGCTTCAATAAAATCTATTCTTACACGATGTGCTCCATATTATTAAAATATTTTCTTAATTTATAAATAATTTTTTATTGTATCATGCATGGCACAAGCATAACAATATTAGTTACAAATAAAAATTGTGAGAACTGTGAAACCTTAGGTTTGCGTTTTTATTCCTAAAGAGCAACCAATCAAAATATCCAAACAAATTATGAAATCTATTTATATAAAAAATTAAAGAAATAAACAGAATTAAACAAAAGCCCAATAAGATTTGTAAAGTTGTGATTTACAACTATTTTATGTTGGCTTTAATTCCGTACCAAATTTGATTGTAATTATGTTCAATCTTATGTACCCTGTATTTTATGTGGGATTTATTTGTAAGGGTTGTGTGTGAGAGAGAGAGTGTGAAGACTCAAGCCAAAGCGAAGTGCAAGAAGTTTTCGCGGGTAGCTCGCGAGAAGCCTTCCCGCGAAGTGAAGCATGTGCCCTGCACATGACTGGAATGCGAAGAGTCATGACAGGATGGTGACAGCTGGTTTTCGCGAGTGTCTCGCGGGTAAGGCCTTCCCGCGAGATACCTGCGAAACATTCTGTTTTGCTATTTTGTCATATCTGCTCCACTACATCCTCACCCACACTATATATACCCACATTACCCACATATGTTGAGGAGTGCTTCTAAGAGAAAACCCTAGCCACAACCTTTGAGAGTTAGAGAGTGTTATACCCATATTTCTCTACACAATCCATTATGGTTTTTCCTTAACTCCTACCTCTCCATTTTCATATCCTTGAGAGGTTGATAGCCCAAACACTTACCACACCCTTTTAGAGTGTTAAGTGAGGTTTTGGTGCTGCTGGGAAGCATTGGAAGAAGCCAAGGTTTGACGAATGCAATCAGGCGTATTGCGGGATCCGGAGAGCTAGACAAGACACGGTTCCGAGAAGCCTTGTTGGAGTAGGAGCTTGGAGGGCTTAGGTGCATTGGGTAGATTAGGCTTGGAGAGTCTCTTGCTATTCGTGTATCCCAACTGATTGTCTAGTGGATCGATTTACCGCTTGGAGGGCAGCGGAGAGGTTTTACGCCGAGTACTTCGGTTTCCTCTTCGATAACACGTCGATGTGTTATCTTGTGTTTGCATTCTTCTTCCCTACTCTTTTAGCTTTCATTTTACTGTTGTGATTTGATGAATATGGCTTAGAGTAGTTTTATTGTTTGTACGCTTGCATTTACTCTTTTCCGCACTTAGTTTAAGTAAGAGTAAAATCAACCGGGCTGTAATCTTTACTTTGGGGGTCTAAACAGCTCTTGTGTTTTAACACAAATTTGAGCTTTCAAGATTGTATGTGAAAACTTCTAAAACAGACCTATCAGTCTATGGTAATATCAAATATGGTATTGTGACAGAGAGTCGGTGTTGATTTGAGATTTAATAAATTTCAAGGGTAATTTAGTAATTATAAGGAAGGAAGGTGATATAGCCGCTGGGGCTTTAAACAGGGTCTTTTCTTTTTTTTTTTCTTTTCAAAATAACACAAATTTTCAAACAATTTCGTTAGTTAACATGGTTTCTAAACTATTTAGGAAACTAACATATCAAGTCTCTTAGACTAAAGTTCACTGTAGCAACTTGAGAATCAAAGACCAGATTTATATAAAAATCCACATGAAACTCGAGTCTCCAAGACTCGAGTTCCACAAAAGAAAACCAAGAAATCAAAAACACAAGTCTCTTCTTCTTCTGGTCTCTTCATCTTCTCCGTCTGAAAAAAAAATCCACGAGTAAACAAACAACCAAAGAAACAACAAAAACTCAAACACAAACAAGAGATCAAAGCAAAAACCACACAAAGCCAGTGGTAAACCCACGAACCAATAGCGAACCCATGCAACAAACCCACGAACCCAACAATAAACCCACGAACCAGCGGCGAACCCACGAACCCACAAACCCAAGCAACAAACCCCACGAACTCAGGCGGCGAACCCACAAACCCAGGCGGCAAAACCCATGAACCCAGATCTCCTTAACCCAAACCACTCAACTTGGACTAAACCTAGCCAGCAAAGGCTCCAGGTGAAGGATTTGTGCAAAGGTTTTCTTCTTCCTCTGTTTCTCTTTCTTTTTTCTCTTTTTTCTTTTTTAATTTGTGCAGAGCAAGAACTCGAGTCTCTAATACTCGAGTTCCACTAGAAATCAAGTCTTTCAGACTTGAGTTGCTACAGTAAACTCTAGTCCAAGAGACTCGAGTTGTTACTTTCCTAAATAGTTTGGAATCGATGTTAACTAATGCTAACAAAATTGTTTGAAAATTGGTGTTATTTTGAAAAAAAAAAAAAAAAATCCCTTTGAACCGACTATACTAGGACTCACAATTTCTTTCTTTCAAACTCTTAATCTCCCTCTGAAAATCTTTTACTGTAAGTAAGAAAGCACTCGGTCTCCAATGGAGTATCACATTTTGGAAGACCCAGAACCCAATTTCAAAGATGATATCATTGACAATATCGTACCCAACACCCAATACTTCATGACTAGCTTGGACTACTTCCACCACAATTCAGAATACCCACAAAGCTCACCCTTAACTACCTTTACACCAACACTTACTCGTTTCATGTAACACATTCTTCATTAATGGCGCGACAATCCTGCGCAATATATTCTTTGATACGGCCCTGACTCAACGCTTCATGGATCTGATCATAACCGACATATACTTTATTTTGCTTCTGACATGTATCATCAGAACATTATTAGCCATACCATATTCCCAATGGTCCTAGCCATTATTGTTGTCCCCACAAGAGAATCCATGGAACCTCCACTAATTGACGATTCTTGTTCAGGAAGGGAATGTAGTATTTGTTTGGATGCTTTTTGTGATAGGTCTGAGGTTTCAGGCATGCCGTGTTCACATCTATAAAGTTGAATTTATTCAACTATGTGTTGGCTTTATTCTATGCAAAATTTGCTTGTAATTCAGCATTTAGAAACTCTGTATTTAGTTGGGAATAATGTAAGGGTTGTGTGTAAGAGAGGGTGAAGATTTGATCAAAAGTGTGCAACAAGAAGGTGACTTGCGACTGACTCGTGAGTGGTGACTCGCCAAAATGAAGCACACGTGTGAAGCATGCAGGAAGATAAAGAGTCAAGCTAGCTGGATCACTACAGGACAAAAAGTACAGTTTGGCCTAGTCTGGTAACTGGGGACTGGAACTCGCGACTTATCTCAGTCGCGAGTGACTCACCAGTGCACTTTGTTTTATTGAAAAATGACTTTTCACATTCCATCTCATACCCTACTATAAATACCCTTATACCCACGAAATGTAGAGAGCTTCCAAAAAGAATTTTGAGAGAGAAACCCTAGAGAAAAATAAGATTGATTCATCCACAATCTTATACACTTGATTCTCCAAATTCCTCTACTCTCACCCTCTACATTGTCATACCCATGAGAGGATCATAAACCAAATCCTTACCTCACCAAATTCAAAGTAGTGAGAAGGTTCTTGCTGTTTGGGAAGCAGTTTAAAAGAGAGAACCAATTCATATTGGTTGATGCAATGGGCTAATTGCGGGATCTGAAAAGTTAGAGAAGACACGGTTTGGCATAACCTTGTTGGAGCAAGAAGCTTGGAGGGCTTAGGTGCATTGGGTAGATTAGGCTTGGAGGGTCTATTGCTATTCATGTATCCCAACTGATTTTCTAGTGGATCATTTACCGCTTGGAGGGCGGCAAAAAGGTTTTTCGCCGAGTTCTTCGATTTCCTCTTTGATAACACATGCCAGTGTTATCTTGTGTTTGCATCTCTCTTTCCCTTACTCGTAACTTTTAATTTCTACTGGTTGTGATTAATTAATGGCTTAGAGTAGTTTGCTAATTTTGGGTATTGCTTATATTTCATATTCAGCACATATATTGTTTGAATATAAGCTTGTATTGGAAAATTTGTATTTGGGGATCTAAACATTCACAAGTGTTTTATACACTAAGTGAATTTTCAATTGGTATCAGAGCGGGTACACTTTGACAGATTTCTATATCCTTAGTGTGATCTTTGACCCCTAGGATGGATAGGTCTCAATCTCTCAATGCACCTCCATTCTTTGATGGGAGTAATTATGCATTTTGGAAAGTGTGTATTCGTGCATTTATTTGCTCCATTGATAAGAGGGTGTAGGATGCTGTAGAAATTGGTTGGACAAGGCCGAAGGCTGCTAAATCCACTTGGGATAAGGCAGCTCTCGCAATGGCTAATGCTAATAGCAAAGCACTTAATGCTATATTTTGTGGTGTCTCACCGGATAAATTTCATAGGATTTCTCATGTGTCAATTGCCAAGGAGGCATGGTAAATTTTGGAGACTACCTACGAAGGCACCAAGAAGGTGATGGATACCAAGCTTCAAGTGCTTACCACTCGATTTGAAGAATTGAAGATAAGCGAAGATGAATCATTCCACTCATTCTATGGAAAGTTGAATGAAGTGGTAATCGGGAAATTGAACTTGGGTGAGAAGACAGAAGACTCCAAAGTAGTAAGAAAGATCCTTAGATCATTGCCGGAGAGCTTTCGAGCCAAGGTGACCACATTTGAGGAGAGCAAGGATCTTGATGAGATAAAGGTACAAGAATTTATCGGCTCTCTTCAAACATATAAGCTCACTCTGCCATCTCAAAGGAAGAGCAAATCCCTTGCTCTTAAGACAATCAATGAGAGAATTGAAGCTCAAGATTCCTCGGAAGAGGACGATGTTGAAAAAGAGGTGGCATTCCTTGCAAAGAACTTTCGCAAGTTCTTGAAGTTCAAAAAGGATGGGAAGTCCTTTGAGAAAGGAAAATTCTCCAATTTCAAGAAAGACAAGAAGGATTCCAAAGACTCTTCTCCTTCTCAAGGAATCACTTGATATGAGTGCAACGGGCATGGTCATTTGAAGAAAGAATGCCCTACCTATTTGAAGGGAAAGGGTAGAGCTCTTTCTACAACCCTTAGTGATTCAGGTAGCTCAAACTCTGATTCTGAAGAAAGCTGTGATGGGGAAGGAAACTACTTTGCTTTCATGGCCATTGCACCCGTAGATTTCTCAGAAGATTTAAGTACTCTAAAGGAAGAGCTTGGTGAGCATACCGAAGTGGAATGTATTGGTGTTGGAGATGAATTCGATGATGATGAAGAAGAGTGCGTTCATGAAGGAACAAATAGATTGCAAGAATCCTACAATGCACTTCTTGAAAAGAGTGGAGAATATGCAAGAGTGGCTAAGGCAGCCATTAGAAAGATGAAGAAAGCCGAAGAGGACTATGAAAGCATCCTCGCGTGGTACAAAGAGACCAAGTGTGAAGTTAAAGGGTTAAATGAAGAACTAAATAATGCCTATTCCAAGATAAAGTTTCTTGAGTTTAAGGTTGTTCAAGCAAATGCCAAAGTGGAGCGTGTTGCTTCCAAGAAACTTGATGAAGTGCTTGCCTATCAAAAGCCCTCTTCAGATAGAAGTAGCTTAGGGTATACCAGAGAAGGTAGCTCAAACTCTAAAGTGTCAAAGGAAATGAAGTTTGTCAAGGCTAAAGAAGCATCAACTCCTTTTGTTGACAATATAAAATCTAAAAAGAAGCCAAATGTGGTGAATCAAATGGTGTTGACGAAGTCTCCCAAGCCAACTGTGGCTAGCCCAAGGCAAGAGGAAAGCCATCATTGTGGAATCCTAAGGCACACTAGGCCAAATTGCTACAAGCTCCCAAGTATTGAAGAATGCGGTCTTTAAAAGTCAAGAAGACAAGGAAAAGGCAATGGGAAATCCAAGCAACCAAAAGGGCTAGAAGGAGAACCCGTTATGAGTGATGTGATGAAGATGATTGACACCATCACCTCATGTTTAGCCAACTTCACCTTAAGGTTTGAGAATCATGACTCAAGTACCCAATCCTCAAAGAATATCACCCCAAACGCACGTGCCGTGTGGGTGAAAAATGGTACTCATGCATAAGTATTATAACATGTCTATGCATTAATTCTTTCTGTATAATGTGACATTGTTGTTTGCTTGTTTATTTTACATTCTAGCATGTTTTTAATTTTTTTTAAAAGCTTTGGTTGTTTGTTGATTTTTATCATTCTTTACTTTGCTTTTTGTCAAAAATCCAAAAACACATAAAAAGTATAAAATCCAAAAAGTTTGATCAGCGGTGTTGCGCATTGTCACATGCATGTTTAGCCTTGTACCTCTGTACTAATGGCTTTGTGCATTAATGAGCTTAGCTTGTTCTCTATGCACTTGTATTTTTGTGGGAAACATCTTGAAATCTATGTGATTGTTGTAAATAAATTTTCAAACTTGTCATGAATGATTAGTCAATAGTTTTGTTGATCTTGAGACATGCGTTGACTTGTGCCTATATCTCTTCCCACTTTTTTATTTATTTATTTATTTTTGCTTAAAAGCTCAATCAATGTCAAATCTCGAAAAGAGATAATGAGCTGAAAAAGGGAAAGCGACATGTATTTAAAAAATTGTATGGTGCCAAAAGCCAAAGGCTTACTCATCAAATTGAAATATCAAAAATTTCAAGCATCGATCTCAAAAAGAGATGTAAAGATCAAAATGATCAAATGTTATCAAAAGAAAAGAAGCAAAATGAAAGGCTTCTAACTCAATGTAATCAAGTTTATGTGGGAGGTCATATATGTTCATTTCTACAATTGAGATAGGTCACTCTACTTAGTGCTAGTTATGTATGACTTGGTTAAATTGATCATTGAAGCTTCACATTAGACTAAGGACTATCTCATAATTGATATCCACCCACATCACACATGTCTATGTTCAATGAATGCCTTATTTATTTGTGTGATTGTACTTGACTAAATGTGACGTGCATACTCAAGTATTTGTTGATCAAATGCAAAAAGATTTTTGAATGTTTTAGTTGTTTTTGGAAAGTATTGTGATTTGAAAATTTTCACAAAAATCCAAAAATTTGCAACTCTGCATTTTCGCGACTCACTTGCGAGTCATGCTCAATCATGCTCAAGTCGTGAGTCCAACCCGAGACATTCGTGACTCACTTGCGACTTGTTGGCGAGTGTAAGTCCCAGTCGCGAAAAAGACTTAGAATTTTTTTTCAAAATCTGGATTTAAGGGTTTTTGGCGACTCACTTGGTGACTCATTCGCGAGTCAGTTGAGTCGCGAAAAACGCGTGTTTTGCAAAAATATGGTTAAAAATCATACATTTTTTTCAAAACTTTTCACTTTCCCTCTCATCACGAGTTTGTCCCTTTGTCTTCTCCGCCTCTCCCTCTCTCAAAACCACCTTTTTCACTCCAAAAATCTCCATTATTCTCTTCAATCTTTACTCCAAATCCAAGAAAAGGTATGGGTTTTCACTCCTTTTTACTTTATTTCAAGTTTAAAGCATTATATTTCATGGATTTGTTGGTTTTGTTGAGATATTGAAATATTGTTGAAGAACATGGGTTTTTGTAGTTTTTGATGAAATTTATAAATGGGTTTTGTTGAGAATGATGTTATAACGCTTGTTTTTTTTTTTTTTTTTTTTTTTTTTTTAATGTTTCTGTCAAGATTATTACATACTCATGCATTATACAATGTTTTGTGTTGTGGTGTGCATACCATTTTTTTGATAAAATGTCTATTTAGATGGTTTTGTTTGTAATTTTGGACTTCGTCAAGTACAAAATTTGGGGATAATCATGTTTCCATGTTTGGAACAATTAATGGTTATGTGTTTCACACTTTGCCCCTTGCATGATTTCATGCCTCATATATGCACACTTTTCCATATGATGCACACACACACACAATCTTTGACATGTTGTGTGTCTAATACCATGATTATATCATGCTTTAATGTTTAGCATCTTTATATGTCATTTTTTGAATTGCTCTTTAAATTTCAGTTTTTAGAATTTAATTCGTAGTTTTTGTTTTTGGTACTAACTTGTGTCTAACCGAGTTTGTTGCCGTTCATTGTGTTCAGTTTTTGTGGTCTTTGCTACTATGTTTTATAGATGGCTCCACGAAAAATTGTTGCTCAACATGGTGACAAAAGAAAGTGCCATGATGACAGTTTGTTTCGCTCCCCTCAACATTTTGAGAGATATGCCCTTCAATTCAAAACAGCTCCAATCATTTAGGAAAGACAAGTCTATCTTGATGATCTTAAGAATTCCTTCATTCCTAGTTGTTTTAAAGGACGAGGCTGGGATAAACTTCTTGGCAAATTCCCCGGAATTTGTGATCCTTTGATCAGAGAATTTTACGCTAATGTATCACTCAAAGAGGAACACATAAAGTGCTGGGTTAGAGGTCATGAGTTCACCCTTGACATTGAGGACATTGATCTATGCTTGGATTTGAAGAACAAAATCATGAAGGGTTCACTCCGTTCAAGGATAGAATGCTCTCTTTAGAATCTATGCAACTTCGCCTTAGTGGCCATAGGGAAGGAAAAAGCCTCAACACAACCTCCTTTCCCTCGGATTTGAGATGCCTAGCATATATCATGATGTACAACTTGTATCCGGTTAAGAAGTTGTCAACCATCAACAATGCTAGAGCCATATTCCTTATGGAACTTCGTGAGAACACCTACATTGACATTAGTGCACACTTGTACAACATCATTGTAGAGTCCACAAAGACGACCTTAAGATCAAAGCTTGTTGTTCCAAATTTTATAATGAGGGTTCTTCATAACAAAGGTGTGGAGACTCCACAACACATAGGCCTAATGCCTCTAACTCCTCCCATCAACTCTCAAACAATCCTAAGAAGTAGGATTCGAATTCCCGGAGATGAACATGCTGAAGAGACTAAAGAAGCACCTCCTGCTGATACAGAGACTGAAGTAGAAGGACAACAACCTTTTCCAAGACATGGTGGTGGTTGAGGTAAGAGAGGAGTATCATTATCGTCATCAGTTTCTCCCGATGCTTTTCAGATTATACTTGAGAGGATTGATGGTCTTCGGGATGTAGCAGATGAGCATTCCAACAAACTTGTAGCTATCCAGGACCAAATCAACGTGTTAGTAGCCAAATTTGACAACTTTACTCACCAGCCTTAGCCCTTTGGCCATTCCGGTCAAAAAGGGGGAGTAGTATGGTATCTCTTGAGGGGGAGCTTATATTGAGGGGGGAGTAAATAGCATTGGTTGCTAGTTGGTTTTAGCTTATGGTTTATGGTTTTTACAGTTTTTATTATGGTTTTCATAGCACTTTGATTTAGTACTCTATGGTTTTAGTATTTTGTTTTTAAAATACTTGGATACTTTGTGTTAATGGTTACTTGGATATTTTAGTTATTTAGACTATGTTTTTATGTACCCTTGCTTATATAGCTTAGTACTTTTAGTTAATGCCCTGCATTTTCTTTAGTACTCTTGTGCCCTTGTTGGATCTTGTATCTTTGATGCAATTTAAACCTAATGCTTCTTGCTTTAGTGTTCTTGCATCTGTTGAGTGTTGGGTATGCAAATGATACTTTGCATTGAGCTTATTTGCTTGCATGTCCGAATGTTCATTCATCGTGTGAATGTTCATTGTAGTCACTATTTATAGTGATTGTTCTTGTATGGTCAAGTTATGCTTCATTATCATTTTCTTACTTGCTTGTTCGTATTATGCTTGCTTCATATGCATTTTAAGTTTTCCGCTTACAATGAACTTAATGAGTGCATTTTGTGATATTGTTTTCAGAAGACTTGTTCGTATGGTTCAAGAGCTTTATAGATCTAGAATTAGGTGTGAGTGAGTTTTGGCAACTATTCCCAACTCACATTCTTAAGTCTAGAGTCTGTTTTAGGGTTTTGTTATGGAATAGCCAAAATGGGAGATTGTAAAGTTGAATTTGTTCAACTATATGTTGGCTTTATTCCGTGCCAAATTTGTTTGTAATTCAGCATTTAGAAACCTTGTATTTAGGTGGGAATAATGTAAAGGTTGTGTGTGAGAGAGTATAAAGATTTAATCAAGAGTGTGCAATAAGAAGGTGACTCGCGACTGACTCGCGAGTGGTGACTCGCCAAAATGAAGCACACGTGTGAAGCATGCAGGAAGATAAAGAGTTAGGCCAGTTGGATCACTACAGGATAAAAAACACAGTCTGGCCTAGTCTGGTAACTGGCGACTGGAACTCGCGACTCATCCCAGTTGCGAGTGCACCCTATTTTTCTGAAAAATGACTTTTCACATTCCATCTCATATCCTATTATAAATACCCTTATACCCATGAAATGTAGAGAGCTTCTAGAGAGAATTTTGAGAGAGAAACCTTAGAGAAAAACAAGATTGATTCATCCACAATCTTATACACTTGATTCTCCAAATTCCTCTACTCTCACCCTCTACATTGTCATACCCATGAGAGGATCATAAACCAAATCCTTACCTCACCAAATTTAGAGTAGTGAGAAGGTTCTTGGTGTTTGGGAAGTAGTTCAAGAGAGAACCAATTCATATTGGTTGATGCAATGGGCTAATTGCGAGATCCGAAAAGTTAGAGAAGACACAGTTCGGCGTAACCTTGTTGGAGCAAGAAGCTTGGAGGGCTTAGGTGCATTGGGTAGATTAGGCTTGGAGGGTCTATTGCTATTCATGTATCCCAACTGATTTTCTAGTGGATCATTTACTGCTTGGAGGGCGGCGGAGAGGTTTTTCGCCGTGTTCTTCGGTTTCCTCTTCGATAACACGTGCCGGTGTTATCTTGTGTTTGCATCTCTCTTTCCCTTACTCTTAGCTTTTAATTTCTACTGGTTATGATTAAGTAATGGCTTAGAGTAGTTTGCTAATTTTGGGTATTGCTTATATTTCATATTCTGCACATATATTGTTTGAATATAAGCTTGTATTGGAAAATTTGTATTTGGGGTCTAAACATTCATAAGTGTTTTATACACTAAGTGAGTTTTCAACATCTTTATCATAAGGACTGTATTGGGAAGTGGTCAAAGATGAGTCATATTGTTAGGGTCATATTTTCTATGTAATTGGCTAATTCTTTGGCTAATTGGATAGATCTAAGTTGGGTTTAATATATCAAGAAGTATGTTACTCAAATGTATCAAGTGGTATCTTTAAAGTCGTGAAGATTGATCCAAGAAACAAGCAAAGAAAAGCCGATTCATTAAGTCTCGACAAAAGCTCAATAGATACTGCTATCGAGGTTAAATGAAGAAGCTGATTCATTAAGTCTTGACAAAAACTCGACAGATATTGCTATCGAGGTTAAGTGAAGAAGCTCAACACAAGCTCGATCTATCAAGAATTACGATTTCAGAATTCTAGATCTAAAATTCAGCACAGATTGATGTATTTGTTTAGGGTTTTTTTTTTCACAACCCTAGACATATATAAGGCTTATTTTAAGAACCATCACACACGGATATAGAGACCAAGAGTTTAATTTTCTCCGTGAGAAGCTACTGCATTTGTATATGTAAGGTTAAATTTAATCAACCATTCTGTTAGCTTTATTCCGTGCCAATTTACTTGTAATTCAGCACTTAGAAACCCTGTATTTAGGTGGGAATCATGTAAGGGTAGTGTGTGAGAGAGTGTGAAGAAATACTCAAGACTGTGCAGTGAAGCAAGGACTCGCGACTGGATCTCGTGGGTGGCTCGCAGCTTGCAAGCCGCCAGAAGATGCACATGAGTGAAGCATGTAGAGAAGCGGAACCGTCATGCCAGCTATAGCACTACAGGACAAAAAGTCCAGACTAGCCATTCAGTTAGCTCGCGGCTTGAACTCGCAACTCAATCAAGTAGCGAGGCCAAGTCGCCAGCCAGCTCTGTTTTGGAAAAATTGACTTTTTGCATTCCATTCTCACACCAGTATAAATACCCCTTATACCCACGAAATGTAGAGAGCTTCCAGAGAGAATTTTGAGAGAGAAACCCTAGAGAAAAACAAGATTGACTCATCCACAATCTTCATCTTTGTTTCTCCAAATTCCTCTACTCTCACCCTCTTCATTGTTACATCCTTGAGAGGTACATTAGCCAAAACCTTTTCTCACCATACCCATATCTGTAAGGAGGCTATTTGGTGCTTGGAAAGCAGTTAGGAAGGGACCAATTGATATTGGTAGATGCTATGGGCTATAGCGGAATCCAGTAAGCTAAGGAAGACAAAGGTTCGGCGCAACCTCGTTGGAGCAAGAAGCTTGGAGGGCTTAGGTACACTGGGTAGATTAGGCTTGGAGGGTCTTCTGCTATTCATGTATCCCAACTTCATTCTTTAGTGGATTATGGACCGCTTGGAGGGCGGCAGAGAGGTTTTACTCCGAGAATTTCAGTTTCCTCTTCGATAACACATCGCTGTGTTGTTTTTGTGTTTGCATCTCTCTTCCCTTAATCTTTGCCATTTAATTTCTGCTGTGGTTGTGATTTTATTTGGTTTAGATTGTTTTATCAATTCTGTTTTAGTTTATGTTCATGTTCCGCACATATATTGTTTGATAATAAGCTTGAATTGGTAATTTGTAAATTGGGGATATAAACGTTCAAGGTGTTTTATACACTATTTGAACATTCAATTGGTATCAGAACGGGTACATTTGTTGTGGTTTAAATACCTAAGTGTGATCCTTGACCCCTTGTGTTTATTTGCCATGGATAGTGCTTTGGATGCCTCTATGCATGATTTGGTTGATGATGAATGTAACATGCCATGTGTTTGTGAAAATGCCTCTATGAGTGATAATCCTCATGATTGTGATGCTATGTTACATGAATCTTTGGGTGTTGTTGATATTCCTAACATCAAACTCTTCAAGAAAAAGGCTAAGAAGTTTCAAAAGAATTTTAGCAAGTTCATTTGTGAAAATGATGATTTGATTGCTATGCTCAATGAGTCCAATAAATTGGTTGAAAAGTACAAGAAACTTGCTGAACATTCTCTTGAAAAGCTAAAGGAGTTTGAATGTTTGAATATGAACTTGGATGCTAAACTTGTTTTGTCTAACAAACTAGTTGATGATCTTAAATGTGAAAATGAATCTCTTAAGATGCATTCCAAGTGTTTGATTATTGAACCTATTGCTAAAATGGATGAAAATATTTGTTGCAATCATGTTGTGGTATCCGATTTTGTGCCTATGGTGTGTTCTACCTCAAAGGACAAATCGGTGTACATTCCTCCACATAAAAGAAATAAAAAAGTGGAGAGAAAAGCTATTAAGTCAAAGCCTCCATTTAGGTCTCAACCTAAGGTTGTGGATGGATCTAAGTTTGCTCCAACTTTCCACCATTGTGGTGTGATTGGTCATATAAGACCGCAATGTCATAAGTTGAAGAGAGAACAAAAACATGTTGCTAGATCCCTTCCCAAAAAGCCTAGTGGACCTAAACACATTGTTTGTCACCATTGTAGTGCCTTGGGTCATCTAAGACCTCAATGCTCTAAGTTTCATGCTTTTAAAAGAATTAAAAGAAAAGAGAAACTTGAGCTTATTGGAAGTTGTGCTAAAAATGGTAAACCGGTTTTGAGTGAAAATAGCATATTGTTAAATAAAGTGTTTAATGCTCTTAACTCCTTGTCTATGTGCATCTCCGGTTATCATTCTTCCAATCCTCGTCTCACTGCTCATGAGACACTTATTCCAAACAATCGATCCGTTTGGATGAGGAAGGGTTCCTATGGTTGAGCCTTTGCTCTTTGGTCCTTGATCTAATTCTTTCGATCTTTGTAGGACCCTTCACGCATTAAATGTCATATCTTCATGCATTTTGTGCATTCTACATCTCTTTGTATGCATTGCTTTTGTTTTTTATCTTACTTTTATGTTTTAGTTTTGTGTGAGTAAAAAATCCAAAACCACATAAAAAGTAAAAAATTCAAAAAGTTTGATCATATATGTTTGAGCACATATGACATGTATATTTGGCCTAGTACCTCCGTACAAATAGCTTAGTGCATTTATAAGCTTAGCTTGTTATGTATGCACATCTATCTTTGTGGGAAAATTCTTGACATCTATGTGTAATTGTTGTAAGTTGATCTTCAAGCTTGTCATGAATGATTAGTCAATAGTCACGTTGGTTTTGATACATGTGTAGACTTGTGTCTATATATCTTCCTACTCTTTTATTTTTTGCTTAACGAGCTCAACAAATGTAAATCTCAAAATGAAAAGAGATAATGAGCTACAAAAGCCGTCGCACATACTAGTATTTGACTAGGAAAAAGGGAAAGTGACTTTTATAAAATGTATGATGCCCAAAAAGCCAAAGGCTTGCTCATCAAATTGAAATATCAAAAATTTCAGGCATCGATCTCAAAATGAGATGTATTGATTCAAAATGATCAAACGTTATGAATTGTAAAGAAGCCAAATGAAAAGCTTCAAAGATATGTAATCATTTTCTTGTGGGAGGTCATATATGTTCATTTCTATAATTGAGATAGACCACTTGACTTAGTACTAGTTGTGTATGACTTGATTGAATTGATCATTGATGTTTCACTCTAGACTAAAGACTATTCCACATTTGATACACACACACAACACACATGCCTAATGTTCAATGAATGTCTTATTCATTTGTTCGATTGTACTTGTTTAAATGTGATGTGTGTATGCTCAACTATATGGATCAATCCAAAAATATTTTTGATCATTTTATATGTATTTGGAAGTGATTTTTATCACTCTTTGTGTTCATGTTTAGTGCTTACTTTGTTTTTCATTGTTTAAACATGTTTTGTGTTGAAAAATAGGTGTCAGAGTTTTTCGCGACTCACCTCGTGACTCGCGAAAATTTTCGCGACTCATCTCGCAACTCGCCAGTCACGCAACGCAAGTCACGAGTTCATCCAGAAGAATTTCTCGACTCACGAAAATCTTCTCGACTCGCCCAATCGCGAAATTCCCAAAAACAACTTTTTAAAGGACTTTTCGTGGGAAACCTGTTTTTAACCTCTCACATCCTTTTTAAACCCCTCTTTCAATATTTTTACATCAAAACCCAATCAATTTGAATGGTTTTTCATTCCATTAACATCTCTAAGGTTATTTTAAACTTTTTTCATTGATTTGGATCCTTAGATTATGTTTTGGTGAGTTTTGTGCTCTTGGTTGGGATTTTCATCATAGGGGTTGGGGAAACTTTATTTTTGTCAAATTTGTGTATGGGATTGGTTTCTTTTGATGTTTTGCTTTGGATGTTGGCCCCTTGTGGCAAAAAGAACATGTATTAAGGGTGGATTTCATGATGTTCATGCATTGTTTCACATTGTTGTTCATAGTGTGCACGCTAGGTATTTTATAAAATGCCTCTTTCTCACTTGTTTGGACTCCAATGAGTACCAAACTTTGGGGTTTCTCATGTTTCCTCATTAGGAACATGTTTGAATCATTGGTTGTGTATTTAACACACCTTGCTCCACATGTGCATTTTTCATGCTTTGTTCATGCATTGCACTTGCCACCTCTTGCACACACCTTTGCTACCCTTGTCATGCATTGGTCTATACCTTGTTCATCCTAGCATGTCATGTTTACCTTATTCTTTGTAGCATTTTGTTTTGTCTTAGGTTTGAGCTTCATTTTCTCATTCATCTCGCACCCCTCATGCATCGTTATCATTATTCGTACCTTCATCTCTTGCCCTCGTTTCTCCTTGACCCTTTGTCTATTCCTGACAAAAAGGGGGAGAGTATACTCCAAAGATTATACCGGAGAGTTTTTGTCATTTCTATATGACTCTTGTGCACATTCTTAGGGGGAGAAATTCTATTTCTCATGCACATTTGTAGGGGGAGAGATATTCCATAGGGGAGATGCATATACCAAGGGGGAGAAGACATTGTGTTAATAAGAAAACTTTTCTTGTTGGCTTTATGGTGCTTTGTGTTATGCTTTGTTGTTCTCATCGCATCATGTTTGTATGTTGGACATGCATACATTCTTATGCTATTGTGCTTTATTGGTTGCATGTTCGGATGATCATTTACTTTGCTATATGATCATTGTAGTCATTTCCATATGACTGTCATGTGTTTGATCAAGTTACTCATATGTTTCACAACATGTTTACTTGATCGCAATTTACTTGTTACATTATACTTGTTTTTTTATTACTTGTTTTACCTTGAGGGTCTAATGTGTTTTGTGCAAGTGTTTCAGGTTACAGGTATATATGTTCCAAGTTCATCACAGCTCCTATAATTCATGATAGAGGGATGAAGAGCCTGATCAAAAGGGGAGTATTGATGTTGAAGATGATGGTTTTTAGACCTCTTAAAACATAATTGGATTAACCTAGTTAATTAGCCAAGTTGTTACTTAGTCAAATTATTCAAATCTAGGTTAACACAATCAAACAATCATATCATGTAAAGCAGCGGAAAGATAAATAACACAAAGATATGATCACCCAGGAAACTAAACCGATAAAAACCTGGGGAGGATTTAACCTAGCTATCCTCAAGGTAAACCTGAATCCACTATCTTGAAAGAATCGAAGTTCATACAATAAGACTTACAAGCCCCCACGCTCAACTTCTTATTGCTATCCACCAGTAGAACTTACTGACACGACCACGTACAAGCTCCGAGACCATGGACTCCTTCTTTCTTGGATTCTCCAACAAGTACAAGCACACCCGCTTGTGTTTCTTTAGTTCTTATGGCAGCAACTGAATGATCATCAAGCTTTTGAACAAAACTCCTCCTTGATAATCCTAAGCTTGTGTAAAGGAAAGCTCCTCAAGGATCTCACAAGAGATTCACACAAACAGCAATATGAGCAACCTCTAAAATGTGGCTAGGGTTTGCCTTATATACCTAGGGCAAAACATAAAACCCTAAAACGTTTTAATGAGCTAGGGCTGAGTTGGAATTCTGCAAAAAAATGTATTCTGCCCGAGATTCAATCGATCAAGCCTGTTCTTCGATCGATCGAGCCAGGCCGAAAGTCACTAATACTTCTGCAGCCACTAGATTCCAACTTTACATAAAAACACAACTTTGAGGAAGTCTAAACAAGACTAAACAACCTGTTTTGATCATGATTTGCCAATAATACAAATTAGAATTCTAAATACATTAATTCTAAGTTTTTAGAACCTAACAAACTCCCCCTTTGGCAATCCGTGACAAAACACAACTAAAAGTTCAAAGTTTACAAAGAAAAGCCCTTTACAAAAAAAATGCTCAATACAACAAATTCAATTCTAACTACTATCTATCAGTTGCAAGTGTAGACAGCAGCTCAATTGAATCAACCTGTATATTTCCTTAAACACTAAACAAAGTGCATAAACGCATGTGTGACAGAAAAACAGTAAATCAACAAATATGCAAACTAACTCCCCTTAAACAGAACATTCTTGTATTTTCCACACATATTCTTCATCTAAATCTCCCCCTTTTTGTCACGAATTGACAAAGATAACTCAAACAAGGAGTAACAAAGGTCAAGAGAAAATAGACAATCAAGGGAACACAAAACAAATCAACTCTATAGAAAATAGAGACAACTCCCCCTATGAAGAGCAACAAAGCTTAAAAACAAGCTTCTCCCCCTATAAAAATAGGAAACATAAAATAAGTGTTGGGAAAAACAGTTTTGGGGAAAATATAGGAGGTGGGGAATAAATAAAAACACACAAACCCAACTTTAAAAAAATTAAGTTGAGGATACACATAAAAAAAATATTCTCTCTTTCAATAAATGCAAACTTGACACTATGTGACCCATAAACAGTTGCATGAGTAGAGAAAATATTTGCACATTGATTATCCATCACATCTCTTAAGAAAAATATTTTCTGCAATTCACACATAAAAATAGCATATACTAAAAAGTACATAACTCAAAAATTAAGCAATCAATTTTTAAATCAAGTTGAGTACCCAATTTAGCAAAGTGTATGCATGTTATGTGTGAAAACAATGAGAGATATGACTGCAAAATTGCAAGATGGATACAAAAATCAATGCAATGCATGTGAATCCTAAACAAAAATGATGCATAAAAAATTGATTGGTCAAATTTTTGAAAAACTAAGCAATGTTATATAGAAACTCCTCAAAGCAAAATATTTCATGAATGAAATGCATGAGTATGAGATTAAAAGTTTTTCAAAAACATTTGAATTCAACCTAGATATTCCAAAAACAAGGTTTTTAATCATCAAAAACACAATTTGCATCAAAATCAAGGAACATATAATCTTGGATGGCCACAACAAAATCACACACAATATAATGTACCAAGTTTAATAAAGAGTAACTTGTGTAGTGTGTGCAACTAGCAAAAACTTGAGATACATGTGAGGTGATATATTGTTAGGATTGGATTTGGGGATTTATGGAGTAGCTGGATTCGCCTCTGGAATAGAGAGAGAGTGTAACAGAGATAGGAAAAAGAAAGGAAAGGTTGCATTGAAGACTATACTTTTCTTATTACACATTATACAACTCCTTGTTCTTTTATACAATTCCCTCACAACTGTCAATGACCACCAGTCCCTAACAAACTCTAACTGACTGGCACAGTTACTAATCTCACATATGGACACTTAGTCACGCATACAACTAGCACCTATCACAGCTATACTAATCACTGCTCTGCTGCATCATAGCTTTGCATCATAGCCTGCACTGCACATCACAGCACCCTGCACTGCATCACATCCTCTTATTATACAACAAACAACTATGCCTAACAATACCCCTCCCATTAAAACACCTTGCCCACAAGGTGAGGATATTGTTGCTGCATCAAATATAAACTTTCCCAAGTAGCATCTTCCACTCGTTCACCTTGCCATTCAACCAGAACCTGAGTGACAGACCTGTTCCTCAACTGACGAGTCCTCTCTTGTAAAACAGCAACAGGTTCAGGACTAAGAATACCCTCTGAATCCACCGGTGGTAAAGAAGGCAAGGGCACCACATGTTGACCCAACCTCTGCTTTAAACATGAAACATGGAAGGTAGAATGGAGTTTTGATTCAGGGGGTAAATCCAATTTGTAGGATACACTGCCAACCCTCTGCAATACTTGAAAAGGACCATAGAATCTAGGTGATAACTTTCCCAACCGTTTCTGCCTTAATGACATCTGTTTGTATGGCTGCAACTTGAGATACACCCAATCACCAACTGCAAACTCCCTCATGGTTCTATACTTATCAGCAGCAACCTTCATTCTCTCTTGGGCTGCCACCAAATTCTGCTTCAATAAGGAGAGAAGCTACTATCTTGTCCTCAAGTGCACCTCCACACTATCTACTTTAGTAGTGCTAGGAATGTAGTCCAAGAGTCTTGGTGGAGCAAAACCATATAAGGCCTCAAAAGGTGTCATTTTAAGAGAGACATGAAAATTGGTATTGAAACAAAATTCAACTAAGGGTAACCACTCCACCCAAGATTGTGGTCTGTCTGCAACAAAAGCCCTTAGGTAGTGCTCTAAACTCTTGTTGACTATCTCTATTTGCCCATCTGTTTGGGGATGATATGCAGTTGACATGGCCAGCTGTACACCTTGTAACCTCATCAATTCTTGCCAAAAGTGTGATGTAAACACAGGGTCCCTATCACTCACAATTGTGGCAGGCATACCATGCAATTTAAAGACATATTGCATATACAATTGAGCTACTTGGGCTGCAGAATAAGGGTGTGATAAGGGTACAAAATGAACAAATTTAGTAAATCAGTCCACCACCACTAACACCACATCCTTCAACTTAGATTTAGGGAGTCCTTCTACAAAATCCATACTCACATCCTTCCAAGGCTTTTCTGGTATTGGTAGAGGTTGCAAGAGGCCAGCTGGATTACAAGTTTCATACTTCAATCTTTGACAAATGTCACACTCTTTGACCATCTTCTTCACATCAGCTCTCAACCCAGGCCAATAAAAATCTCTTTTAACCCTATGCAAGGTCTTAAGAAAACCTGAGTGACCTCCTAATGGGCTGTCATGAACCTGGTGCAGAACAGCAACCTTCAAGGCTTCACAAGTGCCTATGTAGATCCTCCCTTTGTACAGTAACAACCCATTCTGCAGAGAATAGCCTTTAGGAGCTACCTGCCCTGAACTCAAGGCTTGTAAAATACCCTGCACCTGTTGATCCGTAGCATAGCTTGTTTTGAGATCACTCAACCAAGCTGGGGAAGTAAAGGAAAGCAGACACAAAACACCCCCTTGAGAGTCTAACTCATCCTCATGAGCAGATTCAGCCTTATTAGAAGGCCCAGCAGTAGCCAAATCCACCTCAGTTTCAACTTTTCTGGACAAAGCATCAGCAACAAGATTATCCTTACCCTTTTTATATTGGACCACAAATGCATATCCCAATAATTTGGTAAACCACTTCTGTTGAGTAGGAGTACCAATTTTCTGCTCCAGTATATACTTAAGACTTTGTTGATCAGTTCTAACAATGAAGGGTCTACCAACCAAGTAAGCTCTCCACCTTTTGACAGCAGTAACCAGAGCTAATAACTCCCTTTCATAGGTAGACAGGCCCAAATTCCTACCTTTGAGGGCTTGACTATGAAAGGAAATAGGCCTACCTTGTTGCATCAAAACTGCTCCTAGCCCTTTACCTGAAGCATCACACTCTATGACAAATGGCTTATCAAAATTTGGAAGAGCTAACACAAGTGGTTGAACCATGGCAGCCTTCAATTGCTGGAAAGCTTGCTCAGCCTCCTCAGACCAAGAAAATGCATCCTTCTTCAATAATACAGTTAAGGGAGCAGCAATCTGTCCATATCCCTTAACAAATTTTCTATAATAACCCGTGAGCCCCAAAAACCCTCTTAAGGATTTAATATCAGTAGGGGTAGACCACTGCTGCATGGCAGCAGTCTTCTTAGGATCAGTGTGAACCCCAGCACCAGTGATGACATGCCCTAGGTACTCCACTTCATTACAAGCAAATTTGCATTTGGACCTCTTTGCATACAGTTTATTTAAGGCCAAAACCTCTAAAACAGATCTCAAATGAGTAACATGCTCAGACAAAGAAGTGCTATAAACCAAGATATCATAAAAAAAAACTAAAACAAATTTTCTGAGATAATGTTTAAAAACCTGATTCATCAAGGATTGGAAGGTTGAGGGAGCATTGGTTAGTCCAAATGGCATTACCAAGAACTCATAATGCCCCTCATGTGTTCTGAAGGCTGTTTTGGCCACATCCTCCTCCTTCATCCTGATTTGATGGTATCTTGATCTTAAATCAAGCTTGGATAAGACAGTTGCTCCATTCAACTCATCTAACAGCTCATCAATGACTGGAATTGGAAACTTATCCTTCACAGTGATGTTGTTCAATGCCCTATAGTCAATACACATCCTCCAAGATCCATCTGCCTTCCTTACTAACAAGACAGGTGAAGCAAAAGGACTGGTGCTGTTTCTAATTGACCCAACAGATAAAAGCTCTCTCACAATCTTCTCAATTTCATTCTTTTGATAGAAAGGGTATCTATAAGGTCTCTGGCATACTGGTTGAGAGCCCTTCATGAGAGTGATTTGATGTTCATGACCCCTCACAAGTGGTAAACCAGTAGGAGTCTCAAAAACCTCTCCAAATTCCTGCAATAACAACTCCACTTCTGCAGGTACACTATCATCCAACACCACATCAGCTGCAGGAGTGATTTGAAGCATTAGGCCCTTCCTCATTGATCTCTTAAGCAACTGATTACAACCCATGAAGGAAGTGCCTAAAGAGGGACTTAAACCTTGCAGCAAAACCTGTTGATCCTTGTAATGAAATTTCATAGTCAACAATTGAAAATCCCAGTGTATTACACCCAAGGTACTTAACCACTGAGTGCCCAACACAGCATCACAACCTCCCAATGCCAAAACATGAAATTGCACACAAAATTCCACTCCATGCACACACACTGGTACACTACTACAAAAACCTTGAGTTCTCACCACAGTACCATTAGCCACCTTAACTTCCAAAATTCTTGAAACATCAACCTTTAACTGTAAACTAGAAACCACTAATGCATCCACAAAATTATGAGTACTACCTGTGTCAACTAGTAACACTAACCCACTGCCATTAATCTTGCCTCTAACCCTCATAGTGCCTGGTGTAGGAGTTCCAGTTAAAGCATACAATGTAATTCCCACATCTTCTTCTTGTTCAATTAGTCTATTAGGATCACTGCCCACTTCCTCATCCACCTCAGTAATTTGCACTCCAGATTGCAACCTAGGTATAATATCAATCCCCTCTAAAAGAAAAAGTTTAACATTTTTACACTTATGCCCAGGTCCCCATTTTTCATCACAATTATAACACAACCCCTTCTTTCTTCTTTCATCCATTTGAGCAGGAGTAATTCTCTTAACTGGTATTTTTGGTTTAGTATCTAACACCACATTACTATTAGGTAAATCAAGAATTGAAGGGTTACCTGATTCTTGATGACTCCTTATGCTTTTTCTGCTGCTCCACACATATTCTTCTTGAATCTTGGCTAATCCAAAAGCTTCATTCAAGGATTGAGGATTGAGCATCCTTACAGGTAACCTTATTTCATCCCTTAAACCACTCAAGAAACAGCTGAGCTTATGTAAAGGAGAAAGGCCTTTGACTCTGTTAGACACAGCTTCGAATTCTGCCTTGTACAAAGCCACAGTTGAAGTTTGCCTCATCCTAGTCAGCACCTCCATAGGATCATCGTAGGCACTAGTTCCAAATCTCACATGCAAAGCTGGTACAAATGATTCCCAATCCGAAAACACCCTTGCTTCTTTTGCTTCTTGGAACCAAATCAATGCCTCCAAATCCATGTGGAAAGAAGCTATCAATAGCTTTTCTGTAATTGGGGTTTGGTAATACCCAAAATACTGGTTAGCCTTGTAAACCCAATTAGCTGGATCAACACCTGAGAATCGTGGAAATTCCAACTTCACAGACTTGGCAAGTGACAAGGTTGAAGAACTTGTAATTGAATTTGATTGCACATTTCGCTGAGGTGAATTCTGATTCACATCTATGGAATTTAACTTCTGTAAAATCACATTGATATTCTGATTCATCTCATTCAAGGTTCTGGTATGAATGCCTTGAATCTTCTGTATTTCCTGGATGTCCCTGTTATGGTGATCAGAAGTAGTACGGAGAGAAGCAATAGCTTCATTCACTGTATTCATGGCAGCAGCTCGTGTTTCAGTCATGGCAGGAACGATGCTCTGATACCAATTGTTAGGATTGGATTTGGGGATTTATGGAGTAGCTGGATTTGAGGTCAGCTAGGCCTCCGGAATAGAGAGAGAGTGTAACAGAGATAGGAAAAAGAAAGGAAAGGTTGCATTGAAGACTATACTTTTCTTATTACACATTATACAACTCCTTGTTCTTTTATACAATTCCCTCACAACTGTCAATGACCGCCAGTCCCTAACAAACTCTAACTGACTGGCACAGTTACTAATCTCACATATGGACACTTAGTCACGCATACAACTAGCACCTATCACAACTATACTAATCACTGCTCTGCTGCATCATAGCTCTGCATCACAGCCTGCACTCTGCATCACAACCTGCACTGCACATCACAGCACCTTGCACTGCATCACATCCTCTTATTATACAACAAACAACTATGCCTAACATATGTAAATAGAAATCAAGCACAATTTCTACAAAATTCATCACATAGAATTTGAAAGAGACTATCACCTAAAGAGTTATATCATATAACTCTCACATCTCCTAGAAAACAAGCTTGCAATCATGTAAGTTTCTTGATTTGCCTCATATTGTACACACCAATTTTATTTGATCAGAAACTTATTAAAATTAGCCAGGATAATGTACACACCAATTTTAATTGATTGAATTAATTATAGCCCAATAATGTACACACCAATTTTAACATTAAAACCGAGGCTACACCTTATGTTCTTTTTGTGCATGTGCTACACTTTCTCGAGTACAAAATCTTATGATATGCACTAAGGTGTTCATGATTGGCTAGTAAACAGTGGTGAGATGGTTATTTATGCCTTTCTCAAAAAGGTTCAAGTCTGACAGACAAAGACATGTGACTTCAAGATCAAGACAAAGTGATCAAAAATTATAAACATCTCCCACACAACATGCACTACAAAGATCAAACTAGTAAAGTGCAATAAAAGAAACTCATCCAAGCTAAACAAGGTACATAAACATGTTATGTAAAGATAATATGGCCAATCCTTGATTATAAATCCAAGATGTGAAATAAAAAACACAAAAATCTTTTCGGTTTTAAAAAATTTATGACAAAAAACAAAAGGCACAAATTATGCTAAATAAACAATGCAAATGCAATGCATGACAGTGCTTAACTAAGCTATAGAGGGTACATAAACAAGAAATATCAATTTCTTAATTAACCCTTGAGTACATGTACAAATTAGTACATATTCACACAAAATCAGAAATAGCTTAGCACTTATATAACACATACTATTCAAGTTTCTCCACAATGTTAAGAATGTTCTAAATCAAAAGAGAGATATCATAACTCATGTAATCCTCAAGAAAAATAAATCTAGACACAAAATAAAATATTTTTGTCTTTTTGAAATATTTCAATGTTTTTGGATTTTTTTTATTAAAAAAAAAAAAAAAAACCAAAAACAGAAACAAGACATGTCTACAAACAATTGAAAGAATTAAATCAGGGACAAGTCAACAACACTCACCTTAGAGAATCTTTTCTCACCCATCTAGCACGAGTCTTCGGCTTTGTAGGTGAAAATCCATATGAAGCAGAGTGTATTTGAGGGATTACACCAATCTTTTGAGAAAGACTGAAATCCTGCAACTTCCTTTCACAAGCCAACAAGCTCAAATTTTTCAAAAGAATATGAAACAATTTATATGGACTTATGACAGGAGAAACATCATCACAAATCCTAGATTGAAATACAGAATTTTTAAATTTCAATTTATGACAATTAGGACGAATGTGACCACGAACACCACAAAAGTGGCAGATAGGAACAAATTTAGGAACATCAGTATTCCTAGTGAGGTTTCCGGTCACAGGCTTTGGTTCTTGCCTCAACAAAGAACAATTTGGTCTAATATGAGCAACAACACCACAAAGGTGACAGGTAGGCACAAAAACAGATTTATTATGCTCTCTAACAGTAGGTTTAGACTTAGGTTTAGAAACTTTAGCGTCTACATTAGAACTTTTACCTTTGTCTAACCTAGCAAAGTAAGCCTTCTCTTTATAATTCCTCTTAAAATGAGGGATATAAACTTTCTCAGTTTTAGGCTTAAGAAAAATAGAAACACTTCTGTTATTAACAGCAGGCTTGGTACTAGTCAAATTTTCAATTTTAGCTTTAGATTCAACTAACTCTTGTTCCAAGCTTTTCATCTTCTCATCTTGAGAGAAAATTTGATTTCTCAAAAATTCATTCTTTTTATTAGATTCATCTAATCTAACAATCAATTCCTCTTTTTCAAGATTAGCCAATTTTAACTCTTCCTTGAATTTCTTAGCAATTTTCATAGATTTCAATAATTCCTTACGAAGAGTTTCACAAGCATCAATAAAATCAACAGAAGCATGAGCAGAAACATGATCAGAAAGACACTTCAAATTATCCATGACAACAGGGGTCAAGGATCAGCTCTTAGATCAAAA